>JAREIS010000010.1:4800000-6000000 GCA_030060385.1 Muscicapa striata striata | reverse complement strand
GACTGACTGAGGATGAACTTGATGCCATCCTCCAGAACATCAATAAAGAGATTTAACAGGACTGACTCCAACACTGAGTCCTGGGGCACCTCAGGACTTGTGACAAGCCACCAGCTAGATGAACTCCATTCACCACCACTCTGGGCCCAGCCATCCAACCAGTTTTTAAACAACTGAATGGTGCAGGAACTCCTGTGCAAGCCAGGAGCAGCCAGTTCCTTCAGGAGAACTGTGGGGGAAATGGTGTCAAAGTCCAGGTAGACAACAAGCACAGACTTTTCCTCATCCACTAAGCAGGCCATCTTGCCATAGGAGGAGACTGAATTGGTCAAGAAAGGCTTGCCTTTTAAAAAGCCACAGTGTCTGGGTCTAATCCCCTGGCTGTCCTGTGCATTCCTTTTGGCATGTACAGGCACTCACGATGACCTAGTCCATGACCTGCCCTGGGGCCAAGGTCAGGCTGACAAGCCTCTAGGTCCCTGGATTCTCCTTTCAATACTTCTTGTAGATGGGTGTCACATTTGCCAACTTCCAGCCATCTGGGACCTCACTGGTAAACCAGGTCTGGTGATAAATGATGTAAAGTGGCTTGAGCACTTCTGCCAGCACTTTCAGTATCCTTGAATGGATCCCATCCAGCCCATAGACTTGGGTCTGTCTAAGGGGTTAGCAGGTCACTAACAATTTCCCCTTGGATCATACAGGCTTCATTCTGCTCTCTATCCCTCTCTTGCAGCTCAGGAGTCTGGGTACCTTGAGAACCACTGGTCTTTCTATTAAAGACTGAGGCAAAGACATTAAGTACCTCAGCCTTTTCCTCATACTTTGTGGCTGTATTTCACCCCACATCCAGTAAAAGATGGAGTTTCTCCTTAAGAAGCATTTTTATCGCCTTACATAGCTGTAGCCAGATTAAGTTCTAGTTGGGTTTGTGCCCTTCTAATTTTCTGTCTGCATAACCTCACAAGATCCCTGTAGTGATCTGCCCCTTCCTCTAAGGATTATAAACTTTTTATTTTCTCCTGAATGCCAGCCGAAGCTCTGTTCACCCAAGCTGGTCTTTCCCGAACGTTTATCTTTTGGCATATGGGGATAACCTGCTCCTGCACCTTTAAGATGTATTTTTTTGAAGAATGTCCAGCCTTCCTGGATTCCTTTGCCTTTCATGACTACCTTCCAAGAGGCTCTGTCAACCAGTCTCCTAAACAGAACTTTGTAAGATAAAGTCTCATCACTCACGTTCCAGTAAGATTAAATCAAAAAAGTGGAAGACACATAGAGGCAAGCTAGGGAAAGAACAAGAAAGCCAAGAGGATGCTAACAGATGGTGACTTAACCTAATAAAAGGAAATTTGGGAAAGAGATTATGAACCCAGTCTCTCTAACCACCTCCAAGAAGTGCACACCCAAAAAAAGAGAAAATATCTGTATTATAAACACAAACTTCAGGGTTATAAATTGATCATGAAAATGCAGGCTTCAAATTAGGAAAAAAAATATTCTAATCATCAGACCAATGAAATTCTGGAGCAGTAAGCAAAAAGATGTTAAAAAAAAAATAGGATAGAGCTTGGCCAGTTAATGGAAAGGAATGGGAGAGGTCTGCATGCTGAGATCTTTCAAAGTAGTACCCCTACTTTGTACCCCTCCTATTCCACCTAGTAAAGGTCTGTGGACTGTTTTGTATGCTCCAGAGTATGCTGTCAGGAACCAGATGCTCATAGGTATTCAGTAAAAAATGAAGAGACTTCAGTTGTGAGAGAAGAAAAATCCTGGGGCTTTGGGTTGTCTCAGGATTGCCACAAGCAAGTGCTGTGGCAAAAGTCCTGACAAACACCCAGAGAGGTGTAAGAGCTTCCAGTCTGTTTCAGGGTAGGGGTGCTGATTTGGGCTTCAGCTCGCTTCCTCCATGCTGCTGGAATTCCAACTGCTTTGAGATGGTACAGAGAGCTGCTGTGTCCTGCTGGCATACAATTTATTAGCCAATTCCAGCTGATATTCAGTGATTGTGCAATGGCTTTTTATTTGCTTTGTCCCAGTGTGCCCATTTTGAGGAACGCACCAGCCCCACAGCTGGGAGGCAGTGACATCCAACCTACCTGTTGGGTGAGAGAGGCGCCAGTGCCGAGCGCTCCCCTCCCAGTGGCTCAGGCCATGGCAAAACAGCACTTTGGGACGAATTCTGTCCTCTGCAACCCTGGCAGCAAACAGCTCCCTGGAAAAGCCACAGGCACCTGTGGGCTGACCCAGCTCCTGCAAGCTGGAGAGGTCCAGGTTGTTTTGAGGCTTCTCCTGCAGGACTGGTCACGCTGTCAGCTCCCAGCTCTCCCACGGAACCTGTGACTCTTGTGGGGATGCTCTCGCCATGCCTGCCAGCTCTCGGCACCAGCCACCCCAAGCTTGTCCTCACAGCTTCACAGCTTCAGCGCATACCAAAAGGGTTCGCTTGAAGCGCCCTGCTGTGTTTATGGATGTGCCTTTGCCTTGAAGCAAACCAGAAGCATTCCTGCAGTCGAGCTCAGCTGCGGAGAGATTGAGGCTGCTCTTCATTAACACCTTGAAGTGTTGTTTGCAGTTTCCAGCTCACACCGTCTGCCATTCCGTAGCCACACCAATGAGCACTGTTTGGCTTGAATGTAGATGAAGTGTTCTAGCAAGTATGTCAAGAGTTGGCTCATGATCAAGTTTCAGTCATGTAAGTGTGTAGGCATACCCCCAAACAAACTTAAATCTTTCTCTCCATCATGGCAAAGCAGAGCAGGATAATTACATCAGCCAGTAAAGCTGGAAGACACTATATTTGGATGTTTCTTGTCATGCAAATGCCAAATATTCAAAAATTGTGCCTTTCAAAATTATGAGACTGGCTTTAAAATAGTGTAATCTTATAATAAAGGCTCTAGAAACCTTTTATTTTCCTTTGAGCCTATCAGCACCTAAAAATCACATTTTCCCCCTTTTATCTATGACCATAGAAAAATGAATTAAAATATGAAAACTCCTATTCATGAACAGCTGTCTTCAGAAGGAGAAGCTATATGGAAAAATGTCGCATCGTGCAGCTCACGAGACACTCTGGAACTGATAACACTGGATTTGATAAAGCCAGGGACTGAATTGGCCCAAATTTTCACAGCTGTAAGAATGATGTTGTTCAGATTACAGAATTCTTGCTGACAGAAGATACATATGAATTGAAAAACACCAGGTAAAGATTACCTGAAAGGAAGGGAAGAAAGTAAAAAGATCAGAGGGGGCTACAGTTGTTGTCTTGCTCAGTGCAGTACAAGCATTCTCAGTCACACAGCAGGGAAACTGCTTCAAGGCTGTGAAATCCTTTCTTCAGCCCAGAACTCACTCACTCCCATAAAAAGTTACTTGATGTCAGCCTTGTTTTGGAGGACTGGCAACTGGATTATCATTTGGTATCCTAATCTCATTTTACCTACAGAATGCAGTGTACCACTGGACTGTTCATTTCTAACTGATATCACATACACCACCATATTTAGTGCAGAAAAGCTTTGAAAGTTCTTCAGATTTTTCAATCGTGTTACCTAGAATTTTTTTCTAATGGTTTTAAATTGTTTTAAATTATACACTGCTTGTGTTTAAAGTACACACTACTTTTTTAAAATAGTGTGGTTGTTAAACTAGCAGATTCTTGTTAATTTTAAAATACACTTCTAAATAAATTCTCTAAAGGTTTAGAGACTTTGTTAGCCATCATAAATTAAGTATAAGTTTAGCAAATTGTTGCTTCTCTTTAGTCTTATATCCCCAATAACTTTATGATATCAAGACACTTAGAAATATTCTAATACTTAATATTTGCCTTTCAGTTTGTTTAAAAAATGAAGTATATAAGAATCTTTTTGTATCCAGATACAGAAATTAGATAGCAGTTCAAATATTGAACATTGCTGCAATTTTTTCCCCCAAGACCCCTTAGGTCGTAGAAAACACCCTCATAATTTTCAAATATCCTACTGCCTCTTCATATATATCAGCACAATATATAAAAAACATCATATGATGTTCCAAACGGTATTATTATCTTGATAGAGGCTTCTCTAACATCAGGGACAGGGGCTTCATAATTTAATTCAATTATTGCAATGATCAGCATTTCCATAGTGTAAAGCTTAAGACATCTGACCTCAAGGAACAAACAGATTGAGGTATGTCATTATCAGCAATCCAGTCTTCACCCACAAACTTTCACTGGAATTTAAAGTCAGTTAAATTACATAGGTTTTATGCTGCTTGCTAAAATGAGAAAGTTTTGCACTTTCTATTAATCTCTATTTGATAACTGCAGTCTTAATTACACTGTTACTAATTTTCCCCCCGTCAGCCAACACACACAGGAACATGGCACTATTTAAATACAGACTCCTTTTGAAAAGAAGGCGTGGGACTCATCTCACTTTACTCTTGCAGTACATTTACACTGCAGAGCTGACTGCTCTGTCTGCAGCATAGACTGAGCACTGTGCAGTGGGAGTCACACACCCACACACCTCTCATGGCTGCTCCTGCCATTTGTATTGGGCACTTAGGCAAGCGTGGCACAAATCCTCCTGCCATCACTGACTGGCTCCAGGTGACTCTTTTGGATACTCACATTTATCACGGGTTTGCTTGCCATGGATTGCCAAGAAAACAACAATGATCATTTAAGGCAGGAATCACCATGACACATCTTTCCATGTCAACAAGGTATCGGCTCTTTGGTCATGAGCAAGATGCTGCCTGGACTTCACTTGTGCTTCTGATTGAACAGTTTGTCTCTCTTCCCCTCTCACTGTTAGCAAAATCTTGACTCTCAGAAATCCTAGCCCTTTTGGCAAAAAGACAAAAGTAATTTTGGTATCTGTATGTCTGAAATTCTTCATAAAATCTCCTAAATATATATAATTTATAATCCCTAGAGTTGTTCTCAGTAAGGAGTAGACATCTGCTTCGTCTCAGCTGCAGGACTTTTGACTTCCTGTAAAAAGCAGGTTTTTTGTGGGATTTCCTCTCTGCTTTGGCAGTCAGACAGCAAGCTGTACATCATGAGCAGTCAGGCTGGCCCACATGTCCTTTATCCTATTTCCTTCCTTTCCACTGGAGAAAGCTGGGAATATTTGTGTGTGCTCTTTATGCTGCTGTCTCTCTATCGCCATGTATTTTTCACAGGAAGTCAGTCTCACGTTTCTTTCACTGGAAATCCCTAAATATCAAATCAAATTTTGTGTAATTGAAGGTGGGTTTTGTGTTGTATTTCAGCTTCTGCTGGCCTCCAGTTGCTCCAGTCCAGAAGGAACTGGGCACTCTGTTTCCATCTTGGGGAGCAAGTTATTTCACTTTTCTGAGTAACACAGATGGTACAGACAAAATATATCACACAGTGAAAAGAGAAAAGGTCTGCTAATAATCCAAATTAGCTTAAGAAGAATGATCTGTGCCTCCTGTGTTTGTGGAATTGGCTTATATCTCCATAAAGATCTATGTAAATGGTAGCCGTTTTTTTGCAAAGCTCAAAATGACTGGTCCTGTTGGTCTTAGCAGTCTTGTTCAGTATGTTTCTGATCAAGATATCTTTTGCAAGATGAATAGTAAACAGCAATTTTGTGGTCTAGAGTTTTGTGGAGTTGTGCAGCTGATTTGTTTCTAAACTGTAGTGATACGTGTTGTTTTCTCAGTGGAACATTTCATTGAACAAAACTCAATTTTAAAAGACTGTGAAACAATTCCATTAGTCTAAATTGAACAGCATTTCAGCAAAGCATATTCTAAATAAAAGTAGCCATATAGATGTGAAATCAGTTGGTAGCAAGACACTGTTATCACTTGAAATCTTCTGTGCATAATGGTTCTATTTTCAAAGTCTATATAATTCTTCTTAAAATATATTTGCCAGTATTAGCAGCTTCATTTGAACAAGACTGTATGGCAAAATATTTCAGTTGTTACTATTCTTGTGTGCTAGGGAAACTGGGCTAGAATAAATTATCATTACATGAGTGCATAAGTTATTTGAAAACCATATACAAAGAGTAGTTCTCAATGATACACCATTTAGTAGAGTTCTTCAAGTGTTTTTTTCCTTGTTCCAGTAATATTGAGTATTCTCACTGATGGCTTGGATGAAAGGTTAGAATGTACACTTAATAAATTCATAGAGCAAAACAAGCATTTTGGAAGCAAGGCTGTGGAAAATGACAAAGTAAAGATAAAGTATGCTTGTGTTTGAAAATAGGTTAGGCAAACATCAGCAGGTATCACATTGGCCAGGGGTGAGCAAAGAGATCTCTCACATCACCTGCTATCTGTGTTCCTTTAGTGATTTTGATTTGTGTGATAATTACAAGAATAATAATTACGCATAAAAGAAATATTTTGTGTAGCTCCAGAAAATTGTGGGGTATGTAATTAAAGACATAGCATTGATTCTGGAATTTATTGCATGACTTTTGTATTTACCTTAGACAGAAGCAATTCTACTTCTTTTCATTTTGCCCATGTTGCTACATGTCCATGATGTTTGCTGCAGGAGAAGCAGTGATTGATCAGCAGTACTGATTGAGAATTACTAGGGTCTGATGGCTTTGTGAATGGTCTTTTTGAAATAAATATGTGAACAAAGTCAAATATCTATGTTAGGATATAAGATTTCGTAAGAACTTTTGGTCTTCAACCTACTTACAGTCCATGGAAAAAGATGGGCACCTTGTTGAGGTTACCTTGGGAGTGGGGTAATCACCTTCCAGAGGTTCCTCTGCCTCTTTTTCTACATATTCTGCAGTAAATTTATATTGGAGGTGTATTCTTAGTCTTTCCTTTCTTAGTCTATGATACTAGAAGTCTGATGATCTCTAGACTTCACTGAGGACTATCTGGAAAAATTATAATTGGCAGAAAATCACCATAGATAATGTAGAGGTCTGTTTTGACCCTTGGTTCTGTGAAGTCCATTCAATGAGTCATTTATGAAGGTTTTATGGTTGTTATCAATACCTGATGAACATGACCAATATGTGTTAGAGACAGTTCTACAACAAACTCATAGAAGCCACTTACTAACCTCTTGGATTCTTGCTCATTGCTTATTAATCCTTTAGATTGTTTACTCTGTATCTTGTATACAGGTGTGAGAGAGACAATACAGGACTTTAATCCAGAAAATCTGCTATACAGAATTAATTTTTACAGGGATAGTATTACATTGATTTTTTTAAAGTACTAAGCTACTGAACATTTATTTTTCAAATAATGGTATGCTTAATCCTGGGTAATGTTTTAGGAACCCCACGGTATAAGGCCTTTCTCCCTCATAAGCATTGTGTGGCTAACAGAGAGACTGTAAAATTTTTCCCAAATCTTTTATTAATGAAGCATTTGCTATTGCATGGCTAAAAAAAAAATCTAAAAAATAAAATTAAAAAAAATCTCATTTATAGGGCTTTTTAAAATTTGGAATTAAACTCCAGCAACCAGTGATGACTAGTTATTGTTCCTTTTGTCAACAGGCAAGATGAAGGAAGTTGTGGCAGCTTACCATGTCCCGGGCTCTGCAGAGCTAAGTGAGAAGTGCGCCCACGTTCTAGCACGCATCACATCACATCACATCGACCTTGGGTCTGGAGTGCCAGAAGGATCCCGGCGCTGCGCTCGGAGACGGCTCTGAGCACCTCAGTACCCCGTTCTTGACAGAACCCAGGGATGGCAGTATTACACACCAGTATTACCTGTCTGGGGCAGGTTTAATTTTATAAATTAAAACAATAAACTCTATGAGTTTCTAGACCATATTTGTGCTGTTGAGGATGATCTGCTCAGATGAACAGTTTTGCATCCATCGAAGAGACAGGTTCTTCTGCTGGACCAGAAGATGACAGTGGACTGTATATTGTAACTAATATCATTTGTAGCATCTCCTAGTGCAAATAATTGAAGAACAGGTTGCAAGAAAATCCATTAGGGAATAAGACATGCTTTGTTTTGATCTACAGATTTTTTAAAAAGTTTTGTTTTTTTAAAGATAACCACTTTTAGATAACACTATGTGTGCAGTCTATGTGCAGCTCTTCACTGTGGCTATCTGTACTCCAGAGATGATGAATTCTTTGTAAGATGCCTCAACCTTTTAAAATTTGTGATTAATCTTTTAATTATGAGAATACAATGAAAAACTAGAAGGGAAAACTTCTAGAGCTTTTATTTGACTGGATGTCTCCAATTACTTCCTGTTAGTATCCTAAAATGAGAAGGAAAAGGCAGGAAGTAGAAATTAAATACAAAACCTGACATGTTGCATTTCTTTTTCTGGCATATTCACCTATCTAAAGGTGTGTTTGATCTAATATCCAAGGAGAGAGAAACAGCTAAAAGTTAGCTGAGCCATCACACAAAAGGTCTGTGTTCTCGGACAGTACTTGCTAATTTTGTCTCTTGAATAGCTATAGGAAAGAAGGAATATGTATATGCCCCACCATATGTGAAAAGGACATACTTGCCATTCCTTTATTTATTTTTGCTCTTTCAAAAATTAAAGTGTCAGTTATTTGGAATGCTGTAGTCTGTGGTCTCTTTACGTTTGTTTAGTGAAAGCCTTTCCGCAAAATCATTTCCATTACAGTGTAACTGCATGGTGACCACAGCTTTGGGCCTGTATAATAAAGATCTAAATTCAAAATTTTTTTCTCATCATTTTCTCTATTTTTATGTTGTATCTGCAAGTGTTCAATTGGAGTCCTGCTCATTGTTGTGCTTAGAAGATTTGGCAAATTTTTAGGAATTAAGGTATTTTTATGGTTGAACCTTGTACTCCTTTGTATTATAATTTACAACAGATTAGAGAGCAGATACAAAATGTTAACAAATCAAAAGAGATGCTTAAATTCAATTTGCACATGAGCCCCTGGGACAATAAGGACATCAGGCTCTTTGCATCCTAGATTTAAGGCCATGCTCAAGTATTTGGCATCTGTCTCTATTAATTAGTAATCCTGCCATGGTATTGGAGGAAAAAGCTGCAAAAAAGTTGAGTCTAAGCTGGCTTTAATTTGCTGTGTGTGATATATTGTGCTGAGCACACAGCTGTGCTGTACAGCGGAGTTCAAAAGCCAATCAGATTCTTTTTACTTCCTCCTTCTTATTTTCTTCTACAAAGACAAAATTTTAAATTATAAAAATGGTCTTCATTTAGTAATTAAGTTTGTGTGAGCAAAAACTGCTCATGGCATTTCAAAAATGAATGTGGTCTTGAAAAGGCTATCTTAGTCATGCTGCATTATAGCAGGTGTTTGTCCCACTATGGTTAGCTCATAGCAAATACCTGAATGCCTATCAACAGAACACCTCTGACCTTTGAAATGTTTTAGTTGGGCATCACTATTATCCTGCATCTGACGGAGCTGCATATGGATGGTGGAATGCTCACTGCAGTGACATCCATACAAGTAGGGGCAGACAGCTGCATCTCAGAGCAGTTTTCTGATCAATTTTAGGTAATCTAAGGCTGAGCTCCTGCTCACCTTCTGTCCTGCTCACACCTTCCCATGACTTCCCTCAAAGAGCTGCACATCTAAGAGGCTTCCTGCTGTGACTGAAAACATCCTGGTATAAGAGTTTAGCTCAAGTGCCAGCTCTGATGCTAGGGAGAGAGGGGGAAGGAACACCTTTTTATCAGAAGTCTAGTTTTAGGTTGGCTTACGCTGATAGAGGACCCATGTCCTCAGATGCCTCTGTGAATTAACTGATCTTATTACCTAAACTTACTGTTTCAGGACATTGCTTCCCTATGGCCAAGAGGTGTTCCTTAATTCAGTAACACCACCAAAAATAATCACTGGAAATTAACTAAATCCCTAGAAAATACTATTACTGGCATCTTTAGTGCAATGGCAGTATTTGTGGTACCAGAAAAATACAATGCCACAAAAGAAATACATTCTTGCCATCCAGATTACTCTGAATATCAAAATGTTTTCAGAAAAACAGAAGCAAAAGCTGTGAACTGTGACAGTATGAGGGCAGCACTAGCCTGCTGCACTAGCAGACCCTTAGCTATTAATGAGGTTTATGTTCAGTATGTGGACAGCTGGACCCACCAAAACTGTACATGCTTGAGCTTGACCATGGCACCATTTGAATATGAATGACAAGAATTAATTGTCCCAAGAGCAGGGCCTTATTTTGGAGAGATGGCTTTTTGTCTGTACTGGAGGCTGCTGAAGTTTGACCGTCCTGTTGGGTGAACTTTTCTGAGGAGATGGGGGACTGTTGCCCATCTGTTGAAGAAGGGATTAAGAAACAAAACACAACACAACAGACAAACCTCTTGGCACTCCAGTAAGGGCAAAGGTTGAAGCTTTTATTCTTTGGATGAATCCCCCTTTGAGATGCCTCTCCCCTGGCATCTGGACAAACCCTTCTTTGTGAAGGGACATGAATATGGAGAGACCTGCAGTGCACCCGTCTCTTCAGTCTGCTTCAAAGGAAAGTTTCAGAAGTCATTATTTACTGGCAACTTTAAACATCTGAATGGGGGCAGTGCTGGCTTTACAAACAGTATTTGCTGATTTTGATGACTTGGAGCAATTCAGTATTTGCTCAGTGAGAACAGATACTAAATGTGGACTGTGCAGCTTAGCAGGCAAGAGTGTTGGTTTTGCTGACTGAATGTAGTGTGTGAATATGGACTCCACATTCATATAAGATGGTCTTAAGTAATTTCCTTAGCAGACAATAATCCATTCAAAGAGTAAGAGCATCTGTACAGGCCCAGACCTGAAATAAATTGTAGGTTTAGAGACAGGTCTTTTGTCCAGCATTGTTTGGGCACTAGACATGTAAGAACAGCTGACTCTCCAGGTCACAGCTGGGGTTTTGATGACATGTCTCTGCTACAGCTGAGCACACCAAATCTTACCTGTGCCTGTAGTTCTGTTCCTGTGATAGCATAGGCTGTTACAAACAACAGCTTGCTTTAGATTGCTTACAGTTGCATTCCCTTGGCTTTGAACTGTGTGTGTGTATATGCTACTGTTGATTCAGCCTATACATACACAGAAAACCCCACTAGTAGTCATCAAATAGTTATATTTGTTAGCTGTCACTCAAAAAAGCCCAAGTTTTTTAGAAACTATGATCATATTTCATAGGCAATTATATTCCTTACTTTTTAAATTCTCTGTTGCAACTTTCATCTAGGAATCTGGGTTTAGCTTGGATATTAAGAGAAAGTTTTTTACTGTGAAGGAGGTGAGGCACTGGAACAGGTTGCCCAGTGAGGCTGTGGATGTTCCATCCCTGGAAGTGTTCAAGGCTGTGTTGGATGGAGGTCTGATCAACCTGGTCCAGTGAAAAATATCCTTGCCCATGACAGGGGATTGGAACTACATGATCTTTAAGACCTCTTCCAACCCAGGCCATTTTATGATTTTGTGAAATCTTGTCAAATATTAACTAAAGGAGTCTCAAAGAAGTTTGCAGGCAGAGTATCATTTATTCTAATGTGTAAGTAGATAAAACAAGTCACTAGAGAGCTAAGCAACTTCATGGATATTTCACAAGAAGCTGCTTCACTGCAATCAACAATAAAAAAAACCAATGATCATGTAAGGAAGCCAACATCTTAAGAAGTTATCATATGATTTTTGTTACTCCCTGCTGTTTGCCTTCTGTATGAAGAGAGCTCCTCTGTCAGCAGCTTCACTTCACCTCAGCTGCTCTGAGAGTTCCATCCCCTCTACATCTTGCAAGAAACAATTACATTGCATTGCTCTGTATGGTAACCTAATTGCCCTCCAGGAATCGCTGTCAAGGGCCAGATCTTATCACAGCTTTCTTAAACTCCATGTCAGAACAGGAAGTTCCACTTTTCACCAAGGCACCCTATTGCCAGCACAGAGCTTTAAAATATTTTTAACTTTTTACTTACTACCACTAGGAATAAACAGGAAAATGTTTGATCAACTTCAAAAGAAAAACCAGTCTGAAAAAAGCTGCCATCTTCCAACTCAGTGGGAAACAGGTCAGACTGTTCAATGAAAAGTTCCTGAATGTAGAAGCAGGAGGCAGTGTTTGCAGAGGGCTGTGGGAGCTGTGCCCTGCCTGATCTGCCTGCAGGGACCTGCTGCCAGAGTTGCTGGGAGGCAGAAGGCACTGTCCTCCCATGGCCCCACAAGGCACATTTCATGGCAGATGAGCTTTGGCAGGAGAAGGGAAGCTTTCCCTAGCTGATCATTACTCCTGGAGACGGCACAGCCATCACAGTGATAGCAGGCACTGAATGGGAACTAGGCTGAAGCTATCTGTATTGTTAATATGCTGCATTTTCAAAGAAATCAGTAATTATTGATCTGAGTTCCCAAGGCATGTGGTGGATTCAGTGTCAGTGGGAATACTTAAGTCAAGCTCCTTGACCCTTCAAAGGGTGGTGATGTCCTAGTGCAGGCAGAAGGGAAGTGCTTGGTGTGGGGACTTGTTGCTGACCTGTGCTCTGTGGAGGATCACAAAGACCTCAAAGCTGGTGATCAAATGCCCTGGAGCTCTCTGTTATCTAATCCCAGACTCCTTTCACTGCTGCACTCTCTTTTGACACCAATATTCACTTTGTCTTCAAACTAGAGACTTTGTGCTCTGTCTCCATGGGGATCTGGCAGTGCAGGTCTCTAACCATCAGCAGGTGTCAGAAAAACAGCAATTTCAGTTGTATCTTGTAAAAGTCAGCCAAATAATGACGTTTTCTTTAAAATCTCAGCTGTGTAAGTTGAGACTGAACAACAAAAAAAGTTCCTTACTCTTACTTAGGCACAGAGCTTCCCGTTAAATCCATTTTAAACTGGAAAATTAGTAACTAGATACTCAAAATTGCCTTCAGTAAAATTCTGGAAACCAGGAAAGTATTTGCTTGCTTGTTTACAAGAAGTTCTGTTTTGAAAATGGCCAAAATTACATGTGATATCCAGATCAGATTCTTATCCTAGAAATCTTGCTTTTGCTGCGACACTGAAGTGTCGTGTACAATACAGATTTGGAATTCTTTCCCCAAAGCCTTATGTACAGCAGATTTTGTCTGGTGGATTTCTTATCAAAAGCCTTAAGGAGGCCCAGGTTCTGCTGTTTGGTTTATTTTGGTTTTGGTTTTATTGTTTGTGAACAAAAGAACTGCATAATAAACGTTGGAATGTAAAAGTGAGTGAGGTAAGCTGAGGCAGAGAGCTGCGTGCTTTCTAGCTGGGGCACCCTGTCTGTCCCACACCCTCTCCCACTCCCCAGCACTGGGGGTGTTCAGCAACTCATAAGTGCTGTTCTGAAGTTTGTCTGTTGAAAGCCCTGCCCAAAATTGTGCTTGGCTCTCCATGGCTGATGTGAGGTGTGAATACCTTGGCTTTCTGTAGCTTGGGTAAGAGCTGAAGCCCTAGCAGACCTGGAGAACTGGCTTTCTGAAGAAGTCAAGCCACAAGTTGGCAGAGATGGGACCTGTCATGTTTGTTGCCTGAATTGACTTCTTTCCATAGCAGGGGAAGCAGGAAGGGCTTCTAGTGGAATTAAAACCATCCCTGCAGAGTTTGAACAATAATTGCCATCTCTATCTGGAAGACACTCAAAGGGATCTCTTTTGTTGTTGTTGGGGTTTTTTTGTTATTTTTTGGAGTGCATATTGTGTAGATCAGCCAGTACTTTTTCCATGGGCATTGTCACAGCCTCCCTGTGCTTACCACAGTGACACAGGAAGAGAAAGACTTGTTAGCATAGCTTTGAAATTGTCATCATCTCTTCACTCACTAATGCAGCTTAAGTTCACAATAGCTGATTTCAAGTGCTGTTACAATAAGAAAAGCATGACATTTACTTAGCTGTTAATGTAATGTCCAAAGAGAGGGGGAATTCATTCCCATTCCTGCTCCACTTCTCAGGCAGTTTTACAGTCAACTTCTGCAGGGAATACCAGAGCAGTGATTTATCATTAAGGGCAGTCCATCCCATCTCCAGGCCAGAATGCTGGATTTCCCAAATGTCACAGTTTATAAAATACAGTCAGTGATTAGGGTCCATTTTCTGTGCTGTCAGTGTTCTATGTTTGCTTTTAAGGATTTCCAACCCAGAGATGGTGATTTTTTTTGTTTTTCTCTTTATTCATAGGCATAAATTCAGGAGCTCCAGAAGCACTAAGCAAAATATATTAGGTCATAAATCAAAGCAGTCTTAGAAAGCATAGTGTGCCATGGCAGAGACAATCAATAGGAGAACCTGTACATAACAAATTAGTTCTGTAATGAATTACACTCCAGGCCCTGGGCCCTTCTTGTGTGTAATCACTGTGTTATCTCTTCCTGTAATAGTACAGAATATGTGCCTGCACTGATTTGTAGGATGTGCTTGTGCTAAGAAGTACACACTGAATTCCTGTAGTTCAATTGCCTCTTGAAGTTCATGGCAAGGCTCATACAAACTGCAGTGGGACAATGATAAATATGTGTCAGTGCACACCAGAGACACAAACTGCTATGCAGAAAATCAGGGATATTTGCCACGTATGGAAACTCTCATCTCATCATGATGACGTCCCTATGTAACTGAACTTGCTGTGAGCCAGTGTAAATATAGAAATTTAAGAGAGAAAACAGTGTCCTGGATGATGAAGATATCCATGTCCTGTGAGTGTGTACAGTCACATAGCAGGTTCTTTCCCTAGTTAAGTTAATGGGAATCAGTTAGTCCTAAATATGCAAGGCTATCAACAACTGAACCCAAAAGACACAAGAAGCAAACGCAGAGATCCAGAATAGCTCTATTCAGTTTTTTCTGCAATGATTGCATTTCTAATCTTTCTGAATCCCAAAAGGAAAATTCACTTGTTACCTTAAATAAGTTTCCAGCAGTTCCTGGGGCACATCAGGATTTTAGACCAAACAAAAGCTCTCTTGCCCCTAAGATTCCTGGTCTTTACTCAAGAACAATGAAAAATAATAGAAACACAAGGAGGGCATTTGAAAGATGAAGCCTCTTCAGCAGCGGTAGCACTTCAGGTGATGAACGCTGCCATTCGGGTTTGGAAAGGCAGCTTCAAAGCCAATGACATGTCTACCTGCCTTGGTGCCCTGTAGGTCCTTCCTTCCATCCCTGCTGTGTTTCTGTGCACAGGAAAGGTAAAACCATGCTCTGAGTCATGGCAATGCTATGAAGTTGAAGTCAACGACCAGTTCTGCTTCATTAAAACTATAATGAGTGTTGCTGGCCCTGGAAGTGCTGGTCAGTGCTCTGTGGCAAAGCTGTGTAGGTTCTTTCGGGGCAATTGGCCACAGCAGGGCCAGTGTGAATATGTGGCCACCTCTGATGCTCACTCCTAGCAAAACAGCTGCCATGTTCCAGGGTAAATCAAAGAGGAACCTTTGAGGTCAGAGCTCTAGCAGCACAGAAAAGCATTCTGATGTAGACAGCTGCAGCAGGGAAGTGTGGGTTATATAACTTCCAAATGCAAATGAGAAGGGTCTTGTAATAAATTTTAACTTCAGTCTTAGGCTTTTCAGATAATTATGCTATATAAAAAAATACGGATTCTTTGCTGTTTTCTTGACTACCATATATTCTAGTTAGCCTAACTCTTCATTCTTGTTCTTAAAAAGTCCAGGTTTATAGGAATTATTTCACATTATGTATTTATTTCCCATCATCTTAAATGCTGCACGTGCTTTTAAAGCGTGCTTTTCAATGGCAGCTCTATGCTCTTATGGACGAGGACTGTCACTTAGGTGAGTTTAAAAGCAGTTCTCTGCCATGTTTGGCACTTTGCATCTACAAGGTTTTCCTCGGGCGCCTCATGCCCACCCCAGTCAGGGGCAGGATGGTGGAGCTTCCCTTCCTTTGGGAGCTCCAGCACTTGCTGCCCCTCCTGCTGAGACCCGGGGGCCGTGGTGGCAGGGAGCCCTGCCAGGGGGCCAGGAGCAGGCAGGGTGTCCCGATGGATTGGCCGAAAGTTAAAGGGCTGAAGCAGAGACTGGGAGCTGGGTTGTTGCCGCCGTGCACTCCTGATAGGAGGGATCTTTGGCAGCGTTCCCGGGTCTCTGAATAAGGGAAAAGGGAGCCAATTAGCAGCTAAATGAAATTATCTATTCAGTCAAAGTTTAGACAAGACAGAGTAACTGATTGCGTTTATTGGGAGACTTGAATAAAAACACCGCTCAAAAGGGCTCTTGCTCCAAAGCAAGGGCGGTTTGCCCAAGGATATTTTCCTTCTAGCCGATGTAAATCTACCACTTTTTTTTTAAACTTTTTTCTCCCTTTTGTTTTTCTTTCTTTTCCTGTCAACTGGCACTGTTAAAACTTTTCATACTTTGGCAATCAAAGTGACTTTAGAGTTGTTTGCTTTCCCCTTTTTCCTGGATCACTTTTTTGGGGGGTTGGTTTGTTCGGGTTTGGTTTTTTTTTGTTGTTGTTGTTGTGGTTTTTTGGTTTTTTTCTTTTCTGTGGGAGTGCCGGCTGGTGCCCAGCACCAGTGCCACGCAGGTCGCTGTCCCGATCGCTGTTCCGGGTCCCGGGTTGTCTCGGGCTGTCCTGGTCACTGTCCCGGGCTGTCGCGGGTCTCTGTCCCGGATCGCTGTCCCGGTCGCTGTCCCGGGTCCCAGGCTGTCCCTGTCGCTGTCCCGGATCGCTGTCCCGGGCTGTCCCGGGCTGTCCCCGGCTCCCGCGGGAGCGATCCTGTCGTTCCCCGCGGCCGCCACGGGAGGGCGCCCCCGGCCAGCCCAGTGGCTCCTGCGCCATCCCCTCCGAACCATCTCAAACAATTCAAATGAAAGGGAAAAATACAGTCTGGGGAAGCTTTTGTGCTTCTGAGGTGGTCTCAAGGCCTTCATGCTCCAGCTACATCATCCCTTTCCCCATTCCTCCCTTCACGCAGTCATATGGGAAGAAAGAAAAACATTGAAGAAACAAACAGAAAAATGTCATTTTGAATCCGGCTCTGTATCTTACAGCCCGTTCTGTCATTACTTCCATGGGAAGTGACATATTCTCCTGCAATTACCATTAGCGGTTTTATTGCAGAAATGTTCTGCATTCCTCAGCATTCCGCGGCGGCTGAGCCCGTCCGCAGCTGCCCGGGGAAAAGCGAACACCCGCGCAGGTCCCTGCTCCAAAGCGGGGCAGGGATTGGCAGCTGGCAGGGAGATCGCTGCTGTGCCTGGCCAGGATTGAGAGCTGGGGAGGGATCTCTGCTGTGCCTGGCCAGGATTGAGAGCTGGGGAGGGATCTCTCTGTGCCTGGCCAGGAGTGGCAGCTGGCAGGGAGATCTCTGCTGTGCCTGGCCACGGGGGCGTTCCGGGCACTCGCCGCTTGAGCCAGCCCGTGAGGAATGGCTCAGTGCAGAGGCCAAGGCAAAAAGCAGGCAGAGGAGCCCCCACTCCCTGCAGCAATAGCTGGGAGCCCTGGCTAAGCTGACTCAGGCTGTCCCTACCCCAGCAGACAAGCCCCACATGGGATTCCCGGTGTGTGCCAGTGGTGCTTGCCTGCAGCATGGCTTAGCCCAGGCAGGGCTGTGCTTGGACTCCCGGCTACTGCTCCTGCTGTCCGTGAGCTGCGTGGTCAGAACTGACTTAGCCTCATGCTGCATGGATATAACTTGACAGGAGAGCCTATTTTGACCAGTTCTTCATATGTCAAGAAACTGAAATGTTTCTTGAAATGGCCAATAAAGAGTTGAAATGACTTTGAAGCGTCTGGCAAAGGAAGACTGAGAGGGAATGCGAAGCCAGTTCTTTCACCCATCATCAGTTCTCCGAGATGCCACAATATTTAAGACTTGCAGAGCACAGAAACGTTTATGGGGTATTTGAGAATGAGCAAAGATGTTTCCTGAAGCAGAAATTTTAGATCTATGCAGAGAACTTTTAATGTCCCCTTGCTGTCTGTGGGAAGAATGGGAGGTGGAGAACTGAGAGGGGAGTTACTCAGCTGTGCCCAGTGGAAAAAAGAAACTTGCCCAAAACAGAAACTTCATTTTAACTTCACACAGCCTGGGGACCTTCACACTAGGAGAAGTAGAAGTCAGTGTGAATATTCAAGCTGGGCAAGCTGTAATGTTAGCAGTGAAAGAAAGTGCTGCAGTCAGGCAGAGTGTGAGGAATGTAGGTCCCTGGCACACTGGTTAGAAACTGCTTTCAGGCAAGATTCAATCCAAAAATGGATTGAAATAGCAGACCATCTAATTTGATTGTAGCAGGACACGGAAAAGTGGATGAGGAGATCTATTGCAATTCAGCCAGAAGAGAAGGAAATACTGAGACCTCCACTGTCAGGTGGGGTATTTCAGATACCGAACCTCTACCTCTGGCATTGAACCCAAAACACAGAAACATTAAGCTGCTGAAGCCAAAGCAGCTAAGCCTAGGTTAAACAGCTAGCTGGAGCAGGGGGGCAGCCTGGGTAGTAATACTCATTCTCTTGGGAGAATTTGTATTTTCTTCCATTTAATCAGTGGTTCTGTCTGCTTCCCTGTATGTTCCTCAACTGCTGTAGCTCTCAATTTCCACACTGGGAAGCCAGGGATGGGCCAGGCAGTGAGAAAGGCAGTGGTCTCCTTCCTGCCTTAGCAAAACCAAGACCTTTCCCCTTCTTGTGTCTCTTCTCTGTCCTCTTCAAACCACTTCTCTTTCCAGTCTTCTGTACCATCTTCTGACACGCTCCTGTGTCATCTCCTTCTATCTTTATGCCAAATCACCACATTTAAAGCATTTGGAATTTGAGTTGGCCTTCCTCTCTCTCCAGAAACAACTTTTCTCTGTGCCATCATTTGGGTCTGTGGGTGAACTCCAAGGAGAGTTCATGAGTATGAACCCTTTAGTTGCTTCATGTGGCTCTTGCACAATCAGATAGGTTTCAGTAACACATATGCTGTGCTTAGTGTAGAGAACCATCTCTTTCATCAGTGAAAGCACAGCCCCTGTGCCTGACAGGCTGGCTCCATGGCTCTTATTGCCTGTCACGGGAGAGGGATGGATGGCTGCAAGCACATAGCCATGGAGGCAGGTTCAATGGGTTTTCAGCTGTGAAAATACATCTGCTGTCTCCCCCAGGCCCTGAAAGACTGAGTGCAGCCACAGAGCAAGTTCCCTTCATGTAGGTGAAACCCCTTGAGCTCCCCAGAGCTCAGTCTTCCAATGCAGGAGCACTGTAGGGACCTCCTTCACCCAGCCCACATCTATTTTTGCAGTCCCACTGCTGGTCTGCCTCCAGTGGTCCCAGCACAGCTGTGCTTTACCAAACCCCACATGAACCTTCTCTAAGTGTTGCCAGAAGGTGTCTGCAGCCACCTTTGCAGCAAAAGGAAAGGGTTACATGCATCATTAGCAGGCCATGTTTACACAGAAAAACCAAAACCCCTCACAGAATGTGACGTATGCACACAGGGGAGGCCAGTTGCCTTTTTTGAAAACACAGTGACACACTTGAAGGCTGCCAGATTCTGCATCTCTTTCATGGTGTGCAGATGGTGAAGCTTTTCAACAGATTGAGAAACCTAGGGGAAAAAATAAAAGTTAAGAAAAAAAAAAGAAACAAGAACTAGGAATTACAAAAGCCAAACACAAATCCCCTGACAATTGTTGCTGCTTGGAGTTACAAAACATGCAGAGCATGGCAAAACCACTGCCAGTGAATCACCATAGGATGTGTCAATTTGCTTAATTCCTCGGGAGTCAAGACACCACTCATTCCCAACCAGAAGACCAAAGGAAGATTTTGAAGGAAAAAATGTTGGATAAAGGAGACTCTCTGCAGAAGAATGAGGACAGTTTTAGTTCCAGCCTTTGGTATAATTTCATTAATGCTCTGTGATGTGATTGCAAAACAAGGCCATCCCTGTTGGGTAACATCAGGCACTGATCTTTAGTGGAGCAAATTTGCTACATGTGGGATGGACAATGCTGAGCAAGACTTCACTTCTTTCACTGACAAGTGTTGTCTAATGTTCTGATGTGTTCTTTAAATGCAGTTTTGTAATTGGTGTGCCTACTCTGCAGGCAGGGCCCTAAAGAAGTGAGGTGCTGTAAAAATACTACTCAAAAGACAACATCCTTCTTTTTCAGTGGGGATATGTCAAGCCTTGCATCTGATTCACATGGGAAAAGAAATTTTGATTGTATGAGTCATTTCAGCCTTTGGATATTTAACAAAATGTACAGTGTGATCTGATGCATGACTAATGTGTTTGTGTATTTAAGAGTCTGTGGGTGCTAATGAAAGTTACAGAGGCAAATCTAGAAAAGAAGACACTTCTGAGAATATTGGTTCATTTCTTTTCATCTATACATAATCAGCTGCTGTTTCATAGATCTAAAAAATAATTCCTCAATGTTTTGCGTGTTTTAGGTCTGCACTTCAAAAGTCCCCTACATCAAGTCTTTGTTTAAACATCCCACTCATCTACCATTAACCATCTCATTGTGTTTCATTTCAGTTCATTTGCAAAGCCTGAGCACTATCTAATTAACACAAATTTTGTTACTTGCTGCAAGCTTTCCTTCTCCAAGCTGTCACTCCCAAATAAGTTCCCCAGAAATTTCAGCCTTTGTTAATTGCATTTACAAAGTGACCTTTATTCTTTCTGGATGCCCTCATTATTCCCAGGTAGTTACTCAGTAACCTGTAGGAATGCTGCAGGCGTGTCATCTCTTACAGGAGTTGTTCTCCTTGGCCATTCTGCCTTGGTGTTGTGGGACTGAGGGCCTGAACACTCTGCTGTTGGATCTACCTTCCATTTGGAAATGATGCTCATGAATCAAACTTCTTGAGACTTTTCAATTATCAGGGATTATCTCATGACAAATTGAGCTTGAATTAGCAAGAAAAAAAAGTGAAGAAGAGTCCTGGTATTTTTCATTCTCTTTAACCAATGGTTTGCATATAATAATTCAAACAAAATAATAAGTTGCATTTTTAATTAATACAACCATGAAAATTAATAGTAAATAACTTCTAGTCACCCTAGTTGCGGATTTATGTGGTGAGGATTCATTCTAAGAACTGCTCACATTGAACATAGTGAAACTTTGTGAATAATTTCAGTTATAACTGGCAGCCCTCTGAAACACATTGCTATTGAATCTTCACATTTAGATCTTTGCATTCTTTGAATTAGTGTTGATAATAGAATCATGGAATGGTCTGGGTTGGGAGTGACCTTAAAGATCTTCTGCTTCCAAAACTTCTGCCATGAACAGGGACAGCTTTCACTAGGCCAGGTGGCTCAGAGCCCTGTCCAATCTGACCTGAAACCCTTCCAGGGATGGGGCATCCACAGCTTCTCTGGGCAGCGTGTTCCAGTGCCTCACCATTGTCACAGAGAAGAATTTCTTTCTAATATCTTTTCTAAACCTATTCTCTTCCAGTTTGAAACCATTCTCCCTTGTCATATCACTGCATACCTTCATAAGAAGTATCTCTCCACCTGTCTTATAGACTCCCTTCAGGTACTGGAAGGCCACAATTAGGTTATTCCAAAGCCTTCTCTTCTCCATGACTAGCTAAGATTTACTTTACACACATACATTTTTCAGCTCTCTCATGAACATCCTGTTGACCCATCTCCTTTACTTTCCTTCTTTTAGCTGTGTTTTGCATAGGCACTACCATGATATTTGAACACCCATCACATTGCTCTGGCACCACACTATAATGAGGTATGTAGGCAGAATGGACCAAAAATTAATTTTAAGCTCAGTGTCCAAGACCATCTCAATTGAACTAGGTAACATTATCTCTGTTTCATCCTTCTGCTGTCAGTAGTGAGCAGCATTGTCACAGCATGAAGGAGCCAGGACAACCAAAAATACCTTCTGAGTCTCTCTCAGGTCAAATATAGTGTCACCCCGGTCTTGTAATGAATTTGAAGCAGCTCCAATAGTGATGCCAGACAGTGACTCCAGTACCTAATTCTGCACCTAACAGAGAAATGATATAACACAAGAAGAAAAAGAAATTTTGAACTTGTCTGCCCTAGGACAGTAGGACCCAGGACAGAAAGCACTTTCAATGATCCCACCCCTGGCTTTAGACACAGAAGAAAGGAATGAGGCCTCTCTGTCAAGTTTGCAGTTCTGTGTCCAAGTGTTCTCAGCCAGTGACAACTCCTTCAGGTGGCCAGCATTAAAACCATTAGTGGGAGGATTTGACAGCCACTATCACTTGAGCCAGTTAAAACTTTTGCTTCCCCCTCCGGAAGTGTTTTAGGACAGTTTGGGTAAAGATTTGAGCAATCAGGTCTAGTAAAAGGTGTTCCTGCCCATGGCAAGGGGGATAGAATTAGACAGTCTTTAAGGTCCCTCCCAACTGTGATTCCCATCTGTCTGCCTTTGAACAAGAACAAAGGCCAAATGCATGTAGCAAAGGAGACACAGAGCTCCTGCTCTTCTGAAAATGCACGTGCTATGAACAATGACCTCTGTGCCAGCCCACAGCACTGTCCTAGCACTGAACTGTCCTTGCTAACATTACAAAACACCTGCTCCTTTCATACTTTTTTCGTCATGCTATTAAAATCATTGCTCCACAGAGCAGCAGAGGAGCATTGCCCTTCCTTTCCCAGAAACTGTACAGATCTCTGTATACTCGTGTTGCAACTGCACCACTCATAAATTGGCTGCTCAGCAGTGTTACAAATGCCAGGTGTATTGCAGTATTTTTCACTTTCAAGGCAGTACATCTATCAAACACTGTTTTGGGATTACTCTGTTTCCCCATAATAGGTGACATTTATGTGACTTGCAGAGCTGTGCCATCACCTTGGCTTTTGCTGACAGCTGCCTGGTGCCACTCCTTGCAATGCCACCGATTCCTGGAGCAGCCATAGCAGGACTGACAATCCTGCAGACTTCTCAGGGGTCAGGATCTGTAACAGTGATGTCCAGCTGCTGAACCTAACTGGAGGGGAAGATGTGTTGATATAGAAATAGTGCAGGCAGTATTGCATTTCTGAGGAGCTGCTAAGTGCTTATTCCTTCGGGACTCAGCTGTGGAGCTGTGGTCTGGATGCAGGCCCTGGCATACAGCAGACATTGAATAGGAATAGGTTTACTCCATACTTGTATCTGTTTAAAACTCGTAAAAATTCCAGCAGATTTTTGTTTCCTCTTTATTTTGTTGCAAATGTGTTTTGGAAAAGCAAATTGATTAATGTGTCCATGCTGTGGCTTTATTTAGCAATTTGAGTATCATTTTTCATTTTGCCTAAGCTGCCCCCACCTGCTGCACTGTTTGAACTAAATGGACAAAGAAAAGGGAGATGTGTGTGTCTTGGGAAAAGAGTAGAGAAATTGTGTCTGGTTTGATGAGGTGATTCCCTATCTGAGACAAAGAGAATCTCTTACTATTGTGCCAGTGTTGCTGGAAACTTGCAATAGCACTTGAGATTGAGAAGCCTTGTGTGCAACTTTGAGTTTGCTGACTACAGACTCACTGGCAACAGGGGTTTCTTTGTTTTTCTGAGAGTCTGGTGTCTGATATCTGCAACCAGATGTTGTGACAGCACTCTGTCCTGCTTCTGATTTAAAAATCTACCCCTTGCCAGACAGTGATACAGGGTGCAGGAGCTGAGGATGCCCATGGAGTGTGCTCTGGTTGGTTGGACTGGACACCCCAGGTACTCAGGGGAGACTGCTGTTTCCATGGACATTAATTCTTTTGCAGTGCCCCAGCCTGCCAGGTCACAGAGAATGTCACTGCAATAGTGCAATTGCAGGAGGGATTTCTCTGGGCTGTGCTTCAACTTGGTTAAAAAGAAGGTCAACTTTCTGCCAAAGGATACAACTGCAGTTGGCTCCAGGTGTCTGAACACCTATAGCAGAGTGAAATGTGGTGACCAAAGTCCACATCATAGTGGTGAGCTTTCTGTCTTGCAGAAGAAACCTCGCTGGGCTTCCCTTTCACCATAGGCTGACCACTTGTCAAAACAGCTTTCTGCTTCTAGGGCAAAAGTATTAAAGAAAATTTTATGTCTTTACTGTGGAGTGATATAAAACCAGTAGTACCTCCCTTGCATGTAATCCTAAAGCATGCCACTTTGTGATACAGAGCAACCCCATTATAAATCAGAGCTTGCAATTGTCCAGGTTTAAAATGCAGAGTCAAGAGGCACTGCCAGGGGTGAAAGACTGTATTTGTGTCATCATGCCAGTATGCTGATCCATCAGTGCTGGAGCATGTGGGATACCTCTGTGACAGCTTTCACAAAGTCATACATCAAATTACAGGCACACACCATTGCCTTTGGAAAAATGGCTTTTGTAAAACTCATTTCTCCCTGACTACACATTCAAATTCTGTGAATGAATCACTATAGATAGAAAATAGATAAAGCAAATAGAGTGGAGTAGTGTAAGATTGGAAAAAGTACTTCAAAGTGTATTAAGGGTGATGGTTTATAGTGAAGCAGGTAAACAAACATCTCTCTCCAATCTCTTCCTCTTCCATTCACTATCACAGTGCTGCACTGGTGAGAAGCTGTAACAACCTGGTCATTTCTAAAATTTCTTCAAAATAATACAGCTGTACTTGTCAGGAAAAGCAAGTCAGTCAAAGAGAATTTTGCCAAAAGCAAATGTTAGTGGTTGGGGAAAGAGATTGGATTTGGCTTTGGATTTGGCTCTAGGGCTTAATGAGGAGCAAAAGGCAGTGTTCACTTTTGCATTCTGCCACATTCACCCCAAAAGGATGATGAGGACCATGGACAACTGTGTGCATCCCAGGGCAGTGAACCCAAGGGGATCTCCTGAGCTCCTGTTTGGCAAATATAAACAGCCAAGGCAGGGGACAATGTATGAACATCACACAGTGATATATATGAGAACAGACAATGCCAGGAAGACCTGAAGTCATTCTGACCAGCTTGATGTTTATTGGCTTCCAGCTCCTGTTTTAAATTGTGTTACTGAGAATATGGATTTAAAGTGTGTTCCAAAATTAAGAGAGATGAGCAGTAAAAATAATGCATGTAGCAAGTTCAGAGTGAGAAGTCCACTGGTTGAGTAGGTAAATTGTCTCACCACAAACCCAAAGATAGCTGAGTGTGAAGGGTTTCTCCAGAGAGCACTGATACAGGTATCTGTGCCACCAAGGGTCACCAGATATGATGCTTTAGCAGTACCAGTTTCTTACATACCCTGAGCTACAAAAACTGCTCCTTTACAACAAGGATCTGGAAAGTAGAAAGTGAGGGTGGACACCTGTTTCTCACAGTGTGCAAAAATGAATATGTATAAAGCTTAGAAGCTCTATTTTTCTCCTTCCATGAGACTTCAGGAGGTTCTGACACTGTGAACCCTGATGTAGATCTGCTCCTGATAAAGATAAAATGAGTACAGAATTGATCATTATTCTCACATCAAATACTGCAAGGTCAGTGTTTGGGAATGGGTCTAATTTCTTGGATATTCTGTAGCAGCAACCAGACTGTCCCAGTAATCCAGATTCATGGACGGGCATTAATTTCCACTTCCTGAGGATGCATGCCACCCAGAAATTGGAATGCAAGTAACTGCAGAATTTTTATCAATTCAATATATAACAGGAAGATAATTGCTTCAGATAATAGATAACTGGGCTAAAATAGCAGTACACCTGGTGTGAAACTGCACCGTATAGGCTTCTCCTCTTAATTTATTGGTGTTGAAAACTTGAGTTGGGAACAACAAATGATCTTCAGACTTAACATGATGATACTTGGTAAAGACTCTGTATCAGTGAAGGATTACTAAACTGCAGAATCATAACAATTTCTCATATTCTGTTGACTCTTCTCTACCGTTTGCTAATCCATCACTACTCTTCACACCCTAGTCCTTTCTCTTGCTGCAAATGATCCCTGTCTAAAAACATAAGAAGAGGCAAAGATAATGTGTTCCTTCATTTCATTGCTGCTCTTCTTCATGTGATTTTTCTGAGTGGCTGCTCTGTAGCACCAAGTTCATGCCAGTGAAATGTGCACACACATAACATCCCAGCTCATTCATGGTGGAAGGACCCAGAGCCTCAGTGGGACCATATCTAGGTCACCAGTGTGCAAAGAAGTAGGTCACTAACGAGTGGAAGTAGGTTATCCAATTGTTATGAGGATTGAGGGCTGCCCATCCACTTCTAGGGTACATTTCCAGAACACAATAAGGCAGCATCACAACTGACATAGACATTGACTGGTGTCCCCCCTGGGGATATCCATGGAGATGCCAGGAAATAAATGGACAGGGAAACAAAACTACCCTGTCACATGGGAGAGGGCACACCCAGGTCTCCATGCAGGCATATTGGGAGAACAGCACGTAGGCTGGCTGGTGAATCTTTTGCTTTCCCATCCATTCTGTGCCTGATTAATGGACAGAAAAAGGACTTCACTTTCCAGGGCTTTATTCTGACACATTTCATCAGCTCTATCACTTGAGAGTGCATAGAAGACAAATAATTTTATCCTATTATGTCAGAACAAATTGCAGCCTGCAGGCCTGATTCTCTGCACCATTATGCCAGTTTTACACTGGTGCAATTTTACTGAGCACTGATGAGCTCCACCAGACTAAAACCAGCATGACAGCATGAAGGTGCAGAGGATGGAAGATAGAGCTCCAATGCCCTGCTGCATTAATTGCAGTGCTCCCTAGTACAGCCTCAATGAAAAGTAGAGCCAGACACTGCACTTTGAAGCATGGTTGTTTCCAGGGCAAGGAACAGAGAGATGCAGTCAAGGTGTTCTGCAGTAATTGTGGTATGGTAGGGCCTGTTTTGGCTCTCAGTTTTCTGTGGGAGGCACAGGTTACAAGAGGAATGGATGGCATGTTCCTAATGGTTGGTGGCAATTTGGAGTGATGTCTTCCTGTGTCCATTTACCTTTCAGCCTTGGACAAAAGCATTTCACAAAGCATTTGTCTTGTCCAAAGTTTGTTCTGATTTCTTAAGTTTCTCCAGGCTGGCCCCATGCAGCCAGAGAGCTAGAAGGAGGAGGAGGAAAGGGACAGATCTTTTCCCACCCAGCTGGCTTATCTAGTTTCTTTGCTCATCTTTCAGTGTTCTACCTTCCTATCCAGGCTGGTTTGGATGTAAAACCAAATTGAAGGGAGAGGGGAAGGGAGTGAAGCTTTACGTTAATCCAAACAAATCTGACAAATTATGTATGCTCCCTTTGCCTCTCTCCAAGAATGAAGTCTGTGTCCATACTCCAGTTTTAAACTAAATTATTTTGAAGTACAAAGGTATTTGAGCTCTAAGCCTTCCAACATCTGCACTAAGATCCAGCTCACCCATAGAGCATTGCCTGATAGTTTGACAAGAGTAACTCAGCAACACATGCAGAAAGGGGGAATGAAAGATGCTGTGTTAAACAAAGACAAAATACAAATTACTACAGTGATCTCAGCTGTATAAATATATGCTGACAGGAGACTAGGGTGCTTTTTGGCATAATTTTTTCGTGTGAATTTCTTTGGTACCCACACCTGTAATATCTGGTTGCTCCATTCAGTGGTTTTCCCCTTGCTCTCTCTGCTTTGTCCCAGCCCTGTCTTAGGGCTGCAGAGCCCTTACAAGTATCAGGAGCACTGATGTTATCTGCAGTTTCCTGGGTGCAGCATAATATGTGATCCAAGAACATCCCTCCTCTCCACTTCCCATCTCTCTAGATAACAGCACTCTGCAGAATTCAGTTACTATTCACTGCTTCCAAAAACCCCACTTTTTGCTTTGCTGGGAGCTGCAAACTGCCGATATGTGTAACTTAGTATGTTTCCCTGTGGGTTTATAAATTACCTGTAGGCTTTGTTAAGCACAGTTCTTGCATGATAGTAAAAAAAAAAAAAAAAAAAAAGAAAAAAAGGAAGAACCCACTCAAATGAAAGATAAGCAAGTAACTGAGCACGCCTGCTTGGAAATGGCTGGATTTTTATCAGGAAATAAGCATTCACAGAAACCTTACTTGAACAGCAGCATGTGTCACTCTCCTTAAGGCTTTTACTTAGGAATAGGTACTATATTCTATAATATATGTATATGAAATAGATTTGAGGACAAATAGTTGCTATTTAATTCCTGATAGAAAATTTCAGAGCACTTGAATAGATTAAGTCCCAAATTCACTCTAAGGTAGGTAAGTAACATAAATCTCACCACAGAATCAGCTGAATTGGAAGGGACCCACAAGGATCATTGAGTCCAGCTCCTGGCCCTGCACAGGACCATCTCCAAGAGCCCCACCTGAGAGCATTGTCCAAATGCTCTTTGAACTCAGGCTGGTGCTGTGACCACTGCCCTGGGGAGCCTGTTCCAGTGCCCAACCACCTTTTTACTCTTTATCTACTGTATACTCACTGATTCAGGGGGCTTGGGCTACAGCTATGCTAGTAAATTAAATCCCAGGACTATTCTCTGGACTGAAGCTAACCATGTCCCTGGTCTTAGATTCTCCTGCTCCCAAAACCAGGATGCTGGACTCAAACTGCCTAGGGTGAGTGGTACTTGGCCTGTCCTACATGTGCCCAGAGATAGTGTGGGAGGCAAAACTGTGCTGATCATGACTCAAGTTAATGACTCAAGACCTAATAAAGTTAAGCTCAAGCCCTACCAACCAGCTGCAGTGGAGTTTCCTGTTGCTGTCTAACTTAGCCATGTAGATACAACCAAAGAGAGCTTGTGCCATGACAGAGCACAGCTCCTGAATCCCAGTTCACCTTTCCATGGCCCGAGTCCTCGGATCCATTGTAAATTTTAGGATGCTGTACTCCGCAAACCCTGGTGTCTATCCAGAAAAAAGGAAGTAGACATTAGGTAAATAAACCAAACTATGGTGCTGTATAACCTTACAAGATGCATGTATGTGGCTTTAGGCTAGATTATTCTTGTACTTGAGCAGCTAAGTTCATCATCAGTAATGTATAAAAAAGGCATGGTGTTGACACAGTTGCAGAAAAAGTCCAAGTGTGACTGTGAGTCACATTTCACTTACACTTGCATTTCTATACAGCCCTTTCACAGTGCTCCCACTTTAGGCAGAACTCCCTACAATTAGTCATCTAATTCAAACTAATTTTTGTGGCAGGAGAAGATTTCTGAGTGCTTGAAGAGAAGGCATTGATTTTTTTGTGGGCTTTCTGCTGTCGTGACATTTCAGAAGAGACAACAAAATGTGCAGAAGAGGAAGAAGGAACAGAGTATAAAGAAAAAAAAAACTAGGGAAATATTTTGATTGCAGAGGAAGTTGGCTAGTCAATGAGTCTCTATCTGTGTATGATGCTGTTTATTTTCTGGTTAATTTTAGATACTGGGTATTGGACAGTAAGACAATTGTGAAGGCTTCTTAGCGGGTGGGACTGGTTTTATGGCCCATTAAGCTGTGGCAGAATGACCATAAAGAGTGCATTAAATCAGTACCTTCAGCAAAGGCAGGCAGAGTTGCATGCTCACATGTACATATTTCATGCACTTACACTCTGCCCTTTTGCATTGAAGGTATTTGTGCATTTCCTGGCACTGGAGACAGAGTGTATCAAGGATTCTCATGCCAAGGGAAGGGCAGCAATGATGAAAGTCAGCACAGGGGAACTTCAGTAGGCAAGGGAGACTTAGAGCTTCCTTTCAAGCTGTTTCAAGAATTATGAAAAGTAAAATGGCTTTGGACACTTTATGCAATTTTACAGGATGTGAGAATTAGAAATGTGTCTGGTACACACCAAAACAGTCCTACATATTTTTCTGTCATCATGAAGAAATTCACTGGAAATCCACAGATTATTATTTTTTAATTGTTCTACCCTCATGGGGCTTAGGAATAATAATAAGTGACCAAAAATAATGATGCTATTGACTCAACGTGTGCATACTAGAACAACAGAAAAAAATTCCAAGCTAAGCAAATAAATTTTTTATTACTTTTTCATTCAAGTCAGGGGCTTTTTCACCCATCTTGTGAGCTTTACAGCAAATTGCTTGCACAAAGCTAGGAACTCTTCCCAACCCTACAAGGTAAACAATGCTAGATATCACTTTATCTTTACATAATTTCTGAGTTGGATCCATCTCTGTCCAGTCATACATTGGCATGGTTTTTAATGTCAGTTGTGGGGGTAACTGGTACATTTAGGAAGGACCTTTCCTGTTACTTGCATGGCAAAACCCCTCCTCAGAAATCCACTGTGTGATCAAAAATTGCACACAAATCTTGGAGGTTTTTGTTTGTAGGTAGTCTGGACCTTAGATAACACTTTGCAACACCATCTACTTGAGGCTTGGAAAAATCCTGATCACATAGGTTGATTGTATTCCCCTGTAGCTCGTTGTGACAACTGGTTATTCAATGTTTGCAAAGGGATCTGATAACAAAATATGCTTCAGGCTGCTTGTGTCCTGTGCATAAAGCATTAGCTTTTCTTAATCCAACATTAAAAGGCTGCCTATCTCCAGGGACTGCTCCCCCTAGATATATGCACACCTATAAAATGAAAGTACAGGAGGCACAATTGCACTCCACTGTTTTTAAAACTCCCTCAAATAGCACAAAGTCCCCTCCTGCACTGAGAAGAGGCAAAGGCTCCCAGAAACAGGGAGGGGTGTTGTATGCTTGTTTCCTACTTCTCTTACCATTCATGTTTTATCTCATAAATACTCACAGGCTGTGGCTGGGGTTTTCTGGAGACAAAACTCATCAGCCTTTGCTGCTCTTAATGCAGAATGTACCCTTGAGGAGGCCGGTGCTGACACACTTGGTGTTTCAGTCTTTGCTTCAAGCTGCCTCCTGTCAAACCAAACCTCACTCATGGATGGAAAATGTGTGCAAACCAGTTCTCTCCTCCTGAAATCATTCAGAGCCACGTGGAGGGGCACTCTTGAAAAAGGCCTCAACCAGTACCCTACCTATCTGCAATATTTATATACATATATTAATATTTATATATTTATCTGCACATGTAATTATTAACAATCATCTTGAGAACTGAACAGAGCTTTTATGCCAAAGTAAGTCACATATATTCATTTGAAAGATAGTTTATTTTCATTACATGAATCTGAGAGAGTGAAGGAAGAAAAGGCAAAAAACCCAAAGGGTCTAAACTGCTCCTGGATTTTGAATTCCAGCCAACATACAATATTTAAGGCTGATGATTTTCAAGAGCTTCCAAAGCAGATACAAGATGGAAAATTAAATATGCAGTGAAACCCTGCCAGTATTTTTTTTTCAACAGCTGTAGTTCCTACCAGTTGTTGTGATGAAGTCATGGTACACAGATAGGAGTGTTTTTGTGGAATTCTGAAAGGGAATGAATCTGAGGCAGGTGGAGGAGAGAGATAATCTGTTCTAGGGGTTTATTTTCTGGGTCTCTGCTGTATCTTCCCTATCAACTTGCATCATATTTTCCTATGTTCAACTCCACCTCCAAAAACAGCATGACCATCTCATTTTGTGTCCCTTTCATGTCCACATCCTTGTATCATTAACAGATTACTCGGGCCAGTTCTCCACTAATTCCAGCTCCTTTGTGGATCTTCTACCTTTACTTATCCCAGCAACTGAGCAAAAAATTATGTTTTGTGGCTCTTTCAGAAGCCATGCAGAAATTGCTGTGTAGGCAGCCACCTACATTACTGCTAATTGGCCAACTGCTTCTCCTAAATCCCTTCAGAGCAAACGAAAGAAAGAGGTGATGTCTGCCCTTCCATTACTAGAAGCATTAATGTGGCCACTTCTCCATCTCCTTAAGAGTTTTACACTAAATGTGGGTAGCTTTTAAATATCTTTCACAATGTTCATTTGAAATTGGTTAAAAAGGTCAAAAGGTGTTGCAAGTAGCAGCAGGGATGATGAGGAAAACTGATGGACGGGTAGATAGATATCAGTTCACATAAGCCCTGTTTCCTTAGGAACCAGGCTGAAAGGAAGTTAGAAATGTTAAAAAATGATTCTTGGTTGTGCTTTGTGGTTTACAGATCTGGGGTTTATGCTGTTGTTGCTATGGGTACATGGTTATTGTGTACCATAATATAATAGCACCAAAGAGGGTTAGTGCCAAGAGATAAGACGTAGGTCTGTTGTCACATCAGTTTCCATGCAGTCCAGGGGATATGATGCTGTGCTCTAATTAAGACTGACTTCAAATGCCTCAATCTCAAATTAACATGCTCAACTGACTTGAGCATGGTGGTTAAGAGAAAGACAAGGAATGTGTTCTGATCAGCCCTAGCCCATGAGAAGCACCAGCGCAATCCAGCCCTGCTAAACCCAGAAATTTTTTTACTCATCTTCATCTTAACCACTTTCCATTCTTCCTCCCTGCTCCCAAGAAGGAGCAAAAGGAGAGGTCGAGCCCTCCTCTCATTCACACTGTCCAGGCTCCTCTCTCTGGCCAGCCATTGTACTTGCCTAGTGTCCCTCTGGGCATGCTGGTGCTGGCTGAGCCCTGGGTGAAGCAGAGCAGCAGTGACCTGCCTGCTCACATCCGAGCCCTCCCAGGAGCCTGGGAAGCTGGCCCAGCCTTGGGATACTTCTGTGGAATGTCACAGGCATAGCAGGGATGCTAGCTCCTACCACATCAGGAAGACAGGCAAACTGGGCCTTCCTGGCAATGCTGATCTCTCCAGAAAGTGGAGAAAAATTCACCTGTCCCAAAGAAAATTCTTTAAAACCCTTCTCCCTAAGGAGTGATACGTTTGTTGTCTGTGAATATGTGAGAAGGAAAAGACCAGAAAGGAAATTTAATCTAGAATATATCACAGTCAAGAAGAGATAAATACAAACTGATAATGAATTCCTGTAACCTTGTTATTTAAGGGTTACAATTGACAGAAGAATGAAGTAATTAATGATTAGAACACCAGAGAGACAAAAACCTGGTAAATTAAGCTCAGTGAACATAAAAGGCAGATAAAAGGCAGTTGCCTACCAAAAGCCTGTGTCTGATGACCCAGCAGCACCTTCCCTCCTACACTCCTGGGGACTGCTCCACACCAACTCCTCCTTCTGGCCCAGACACGGAAGGTGCAATTAGCTGGCAGTTGTGGGTTGTGAGTCATTCCAAGAAAAACTACCCCCTTCATGCAGCAACTAGTGAGTAAAAAGGCTCATGGGTCACCTAATACAAATGGTCAGTGCCATGAAGTGTCACCTCTTCCATGTTGACAGGACCTTCATTTGTGGCCATAAGTGCTATCCACCACTGCTGCTCAGGATGTGCTTTAATTACAGCATTGCCTGTGCCTTGCAGCTTGCCCCAGCTTCCTATCAAATGCTCTTCTCTGAACCCACTGTCAGCCCTTGTCTCCCATCAGCTCCTTCCTCTAGAAGCTCCTTGGGCTGACAAGGACTCCATCCAGCTTCCTACCAGAATTATACATATGTCCATCTCTTCCTCTGAAAGTAAAAAAGGAAATAGGTACTCAGATTTCATGGTGATGAAAATACCTAAAAATCCCTAAGAAGGAAGGGAAACAAACAAACTGTCCAGTCTGCATTTTGCCAGCCCTAGAAAGGACTAAAATTACAACTATAGTGTGAATCCAGAATGGAAGACTAGGAAAATTGAGTGTTTGCCTTAATTCTGGATCACACAGTTGTGACTGACAGCTCATGAGAGTCATCAGTCACAAACAGCTAGACCCTTATTGTTGTACTCCATGATCATCTGCAAAGCAACTTCACAGACTAGCACAAACTTTTTAAATGCTCAGTTCCTCATCAGTTGTGAAAAACCTGCCTTCTGCAGAAACTTGTGGTCTGGGATTCAATGGCACAGGCTTATTATATAAAAGGTTGCCAGCCTGCTCACAAGCACATAATGCTGACCCTTTTCTTTAGCACCTTCTGGAGCAACTGCTGGCAAACAGAAGAAATAAGTCACTGCTGGGCAGCTCTAAGAGTCCAAATGCTACAGTACATAGGAAAGAGCAATAGCATAATTTTCCTGTTCCAGGAAGAAGTTCAGTCGTGTACTGTAGGTTAGGTTAGGACACGTGGCATATCCAGAGCTCCTCTAATATGTGCAGTCTTGCATCTCTCCACCCATGTCTGTATCTGCCCAGTGTGTTTGGTTGGTTGTGTTTTTTAACTTTTCCAAACTTTTAGCTTTTAAGATGCACACAGCCTTCTACTTTGCATATATAAGAGGTCAGAGTTTGTTCACACTTTTCCTACTTTTTTCATTTCACATGCTAACAAGGTTCAGAGACAGTTACTGCTTAGATTAAGAGGCCTTTAAAGAAACTCTCTGTGTGCTGCAAGTTTAGGGCTGGACTGCAGATGACATCTTGGTTCAGGACAACACGTAGGCACATGCTTTAGTTTATTAAAATCTGGAACCTAATTAGAGCACGCTCTTTTTTTGTTTGAGCCAGCAATGAATTAATGTAAAAACCAAGTCACAGCTGCCTGACTGTGAATGCTAGGACAGACAGGAACAGGGAATGAAAACCATGGAAATGGGTATACTGTGCCTAAAAGTTTGTGCCAAAAATCCTGGCCAGATAGTGTTGATTGTACGAAGAAGTGAGACCTTGTTCTAGTCAGTTTACAAAGCCTTGTCTGTAAGGAGAAAGACACATTCAAGCAAGCATTGATTATTCATTTTAAAATAATATTTTAAACATGCTTTGGCAATATTGAGGACTCAAAGGAAAATTATCTAGAATGTTACTCATATAACATTGCTTATATGCTTTCTTTACAGATAAATACAGATGTGAAATTGCAAGGAAGAAAGCACTTTTACAAACTCCCTTTAAACACGTTTTTGTTTTATGAAGTTAATGTGTAAAAAAATACCATATTTCTGTATAATAAATCTGACCCTTCATTCTGTTTGCAGTCATGTCTGCTGGTAGCAAGGGAGAGAGCAGAGACTACTCTTTTCTTTCTTGTAGCAATAAGAGGCTAATAATTTCCAGGAGAGCTGGATTTATACACTGGCAATGTAACAACAGAGATCAATGGAAGTAGAAAAGACCAGAATGAGCACACAAACTAAATGCTGACACCTAAATGAAGTGATAGAAAGCACAGTCACTTTTGGGAGCTGTCTTGCAGGTTGGCATGTGCTAATACAATAAGGCAAGTGAAGAGACTGTAAACACCCTGCCCTGGAAGATAAGATATGATGTGACTGGGGTGTCTTTTGTACCAGTGATGGTATCAGCACCAACTGGTTAGGAGGGAGGGGGTTGGGTCAGCCCTCCTGGTGGTTCTGCCACTTCTGACTTGAAAAATGATAATGTCCAAACATGATAAAAGCTTGAGAAAGACTTTGATACGGACTCTCACAGTCATCCACCCAATGCTTTGAGAATGTGCCTAAACTCAAAGTTTTGCTATTCTAAAGTGAAATTAGTAGCTTGAAGTGAAAGTAGCATTTTGAATGAGCTGAGAGGCCCAGGTTTGCATTACACATAGGGACCTTTGAAGCAGACCCTTTGGAAACTGGGAAATTAGGGATGACTTCGTATTTTCCAGAGGCTGCCATTTCCAAACAGGGCAAGCAGTCTTCACCAGAGGATGCAGTCACGTTAGCAGTCATTTTTGAAATGATGTTTCTCTTTGGGCTTGAGATGAACATGACAATTCAGCATAAAAATGCAGTGGCTTTGCAGGCTTCAGGCAAGGGCTTCTGAGGGGGATTTGTTTTGCCAGAAAGATGCTAGCGCCCCAGATTAGCCTTGGAGAGCTGGTTTGTTGAGCACTTTGACCAGGGCATTTTCTGTGCAGGCGATGGGTTTTGAGGAGAGAAGGACCTGACAGGCTTGGCGAGCCTCTCGTGCCTGGGGGAGGACACATGGACTTGGAGGTGTGCTACAGGGGGGCTCTCTGAGAGACTCCACACCTGCAGTGCACTGCTCCCTGACTGCCCTGGCTGGTGCAGTGCCTAGAGGATGGGAAAAACCCCATTTTTGTTCTTGTATTGTTTGCATGAATTAACAGCAAGGGGTTCTGAAATAATACCAGACTGGTGACGAGCTGAGCCATGTATGCTGCAGGGTGAGTGCAGGGGAGGAGGGGTTGTGCTTGCAGGAGCTGCAAGAGACTTTAAGTCAAGTTCAGCAGAATTAGACCGTGTATTGCCTATTTTAAAGATCACAGCATCGTTGCTTTCATGTACATTATCAATGCAAGAAGTGGCTTTATCTTGCAGTGATACAGTCCTGGGTACCTAGTCATGTGGAAAACATTTCCTGAGAACAATGCTACTGCCATGAGCCTTGTCTGCAGTAACACTCACATGGGGGCATGAACAAGAGGGGTTTAGGGAGGTCACTCATTTTCTCTTCAAGGCCACCAGCTTTCTATTTTCCTTCTAATTTTTCTGCTATTTTAAAAATTATAAAGCTGCAGAGCAGCTACCTCCATTTATATACATTTTTCAAGAAAGATACCTTTCGTTCTTGACATGCAACATCTTGAATTAAACTGAACTTCATCAACTTGAACAATAGACACCTTCTCTTTCAGTAGCCAAAAAAACTACTTGGTGAGTGGGACAATCTACTTTTTTTCTCTCAAATGTCCCAGCTCAAGCTCTTAGAAGATCTGCAGATGTTACTCTCCAGTCCTCTCAGCCCCACAGCTAGGTCATCTCTGGTCCTTTTCCACACCTTCACCGGAGCTAGTGTGTCTGCAGGGGTTTGGGCATGCTTTGAATGGCTTTGCCTTCCTGTTCAAATCTTCTGCCTGGTAAAGCCCAGTCTCACTGATGTCAGTAAGATTCATGCTAGTTTCAGTATGGGTCTTCAAGATGCTGAGCATGGCTCTAGTAGAACTGTTATCTAAGTTTTATGCCTTCATCTGTTTCCTTCTGTACATGCTTTTGCCTGTATCAAATATTTAATTTTATCTCTCTGGATTTTTTTATCATTTATCTTTGAATATACATATGTATATATGTATGAATATACATATGTGCATATTTAGATATATACAGCATACAGAGTCATGAATAAGTTTACATAATTTGTTTTTGATGGGGAAAAATACAAAAGGAGGAAGTTTTTACATTGAAAACTCGAAATTACAAAGACAATTAATACAACCTCCCATCTACATACATCCATGTTTTGAAGATGCTCTTATCTTTAGGAGGTTTTACATGGCTCTCCCAGCTTTCAGCATCTCTTACCTCAACATTTTGAAATTGAGTGTGAATATTTATTTGGAAAAAATTATTATGAATTACCATTCTGCAGAATATGGAAACTTTTATTTGCAATACTTCTATTAGTGTGGCCAATTTTGTTAATGTGCCAGCATCATCAATAATTTCAACATAGTTTTTTTGAAATATGTTTGTTAATAGGATACATAAAGGGGCCAGCCAGTAGAGGGGGCACAGAAGCCAAAACACTGTTTTGGTGATGTATCAGAGATGGGCATTTTCCCCTACGTGTGTTTGTGTGTGCGTGTGTGCACACGCAGAGAATAAAAGAGAAATATTTTCATGTTCCTTAATTTATTTTTACTAATTTACCCTCAGTGAAAATGTGTTCTGTCTTAATTACAAATACTCTTAGGGATTGTGTTTCATTAAATATGTTGAAAGAAAGTGCATTTGCAGAGGATGCAGAGCATTTGCCATCCGATGGTTTGCATCATGTGTATAATTTTTAAATAACAGAGATAGAAATTGTCTGTGTGTGCCTTCTGCAGAGAGGATAGAAGGATTCTAAATATTCAGGGGTCCCAGGCTCCTGACTGGCAGAGCACCATGTGTTTGTGAGTTAGAATTGAGGGAACAGGTAGCTCCATATTCTGCACCTGGGGTCCCAGGAGCAGTCAGGGTGACAGGCAGAGGCAGACCCAGCGATGCCCAGCTGCTGCAGCCGGATGGAGCACGGAGAGCAGAGAACAAAAGTAAAGCAGATGCCCGGGAGCCATACATACAGGGAGCTCAGGAAGGGACAGATAAAGGATTTATTTCACTACTTAAAAGGGAGAGAGAGAGAGAGAGACACTTGGAGGACAAACAGGAACACCAACCACAGAGAGGAAATCCATGCGAGCACTGAGTCAGTCAGACATGCTGCTCCACAGCAAACCAAAGGCAGGAGGATCAAAGGGGCGAAGATCGAAGAAACTCCTAATGTAACACTTCCTTGAGAGGGAAAGCCAAGGAATACAGGGGCAAAAGGGGGAACTCAGTATTCTTACACGAATAACACTTTATTGTGTACCTTGGGAACGTGGTGTCATGGGGAGCAGCCACAGATGGTGCTCACTAAAGCCTGCTTAGTGGGGTAGACACGGCGGCCACAGGCCCTTCGGAAGTCCTCTGGTAATCACACTGCAGAATTAAGCTCTGAACAGCAAACTTCATGTCTACATAAGGAATCCAACTGCCTTAAAAGAGCAGAGTGTTTCCATCCCTGTTTTGATTTTGGCCCATCTCCATCTTTTTTTCCTGCCAAATTCCCATCTACTTCAATAGGTGTTTTGCTTGAGTGAGTCATGAGGTGAGGGCTGGACCTAAGACCACAAAACATTGTAATACACAGGTCTGCAAGGGACAAATTATTTTGTGATTTTTTAGGAATTTTAATGGTGGCCTTGAGAGTAAATTTACACTGTGTAGCATGTGACTGTGACACTAGCTTTAAATATTCATGACAGCAGATGATAGTTTCTGGTATGACATTTTCATGTGTCTTTTTTGATAGGCAACTCGTTCAGCACTTTGCAAACGTAAAGATTTTAATCTCTGGAGTACACTACAAACTGGATTTGCCACTAATATGAATTTACTATAAACATAATCCATTACAGCAAAACAAAGGTGTATGGCTGAGAGGGGCAATAAAGCCTCCCTCACCCCTTCTGCTGTGCTACCAGTGCCACAGATATGAGCATTTTTAATGATAGTCAGCTTGTTTTTAAATTCCTGGTTCCAGAAGTTATTTGAATATAAGACAATCCAAGCTTCTATTTCTTTTTAAAAGTAAGTAGTTAGCTCTCAGACCTGTGAAAAATAAATTGGGAACACAATCCTGAAAGTTTGAGAGCTAGCTGTTGAAGAACAAATACTTTTTAAGAGCTTCCATATGACTTTTTGTACGACTTTTTCATGTGCCATGTTTTCAGTACTGCCACTGATTATTTCCAACAACCCTCAGTGGATTTGTTCTGCTCCATCTCCTGCTCGGTGCATAGAGCCAACACCATGGTCACCAGCTGATAGTCTGTCCCCAGAGTCTTTATTGAAGGCTGTTGCACAAAGGCAAAGCCATATTCTACTTGCACTTGTGTAAAGGAGAAAAGCAGTCAATGGGGGAGAGAAGGTGATCTGGAAGAGGATAAACACCCCAACCCCAAAGTAAATACACTAATTATGTGACAGAGTCCCCTATCCATTGGTTAAAATAGAACATGGTACAGATGTCTCCCTACATAAACTTTCCACCCTGTGAGGAAGGTCTACTTATTTCTGAGTGACTACACTAAGCACAATGAAGAAGGCTGATTTTTGACTGATACTGGACCTGATACCTCTCTTTTCCCCCAAACACAATAAAAAATGCTTATAATGTAATAGTTCTGCAATGTTCCTCTGCTTCCTTCTATCAGTAATGACAACCAGGTATATTTCTAGCTCTCTAGACACTACATCTGGCTTAAATGCACTCTGCAAGATCAGTAGGAGAAACCATACTTGTGGGAGTTGCCACTCATTTTAGTCTTATAAGTATTTAATGTTTCATATTTAGAGAGTTCATAGTCACAGGATAGATTTCTTCATTGAAATGTCCTAATCCCAATTGGCTAAGCCAGGCAGTGGGGCAGGAGTGCTGTCAGTATCCCTCCCTGACAGTACACGTAGGAGTGCTGTGATGGACAGGCAGTGCTCTCTGACAGAAAGCACTTGTTGGCCAGAAGAGTCTCTTCTGTCCTGACAGGCTGTGATGCCGATGACTCCATCTCTCACCACATTACAGAAAAAATGTTGCAGGCAGGAAGCCAGTAGAAAACTCTGACATAGAGTATTGTCTAAACAGCTGAGTCTACCATGAACACACATCCTCTGATTCTCAGTTTAGCCTCCTTTAGTGATTCCCTTCCACCCAGTTTTGCTATTCTGATGCACTGGGCCTCTCTGAAGACAAGGTGTAACCTGTCAGGGAGGAGACAAAACTTTAAGGGCTGGCTGTGGCACAGATTACCTGAGGAACAAAGGACTACCACAATGTTCACCACGCTGTTGTCTATGGCAAAACTTTTTTGATATAGTTTTCCTGGAGAGAAACCAAAATAAAAATTGTCAGGGGAACAACAACTGACTATCCCAACATCAAGCCCTCGCCCTCATACTCACAACTGCCCCGCGGAGAGAATGACAGGGTTACCAACATAACAAAGGTTAATTATGTAACACACACCAGAGCTGTGCTTGCACGGTGCAATAGTGGTAATAAACACACCAGGAGAACCGAGGGCAGCAGATGATTGGAGGCTGTGCCTGCCCCTCTCTGCTCTCACACCTCTGCCGTGCAGAGACAGGGGCTGTCCCAGCCTTCCTAAATATCTGCAAGAATGGCAACTGTGCCGCTGGAGCCGCTCCCTTTGGAGTTTGTTTCGCTGTGTAACCCCTCTTAGAAGGGCTGTCCCAGGTGGTTTCTCTTCCATTAAATACCTGTGTGTGGAAAAACCCAAGAGGTGCAATGTTCCTCCTGGGTTTAGTTTCTCCTGCTGTTGCATTAACCGGCTAGGTAACTCGCAGAAAGTTTGTAAATAAACGAAGACTAAAAGACAGGAGGGCTTGCTCGGGCAAACAGACGAGGCTGGGGCGGCAACGCCTGGATCCCGCAGTCTTCGCTTGCCCTTGCAGGGGCCGGCGGGGACAGGTGAGCTCGCCCAGCCCTGCCCGGGGCACCGCGGGGCGAGCACGACCCCAGCCCGCCAACCTCCGCCGCTCGGACACGACTGGCGGTACTGCCGGTACCGGCCCGGCCCCGGGTATCCCCGGTACAGCACAGCCGGGATACCTCGGTACCGGCCCGGCCCGGGGTATCCCCGGTACAGCACAGCCCGGGATACCTCGGTACCGGCCCAGCCCGGGAGCCGCGGGGCGGGGCGGGCGCTCCGGACCGCCGCCCCCGCCCCTGCTGGAGGGAGGGAGGGAGAGAGGGGCGGGCGGATCGATGGATGGACGGGCGGACGGAGGGACGGAGGGACCGGGAGGGGAAAGCGTCGCTGTGGCTGCGAGGAGCGAAGTAGGGACAGAAACTTGTCCGCTGGCAGCCGGAGACAAAGTCCTGGGGCTGCTCCGCAGCCGCGGACAGGTACGGGGGTGTTGGGCTGACAGCCCGGGCGGGCGCTCCCGAGGGTCTGTCTGTGGGGAGACCTTGTCCTCCGCTGCGCGTCCCTGCGGCCGGGAGCGGGACGGAGTCCGAGTCCGGGTTTGGATCTGGGTCTGGATCTGGGTCTGGGCTCAGCGCCGCCCCAGCCGGGTCCCGGTGTGAGCCGTGTCCCGCCCGGCTCCGCGGGGCGCGGCCGCTCGGGCGCTGGCGCCGGCGAACAAAGAGCCGCGGCCGCGCTCGGTGCGCGCCCCGCGCAGCGCTGGGCGCCCGGGGAGCTCCGGCTGCTCCTGGCCAGCTCCGGCTCCGGCGGGAGCCGCCCCGGCCGGGATCCTCCGGAGCCCCTGCAGGAGTCCGGCAGCTGCCCGTGCTCCTGCTGTGCCCGGCAGTTCGGGGGTGCTCGCAGGGGAACCTCGCCCCCGCGGTGCTGCCCGGCGCTCAGCAAACGCCCGTCAGGATGTTCGCAAAATGAAAAGGTTTAGCTGGCGCGGATCTTGCTTTAAAGGTGATCGCGGGGGGGTGAGCTTTCGAAGTAAGAGGTGAAAAGGGAAACCCCGGAGTGAACAATGACAATTTCAAAAGGTCGGCGTTTGTGGAAATAGTTTTAAACTTGTTGCAGATCGTTTGTACCGATTTTTGTACCGAGTTCTAATAACGTGGAGAAAATTTCGCCTTTTCGTATTTCTGTAGAGTTCTTGTCAGTTCCCAAGAGAGCAATGTGTGTGAATCTGAGGGTATCGTGCTGGGTTTTGTACACAGCCAGAACTCCCACTGAAATTAATTTAACGTTTTGTTTTAAGTTACTGGTGGGATTAATGGTAATTTTCTTTAATCAGCTTTCAGTAAGGCTATACAGGAAAATCCTCCTGGAACCGTTGGGATCTTTGTATATGCAAAGAATGTGAAAGGAAACCAGTACTTTGTATGACCTTTTTTATCTAACTAAACTTACAATAATGTGCTTCTATGTTTTTGGCATGAGTGAGACTTACAGTCCTGCAAATGGGTTTACTTCTGTGGCTGTTCCCTGTGGGAGGCAGCGGTTGGTCCTGGCCCGGCTTGCTCTCTGTAGTTGGGAAAACACAGACATCTTGCTCGGGGTGCTCTGCTGTGCACCCTCTCCTTTATGCCAGTTCGTCCGACCCTGTGGAAAGCCAGTTCCAGGAGCCAATGTAGTAGAAACCTAATCTGGCCCTAGAGCTTTTTTTGGGGAATTTCTTTGCAGCTCTGCCTTTCCAGAGGAGGTCTGGGAGATGCTAAGTCCCAGTGCTGTGGGGAGAGGGAAAGGAGATGGAGGGAGGAAGGGGGGGACCACCCTTATTGCTCTAATTTCAGCGTCAGGTAACTGTAGCAGGGCTGGAACTGCAGAGTTGGGCTATGATTGCGCTTTGGGTGGTTTAAAGTGCTGCAGCATGGGGCTGTGCTGGCAGCCCCTGCCTGGCTCTGACTCTTTTCCCCATTCATAGCAGCATGAACACTTAAGCTGTCCTGTGGTGATCTGGATCTAGGCGCTGAGCAGAAAACAGATGCAATTTTAATCTGGATCAATTCCATTATTTGGTTCATGGGGGGGTGGGGGTGGTAAAAGAGGAGGAAAGAGGGAGTGGAGAAGGTAGGGCAGCTTTTTTTAAGCTGGCAAAACTTGATACTGCTGCCAAAACTGCTTGTGGGGCTGCAGTGTGACTGTAGGTGCTCCCAGGTGCCTTTCCCTCTCCCTGCCTCCCCCTGGGATCCTGTCCCGTGACTCTGCATATAGCATTGGGAGCCTCCACTCTCTGAGTAAAAATAAGCCTTTGCTAATTAATCCATTAAGTATAATGGAGTAGTTTGTAACAGAAGAATTAAGCAAGTGCCCAAGTGTTTGCATAATTGTTGCTTTGGACAACAATAAACACCGTAGGTAGAATAGCACAACATGCAGGGTTTTATAAAAAGTGAGTTTGTAAGCACTTACTGGATTTTGCTGCTCTCTGCAGTGTCTGTCTAGCACTTAATGCACAGGGTGAGCCAGATGTTTTACAGTCAGTTATGACACTTGTATTAGTAAGTGATTATCACATGGGCTTGTGACAGGAATGGGTGCTAATCAGCCAGCTGAAATAAGGTGGGTGTGTTTCTTAATCCTGGGGCTGATGGAAAAGTAGAAACTGAATCCCAGGGTAGGACAGCAGAGTCTTTGCTGCAGCAGAAGTTGTAGAATCTGTTCTTTCTATTCCTGGTTGCACCATCCCCATGCATTGCTTATGCTGGCTCTGCTGACTATGAGTTGGATCAGATCACTAGTCAGGCTGAAAATTAGCGCTCACAATTGGGGAACAACCATCAGCATGCTGACTGCTGTCCTGTTTCAACACTTGCAATAGCGTCATCTGAAGGCAGGAGGTGGCAATTGATGGCCGAGATGGAGGATGCTGTGAGCCCTCCCCTTTGCATGGCAGCGTAGTTTTAGCTGATGTTGAGTTCATGGTGCAATTGCTTCTTCCAATCCCATTATTGCAGTCCCTTGAGGAGCTGGCAGAAAGCACCATTCACGTGGTGCTCAGGACCTGGGCATCCCTCACTGTCTCCCGTTAGATCCCTCATGAAGGTGTTCTGTGTGTCTGGAAGTAATGGATTGCTGTGAGTACAAGTGTTAATTAGCAGTCAGTTTTTACCTAGAGAAGAGAGGCAGTCCACTATGGCCATGGGATTGAAGTAGATGATCTTTAAGGTCTCTTCCAATCCAAACCATTCTATGATATATTTGCCCCCAGGACTTGATGGTGTAGATTTGTGGGATATGGATATTCTTCCTCTTGGGACACAGTACAGCTCATCAAGGAGCTAACCAAGACTTGGTTGAAAGACAGGTTTTTGTTTGTTTTTAATAGCAGATATGCTTCCAAACCTGCATTTGCTAGCCAGATCTGAGCTCTTCCATGCTCAGCTAATGATGTTACTGATGTTACATCAAGCACTGCTGAAGGGCTCACTGAATTTCCTTCAGTAGGATATCTGCAGAGGTCATGTGGGTGCCCTGCCCACTGACTGCACAGGTGAGCTCCACGTGCTGTCTGTTCACATTTTCAGTGACAATTTTACTCTGACCTTGCCTTTGATAGTGCCTGGGCACATTGATAAGGATCCTTCATGCTACTGTGGAACACCCTTATGTTTTAGTAGGGTTGCCTTACCACTTAGAGCCAAAGGTGAGATTCTGATGGTGCCAAAGGGAGGTCATTGCTTCTGAAAATTCAAGAATAGTAATAGTATAATGATAGTGGATGGGTAAAGTTTCAACAGTTTCTGTATATACTCTTAAATTCTCTGTGGGATTTTTTCTCTTTCTGCAAAGTAAATTGCAGTGACACAAAGTAATGCACTGGAAAAGTTTGGACAAATACTACCAATGAGATTATATAATACAATAGTGAAGGAATTTATTATGAAGCCTGTTCTTGATTCAAAGAAGAAAGATTTTCTCTGGTGGATTGTGGATAGTTTATAACTTCCTCTCCCATCCCAAAAGTGTGTGTGTCATATTGTGCAACCAGAGACATGTATGCTTCCTTCTCTTCAGCAAATAGTTTGTGAGGACTTTAATAGCAGTTTCAAGGCTTGTAGTTCATTGCTGGGGATAGCATAGCAGAAAATAAGGTTTAGTGTTGATAGTAATTAAAATATGAGCACTTTTCTGGCTTTATTTATCTTTTTTTCTGGACCATGTTAAATGCTGGGGTGTCTAAATTTAGAAGTGTTTCTAATGTCATAGATGTTGAGACAACAATTTCCTAGGCAATCTCATTGTGTTCTTTCTCTCTTCAGAATAGTGTATTTTTCTTTATCTTAAACCAATTTATTTGAAAAAGTTATAAAGTAGGAGTAATAAATAGGTTGTGCATGTTTTTTTAATCACATTTGGCCTCATATCAAGTATGCTGTGATACCCCATTTGCAAAGTAAATAGGTGTTATTGAGAAGCCTTGAAAGTTTTGATCAAGGGGGAAGATGACAGCAAAGGAAGCAAGTTTGCTTTGCTTTATATGTAATCCTTATCACTTAATTTTTAACTTTCCATTTATTTCTTGGTTTGTTTGGTTTTTCTTCTTTAGTGTAGTGTTTCTTATTCCTGGCATCTGTGTGCTTATATATCCCAAATATCCCAGAAGTGTGTTTCTCCACAAGCATCAGCGACATCATTCCAAGGAATGAAGGGCGAGGCAAACCCGCAGCACGTGATCACCTCGTGAGTAAATTGTCTTTTCTGTTGTGGGCACTTGGTGCCTCACTGTGAGGACAGAGACTGTGCCTGGGCACAGCAGCAGCACTCAGGCTTTAACTGCTCACCCATGAGCTTCTTTTCCCTGAGGAGAAGGCTCAGAGCTCTGCTCAGGGTTGGTGCTCGTGTGTCCATAGTCCGTCCGGCTGGGTGTTGGCAAGGGAGCCAGCGCTGTGACATGCCAGCCTGCCAATGGCTTGGGGAGAGGCTCGGTTTTGGACATGCCAGGAGGCCCCTGGGCTGCCTTGGTGCCTGGTTGTGCTGTGTCATTTGCTAATGTGGTTTCTTTCTTGCTGGCCTGCATCTTAATGGAGTTCTTCAACCACGCTAACTGATTGTAATAACTTTTGCCTGTCTAGACAGGGCCTTACTGTGTCTGATTAGATCCCAGCCTTGTGGCGTGCATCACTGCCCATTTCTTATAAATGTGATGAAAAAAAAAAAAAAAAAAGGTGCTTAGTCTGTTTTTTTTTTTACTTTGCAGTGTTAGTATAAAATATTTATAGATGTTTACTTTTTTGCCTGGAGGAAAAAAGTTTTAGTCAAATGTCTCTAGGATACAATTTAGAAGGGAACCTCTTATCTCCAGTAAGGAAAGAGCAGGCAAATGTTCTCTTTGAGGATATTAATTGGGGTTCCACTGAAGTCAGTTGCGGAAATTTATTGCTCACTGAAGTCAGCAACTTTCTCATATAGGTAAAAAAAAATGATTCTCTGAATCATTAATACAAATAAAAAGCAGGAGAACTGGTCTTCCTGCCTGGTTTTAGTTCCTTACTGCTTTTTGGAAGTGTAGTAAGATAAATTCAACTTTGGTACTCACAATATTTAAGCACTCAAGAGGAAAGGTTGTAAAAATGTTTTCTACTGTAATTTAAAAATATTTTTAAAAATTGGTATCCAATTTTAGACAACCCAGTAATTACAAAGTATAGGGTTTGAGATAAGTTTGGGTTGGTAGTAGCCTGTCATGTCTTTTTCTTCCATGCCTTCCCTAGAAAAAGAATGATTCAGATTTTGAAGTCTCTTAATTAAAAAAGAAAAACTGCCTTGGCAGAAGAAATGAACTTCTGGTTTTGATTCAAAAGTAAATCAGAAGACAGTACAATTGTGCATGCTTTTCAGTAGCTCTTATTAGTATTTTAAACTCTGTGTCATGGTAGCAACTGCTTCTGTTTTCCTTGTACTGTTAGACTGGATTTAGACTGAGTGAAGAAGGGAAACTTGACAAAAGAAGTTAGCAGACCATTCTGGTGTCTCACAGGACTGGGAAGTAAGACGACATTTTTTTGGAGCTGGGACGAGCAGTTACAGCTTGGTTTGTGCGCTGTGCCTGCCCAGAGGAAATTCCTACTTTATAGTGAGAGAGTGGCCAAGGACTAGAGCATATTATTCTAATTAAATCATTTAAATTCCACTGCCGTCATTTGAAAGTCTCTGTGCATCTTCTGAGTTAGAGATGGCTTCTGCAGAGACGCTGTGAACAGTTTGTGTGCTTATATGCCAAAATGTCATCTTCAACTGGTGCTGTAAAGTTTAAACTGCTGATTTATATTGATGTATGTCACTTGAAAATGCTCTTAAAAAGCCTACATCTCTTCAGAGGTAGAAGGCGTGTTTATATGTGTTAACGATATACTGAATTTGTTTCCTTTGTGAAGCACCGCAATGTTATTAAAATAGCTTTTAGAAAGAAATATTTAGTGCAGCTCTATAAAAATAGGACAATCACCTCTCTCTCTAGTTCAAGAAACTAGACTACTGCAGAAAGACTGATGTTGGTGTAGCCATGCTCCCACTGCAAAGCATTCCTTTAGGTCAGATGGTACAACTTTGATCTTGACTGTCCATAGATGTGATCTGCTCATAGATACAGAGAAATCACACTTAAACATGGTAGTGGTACCAATAATGAGTGAGGTTTTTTTGTGATTTGTAACAGAATTCTATCACCATTTTAGTGTGAGATACTTGGCAGAGTTAAATCTCTATAATTAACTTTTGTGATCATTGTATATATGACAGCCAAAAGAAGAGAAACTTGAACCACTAAGATACTTTTGTTTGGAATACAAAACTTGTAAAGCAATTATCAACTTTCAGGCTTTACCAACTAACTGCAAGGCATTTTGTTTGAAAAAAGAAACTGTTAAAATAATTTACTTTTTTTCCTGTGGTTTTAAACCAACAGGAATGTTTTATTTGAACTAAAGTACTTTGTGTATATATCACTGTATCAGATCTCCAGAGGAAAATATTTGCCTGAAGATGTTCAAGTTTTCAGATGAGTAACTATTTAAAGCCAGAAACTAATGGTGGAAGAGTTATGGGGCTGGGTTTTTTGAGATTAATTTTCACTGACAATTAGTGATTATGGTGTACCTATTTACCTGTGTAACTCTGGTCCCCATTTGGCATGCTGTACCTATAAGATGCTTCCTCTATGGAAAAAAGTTAAATGGTGCTAAGTGCTATTGTACTCTTTCATTATCACAAAGCACAAATAGCACCTGAAAAGCTAACTCATCATAAATAATTGTAAAGGTTTTTTAACAATAATATAATTACTCATGCTGATGTTTTTGTGACCTCATGATCATGGTCTTGTTATTATCGCTGTCCCTTCATTTGTGTTTTTATTTAGTAATTGGTTTGGTTACTGAAACTAAAAAAGCTTTGCCTTCACTAAGTGCATTGGACTCATGTAGTTCCAAATTAGGGGGCAATTTTTAAGTTGTATCACAGTCTAATAGTGAACAACAGTAAAGGGAAATACCTGTGCAACATTCACTTTCCCACCAACTGATAATGTTTATCTGTTTATAAAATGCTAGTAATGCATTAGACTTTGGACAAAAAGAGATGCTGCTAGTAGGCAGCTTAATCTAGCAATATTCCCTAAGGGTAGTATAGATTGCAATGGGTAGTAGGGACTGAAGAGGGCTTTAGTGTGTCATACCATGGCTGTGATTTTTATTTTTTGTAATTACTCTGTGGGCTTCTGGTTTTCTCTGCATTTGTGACTTGTCTCAAGCCTGGTCAAGGTCAGCATAACTAAGATTATTGGGATTTGTCCTATCACTGACAAAGTGATAAAACTATTGTTTTTAAATTTGCAATTGAGTTGACATTTCAGGGACATAAAATAATATGAGCTTTGATTCTTGACAATCACTGTATAGGCTACTGATATATGTTGACATTCTCTTCTTGTAGAGCAGATTTGTTGTAGTTGGCATATTATTGCTGAGAGTTCTCAAATTCCTTGCAATTGTCCTGTCCTCCCATTGCTCTTGTTGTGAACAGCCAGTTCCTAGGCTGGCAGCAGGGAGGGAAATTGTGGGGTTACCTGTGGGGCAGGTAACTGTTACATCAGCTGCTTGCAAGTGTGCAGCAGATATTGGCAAGGCTTAATTAGCAGCTACAATTTCACCTCTGGGAAGTATCTGCATGCACAGCGGAGTCTTGCAGTCTGCTCAGGGTAGCCTTGATTATTTTACTGGGTATTGTGGACACTTGAACCCTGGTAAAAATATTGTCTATCTGATTATTTCTCCAGAATCAATCCCTTAATAGCCATTGCATATATTTAAATGCTGTGTGTCTTCCTGAGGACCAGATCAGATGAGGTTTGAATTCAGATGATGAAATCTGTCTTTTTTTTCTTTTTTTTTTTCTTTTTTCCTCTGGTCCAAACAGAAGTAGAAAAAAGAGAGTTGTGCTGCTTTTTCCATTATTGAGAGATAGACTTCACCAGAGCACCTGTTTGAAATAGTTGGTTCATACTGATTGCTTTTAGAATTCTGATCTGGGGACATCCTTTCATAAGTGTGAAGACTTTCACCTGTTTAATTACCCGTTATTATTATGAACAAAATGGTTTTGCTTTTGTTGCCTGACACGAGCCTAAAACAGCAATGAAGTGCTAAGAGGAATATAGAACAAAATAGGAAACTTGGAATCAGTGCTCATTTATTGCTTCATTTGCTGGGGCATAGAGCTCAGGTATCACTTATTTGCAGTGCTCATTTCTTCAGTGACAGCAGGGGGGCTTTCTGCCTTTCCAAGGTGATGAAGTCTGTTTCGTTTTGTAAAGTAGTAGAAGGCCCTGAGAAGAAAGATACCAGGTGTATATATTGTTGAATCTTCCTATGGAGATATGCAACAATATTATCATCAGTGCTACCTAATGAAGGGAGATAAAAAATTGAGTGTTATAGTACTGTAATTGATGCCCAACAATTAATTATAGCATCCTTGAAGTAATTTTTTCCAAAGTGTTTTGCTTTTTCATAGTCCTCCCAAAAATGGGTCTTTGAGAAATGTTTTCTTTCTCCTTTTTTCTCTGCTGGGAGATACCTTCTAGACATCATCTTTCTGCTCTCTATTTCTTTTGGATCCTGACAGCTTCTACATTTGGTCATGGAAAAGACATTTCCCATAGTAGAGAACTACATTAGAAAAACAAATCACCGAACAGTTGCGGTTCTCTTGTTTGACAGTTTATGGAGCAAATGCTGGCTATGCACCATTTAGCATTCTCCAAGACAAAGTACCCACACAGTGCTGCCAATTTCATTAGAAAGCTACACCAGCTACTTTTAAAATTTGGTCCTGTTTACATAGGAATTTCAGTTTTACTACCATACCCATCAAAAGGTTATTGTCTGCACACAGAGTCACTGTTTTTAGCAAATCTGCCTATAAATCTAAGTAACCAGTAATTAAATGGAAGTCTGAATACAGGCAGGAATAAAACTAAGGGTCTCCCTGTGGATTATGAAGTTATGATTAGCATGGGCAGGTTTTAAGCACCAATCAGCCAAAAAAATGTATTATAATTCATCATTAGGACTTATTTTTCCAAAACGCAAAAGTTAAATTTCAACAAAAGGCCAGAGGCTACTCAAGGAAGAAAATGGTCACCATGAAGTGATGATTTATTTTTCCTCTCAAAGAAAAGTAGCTGGAATTGGTGCTGCTTTTCTAGTTCATTATACAAATGGGAATAAAAGCTGGGTGCCTGGGGGTGGTGTTGAGAAAAGTACGTCCAATAGCTTTGTTGTTTTCTCAGCTACAGTCTGGTCCTCCACGTCTGTCTGCTCTCTCCCTTTGCTCCCATTTCCATGGCCCGAGATCCACAACAGGACCTCAGCAGGTTAAGCAGGGTCCAGAGTTCACATACTAGACACATGAATTATATGTCCACAGTGTATCAATCTCTGCCAGAACCTGTCTACAGCCAAGACATAATGTATAGCAACACTTTTTTAATGAGGAACATGCATCTGTTACACGTTTAGCAGAGGATATTTCTGGAGCAGTGTTAAGAAAATATGCTTTGGTTTTACAACCCCATACCCCTCAGTCTGTAGAGATGTCATTTTTGAGTCAAAGACCAGACATAAGGGCTTTCAAAGGCTGTATGTCTTAAAACTGGATAGAAGCCTGGCAGCTCTACCCACTGTAAACAATGTGTGAGTCTCATCATTCCCTTTTCTGCTCCCACACCCAACCCAGTAAGATGTGCTCTTTGGAGGGCTGAGGAAGCATTCCAAAGAAACACTTGAATAAAAATGCTGTTTTGTTTAAGAAGCCTTGTGCAAACATGTAGATTCCTAATTTTCAACTGAAAAAGCTGTTGTAAAACAGTGTAATTCAAAGCAAAAGCCAAGTGCATTGGCTTAGTTATACTCTCATTGCAACACTTTTCACCACCTTCAGGTGAAAAACATTACACCCATGTCAAAATATTGACGCTTGTGTCAAAAACTGGGCTAAAATGTTTCTTTGTTGGGTGGATAATGCAGATAAATGTGTATGAATGGCCCCAGGATTGAAGTCAATGCTTGAAGACAAAGCTGTGTGGTGGCATTTCCCTCTCCATGCTGTGGTGAATGCAGCCAGGAATGAGCTCTGCCTGTGGTTTGTGCCAGCACAGAGCACTGAGAGCATTGCCAGCTGTGCCGAGCCCGAGGTAATGGCACAGAGATGTCCCTGCAGCTCAGCAGAGTTTATTAGCTTGGCCCAGAGCCATGCTAAGTGCTCAAAAGACTTTTGCTTATCTCCAAGTGTGGGCAGGGATTTCTTGTGCCTGTTCAGAACAAGTTTGAACCTGCTGGCGTTATAACCTATAGATATATCCCATGGATCTGTGTCTTTGATGAAAGGAAACTGGCATGGTTTAGTATCTTGCCTCTCTTTGACTGCCTTTGAGTTTGTTAATGATTTTTTTTTAGCTTTGCAAATCTTGTCTCACTGTATAGAAAAATTAAAAGAGGAGGAAGCAATTACAGAATCATTAAGGTTGGACAAGACCTCCAAGATTGAGTCCAACCTTTGACTGAACATCACTTGTCAAGACCAGAGTGCTCAGTGTCTGATCCAGTCATTACTTGAACACCTCTGGAGATGATGGCTCCATCTCCTCCCTAGGCAGCCCATTGCAATGCTCAACCTTCCTCTCAGGGAAAAAATTCTTCCTTTGGTCCAACCTAAATCTCTTCTGGTGCAGCTAAAGGTTATGTCCTCGTCCTGTTGCTGTTTTGCTGGGAGAAGAGGCCAAGTGTCACCTGGCTACAGCTTCCTTTCAGGCAGCTGTAGAGAGCAATAAATTCTCCCCTGGGTCTCCCTTTCTCCAGACTAAACACCCCCAGGTCCCTCAACTGTTCCTCGTAAGATTTGTGTTCCAGACCTTTCACCACATCCATTACCCTTCTCTGGGCACAATCCACCACCCCAATGTTCTTATGAATTGGGAAAACTGAACACAGGATTTGAGGTGTGGCCTCACCAGTGCTGAGTACAGGGGGACAATCCCTGCCCTGCTCCTGCTGGCCACACCATTGCTGATCCAGGCCAGGTGCCATTGGCCTTCTTGGCCACCTGGGCACAGCTGGCTCATGGTCAGCTGGCTGTCAAACAGCACCCCCAGGTTCTTTTCTGCTGGGCCACTTTCCAGCTAGTTCCCAAGGTGGTGGCCAGCTAAGTCAAAAGTACCAAAAAAACCTTCTGTGCACTGTTTCACCTTCTTCATCAAGCCTTCCTTTTTGAGCCCTGTACTTGTAGGTTCTGCAGTAGGTTCTTCAGTATTGGAAACAGCATTTCCATGTAGGAAGGTTAGCAGAGGTAGAAATTCTGAAATGTTGAAATCATTCCCTTCCCCTTGTGTAATGAAGGGCTTCTTTATTTCCCCCTACTACCTTGGTCTGTCTTGGAAAGAGCATTTGGAGAAAGACATATACAATGGAATAAGCAATTTTTCTGGTGCTCATGTCTAGCCATTTTGTGCTTCAGGCCCTGTCTGCTTCAGCTGTGCTTGGACAGCATGCTGCAAGTTCCTGTTGGAACAGTTTCCAGATGACCTGGAGAAGAAGAGATGCCAAGATCTCCTTAGTTGTACAGTGGAAAGTTGCATTGAGGGAACAGCAACTTAGAGAAAGTTATAGACAGAGGTGTCATCTTCATCAGGAGTGCTAGTCAAAGGCACTTGAAGCCAAGAATTAAATGATGCAGAATTTATGTGTACTCAGGATTTCAATGGCTCTGTCAGTTGAACAGCTGCAGAGAAGAACCCTAACAGAGTGATGGCAGTGAAGGTTTTCCCATGAGGCATTCTACTTGGATGACTCTCATGACTTGCAGAAAGCAGCCATCTCCGTGGTGTCAGGAAGAGTTTTATTTGACACAGTTACCCAGGTCCTTGGTGTGACAGTGTGTCTCTCCTTAGGCAGAAGGCATAGTGCTGTACTTGGAGGATAGGAGGGAAATTATGTTCCTGCCCATAAGAGACATTGAGAGTGAATCTCCCTTTTATTCTTGTTCACAGTTTGTGTACAACTTTTAGAGATTACTTCTTTGTGTATCCCCCATGGTATCTCAGCTCCCAGCTCTGCGACTACGCTCGATTTGCATCTGGGTAGTGGGAAATGTTGGTTCCACAACAGGCATCAGAAAAAGTTAGAATAAATAAATTCAAAGATTAGTTTTAAGATGGGGGGACCTTCTCACCCAAACCTCCAAAACATGCAATTTAAATTTGTTTTCAGAAGATGAACAAGGGTGTAGTGATTGACTGCAGTTTCTGCTGTCTTCCTGTCTAGCCCATGCAGCAAGAGGAGTAGGATGAGATGTGTGGAGAGCTTGTGTCAACACTGCTAGTCACTGCCTTGTGGTCTTGGGAAATAGAAAGAATCTTGGGCTAAAAACTGGGCATTTATGTGGGCTGCTGGTGTGCCCATGTGGGGAATGGTCTGTTCTCTAGCAACCAAAAAAAGTCAAAGTGCATGCAGGATGCTGTTTCAGAATACCTTACAGTATTTTGCTCTACTTAATATTTTAAGGCTTTTACACTTTGGCCTATGTTAGCATAAAAATAAGTACAGGGCTATCAGACTTTCCCCACAGGACAAAAATTCCATTTTCCAACCACCTCTAATTATTTCCATTCTGCTGTCTGGAAAGGATCTGGAGACAATTTAGGAAGCCAATTTAAAATTGACTTGGGAAAAAATCATTTACCCTCATGAGCCTTCTTAGATGTGCAGCCAGTGGCATGTGATCAATAGGAAATCTCATGCTCAATGATTTTGATGCTCACAGGAGGACTTTGAGACCATGGAATTCCGCCTGAGAACTGCTTAGCCTATATGTGCAATTTTTCTAGATGTGGTGGACTGAACACATCACTTGTTGAAGAGCTTTATGTGGTGGGGGAAGTGACAAAGAGCCATTAAAAATAGGCAGAGGGTGGCTGTGCTCTTGGAAATGCCTTGTCATGAGTGCTTGGCCAGCCATTCCCTGCTTTCTTCCTGTGGGAGCTTGGGTGACGTTGCAGTTTCTGAGCCCAGCAGTGATATCTGCAGCCTGCAGTCCTCAGGGTGCCTGTGGGCAGCATCTGTAGCTCCAACAGAGGGAGGGAGGCACCAGGAAAAATGTGTGTGCACATCTGGTACCAAAACACCACTCCTCCCGGGCTTTGTGTGATCCTTGCTCTGTGGATATATACAGATTTTTCTTCAGCTTTTCTTGCATACCAGGTCTACATACATCATCCTGAATGTCTCTTTAATCCTATTAGGGCTATGTTCAGCTGGGGTTTGGATTTGTCACTAATGAGTGCTTGAGGTTAGTATTTTTCAATTACGCTTTTCTAGCTCTCAATTAAAAAGGTGGTTGACGTTTTATATGGAGAAGTTAAAAACTCTTATTTTTCATTTAGACTGGTTGCAAATTATAAAATCAGGACTCAGGGGTGTACAAAATGAACATTCTTGAGAAATATTGTAGAAAGTGTTCTTGTGGTTAACATTTAGAATTTTATTTTAAGATTTTTTTAATGCGCTCTATGCTATGCTAGCAAATTGGAAAAATATTGGATCCTTATATGGAGAACTGCAATTTCCCACAGCCCTGCTTTTACAGTGCTGAACGCATTTCATTTCGTGTGTGATTTTCCCCATTTGCCAACTGACTACATCATACAGTTTTTTTGGCATATTCTTTCTGTCTTATGACCATCAGCAGATATTTTGAGTAGCATATTATAAAGCCACAGATCCCTTTTGCTGCCTTGTATTTTGCCTGTTGCCACTGGGAATGGAAAAGATTTTATTAATTTTGTGGCGTCAGAGGAGGCTTCAGTAGAGTCTCTGTGCCTGACCCCAGCGCCTGGTGCTGGTTTCCCTCCCTGTTGGCAATGGAGGGATGTGCCTGATGGTCTCCAGTGTGTTCTTTAAAAGTAGCACAGGGTTGTTCTGGAGAGGTATGAGGAAAACGATTGATACTTGTAAACGGTTCAAGATGCTCTGCAAATCCTTCAGGATGATCTAAGCGTCAAAGAGATGGAGCTGAATTCGAGACATGCTGCTGAAGTGGGGAATAAGTGGAGCAAGGAGAAGATGGGACCAGGCAGAGGTCTGGCAGTAGTGATTGCAGAGATATGGAATATTCTTGCACAGCAAACTAGTGTTTAGTGGAAACATAGACTGACCACCAGAAACTGAATTACAGCAGTTGGGGAGGGTGTAACCCTGCTGGGTGCTGCAGTTGTTGTAGGGCTCCATGAGGGTTTTTGCCTTCAGGTCTGGGCAGTGCAGCAGTAGGAGGGAATATAGTGTATATGAATTATCAGGCACTTCACAGCAGTCTAAAAATCTGTGGCGTTTAGGACATGGTGTTTATTTTGGGCAGCATTTGTAACAAGAGTAACAAATGATTGCATACTGGAGGCTGTTTCAAGTGGTGTAAAGTAAGATGTGAATGTGGGTTGGCTTAGCTTAGTGGGCATGGGGAGAGAGAGCTAACATGCTAATCATTATCCCTGAAAGCTGTAGCACTTGTGTGTAAGGGGCTGTTACTTAAGACACTGTGAGTAATTATGAATGGTAAAAATTGAAACTAGTAAACTTAGTAGGAAGTGTAATCTGAATAAAAAGATCATCCCTATAGTCAGACCTCATAAATAGTAGAACATTTCTCTGGGGAAGGGATGGGCCCCCGGTCCCTGAAGTTTAAATTTAGGCTAGGCAGGAGATCAGAAAATGCATTGCCAGGAGGCAACTCTTCACTGGCAAGATCAGGATTGGCTTCAGTGTTTGGCCATCAGCAATGTTGTTATTGTGAAATGTTTCCTGGAATGATACTTGGCGGGGCTGGTACCATGAAACAGTTTAGTTTTTGTTGGTATAGTTCTAAGGGTGAAAATATCTGTGATGAATTCTCATTGTCAAATCTCTGAGCCAGCCTTTTTATTAGAGGACATGTCCTTCAGGATGTCCACGTGCACAATTATCTCTGGAGGAGAGGGTGTCACCCAAGGTTGATACTGATAGATCATTTACTAAACCCCGTATTGTAAATGACTGTGCATTCAGAGCCAAGAGTGGGTGAAAAGGGTGGGTTTTTATTGCTGCTTTTCAAGTTTGACTTTAGTCAATTATCTTTGTTCTCTTGCACTTTATGAACGTTAAGTCCCAGACATAAAGGAGGGGATATATTCCATTCACTGAATTCAGACTGATTCTTAATCAGTGGCTACTTCTTACTTGCATAAAACTGGTGTAGAAATTAAGACTTCCAGCTATGAAGAGTAACAAATGGGGCTAAATCATCAAAAAAGTGTCCACATTATTTAAAATACATTTACTACTGCTTTTTCCCCACCACAAAATCATAATACAAGATTTTTCCAGTGTCTGAGCTGTGCTTCACCAATAAGCCTATTTAAACATTTTGTTTCTTGTATAACAATTCACTTCAGTTTGGAACAGTGCTTTATTTTCTCTGGCTCACATGCTGCTTTTTTAAAATTTTTTTTCTTGCAGTATTTTGCATTTCAGTGGGATTTGTGTGTTATAGGGAGGACACTCTCCCAAATAAAACTTGTTTGGTAAATATTTCAAGCAGCTATGCAGAGTTAACTGGTTAACTCAGGATGAGAGCTTGTCATGAACTTTTTGTTCACTTGTATTCTTTATATCCTCTTGAGATAGGAAATTCTTATTGAGCAGTTGTCTTCCTCAGACAAAGACTTTTTCATGGGGATCTTTTATGTTTTGCTGTCGGCTTTTTGCTTTCATCCTTATGAATTTCTTTGTAGAATTGTTGTAGTTGAGGTTGCTTGTAGAAACTGAATCTATAATACATTGATTATTATATTTCATAATATTATGGTACAGAGATTATTAATAATTCTTCATTATTGGTTTAAATATTTTCCATTCATTATTGGCATTTTATAGTAAGTGTATATATTATTTATTCTTGTATGTATTAGTGATATATACACTTTTTTGTATGTATACATATATAAAGTTTTGCAGAGAAAAGATAGGAATGATTAAATGGTGTCTTTGGAAGTTCATGGGAAGTTTATGGAGAAGCCATGTCTGTAAAGATACACTAAAGTTCTCTATACTGAATCTTATCCTGGTTCGTGCCATGCTTTCTGAACTGGTTTTGGATCAGGAGCCATAATCTTTGAAGCTTTAAGCCCTAAATCCTGAAAAGCTCCAAGTTTGTGGTTTAGCCATGTGAGGTCTTTGCTATCACATGGATAATAGACATTCCCTTTTACATTCCCTGAATAAAAAGTGAATCAACTAGAAGCATGTTTGTACTAAGCCACATCAGAGTTATTCTCTGAATTAAGGCTGTATAATAGGTCCTTCAAAACTAAATTTGTACAAAAAGGTCTGAACTTTTTGTTGTTAGTTCAGATATAATTTGACAGTTCTAGTTTCATCACTATTAAATTTACAGTTTTATTTTATCTGTATGAATTGGAGTGCAGTTAATTTGTGTGCAACTTTATATACCACTAAAATCTTCCATATGGAATTTAGATTAGATAAGGTTCCAGGAAATGAGAGTCTTAGATGTGAATGACTGCAAACATGCTTAATAGAGTTATTCTGTAAGGATTAAATAAAGTTTAGAGTTAATTCTCTTGATTTTTTTTTTCTGTTACAGGGCTCAGCAAACAGTGTAATTCAAGTTCTAAATTCGGATGCATATCATTATGATAATTTGCTGATTCATAGTATTTCATCGGCTATGCTACTTTACATGGTAGTGCAATGGATGATGATGTGCAAAAAAGTCAGCAAAACAGGAATCTCTGACTAATAGAAGGCTACAGTTTTGATAGTAATTAATCGATGGTGCCTTCTTAGCACATCATGTTGTGTTTCCTTGCCTCGGGGGTATCACAAGATGACTGAACGTGGATAAGCTAGGAAGACTGGCAAGCTGAACCTATTGTCTGATTTTTCTGAAATTTCTGTGGCTTAAATAAATCAAACTTTCCCATATCTTCTTATTAAAGATCAAGAAAATAGTGAACTGTTTCCCCACTGTTCCCACCCACATTTGATATTTGTGTGTGCAGTGTATGTGGAAATTTCCCTTCTGTGTCTCTCATACAAGTCACTGAATTCTAGAGTACAGCTTCTCCAGAGTCATTAATGAACTTGGAGTTTGGGGTTTTTTAAAATAAATTAATTATATTAATCCTTTTTCCCCTTTCTCTCCATTGCCAACAAGATTTTAGGATGTTTTCTGTACCCTGGTAATCGCGTGAGTTTTGAGTGGTTTTCAAAAGACCTCTGAGGACTTGTTCTGAGTCTCCTGTCTTTTATGCACTGTTGGTCATTGGTGCATCATTCCTTAGGAAAAAACCTCATCCAGAGGGCTCATTGTGCAGTTTATCAGACCATTAAAATGACTAATAATGTGTAAAAAAGAGTGGGTGTGGGAGGGGCTGGGATGTGGGACTAACTACAAAACAAAGTGAATTTCACTGCCAGGACTGATGCATCTTTTGCAGATATTCTAACTTGCTTTGAGGGGAAGGGATCATATAAAGTAGCTTTCCCCTGGGTTTACATTCTGGTGCAGAGCTCATAAAAATCAGTGGAAGTCTTTTCATCAGTCTCTTAATGAGCAATGCCTGCAATCTTCTTGTGGTGCACAGCTAGGTACATGCTGCTTGTGTTTCTGCTGCTATTACGTGGAGATGATGGGACAATCGAAGCTGAGATAAAAGTTCTTAGCAGCAGTAGCAGCAGTCCTGTGCCAATGTCCTGGTGCTTCCAGCAGCCACCAGCCCAGGGGCTGGCAGGAGGAGTGTGAGTGGAGGCTGTGTGAGGCTGCCAGGCTTCACCCAGCCCTTGATCCCTTCTCCCTGGCTGCTCTCCTCAACCCTGCCATCCAGGGGCTGGAAGGCACAGGTTGCCTGGGGAATGGTAAAGTATAAAGGGAATTTAGGAATCAAATGGGAGTGCGACCTCTCACATTTACATTAATTTTTGCACTGCTGTGATATGAATGCCAAGTGTTTAAAAGGAATTAAATAGTTAAGTTCAGAATTCTTTATGTGTGGAGCAGTGTCTAGATGGTTTATAGCTGCAAGTAAGCAAAAGGTTTACCTACCAAATTGATTTATACGTTCATTTATGTTCTTGAATATTGAGAACAGGGAGGGAATTAGCAGTGTTGCATGAGCTACACTAGCACATTTTTCACCTTATATGGAGAATTGCCTGCCACTTATCAAGCGGGGTTAGATGTGCTGTTATTGTCACATTCCTTAAAGTTGGAAGAAATCTCGTTTCTCTGACTAAAGATTCAACTCATAAGCTTATGATTTTGTTATTTGAATACTGTTTTTTATCATCCAGGAATTGCTGGGATGGGCAGCGCTTCTTGAGAAAAATAGCAGCATGCACATTTTCGCTGCTGTGTTGTGGAGTTCATTCCTCAGCTCGGGTGGAGAAACTTAGATGCTTGCAAGGGAAAATATGTTTCTGTTTGGAGTCATCTGGAGTTCCTCCTGGCTGGCTTCTCTTGTCCTGAAGAGCACAACAGGAAGGCAGGTCCCGGGAAATGAAGGAAAAGACCTGCTAATCGTGTACACATGGTATTTAAGGGAGTAGACCTCAGTTTTGTTTTTTTCTTCATCCCTGCTAAAGATTAAGTGGCTGGGGTTCGAAACAGGCTTTTCATGGACTTGGACTTGAAAGGACTGACAGCTCGTGGCTGTGAAGTCATTGACCTGCTGGTGATTTGTCTGTGAGATGGAATAAGTGAAAATATGGAAGTGGAGACAAATTGTCATTGATATCCTGGATTACAGAAGCCTGACAAAGGACTGAATACTTGAAAGATTAAGGTGACAATTATCAAATTTTCCTTTATGATAATGTGCCATTGACGGTTGCATTCACTGAATAACTTGAATTTGAAAAGTGGGAGATCAGGTCTGGCTCAGTGTAAATTCTTCAGATTAAAGATTGCTCTCTATTTGAAGTGTTTCTGGGCTTGTGGCGTTCAGTAGGGCAGTCAGTCTCACCTACTGCTGTTTCTTGGTTTTTTGGGTACCTGGACTAAAGCAAGTTTTTTAGCTCTTGTGACTTGAGTTTGTGTTGTGATTGCAAAGATTTTTCTGTGGTACAGCTTGGGAAATAAAATACTTCAAAAGGTAGTGATTAGGTGCAGTGGTTAGAAAACCTGGCTTAAAATTGCTGTTGCTGATTTCACTTTCATGCAGATCCAGAAGAGTTAACTGGAAAATGATACTCAGGTTTTTCTTTCTCCATAAAGGCAGTGTTGGCTGTATTTTCTTGAATAATAATACATAAGGAAGAATTCATGAGCCTAGTAACATTTGAAGCCAACAGAAACAAAAGGGTAGTTTATATGGCTAAATACTTTGAAAAACCAACATTTGAAACATGTAGCCAAATGGTTGCATAGAAGTATCCATGTAATTTTGAAAGGGTAGAGCAAAAGATACGGATTTTTATTTTCTGTTTTCTTGTTTGTGGTTTTACCATTCTTCTCTTTTATGGTTCACCAGAATAGTACTAGATTTCTTATCATGTATGCATATAAAAGAACTTAAACTACATATATTTATTTTTAGGACTCCACCCTTGGGCTTTGGATTTTGTGAACAGCTATTTCAGTAAATTTACATCTATATGTGGAAACTGGCAAATTGAATACTGTGCAAATCCACGTTTTAAAAAAAGCAACTGCTATTATAGAAAGTAAATGATATAATAAGAAAGCCAAGTAGAAAAGATTGCATTTTTGTTTGCTGCTAAAGGAATGATCAATGCTTCCTCCTGGCTTTTGCACCCTGCAATTGGAGACTGTGGTGTGCAAATGGTTTAAATAATGCTGGGGTTTGTGTCTGGTTGGTGCTGTATAATGCTGGGGCTGAGGTGACTTAAATATACAGAGTGTGGGCCAATCTCAAAGCCCTTTCTCAGGCAGAACACCCATTGAAATCACATTTAAGTGTCGTCAGTGAGAGCTCTGCCAAACAAATCATTATGGATTTGACCCCAGAGTTATTACTACTAAATTTCATTTGTAAGCTTTTCATTATGGTGTTTTTTAAGAATGGAGTACTTGAATGAATCCTGGAATTCATTATAACTCTAAGTTTTTACAGGCTATCAGCCTCTTAAATTACATTTTCATTACTAAAAGCAGTTTCTGCCTCTTTGTTTTCTTTCTCCTTTTTTTGTTGCTCAGAAGGAAGTAGAAGAGGTACTTTGTGGCTCAGAATTATTTTACCTCAGGCAAGCAACCTATCGAGGTGCCTAAATCAGGGGCTTCATCCTCTAGCCTGTCCATGTGCACAGTGGAGAGGGTTATATCCATGGGGGATTTTGCTCAGTGTCATCTTTTGGATGTGACTCTGTTATGCCCAGGGGTGGTGTAGGGTGCTCTGATTTAGGAACCCAGAGGGATGTGGTTGGTTGGCAAAGGACCTCTATGATTTATGGTGTGAGTATATAATTTGTTTCAAAATTCCTTTTTAGCAGCTAGCAGGTTAATTGCTTGCCTGTCTTTGCTCCATGGATGATGAGGATTGGCAATAGAGCTGTGTCCTTTAGTACAGAAAATCTACATTGTGATGGGACCTTTTTGAGGTTTTCAGTCTCTCTTGCTCTCTCGTACACTTTGTGTCTCTGGCCTTGGTCCCCTTCAGAAGGCTGCAGGTTTCATTCAGATCTCATGAAGTGTTTTGTGAGTCATGATGTAGACTGATGGATTATGTGACCAGATGTCTGCAGTGCCTGGCTGCTTGTAGCAGGACTGGCTGAAGCAGGTGGTCCCTTCCTGGCCTCAGATCCCAAGAGAGGGATTTCCAGTACAGAATCTGGATGTTTCATACTTTATATAGCTGAAACTGCAGTAATCCAGCCTTCCCCTGTTTAAAATACTGAAGGAACAACAACAGAAAGGGCAAGCCATTAAGGTTTTAAAGCTGTTTTAATGTCTTTATGCTTCCAACTGCATTACAAAGTATTAGGTATAAAATATAGTTGGTAGAGGTATAGGAGCACCCCCAAGCATGCCTCCCATATTCTAACATCATATTTTCACCTGTGTTTACTTCTGGCCAGCCTTCAGTCATTCAGACAAAAAATTTCCAGAGTGATTTTTCTGCTTCAGGCAGAAACCTCTTGGAAAGATTTTCAACAGAAGAACTCTGACTGTTTTTAAAAGAATGCATCACAGAAATTTAGAGAGATTTGTCAACTTTATTTAGCCAGTCATTCCTTCAAAGCATTGTTATACCTTCAGGGAGTAGAGGGGAGAGTCAGGGTAGTTTTTTCAGCCTGATGGAAATGAATACAGATCTACCAACCTGCCAGAGTTGGCAAAAGTAGTTATCTGCACGTGCTTGCAAGAGCAGCATAGAGGTTTGCTGATACAATCACTGAATACTCCCACTTTATAAAATGGGCTTCTACCTTACCAGCCTCTGTCTGTGCCTGGGGTGATGGTGATGGGTGGTACTGAGCACCCAGCTGGGTAGGTCCATAATTCCCACTGCCTCTGCTTTGTTGGAGGAAAAGGTATCTGGGTGTTTAATAGTCTTCCAAATTCATTAAAGCTTTATGCCAAGGCATACTTGAGGCAATTAATGAAAAACTGCTTCTTTTTTACTAGTTGTCATTCATGCAGTTGATTCCAATAAAGTTGAGAGTACAAGTTATGCTTTAGTCATTATACTACTCTCAGGAGTGTTGGTGTTGAGAGGTGTGATGCCCAAAGTTTGGGAACAAGGTTCAAGAAAGAACTTTTGTCTTCTGCTTTTTTTTTTTTCTCCCAGGTTGCAGGAGACTCTCTCTGTAGGATTGTACTGATAATTCTTTGTTACTTTAAAGGAGCAAGTGTTGGAATCGTGACTTCATAGTGGGGATGGATCTCTCTGTTTAAAAACAGCTGAACATAAACATACTACTGGGGAATTTTATGAAGGTTGCAATAAACCAACAAAACCAAGAATCTAATGCATGACATCTTCAGTCTGTTTGAGAAATCAGGATAACACAGGTTGATGACTTGAGGGTAATGGCAAGACTAAGGTCATGCCTTAGTTATTCTGCAGGATGGGAATGAAGTTGCTGCTGATACATCAGCATTGCTCCAGCCAGAGTCTGAAGGCTTCATGGAGTTTGGGTTACCTCCTCCCATTTTCTTGTTCTTTCACATTTATAAGGACATTGAGAACTCTTGCTTCTCCCTATCTCAAGCCCTTTTAAAATATTCATCTTGCTCAGAAAACACAAAATACTTCTCTTAGTGAGAAGTGCTTTAGATCTTTGCCTTCTCAGTCATGATCCTTGACAGGCACTAGGAGCTTTTCTGGATGGGGAAATTTTTATTTGCACAAGTAAGGCGGAAAAAGAAGAGGGAAGCACTTGCCAGCCTCTGGTGCTGGCCAAGTTAGCAGGCTAAGAAGATCAGGATTGCAGCAAATAGGTGATTGTTTGCAGAGTATAAATGACTAGGTTGTTCTTAGGATCTTTCTGCAAATTTTTTTTGTGCTGACCCTGAAAAGAACAACGTTTTACCACACTTCAAACATGCATTCACATTTCACGCCCAAAGGTGCATGTTGCCATGGATGTCCTTGCAGTCTTTGTGATACACTATTCAGGATTTTCAGCCTCTTCAGATTATTAGGATAGTGTGTAAAGATTGTCCCTTAACACAAGGACTGCCCTTCTCAAGGCATGCTCCCAACAGAAATGGCACTAATTAAAATTTGTGTGTGGAAATGTTGTCATCTGTGTCAACTTCAGTCTCTTTATTTTGAAGAAAAATGTAAGGGTTGTTAGAGTGAACTAAAACAATTAAGCAGTTCAGGACCCTGTGTTATAAAATCTCAGGTAAGAGTTAATCAGTGTGACAAATTACAGGTTTATCTGCCTGTCAGATGGAATTAATGGTGGGTGACTGAGGGAGTTTGGGTTCTGAGGTGAGGAGGAGAAGCTCCAGTATTTTGCTTTGTTTGTCTTGATGTGCTGATTTTTTACAAAACATTTAAGCAAAAGAGGCTGAATTTAGGTCCATCTTTCAGGTTAATACCTTGAAGCTGTTTTCCCCCACAATTTCTGTTGCTTTTAATCAATTATGAATGTTCTGATGTAAATGCAGAATTAAAATAATAGGCTATTTTCTTGTGCATGATGTAAGGTCCAAAAATTTATAACAGATGACTGTTCTGGAAGAGGTAAAATAAAATAATTGGGAAAATATAAGAGAATATTTTCTGAAGCATATATTCTGCATGTGATCTGTAAAATGTAGATATTTAATTGTTAAATATGGTATCTATCACCAAATATGAGTAATGAGCTGTTGATAACATTGGTAGCTTTACAGAAAAGATGAGCGTTGCCTTTCTATATATGCAACTTTTTGCTGGTTTTTGTTAGCTTCATGGAGAATTTCACAGAAATCCCTAGCTTTTTTCAGTTTCAATTATTTTGAAGGGTTTGGTTTGTTTTTTTTTTGGCAGGGCAGCAAGCTGGTGAGGGGGATGGGGTTTTGTTTGTTTGTAGGTTTTTTGTTATTTTTTTACTTTGGGTTGGTTGGGGTTTTTTTGGGCTCTTTTGTTTTTTGTCCCTGAACATTACCAGATATTGTGTGTCTTTCCTGGGGTGTTCAGCCTGAGCTGTGACAGAATAATGCCACTGTTGCTTTAAGCCCATAGTGTTGCTTTATATAGATCTGGCCTGATTTATAGTGTTGCTTTAAATAACAATAAGAGAGTTCATCTCCCTTTCAGCAAAGGTTTATGACTGATCTCTGCCTGGCTAGGAATGTTTATTTTTCTTAAGTTGCCTTACTGCAAAAATGTTTTGAAATTGAGAGTCCCAAGCTGGTGATGGGGTTTATGCATCTGTTGCTTGTGCTCTATGCAGCTCTAATCCCTTTTGCAGTAGAAAGCTGTGGTTGGTGATGGATCTCATATAGATCAGGCTTCATACTCAATTTCTCTGTCCTTTCCCTATTGGTCATCCTGTTTTCAAAACTATATCATTGAAGTGATCTATGGCTGTTGGCAAAACCATCAGAAGCCTCAGTAAGATTTAGTTACTGCTCTTAGTCCTTTGCAATAACACAGGCTTATTTTCTTTTCTCCATAGCTGCTGATGAAATAACTTTGAAATAAACAATTTGAAAAGAAACCTTTCCACCACCAGGGATAATGGCAGAAGGGGAGGGATTCACAGTGGATTGCTTCTGGATGCTCTTAAAATGGCATGCATCAGCTTTCTTAAAAATATAAATTTTAAATGTAAATCTTAAAAGGCAGCATCAGCTTTCTTGCTTGACTTTTGTTGGAGCCACGTATTGATTATGTATTAAGTTGACAGAGGCTGATGGAAAAATCCTTTCTAACCCTGCACCAGGAGTCTGTGGGGCTGTGCTGTATCCTGTGTGGTAGCTTGCACTTTGAAAGTGAATAAATAATGCCAAGTATGGGAAGAGGCACGCACAGGAGAAGAGATGATATGAAGCATGTAATTTAGGACATGGAAGGGAAAGCTCTGCTCTTCCCTTTCAGGCTAGCCTGGTTTTCTGGTCTGCCCCATGTCTGCCTTCCTAGTATCACTTTCTGGTGACCAGGAGAAGGATTAGGCTGCTCCTGAAGCTGAGTCACCAACTCTACCTGCCACTTTTCAGGAGACCTTACTGGACAAAGGCAGACAGAGCAGCAGGAGGATCATTTGCTGGAAATCACCTGGGGCTTTTGTCACTCAACCTGTGGTAAGGAAATGGTGCCCTACCTTGGTCACAGAGCAGTGGGCAAGGAAAAGTCATGATATGGGAATGATTTCTGTTAATGTTTAGAGACCAGGAGGGAATTTTCACAGAAAGAGAAAAGTTAGGCAGTTCTTGAGGCTGTTCAGAACATCTGCAGACAGAATTGTGCCTCTAAGGGCAGATGAAGCATGACCTTTTCCAGACCAAGGGCAGCTTGAGTTATGGTGCAGAGCTACAGTCAGGGACAGCTTACCTGCTTTTCAGGGCTGAAAGTCTCATGGTCAGTCTGTCAACCAGCCTGTGGCTGAAGGAATTTTAGTGAGATCTTAAAAAAGAGTGAGGAAACTTCTAGATCAAATTTTCTCTTTGACTGCCTTTGCAGGTGAGGACACTGAAACCACTGTCTGGCTGGGAGTATACCTGGTTTCAGTTGTGGTATGCACTTAATGCTGTGCACATTCCCGCTGAGTATCAGTGTCATTTCTACTTCCTTGCCCAAGCCAACTAATTCAAGACTGCAGGTCTTTGGCAGAGCTTTGCAAATGCATATTGAACCTACAGGCTTGGTGTGTTTATTCTGTAAAATTACAGTAATTAAAAAAAAAAAAAATTTATGACTATGAAATTCTATGAAATTCAAGGCAAGAAAATGTGAGAACTCCTAAAGAATAAAGTAAAATAAAAATTATCTCAGAAGTTTAATGCTGAAAGCTTGATGTTTTGTTGCTATGTTGTGGGGTTTTGCTCCTTCTTTTGAAGTTGAAAAAGAGGAAAGCAGTTTAATGCAGAACTAATTAATGTGCATTTTTCTGGGGTGGAGTGATCTGTGTTCAGTCACACCTTCTTCAGGTAACTCAAGTGCATTAATCAATGATCATCTTTCTAATTAAACTGCTGAGTAGAGAGAGGATTAAGAGGATTATCATTAGTTTTGTGTAGAATCAGTGTATTAAGGGAAAGGAGTGTTAACAAGATGTTCCTTTTTCACATATGATCAAAGGTTAGGAGAAAGGTCAGAATTTTTGTTTGTGCATTGCCTCTGAAATGCAAATCATCAAGAAAAATAAGAAAAAAAAATGAGTGCTTTCAGAAAACACATTTTGAAAATAGCAAGAAAGGTGGGGAAATAAATGCTTTGGATCATCCCAGACATATGTATCTGCTTGGCTCTTTTCTGCATCTGGCAGAACAGTTAGGGTAGATACTGAAACTTGGTTTGGGAATGGGAGATTTCCTGAAACAAACACCCAGGCACAGGGAAGTGAAGTCCATCTTTCCTTGTGCAGACTGCTTCTGCCTTCTGGGCAGAGCTGCATGCTGTGGCACTGCCCTGCCTTTGTGGGCAGGCTGAATGGGTGTGCTCAGTCAATGGTCTCTTCCCAAGGACCAGAGGATTTCTGTCCCTGAGCAGAGCTGAAGCTCAGTGTGTCAATGGGATCCCAGGAGTTGATTATGTGCTGAATGAGTAAATATACTCTGTTTTGTCCAGTGTGACACGTGGTGCATTTAGAATTGTTCCATGGGGCTGAAAAAGTTGCAGGATTTTTATTTGTTTGTTTTCTGTAACAGGGAGCAGCTTTCCTTAGTATTACATCTGATCTGCAGACTATCCCCAAATTTCTCTAGGGGAAAGGGGAGGGATGGCAACCCAAGAAAACCACGTGGAGCGAGCTGATGGACTGCTGTAGAAAGATGCAGCAGCTGCCAACAAGCTATTCACCAGTGGTTGGTTGAACGTAGATGTCACAGATGAAGTTAAAATCTCTCTGGTGATTGACAAGGCGAGGTCTGGGTGTATTATCCTGTAGAACTGTTTGCAGTGCATTTTGTAGGAGGGTGCTGAGTTGTACTTGGTTTATCTACCAGTGGCTAGCCCTGGGGGGAGCCACATGAATAATAAGCGTCACTTCTCTGCTCCCTTCTTGCCAGACCTGTTGAGGGCTGGTAGCAGCTTCCTTTTGACACAGGTGTACTGCAGCTCAAGGGAATGGAGGTGTCTGTAGAGTTGTCTTCCTGAATTGCTCAGCACCTCATCATTGTACACTGGCTTTAACCAGGGGCTATAGCTTATAATGATGATGCCTGGCAACCCAGAAAAAAGCCCAAAAACCCCATCAGTCAGTGTTTGCTCCCTGCTTGTGCAGACAGCACCTGCCCTGAGTTTGTACAGCCCTTCCCAGGTCACAGTTGAGGAACTATATCTATGACTTAAGTGTTAGTATTGTGTGTATAATGTAATTCAGTCTTTGTTTAGGGTAGAGCTGGAAGGGTCCCTGGTAGCTTTGTACTAAGGACTTTGCTTCAGTGCCATGCCTGCTAGCCATTTGCTGGTGTTTGTTTTTGTGTACCCTCCTGTTCAGGAAAACAAAAATGTGAGTACAAGATGAATGACAAACCAAGGTTGTTACCATAGTACATACTGCCTAATCTATGCTGTTAAGGCTTTCACAGCTATGCCTACCTGTCTGTCCTAACTAAATGACAGAGCCTAGGGTGTTGAATATGCCATGCTTGGGATTTTTGTCCTAGTTGGCAGGAGGAAATATCTCAGTCTGGGATGTGTGAGGTTTATGTGACTATTACATTACTACAGCAGTTCTTTCTTTTTTAAGTACTACTTTATCTTTTTTTTTTTTTTTTTTTTTTTTTTGACACATGAAAGATTTTTTTTTAAAAAACTGATTCCTTCAGAAGTGCTTTGCCCTTGATAGAAGTTTAATGGGAATCATTGGTATTAAAGACATATTGGGGGAAAAGAAGAAGAAAGGAGTGTTGTAAGACCACTGGTATAAGATGCCCGTTTCCTCCTAGCCTGCTAGAAAAAAAATACCTGGATGTGTAAAGGTCTGAATGCATGGAGCAATATTCTACCCTATAGATTTTTCTTATGTTAAGCCTTATTATTCATGATTGTGCAGATCCAGGGAGATGGGTATTGCAGATCTGGCAGAGCTTTGCTGGGAAGTTTGTATTCACCGTGGCAAACTTCCTCAATATTTGATGGACTACTTGTGGGGGAGCATTGTGACCTCCCTGAGAGGCAGCTTACTGGGAGTGCTGGAAGCACTTCAAAAAACTTGGCACTCTACCCTGGCCAGGAAGTTTTCTTCAAACAGAGCAGGGCATCATCCTAAATAAGTATACAAGTAAGACCTGGCTGGCAGGGAGGGATTCTTGTGATACTTTGCCATAAATCAGTTCCTTCATATCAGAAGTAGTACACCATCTGCCTGCTATAAATGTTGTGTTCTTGTTTCTGCCTGCTCCAATGCAGATAGAAATGTTTCAGCTGTACATTTACACATCTGTGATGATTGAGTACAGTGAGATCACCCTGGCTGTATTAGCTAACAGCTAGCTGCATTCCCCTATAGTTATGGGCCAGCAAAAATCCAGGAGGGTCAGGTTTGTCCGTGAGGGCAGAGTTTAACACTGCATTGTTGAAATTACACATATATCCTGTCACGAATCTTACATTTAGCTCTGTACTAGGTGTCACTCCATGTCTATCAAACCATTAGTAAAGAAGCCATGTCTATGAAGAGCTGGAAATGTGGTTCCAGCCAGAAAGGAGAATGCTCCAGCAGCACTCTTCAGTGAGCTGGAACATGGGAAGAAAAAGGGCACTTTTCAGTTCAGGGATTTTGCAGATGAGAGCAAGCTATTGCCCCAGGTTTTGTTGCTGGTGCTGAGGAACTGAACCCCATGGTGAAGGAAGCCCTGTGTGGCTTTGAGGAGTGGAGCCATGCTGTGCCATTGTGTAGGAAAAGGAAAAGGAAGTATGACAAAAAATAAAGGCTGGGCTCGGTAGCAGTGCTGCAAGCTTTGGGAAGGATTCTATCTGTGACACATGGATCATGGCAGTGTTATCTGCCATCTTTGGTGCTCTGAGCTCTGAATGTTCTGTGTAGATAGATAAACCTTTCCCCACCAGCAAAGCAGGTCTGTGTGTTTTATTTGGAGCTTAACAAGTAGGGGGTTTTTGTGTAACAACTAAGAATCATTAGTTGCATTTTATTAGTTACATTTTATTACTCACATTTCCTCTTGGGTGTAACTTTCAGCCTAATGCTGCTTTTTACTTTGCTGGACCACTATTAATTTGCCCATTTTGTATAGTGGTTTTGTAGCTTGTATTTTTTGCTATTCTGTTTGCATTTTTTTTTAATGGAATAGCCCTTGTTTTCAGTGAAGTCAGTTTAGGACGTTGCTCTAACTCCACTGCCTTTGGAAGCATGAGTATGATAAAATTCTTGTGCTAGTTTTAATTATGTTATATGTCAGCTTAACCATTGTAGATATCAGGATATTTTTATGACATGGTGCTTTGTGCTATGAAGAAGCTGTTTAAAATCAGCTGTGCCAATTTGAACATCAGAGAAAATATTATAATACAGTCTGACACTTTGCAGAATTAAAATGACAGACTTCGTAGAGCATGAAGTTCTCCTTGCCAGCTTTTGGGAGCACAGTTAGTCACTCTACTTGTTCAATGCACAAACACTGAGGATGGTTGGTGTCTGTCTCAGCATTTTCAGGTGAGGTGGGCAGAAAAGCAGCTGGTTGCTCCACATCAGTCTCCTCAAAAGCAGTGGCTGGCTTTTCAGAGCTTTCCTTGGTTGGTGCAAGAGAACTTTCATGGGAGATCTTTGTACCAGATGTGCAGATATTTTGCAGAGGTCCTGACTGGGGTTTGATAGAATCATTAAATATGAACACATGGAGCAGGCAATCCTATTGTGATACAGGCACAGTTTGTGGTTAGTGCCTCTATTATAAAAAGGGACTGTGGTGGTGCTGGCCTGTTTCGAGCCACCTTTCCTGGTTGAGTGTTTCCTAGATGGAAACCTGGACAGCTTAACAACAGCTCTGCTTGAAGCACATGGTTGTAACATGTTGTTTTACTGGTTTCTGTTTTGCATTTGTACATAGAAAGAAGTTTTTAGCTGTGAGCAGTCAGTGCAGAATGCCTAAGTGAGGTATGAATTTAATGGAGATGTTTCTAGCTGGTTTTTTTTGCATGAAAGCTGTTGACTTGTTCATAGGAGAGGCTAATGATGTAGTTGGCAGTAGTTCAGAACAAACCTTATTTCTGTTTTCTGCATCTAGGGATACAAGTGTTAACAAAACAATTTTTGTTTTTCAGATTGCCAGTGCTACGAAAATAGGGACTTCCAGCAAGAAGTTCTTCAGCTCGTGAAGCCACAAGGACACCTCCCCCCCTTTCTGTGCTTTCACTCATGATGCAGAGAGAAAGAAGACATTTAGAGAGCAAATAAATTATGCAAGGTTTGTTTGTTTTTATTTTGTTGGTTTGTTTATTTCTGAGTGGGTAAATTGCGTTATGAAACAGGCCAAGAGCCAGATAGAACCAGGTTAAAATTTATTTTAGTCCCTAGGTCTTAATGTTTCATATTGGTTGGGTGTTTTTGAGGCTTTAGAATCAACCAATAGAAGACATCAGCACGGGGGAAATATGGACTATTTTTTTCAAGGCAATAATCCAAATTTTAATGCCTGTGACTTCAAAATAGGTTGTATTTACAAAACTTCAATCCAGACAAGCCTCCAAATCTGTAAACAGCAGAGATGCAGTTTTCTATACTTAGCAGGGAAAGGGAGGGGCTTAGGCTTTTTTCTGCTTAGCTCACCCAGGAGCGTTATGATGTGGTAAATTTATCAAAGGAGAGGGAATGGATGAGCAGTTTCTGGTGTAGAGTGCAGTGTTCCAGAATTAGACAGAAAATTATCAGCAAAGAGAGCCCTACTCCTGATGTCTCACCTAAAGGACAGAGTGGCATTGCAGTTCAATTCCAGAGATCATCAGATGTCTGTCTGCTATAGTTAGAAATGTTGTGAATGGCATGAAAGTGAGAGAGAGAGGTACTTTTGTTGAGGGTTTGAAAGACTTTGTACAGTTGAGATTTTGAAAGGGCAAGTTTCCTCCATCCTGTTTAGTTTTGTCATCTGAAATAAAGGCTGTTTTAGAGATTTTTAGAGACTTAAACATGCTGTTTTTTGAACAGGCGATGAGAGTATTTATTTAACTTTTCATGATTTTTAATTGCTTCAGCATTGTTTGCTGTTACTAATAGAAGAAACTTCACACTGTAGTCAATACCGTGCTATCTACTACATCATGTATGCTGCTGGTTATCACAAAATTCACACTTGTTTGGACTTTGTAGCAGGAATCCACTGCACAACCCTGACAAAGCCACCTTTTAGGAAAGTTAGGCCTATGGACAGCTTGCACATCACAGGGAAGAAAAATGGTTAGACCTCAACACATCCTGTTCATTCTGATTCCCCAGGAGTTTGTCTGATGTGATCACATTCACTGGCAGGGGAAGCTGTTTCAGAGGGATTCAGGCTCATTCCATGCTAGGACAGAATTGTTTTTCTCTTCTGACAAAATACTTTGGGGCAAAATTGTGCTGAATAATCAAGGGGAACCTGTTGCAGAGTTACAGGGTTTTTTCCCATGATGAACACATACCAGGCAGGTGATTCTTAGACCTGATTTTTATATAGTATTCAAACACTTAAAAATTAATACTTGTGTACTCATTTTACTTTGTAATCCACTCATCTCTTTTAAAATCAGTACATAGTGGAGCATTACTACATTTTGTAACAACTTTGAGTTTTGCCACATGCCCTTAGGGCACCGATGCCACAGAAGTAAATATGCACAAACTCTGCATATGCTGTTGTTTGTATAGCAGATTATTTGGCCCATTCTTCTCTAAACAGGCTGTTTTTAATACTAGCTTATACATTCAAGATATATTATAAAATGAAAATGGATTTGGAGGTGTGCATGAGCATGATTACATCAGGTCTAAGAGGTCTTCTGAATTCTGGATTTTCCCTCCTCAAAAAGGTAAAGTAATACAATGAAATACCTCAAAAATAGTAAACTTCAAACTTATTTTGATTGAAGGACAGCTGTGAAACTGTGACACTGATGCAATTAGACTTACTATTCCAGTGTGTTGTGCCATCCTTTATTGCCATAGGTTGAAAGTGTCACTGAGATTTTTTGCACTGCAGCACTCATACAAGTCCTAACTTGCTATATTAGTCAATCTGTTGGGGGTTTGGGGGGGGTTTGGGGGTAATTTTTGTTTGTTTGACCTGTGTTGATAAAAGGAAATACTGATCCTGATTCTAAAATTTAATGACACTGCTGTCTGTTGGGGCATTTGTTCCCACACACTCCCACTGGAGTGCTGGTGCTTTTTGCCATGTTTCAGCGCTTCGGGAGGGATGCACTGTTTATTCCCTTGCAAGATCTTAAGCCTTTTAGCCGTCAGTAAGTTTTGCTTCATTTTGTTTCATTGTGCCCACATGCAGCTTTCCAAAAAGCAGTGAAAACCCAGGGTGAGCTTGTCAGGGGCGGAAGGTGAATTTGCAAACCATGTGAAGGCGTGAAGGAGAAAATTATGGCATACAGATTCCTAATGATAAACATACCAAAAGCATCCTGAAATTATAAAGCAGTGTGGTGCATTAAAGCTCTAATTTGCATTTTGGCTAAGGCGTAGCTGCATTTTTGGACTATCCCTTTAATTCGGTTCTTTTAATTACCTGCTGATGAGTTCCTGTGGTGGAAACAGCAGGAGCTGTGCCTGCAGCAGTTTCCTGGCATAGTGGTTTCTATCAGACAGAGCGATGGGATTCCTAAGGTTACTTTGAAATCTAGGGTCTCCTGCTGTAAACCAGCAGACTGACACGAACAGGAATCTAATTAAAAAGGCCAAGATATTGAATAAAGCTCACAAATGCCATCTGTTCAGCTTTCAACCTGAAATTACTCTATGAATTGCAGTAACAAGTTTGATTATTCCTTCTTTTTTGTAGCTGAATTTTGTTACAGCAGCCACCGATACAGGCAGAGTTGTGCAGGCTCTGTTAGTGTAAGAACTGCTTGGACTTCTTGAAGTATTGCAGCAAAGTATGTTTGGGAGATAGTGCTGGATTAAAACTTAATCTCATGAGGAAGGCATTGATAGCCTGCCAAGGCCTTGCACTAATTTACCAGCCTAGAGAATGCCTGGAAAGGGGCAGCACTCCATCTGTAGACTTTAGCAACAAATTGTTCCCAGGTTAATGTAATTAAAAACAAGGCCTGATTATTTACCTCCTTTGCAAGTGAAAGTGTTACTCATATGGCTGATTGAAAGAGAAAATGCCAAACAAGTCTGTAGACTGAAGAGGGAAGAAACCCTGCCAAGTTTGTGATCAGGAAGCAAATAGAATGTGAGAAGAAGAGCTATCAGTGTCTCGATGAAAACTGTGGAATCTTAAAAATTCTCTCAGTAATGTACAGTGTTGGTACCAACAGCGTGCATTTGGCTTTCATGCAAAAATGAAGTAGGGACATTGCAGAAAGAAACTTTGTGGCTATTTGGGCAAGCCTCTGTGCTTGTTCATGTGTAGTATACAAGAGGAAATGTTCAAAACAGTCTGAGAAAGCAGAAGAAAACATTGGTGTACTGATGGAAGTCTTGTGGCCTGCTGTTAAGCTCTGTATCCAGGAAACAATTTCTTATTGATAGACAACAATGGATAAACTCAGTAATTTCTTAAGAAACTGATTACCTAAGATAATCAATCTGCTGTTTGCGCTTTTTGCAGTATTATCCCATAAGAAATACATAAGGCCCTAAAGGCTTCAAGGCAAGATAATGTTACTGTCTCCAAAGTTGGATATCTGTAGTTGCTGCCTACCCCTATTTCCTAGCTGTACATTGCTTTCCCTGTTTCCTTGGTGTTCTCTGTCACACTCTCATGCACCACAGCCCACACATATCTGTGCACATCCACAGCTGATCCACACCATCAGCAAGGATCACCAGCCTTACTAAAGATGGCACTGAGAAGTTAGGCATGCCCGACAAAGTTTAAGGATGCTAACCTGCATCCTCAGGACAGCTCTGTGCTGCATGTATCCAGTTTGACACCTCTGTGAGCTGGCACTGCTGACTCAGTGCTGGGATGAAAGGATCAGAATGTCACCTTTTCCCTGTGGGACTGCTGGGACTGTGGCCCATGGACCATGGTGCCACGGGAGGGGAAACCCTGCTTCCCAGGGGATCACACAGGCTGCTGACCTGTGACCCCACTGGGATAATCAGCAGTGTGTCTGCTCTCACTCTGCAGCCAGCAGGGTGTAGCTCATCCATCATTCTGGAGAATCCATCCTGCCCTGCCGTACCGCAAGCTGGCAGGGACAGGGTGTGTGCTGGTGGTGCAGCTGATGTACAGAGAGCATTGCCCCAGGTTTCTCCTGGTCTGTATGGCCAGGCCTTCAGTAGGAACAGGGGCAATGTGTGTCCTGGTGGTGCAGCTGATGTACAGAGAGCATTGCCCCAGGTTTCTCCTGGTCTTCAGCAGAAACAGTGGTGCTCTGTGTGTGAGCACGGGAGCAGAAGGAGTATCTGTGTTTGTATTTCTCTGAGAGGCATTTTACTGAGATCATTACTCTGGTAGTTGTTCTAGGTGGTTGTTCTCTCTCCTGAGCCTTAGCACTGTCATCAGCACTCTGTGGACATCCTTGGTGTTCTCACAGCTGCTGCTCTTTGTCTGCTCAGAGATGTACATCCCTGATTGAGGATGGACTCTCTTATTAACTACTCCTGTCCTGTGAAATCCTACAGCATGATCCACTGGTGTATAGTCTTCTTCCCTGATACATCCCTTTTTTTCTTAAAATATGAACATCAAATATTCCCTATAATCATCAGCTGGATTTGCATATAGAGTAGTCTCTTGAAAACCATGTTATACTTCCATATTGAGGAATGACAGGAAAATAGGATAACAAAATGATCTTGGAAACTGGAGATCCAGAAACGAAAATCGTGGGTAGTGGATACTGAGAATCTTCACTTCAAAACTGAGTCAGTATTTCTTAGCATGCTTGTGCCTTGCAAAGCTTGGATGTCTTATAAGAGCATTTTGCACAGTATTAAAAAAAACTATTTCATTGCTCTAAGGGTTAACATTTAAGAAAATATTGTCTCTTTGTATTTGTTATTGCAAGCAAACTTGGTGCTTAGTCCAGTGGAAATGTTCCATGCATTTGTACGAATGAAATTTTAATTACTGTTCTGTCTGCCCTTTGTTGGCATGGAAAAAATAATTATTGATTGAATTGAATAGAACAGATGTGCCAAATTTGAAGGTTTTATAAACCTAGTTTAAAATACCTTTTATTTTTCAGAAGGGAAAATATAATAATTCACTAGTACTGGAGTTCGCTGCAATTCCCTGTAGTGATGCTAATCTGGTAGATATTCCTATAGTTGCAGAAGTTGGTTTTCAGGTGACTGGGCCAGTAAATGTTGCCTCAGCTTATTGATTAAGGCTTGTGTGAAAGCTCTGCTCTTCACACACGGATACAGCTGCTGCTTAGGTTGCCCAGAGTGGGTAATTAATGTATAAATAACAGTTGTCACTGGAGTCCAGTACCTCATAAAACATATTTGGCCTTTAGGTGTGTTTCTCCTGTTGGACTTATCGAGCCATTGATTTGCAGAAGTGCTGTTCCTTTGAAGTCTCGCAGCATATCTGAAGAGGTGACAATATGGTTGCAAAACACCCTTTGGTGTGGGACCAGAGCCAAATGGTGCCACCCACTCTCCTGCAAGATCCCTTGCACACTGATCACTGAGGCACTTACCTCAAACCTTAAAAATACTCCACCAACCAAAAAAAACCCAACAAAAAAACCCACCCCAGTTTTAGGAAGTGCAGTGCTCTTGCCTGAGTCACTGCAAAACTGAGCTTTAATGCTGCGGATCTTTTCCTGCACTATTAAAATGCAACTGGTGCAAGAGCTGCTGTGCTGTGTTTTGCTGGGCATGAAACAGTGGGAAGGGCAATGTCCAAAGCTTTGTCACAGGGAGTGATAAATCAACTACCCAGGCACTGAACCTTCAGCTTGTTGGCATAGCAGGGGGAGGGGCAGAAATTGCATGGCTGAAGACATCAGAAGTAGTGATTAAAGCAATCTTATTTATTGTTTTAGTTTTCTTTCTCAAAGCCATTTCTGCTTTCTGAGTTGGCAATGGATGAAATTCTGTTGCTGTTGATGTTAGCAGGAAGTTTGGCATGAGCTTTAATGGGACCAAGATTTCACCCACAGTGTTTTAAGGTAGTTTGAGCATTAATACAGCATCTGTGTATTTTACAATTCCTTGATTTTTAAGCAATAGTGTAAGTATTAGGTATCTTTCTTCAGTTACCTTAAGAAAACAAAGTTTATTTTTTGCAGTGGGAAGTTCCATGTAATTACAGCAAATTTTCTACTGATTTCTCAAGACTATGAGGTTCCTTTATAAATTTTTTTTTTTTTTTTTTTTTTTTTGTGTACAGGAAAGGGTGTTTTTACTGGCAGACTAGCTAACTTAAGAGAAAAATTAACAGTACCTTGACTTAAGCTATACAGTCATAAACCAGGTATTATTTATGAATAATGAAAACTTTTGAGGAAAACATCTGTCTGAAAAAAAAAAAAAAAAGGTGTTATAGAATCACATGGATGTTCTCCTATTTGCAGTCTTGAAACAGCTCTGCTAATTCCTTTAGTGGATAAGAAAAAGAATTACAAGAAATAATTCCATTTAAAGTCAGTGTAATCTACTTGCATAGACCCCTGTGTATTCAAATTAGTACAGAATAGTTCTGCTCTATTTTCCATGGAAATAATAGTCTAGGGATGCCTCACAGATTCTTAGCCTATTACACCAATGTCAGATATGTTTTTTAGTGTACTGTGTAGAGATCTGCATATGTGAATTTTGTATATATTATTTTCTATTAGAAGGCTGTATTATTAAGGGTGAGTGGGAATAGTAGAATACTGAATAAAAATAAAATAGTATGCTGAGATATTCCTTCATTTTCTGGCTATTTTTAACTGTAAAATTTACTTGGATGAAAAGCAATTTTCTATACTGTGCATTCAGTTAAACCCTCCTGAGGTATGTCCTAGCATTCCTTAATAAAATTCATGTTAAAATGTTATTGAGTTCATCTGGTTTCCAGGATGTGGTCTTCTGTTGCACATTGGCAAACCTGACTGAAACACAATTATTTCTTTGCATCTGTTGATATCTTGATGTAACCTGAATTAATAAGTGCTGTTGAGGACAGGAACTGAATTTTTACTCTATCCATTACCTGACATAGTTGGAGCTTGTGGGAAGGGAACAGATGCTTTTGAGCCTTAGCAGAATAACACATGCTAGCAGGATGTTATGTGAATTGTGTTAGGGTTAGTTCATAGAATAACAGAATAATGGAAATGTTTGGGTTGAAAAAGACTTTCAGAGATCACCCTTAAAAATCCACCCTTCTGCAATGAGCAGGGACATCCTAAACTAGACCAAACTGCTCAGAGCTCTGTCCAAGCCTGTCCTTGAATGTTGCCAGGGATGGGGCATCTACCACCTCTCTGGGCAATCCAGTGTTTCATCACCCTCATCATAAGAAATTTCTTCCTTGTATCTAGTCTGAACCTGTCCTTTAGATTAAAACTAACAGCCCTTGTCCTATCAGTGCAGGACCTGCTCAAGTATGTTTTCCTTTTTCTTGTAAGCTTCCTATCAGGAGGCAGGAAGAAGAGAAAACTTTGGCATGAGGTTTACTGAGACTTTGCCTCCAACGACCTTCTTTTCCCCAGCCATTACCTGAGCCTTCAGCTCATATTAATCTTCAGTATTCTTGTTTTCACAGCCCTTGCAGGCCTCCCCATCTGTCTATACCTACTGTAGATGAACCATGGCAGGACTGAACACTAGTACCCAATAAAGCATATTTCCAGGTCACAAATAATCAACTATTTCATACCTTCTTGCCTCATTCATCCTTTTCTCCTCTTGGGACCCAGAAGACTGGGAAGAGGGAAATCTTTTTGGTGCTTGTTCATTCCTTGCGTCAGCAGCATCTGGGTTGTTTCAGGAGCTCAGCAGATTGCTGTGCTAGAGCTTAGGAAACGATTGTAAGATGTCTGTGTTGGTTTATTTCCTGTGTGTCATTTCCTGTGATATTTCTACAGAATAGCCCTTTCTGCTGCACAGACATAAATCATCTGTGCCATAATGAATCCATAGAAAATGGAGCAGTGTGTTACACACGCAGTGAGGCTGTAGTGCTGTCTACTAATGCTATTAAATATACTTTATATAGTGGTAGATTTCTGGAAAATCAAGAGTGAATTCCTGTGGGAGTAACAAAATAACAAATTTATGGACATTTATGTCTTATTTTGTGATAACTCTATATGTATTTCTGTCTTTTGAAATGCTTTTGGAACAAGTTGAATTTTTAGCTAACATATGTATTCTCTAGCTTTTACACACTGTAATTTCTTTACTGTTGCCTTTGCCCTCACCAGAATATTTTTCATTTCTTCTTAATATGATGTGAAATTAGATCAAAGTATTAGCAAAAAGCACAGGATTGGCTCTATACCCAGTATCTCAGACTCAGTATTTACCCAGGCTATATATAGCTGATTGATTAAAGTGGTTTCAGGTTTTGTGCAAGTCAAGAAGCTATTCATGTGTGTTGGAATAAAAGCCATAGTGTTGAAGAAAGTTTTGATTATTCCCAGAAGTTGGAAATAAAAAGATATTTGATTTCCAAGACTTGTGTAAAATCAGTAAAAAAAGATGTATAGTAAAATCCAGGAGATGAAGAGTGGGTTTTCTAAGTTCCTTGGACTTCACGGGGAAAAACAGACAGAATAACAATATTTTAAAAATTAATGTATTGTGAGGCCAGAAGTGATCACTATGATCATCTAGTTTGATTTCTTGAAGTGACCAAATTCTTTTCTTTATAAAGAAACATTAGTTCATGTATTTTTGGTTAAAAAAAAAAAAAAAAAAAAAAAAAGACTTCAGCCCTTGATAGATGGCTTCATGACTGCTGTATTTCTGCAGTTCCCCCCAAGCCCTGTTTCTGCTGCTGTTGGTCAGTGCTGGAGGCTGGCTCTCCTAACTGGACCAGTGAGCCTGGCCCAGTGTCCCCTTCCAAGTTCACAAGCAGAATGCAATGAAATAAGCAATATATTGTACTTTACCAGCTCCTGCTTTTCTGCATGTGTTTTGACAGACAATGCACCCCATGAAATCCTTTCCTGCTGAATTAATTATGCAGCCTATAAGAGAAGATGCAGCAATAGTGCTTAGGAGAGCTGAGTGCTGCCCCCCCTTGGCCATCATTCTGCCTGGAAAAGCTCTCTTCTCCATGCACCATCTCTCTTCTCCTTCCCTTTCCCCTTGCCTTTGACTGAGGATAACGATCCCACTTCAGCACAGCAGTTCTGGGTTTGTAAATGAAAACTCCCCTTTGCTGTGATAATATGCCCTGTGTGATTGTTTGGATGTACTTTGCCAGGCAGTAGCAGGTGGCATTCTGCAATAAACAGCCTGATTTTTTAACTCGTTACCATAGCAGAAAAATGTAATAATTTCCCTAGACAAAGTCTTGGCATCACTGAACATTGTGGGCATTTTACCACCATCAAAGGGATCTGGGTCAGCATTCATCCACTGCTTTTTTTGTTTTTGGGTTTTCTTTCCTTTCTCCCTCTGACCTTGGCAACTTTGAGGAAGATTTGCCCTCCTGGGACAGAGATGCCAATCCAATTGTATTGCTGAGTGTTGCCTCCTGCAACAAGCAGTTGGAGTTATTAACAGTCCTGGTCAGAACCATTTCATTTCATAAATTTTGAAGTGTTGTGAAATTTTAGTACTGAGGTTTTATAACTGAAAGGATTTGGAAACTTTAGTTACAGAGTCACTGGTTCTGTCTAGACTGTGGAAAGAAAAGAGTGAGTGTTACACTGTGAAGTGGTAGCTTAGTTTCTGGCAAGAAGTAACAAAATATCCTAAGAAAACTGTCTTTGTCATGATGATCAGTTCATATATAAATGCACAACTGTACTGTCAGCTAGCGGATGTTCATTCCAAACACTTCTACAAGGAGTGTATGGAAAATTCATACTGTGGATTTTCCCAAAATGTAGTCTAAATCTGAGAAGGCTATTTTAAAGCAAATACAATATTAAAATGTTTCAAAGCCTTTAGTTTTAAACTGTGCATTATTTATATGGAAAACATTGCTTTTGCCTATTTCATGTAAAAATTAATCCAACCTGCTGACACTTGCAACAATCCTTTTTTGTTTCAATTTGGCACAATCAGTTACTGGAGGCTTTTAGCACCATTGTAAGGGATAATGAGGTCATTTTCCTCCCACATTGCTATTTTTTGCTAATTTGTCTGTATATGTAACCTTCCTAAAGTAGCTTGGCCTTAGCTGTCCTTATGCTTAGAAAGATTTCCATGATTTATTTCTCATGTATTCTTGGTGAGGCTGGCCAACAGCTGAACCAAAATCTCTTTATACAAGCTTTTTATATACTGAAAGAATATTCTGTGCTCCATATTTGTTCTCTTTTTTCAAAGAGGTTTGTCCTTCCTTTTTTTATTTCTTCAAAGTGTCTATGTCTTCTTTTTAACTAGCTGGACAAAGTAATTCTGCAAAAGTTCTAACAATATTGATGAAAGAATTATTATATTTGAACATTTTAACAAATGAAAGAATATTTTATTTTTATTCAAAAATTGCTGAGTTTCACTGTTTAGTGGCTGTATCTCTTAGTTGTAGTGTCATTCCTCGTGTACCTAAAAAAATATACTAAAAGGAAAAAACCTAACAACACTAAAGTGACAATTTGCATGAGGAGAAGAAATGTATATTAATTGCTGCTTATTTAAAGAAAATGTTTGAGCCACTCTCAAAGCTCATTATTTTTTCCATACCTGCTGTCATCATTATGTTTTATTCTGTGACCTATTTGTAAGGCATGTTTTTCAGCCAAATAGAAAAATGTGGACTTTGTTTTGCTTCACAGTTGCACCAATGTGAAAAATACAGGATGGAGCTGTTGTTTGTCTGGTAAAGATCAAGAATGTACCACATGTTCAGAGGACTGCATCACCTAAAATCAGCAACTTAATGTGTAGATACACAGTGGGGTTTGCTGGGTAAAGAAGGGAGGATGGTAAATGAATGAAGTTACAAAAAGTTGTAATACATTATCTGTTTAATTGGATGATGTGGCTTACATTTCTGTACCAGGCTTCTGCAAATCAAATCTCCCGCCTTGCAGGTTTGTGGAGGAGAGTGTGGCTCCTGGACGTTGTGCTGCTGTGGAGTTTCCACGTGCAAATGCATTGGGGCGTTTTTGGTGCAGATAAAGGAGCGTTTGGAGCCGGGCTGTGCAGTATCGGCTGTGCCGGGAGCAGCCGGGGTCCCGGGCGGGTTCTGTTGGAGCTGCAGGCACTGCCAGGCCTGCCTGGGTCACCAGATAGCAGCCAGGAGCTACTGGAGCATCTGCAGGAAAGGGCTTCCCTCCCAGCCTTGCCCCTCTGGTGCTGGCATCTGCTGGAGCGCCTGTTGGAGGGACTGGGCTGGTGGGAAGATAACCCTCTCTGGAAAGTGGGGTGCCCAAATGCATGAAGAGTTGTGTTTTTAGTGAACTACTCTTAATGTCCTTAGAAAGGGCTTAGAAAAGGCTGTGGCCTTCTCCCAAGTTCAAATCTTTGAAATGGCTGCAGAAGGGTCTGCTGCAAGGGGTCCAGGCAGGGCAGGCAGGCAGGCAGCACCTTGCTCTGTTCTCCTGTATGACACGGTTGCATGATGGCTGGCATCACCTCCAGAGTTCCTCTGCTCATCTCAGCTGGTGGTTAGGACATTTCTGTACTTGCCCTCTCTATTTTCAGAGTGGCAAACACCCATCAGCTTGGGTGCCATGAGTGCATTTAGCCTAGGAGACTTTCTGAATCAGGGAGGCAGCTAGCTACAGATGACTTTGTTTTAGAGGAAAACTGATATTGACTTACTGTCTGATTTCAGAGCATCAGTGCTACCTTCATAATAACTAATTTATATTCATGCTGCATTTTGTTTTCTTTAATAAACTGTTACAGTGGAAGAAAACCTAGCTTTTCAAAGCTGCTCCAGGCTAGTTTTGATGCTATGGCACAGGTGGAATAAAGAAACGGAACAGAAGTCGATGTTCCACTAGCTAGGGTGGGCAGAGGAACTTGGAAGTCCAAGGATGTGAGTGGGAGAAATCAGGATAAACCTGCAGGATGGCAGCATGACCATCTGTCTGTGTTGCAGGCATGGACCCAGGACATCCTCAGCTCTCCTTGTCTGGGAGATTGGTAGCAGGCAGCTGTAGCAGACAATGTTGTCCTTCTCCTAAGGGCCAGGTCACACAAATTGAGAGTGATGCAGTGAGATAGGAGTGGGGAGAGCTAGGCAGGTGTGATGGCTGGGTGTGTGTGACAGAGCAGCTCCTCTCTGACAGCATCTAACCCCACCTACAGCTCATGGTCCTGAGCATCCAGCTTCAAAAAGTCCCTGCAGCACAAAGCCACTCCAGGTGAACCATGTGGGGCATGACCTGACTTGCCTCACATGGATAACTGGATGGGTTTTGGGAATCATTTTTGGGCTGCAGTCAGAGCAGGAATGGGTAGCTGAGGAGTGGCAGTATAGCAATAGACGTGTAGCAGGTAAAATTTATGATGTTGCTATGAGAATAATGGAAGATAGGAAGAGGGGAAGTGATGGGAAAAAATAGCCAGGAAAAGAATATGGGAAGCACAGGAAAGAAAATAAATATATAGTGTAGTTTATGTTTTATAATTATTTGGTGAGAAAAAGGTAACGTATTTGTCTCTCTGAATGAGAAACAGCTCCTGAATGTAATTCAGACAGCTTGATGGCACCCCCTCGTTGCTCAGGTTGTAACATACCTACCTGAATTGCTACACCAGGTTATGTCCATGAGGTATAGAAATTATTTGAATTTTCAATTAGGCTTTTCTTTACAGAAGGGTAATTTTGTGTAGTAATGCCTGTATGCAGATGTTTCTTATCTCCTTGGAAAAGGAAGTAGCAAACTTATTTCAAGGCAGACAGGATGCACTTATCTGGTGCTGTCCTTTTTTCAATTACTGCAAGATGTGCAGCTTGTCACTAAAGAGGAAAGGCTTATTTTCAGAAAAACATAACAGTTGAAAATGTCAATGAATTATTTGGATTAAAAAAACCCCAAACCTGAAACAGGTTTGTTTTGAAATAGAATAGATTGTATCTTGCATTTTCATGGTAAGAGAGGTGGCATGCATGTGTTCTGACTGCAAGAAGAGTTAATATGGGCACCCTGCTATCTCCCACACTTACTGAAAAGAGGGTGAATTAGTCCCTGAAATGCCTGGATCATTCCACTAACTGCAGCAGGACTTGGAGTGCTGGTTAATTAGGTAGGTTAGCTCTGATCAGAGGATGTGAATCCCACTCTCTTACCTGTTGCTGCGGGTGCCCAGCACACGAGCCATCCGGTGGGTGTCCAGGCAGTGCTTTTGCGAGGTTCTGTGGCAGAGCTGCTGTCTCTGGGTAGGAGTAGGTACTGGCACTTGTGCACTATTTAGCTGCTGCACAGATGGAGTCAAAATGGCACCTCGGGCTGACTTCTCCATGGTTGTTTATGGCTTGTAGCGGTTTCAGGAAACGCTGCACCACTAATGTTGCTGAAATTCTTGGATAATGCCATTTCCGTCACTTCAGGAGCCATTGTTCTGGTGTGTGAAGGGCTGCAAAGCATTTGTATGATGCAGGAACAGCACAGAAATAGTGCTAAGACGTAGTGGATTTGAGTTTTTTTTTAAGCTGTAATTTTCTTATTATGTTTTTGCTTTGTGATCTATCACTCTGTACTTGTTACAGGGTTTAACCAGTAGAGTTTAATCAAACCTTTTGGCTAACAGAGACTTTTTTTGTTCTTTAAGAAGTTTAAAAATTACCAAGGTGTCATCTTTCAGTGGGTTGTTTTTATAAACATAGTAGCTTGTTGATGTGTTAGCAGCAAACACAAGTGTCTGCACATAGTGTCAGGAACCTGATGATTAGAACAGAAAATTCATACGTTTGTGGTGGACTCAGAAGAGGAAATCTCTCCCTTTTTTAATTGCAGAAAACTCATCTAGTATTACGATGCACTGCCTTCCCACAAGTTATTCTCAGTAGCAATGCAATTATCGACAGCCAAAGCGATAGCAAAAACCTTCCCCCAGCATTCCTGTGAAGTTGTGAATCACACTTCTGCTGAGATGTCTCTTGATAGATTGCATGAACTACTGTAGTTAGAGACATATAAGATGAATTATAGTATGAATGTGAACACAGTGTGAATTATGAGTTAAATTTGATTTGCAGAATGCTGTCCCAGAGAAGGGCTTACCTGTTGTATTTACAAGAGATGGTCTTGTCCAGTTATCTGGCTGGATTTGCCAGACCTGCTTGTTAATTGAACTGTTTTAACAACCCCTCCCAGACAGATTAAGGAATATTCCTTTCATTTTGATGTTGGAGAAGGTTAATGTAATCAAAGACACAAAACACTGGTATTGAATCTGGTATTTGAAGGCAGGAGCTGCTTCCCTCATAGGCAGGAATTTTAGCATCATTATCATTTCATTCGTGTTTTCCATTTTTTAACTATGCTTTCTCAAATCTAAGTCCTTTAAAGTGAAATTAATCTAAACCCAGGATGTAGGTGGTTGTTGCAGGACACTGATATTTTCTCATTTACATGGCCAGAAGAGACTGTGTGCAAGGCAGCCTCCCTGCCTGCTGCAGCTGCATATTTGAGCAGGCATGTGGGAACTGAATGTTTCTTCTGAATTGTTTGGAAACTGACTAGGACATCATGAGTCTGAATAGATGGTGTGGCTTTACAGTTTACTTCTGTGAAATACTGATCAGAGCGATGGCTTTAACTGTTGCAGGATGTGTCTGTCTTTCTCCTTACTTCATAAGATCCTAGAGCAGGATTAAATGATGTAGTTATGGTGCTCAGAGGCACAGTATTTGTTTGGTTGGTGGGGTAGTGAGTCTTCAGCTCTTGTTTTTCACAGACTATGTGGTTAATAGGGCAGTTGCCAGGATGTTTTTGTGCAGCTTGGATAGAAGCTGCTGGGCCACCCCCGTGGTGCAGAAGTGCTGGAGGGGTAACGAGGTGCAGAGGAGCAGTCCTGGTCTCAGAGTGATCTGACAGGCTTCTCCTTTGCATTTTGCTGCAGTCAGGAGCTGCACATTGCTACTGTGACCATGTTGCTTCTTGGCCCAGCTGGGGGAGTCTGCACTGTGCCAACAGCTTGTGCTTTCCTTTCTGAAATCCAGCTCTTCAGTTCAGGTATTCGTGCAGTTGTGGCTGTACCCAATGTTCAGCTGGTGGCCATCCTTGGCTTGGAGGTTGCTGTCTGTTCCTTGGATTGGCCTGGCTCCTGCCCACTGGGGGCTATGGTCCTCCTGCTGTGGGGCTGCTCAGTCAGACTGCAGAGGAACAGAGAGGAGGAGAAGTGGGGAACAGCACGAAACATCTTTGTTTAGAGACATCTAAATTTCAGTGGAAATTGGACTTGAACGTTGTTGCACACCTAATTAAGGGATGAACGAAAAGTACAGTTTTACACTTAGTGGCATAGCTTGTGATGCTGCCAGAGGTGACCATGGATTCCTGTGGCCAAAGTGAACATACAGCAGGAGCACAGCCGTGTGGTCCCATGGGGGCAGCAGGTGAGTGCTGTGCCAGTCACAGGAACTGGTGCCACCAAGGGCCTGAGGTTCAGCTGACTGTGTGTGTCCCTCCCTGCTGGGTCCCAGGTCCCACATGCTCTTCCCTCGTACTTCATCTCCTCTGTCTCCTCATCAGTTCATCCTCTTTCTCATGTATGTGGGCACAGGTGTTTGTTTTAGTGATTTTTTTTCAGGAAATGAGCAAGTTGCTTTTGCCCTTTCTGTGGACCTTCTCAAAAATCAGTTTCAGGCAGTGTGTTCTTCTATCCCTGCTTGGAGAGGAAACCTCACTCTGTTCTTAGAACCCTTTGATTAGATAATGCCACCACCTTCACTGCTCAGCATGAGACTTGACTGGTGGGCTGCATCCCCACACCAACTGGGGAAAATGGCAATTCCACCCCAGTACAGAATATGCTGTTTTCTTTCATACATTTTTTGCACTTCACAGATATTTCTTCTGGTCTGCCCCATACTGTTTTGTTGTCATGCTTTTTTCTGACTTAGTCAAATGTTTATGTGTAAGACTTGATTAGTTAAAGGACTCAGGCAAAATTAGCTGAAGTAGAGTTTGCCTTTTCCAATGGCAAAACAAATCATGAGGCAGTTTGAGTGAAGCCAGTGTTTATCTTGCTCACAAGTGAAGGGTCAGATTAATACTTGGCACATTGTTATGGTTTCCTTTACTTTTAGTCCTCTTGGATGCATCAAATGCCTCAAAATACAGCAGGCACCATCAAAAGCTGGCCAGATCAGTTGAATGATTTCAGCAACAAGTTTCCAGAAAACTGTGGACTGCCCTTAGATGCCTGTTGTATGTATTCAACATCCATTTTTCCTCTGCTTCTCACCTGGCAGCTGAGAATGTATTTTGCCTCTGGTTAACTCTGCAATCTGGCTACTCAAAGGAGGGCATCTAACTGACAACATTTCCTCTGTTACCATTGCTGCTCATTTACTCTCAGTAGCACTAACTCTTCTCTTCTAGTGTTTTGTGGTGGGTAACATTATCTGCCAGCCCAGTCTGCTTTAGAGCAGAGCACCCCAGCTCCTTCCCTGCCCTGGACATAAGCAAGACAAGAACTAACCCCTCCCCAGGGTGAGGAGCAGGGGTCCCTGCAAGGTAGGCAGAGGGGATTTTCTCCCTGCAAATGTTGTGGCAGGTCTTCAGCAGAAGGCAATTTAGCTTTGTGCTTACCTGCTCCCCTTCAGGCTTTCTGGGCTTTCCTCAGCCCACCAGGGCAGCCCCCAGGCCCAGAGTGATCAGGGGAGGACATGTTACTTCTGGTAAGAAATTGGTAGTGTGTGTGTTTTTTAACAAAAACAACATCAAAACAAAAATTGCAGTGGGACAAATCAGTTTGGAAACTGTCCTGGCTATAAATGTGATCCTAGGTTTCTGTTGCCTGTAAAATGTACCTTGACCCTTCTTTTCCCCTTTCTCATGTCAAAGTAACAGACTGCATTTTTATCCCACCAATTCATTTCACTCTGTTGAAAAACAGAGATCTCTAGCTTTTTTTTTTTTTTTTTTTTTCACTTAAGAATTCAGCAGAACAGTGGTTTTGTGACATTGACCATTAACCAAGCTGTGCATTTACCTGCAAACATCTGCAGAGGTTTCTGGTCCCCATGCCTGTTGCAGGCCAGTAGCTGTGTCATCATGGATTATATAGCAGTAGGTTTGGTTAGGGCCCTGCACAGACCAGCTGCCTTGGGTCTGTGCTTGCCACTGAGGATGCAGCCAGCACTGCTGCTTGGGTTGGGGTGACAACAGCCATGCCCTCTGCCACCAGGGTCTCAGGGCTTCACTCCTGGGATGAACCCTGAGAAAGGGCAAACCACCTGGGGCTGGTCAGGTCAGACTGTTAAAACTCAGGAGGTGGTCTAGGCTGTAAATTCTAGTTAATAAACACTCTGCTTTCGTGGTTCAACAATGCACAAGACCTTTAAAAATCTTTATTTGCCATCCCAGTTGTACTACAAGTCAGTGTCACCTTTCTGTTTTTATTTTCTTCTCTTTCATCCTTAGATTATTCCTGCAAACAAAGAGGAAATAATTCTGACAATCCTTTGTCAAAGGTAGCTGCTAAAACAATGGAAGGATGTAGGCTGAAGCATAAATGGGATATTGTGGCAGATGTAGATGATTATTAACCAGCCAATGTTTCCGCAGAGGATTCTAATCATAAACACAGCGTGGAGTGAATCTGGGTGTATTAATAGCAGAGGTTTTATGGAAAATCAGAATGTGGGCTTTTTTTTTTTTCTTAAAAACATTCCATTTCCTGCTTTAATTGATAGAGTGTGAAGCTTTCATGCAAATAATTTGGAAAAGATTATTTTGTGTCTCTGACATTAAGTACATGACACAGGCCAGGAACAACATGTTGTAGAAGGATTTCTTGAAAACAATTCTTACAGTGATGCTGTTTTAGAGATGTGGTTAGTGACAATTGCTAAAGACAGTGATATAAAAAACCCAGGTGTCTGTGGTAGAGGAGTATCTATTTGTGTCTATGTAACCTACGTTTTAATGTGACTTTGCAAGAAAAACAAAGATATCAGAGAGATCATTACACTGCAAAACCTGTGGGCTATGCTTCCAGTTGTATCAAATGTCCTCTTATTTAGTTTCAGTTTCATATTGTCTTTTGTTACGTTTTGAGACATAAAATGCTAGGTCTGTACTGTAATCACTGGTTTAGAGTCTAGATACTTAAAATGTACTCATTTCTTTCTGCAGCTCTGCAGAAAGCAGAGAGAGTAATGCTCTCCTTTTCCGAGTTTCTGAGGAAAGAATAAAGGTTAAACAGAAATCACCCAAGTGGAGCGATGAAAACTCTACTTGACATGTTATACCTCAGCTCTGCAAATATTGAGTTCTCATATCATTTGCAATCTTCAATAGTTTATTTGTCTTATAGAAGCTGATATTTTTGAAGTGCAGAGTGTTGCTTACAGTGGGATGGAAAATGCTGGGAAAGGAAGTATCATTATAGTGTTATAATACATTTAAAAGACTATATAATTGTCAATGCATGTGTTGTTTTTATAATAATTTGTATTCTGCCAGTGTCAGCCAATATATTTCAGAAATTTTGTGGCAGGAAGGGCCTCAGATTAAAATTTGAAAATAAGGGAAAATAGCAGAAGTTTAATCAAAAGATATGGACAGGAACCAGTTTCTCCACTGGTCATCCCCAGCTCTCCAGAAAAATGATATAAACTGTAAAGCCAAAGGGGAACAGCAGTATTGACCTCATGGAGGTTCCTCTTGCTGCTGTGTGTGTGTTTTCTGCAGAAACACCAGTGGGTCCATCCACAGCGAAGCATTGTGCTTCCTGCATGTGGTCTCTTGTAGCTTTGGAGCCTGTTTTCTGGTGGCTAATTTAAAAAAAACCTTGATTATTCTTGGTCCTAATTTTTCTCTTTCCTTTTTTTTTTTTTTTTTGTCTTATTTTCCTTCCTCTCTGTCCCCCTTTACCCCCCCCTCCCCCACGCCCCCCCAAGCTGTTTCTCTGCTAAAGAAATTTGCTTAAATTAAGTGGTCGGTGCCAAGTGAAATCATTCAATTATTGGCACTTTTAGTCTTTCCTTTGAATAAACAGAGCCTTCCTGAAGGCAGGGCAGTTCCTCAGGAATTCCTTTATGGTGAATTAAGCAGAGCAGTGATGAATAACTGGGAGTAGAAGACAGTCTGAGGAGCAAACCAAATTGATTATCTAAGTCCTCAGCTAACTACTTCAGGGCAATTTTGGATGGGCTATCCCTGATATCCCCTAAGGCTTAGGTGGAGCCTAATCTCACCGCAGGGACCTGCTGCTGTCAAGAGTTATCAGTCATTCCTGCCCTGTTATCTGCCCTGCCTGTGTGCAGCTGGGGAGGGCAGAGCTGTGACATGAGCTGAGGGTTTGCAGGAAGGGCCAGGAGCTGGCTCTTTGCTCATGGACCCCGTGTGCTCGTGGGGAGATGGTGACAGGACGTGGCTGTGTCACACCCAGCCCTTGGCCACCTTCTGGCTGTCTCTGCACCCCTGCTCCCATGTGAGTGTGCTCCTGCCAGGCAGCCAGTCCTGCTGATGCTGGACAGGTGACCTTCCCTCTTGGCATGCTGTGGCAGTTCCAGCAGGCACTGGCTTTGCCATTCCCCATCCAGGTGCTTGAGCAGCTCAAGGGTCTGGTCCAGCCTGCCCCAAGTGCCTTCAGCTACTCCTGTGCCCCAGCACAGAGCATGCACCTGCCAGGGGAACACAGCAACACTACATCCCCATCCTGCTGGGTGCTCTGGGAGAGATTAAAGCTTCTGTCAAAAAACCTGGAAAGAGCCTTTACCAGTATTTTCTGTCTACAGCAAACCTGTGACCTGCCATGTCTTATTATAGGAGAGAACAAAGCATCACAGCACGGACTGGTTTTAAGTGCACTTTACCTGGTAACAGCCTAATGTGCTCCCTACCATCTTGAGAGACTTGTCATTCCCAGCAGTCCTTTCTTTTATTTTTTTCTTTAACTCATTCTGGCTACTGAGGTTATCATGTAGCAGCAGAACATCAAACCAGTCTGTAGGAGTGTAGATAGAGCATGATCTCCCCCCACTGTGCCCTGTAAAAACTAGCATCCAGTCTGATCACAGTCTTGAAAGGCTAAGGTGAATCAAAGATTGTTTACTGCACACATTTTTTTTCTTCCACTGTCCTTCTGAATGGCTTTCTCTAGATTAATTTATAATGCCACCCATTATTATCCATCTGACTACATTTGAAGAGTCTCTGCATTTAATATTGAGTGCTTTTCCCTGATGAACACATTGGAGAAGTGATTGAGGATAGAATGAGGAAATGGGATGTGGAACTCAGGATGAGAGCAGGAGAGAATGATGATTTCAGCTGTTCCTGTTTGCACTGCCAGCTCACTGTCCTGCTAAAAAGCTACTCCAGAACTGTCTGGTATTTTCAGAGTTAAGCTGATGATAAAATATGTAGCCTCTTCAGGAAGCTATACAGACTTACTGTGAAATAAGCTTCAAAATGGATTTAGGAGCATCCCCACAGTTGCTTTCCAAGGAGGATAGACTTGAATTGGTACATCTTGCTTCCTGTGCCATTAGAGCAGAGCAGCACTGGAAGTGGCAGCAGCCAGGCTGGGGAGGTTTCCAGGCAGAGGCAGCAGCCCCTTATTCCTTACCTTTCTCTGAAAGAAGAAAATTCAAAGGGTGCCAAGCTTTGAGGGTAACCTGAACTGACAAGCTTTAATCAGATCTGTCCCTCAGGTGCCTGTATACCACAGAAATGCAGTGCCTGCTGTGGAAGGCTTTTGTTTCCTGATTATTTATTTTTCAAAATTTTGTTTCTGGGGGAAAGAGGAGCAGCAGTGGATGGATGATATACAGGACACAGCAGTTAAAGCTTCTCTGTTCCTCAGCTCACTGGTAGCAGGCTGGCATGCACCATTTGGATTTGGTCTGGATTTTCAACCTGTTGCAGACAATTGCTGCTTGCAGTGGCAAGTCTCAAGATAGCCAGCAAAGATAGCTAGAAGAGTCACTTTTCTCTTGGAGGACAGAGGAAGGGAAAGGATTGTGGGAAGCTGTATTTCATTATCTTGGATATATTGAACAGAAGTAAATGGTGACACTGGCCTATGCCTGCTTCTGGGATTAGGTTCTCAAAACTATTCTCTGGGGCAGCATGCTTCCCTCCAGTAAATATTTAACTAAATGCATCTTCATCAGAATTAAAGAAGGAACTACCCTGCTATAGATGGCACATACTTAGCAGATTGTGGAGAAATGGTAGATAATATGTGGAGATAGGGGAAAATGAGAAAGACTGGGTGGGAAATAAAGTTCATAGACTGTCCAGATCCAATTTTTTTTTGTCTTGTCATGCCCTTATGCATCAAGTCAGTCTGATGTAGATTTTCAGGTTGCCTGGCACAGAGGTCACACATGGAAGAGTTTGTCACATGCTAAATTTTGTATTCAGTTTCTTTGCTTCTTAGCACTACTTGTTAGAGAAACGTATAGAAGGAGCATGGGAAGCTTGGCTGGGCTCTGGCCAAGGAATTGCAGCTGGTCTCCTAATTAAAGAAAAAGAAAATGATATATAGGGCTGTGGGGATCTGTCAGACACAGATTTATTGGGCAGGATGGAAGGGACTTAAAGCTATCACCTCCACTCTGTCAGCCCCTCCCCACACAGTGCACATGCAATGAGTTCCATGATACTGCTGCAGCCTTGCAAAATCATCATCTGGAGCACTCTTATCTCCATGCTCCCTGCTTCCTTCCCTGTTTGCAGCTCCTCCAAGTTAATGGATGAAAAATGGAAATAATGTGCAAAATGAATTTATCCATATCAAAATAAGGGATTCTACAGGTTAGGGTTGTTAAGTGATAATCTGACTGCCTTTGCTGTCTCCTAGTTCTCCTCAGACATCAGTAAGGAAAAATACATCAAGATTGCTATTGATGAAAAGGAGAAGCTGCAGCACCAGTTAGTTGGAATATTTTAAAATATTTTTTTTAAATGAAACATTTTTCAAAAGGGAAATGTGTCGATTTATACAGATTTTTGCCATGTTTGGGTCCCCAGTTCTTGGAATATTGCCTGGAGAGGATAAGTTCTTGGGATATTGCCTGTTCATCCTAAGAGTCTCTGCACTCTTCTCTTGAAAAGTGTCCCTCATGATCTTTGTTAGTGGGGGAAAAAAAGGCAGGGGGCCAGAACCTTACAAACAAAGATGACAAAAACCTTTTTGTCATTCATTTGTGCAGTTAATGTGCTTTAGCTACCATCCTTTGGACTTCTGATGCTTTTGCCCAACTTGCATAGTCCAGTCCTTCCACAGTGACTGCAGGCAGAGGTGTGCAGAGAGGGCACAGGTTTTGTACTGGTTACCTAATAATCTCACAAGTGTAGGAGCACAGTTTGTCCCAGGCTAATCTGAAGAAAATACATAGCTGGAAGTGAAATCCTGGCTCTGCAGGAAGTGACCTCATGCCAACTTTGGTCTAGTTGGGATTTCACATTCAGGAACATGAAAGAAAATTTTTTTAAAAAGTGCTTTTTGAAGGGAGTAAGTGTCAGCTAAGCCTTAAGCAGTAGTTCAAGTTGCAGAACATCAGTGGGATATAGATGTGTTAGAAGTTAAGCTTGTGCTTAAAATGCTTTTCTAATACTTCTTGCATGTAGAAACCCAAGTGCTCCAGTTGTGTACTGTGGCTGCAGTATTCTGCAGTCTCTGCACCACCCTAACATATGTTTCTCAAAGCTGGGAGAACTATTGCATATTGTGTCATTCTTCAATTCATGACACTGTTGATGCAAACCAGGACAGGAAGCTGTCTGGGATAACAATACATCACTTATTTCTGTTTATTTTTTTACTTTTTCTCCTTGTTCACTGGAAGTTAGAAAGCATTAAAGCAAAAAAAGTAAGAACATAGAAGTGGATAAATGCTTCCCTTTTGCAAGACACTGTACACATTTTCTTTAGTGTTCTGTGTAATGTAACTCTTTAAAAAAAAAAAAGGAAAGATAAAAGTAGAGTTAAAAATTGTTTTATAGGTAGTTTCCTTTTTGACCTTGCTGCCTGAATGTGCTTACAGGAGAAGCTGATCAAGAGATCTCAAGAGTTGCAGCTTCCTGGGATTGTCTGTCAGAGGAATGAAGAGCAAAAGAATAACTTTCCATTATGAAGTATGTGCCTTTATATTTTCGAGTGTCCTTAAAAGACTTTTCTTTGGACATAGTCAAGTGGATTCAAGGACCCAAGAGGTCAGACCAGCAAATAGATATCAGTCCTTAAGCTGTCTAGTTTTTTTAAATGGAAGTCAGCAGCTGATCTCAGTAACATTTCCTGTGTTAAATACGGCCATGCCTTCTGGTACTGGCTTGCTATTGGGGTTATTTACATTAGGAAGCAGAGTAACCTTTAGAATTAAGTATTTCTTTTAAGAAGAATTGTTCCTTTATGGTGAATATATAAAGTCCTCCCTTCAGCAAGCAGCTGGAATCCAGCAGCAGGAGGCAGTAGGATTGATCTTCTACTTTTCCTTAACATCTCAGTCCACTTTTCAACTATGACTTTACTGAGACAGTGCTGTCTTGATTTATCTCAGGGCCAGGAAAAAAGCATTTCCTTCAATGACCTTGAATTTCTTCAGACTCCTCCATCTGCTGTTTTAGGTTTGATGTGCTCATCTTCCCAGCAAAAGCAGAGACCAACCACTGACTGGCTTTGCTAAACACTCTCTGTTTCCAGTCCTGGCAGCTCAAATGCTTTGCTCCCAGAGCTGTACATGGAGGAAGGCAATTGTGTTCAGCAATTTTCAACAATATTTTTATTTCCTTAGTTTTGGCAGGTTCGTTGTCATGTAAAAGCTGGTGTATGTGCTTCACTGTAAATGAAATTGGTTCCTAGGGTATCAAGATGGAGCCCTTGAATGTTGTTTTCTCTGCTGCTGTGGTACCTCATCTGTATTTGAGTAGTTAGCTGCATTTGAAGATGTTTGTTTTCAGCTAGAAAGTTAATTTGCAAGTAGTAGTGCCACAAATTCACCACTTTCCTTGCTCTGTGAATGGACATAAAGAGACTGTACCATGCCCCTGGGGGTTGTGTGCAATCTTTCCTTCTCCTTTCAAAACTGTGTTTATTCTGTTCTGGAAAAATGACAACAATAAAAATTAGTCTACTTTTCAGGTGGATATCAGAGTTAAGTGATAGTAAGCATTGCATATAACTTCCCCTGTGAGAGGAACAGCCTTGGAAAAAGAGGTTTGGGGTTTCCTCCTCATGCAGTGCCTGTGCAAGGAGGTCCTTGTCTGTGTGCAGCCATTGTACAAACATGAAGCAGTAAATGGCATTTTGTCTGATTCTTATTATGCATTCTCATTACCTTCATGTGTGGCCTGGGAGGGAAGTGGGAAGGGAGGGCAGAACAAACCAACCCACTTCCCTCCCTGGTGGTAAACCAGAGTTTTAAATGTGAACTGATTTGGGGTAGGAGAAAAACAGACCAGCATCTGGTGTGTCTGACTGCAGGCTTTTGCTGTGTTCAAATCCTGTATGTTTGTGGAAACTGGGCTTCCTCAGCATGGGAGGGTTTAGAGTGACTTATGCTGCCATAGAAAGAGTCACCTATGCATGGTCGTAATGAGTGTGTTAAACTCATTTTTTACTGGGTACAAGTTCTTTTCCTAGATCAGGGTTGGTTCCCTGCTAAATTTTGTTTTGCCACTCAGAAGCTGTCATAGTTACCTTTTTTTGCACATCAGTAAGTCATATTATAAGGAATCCTATTTAAACATTCGTATGATTGTACTTAATTCTAGCAAATTCTTAATTTGGCTTCTTTTTTTTTTTTTTTTTTTTTTGGTAAATTTACACGTGGCATTTTCATGGCTTTCTAATTTAACTGTCAAGGTTTTTGTTGTTTTGTTGTTTCTTTTTTGAGATTTGAGTTATATATAAAATGTATAAACAATATATTTACTCTATTTTGTTGTCCAGAATGCCTTAAATGTGGTGACTACAAGACAGAATGGAGAAAATTTATCAAAATATGCAGTTATTTAATGGAACTAACAGAAATACATTCAAAAGAAGTCTGACTTGGCTGTCCTCCTTCCTAGCCCCTTCCATACCACCCAGTCAGGCTGCTGCCACTGAGGAGAGAAGCTCGAAATCAGCAGAGCCCTAGTGCTCCAGGACCACTGTCCACAGACATTGAAGATGTCCCAGCCTCCAGCTCCTTATGAAAAGTCTAAGTGATAAGTGTGGAGACAGCTAATGATACCTGGAAGCTATGTGATGTTGGTCAAAAAAGAAATTTATTATGGGGAAAATGAGCAAGTAGGACAAGTGATGAGTATTTGGGGACAGAGCTGAATTTAAAATAAGGTAAAAATTTGCCAGGTGGAAAATGTTTTTTTAAAGTAAATAAAAAGGAGGGACATTAAGATATGTGGTCTGAGCACCCTGTATCTTAGGGTTTTTTGGGTTTTATTTAATCTTAGCAAAATCAATTGTCTTAAGTGCTCAAGACTCCCCCCACCCCACACTGTTAGAGATGTTTGGTGAAAACTTTGTGAACACGGAATTGTCTGTGAATTTTGTCGAGGTCTTGACAACAATTTTATGGAGTGATTAATGACCTGTGTTGCTGTAGTTGCAGGTTTCCTCTTCTGTCTGTTGATGTTGTAAGAAAAAAGGTATCGCTTTTGCAAAAAAAAAAAAAACACCAAAAACCCCAAACCAAGCAAAACCCAAAAAACCAACCAAACAAAAGAACTCAAAAAAAGCCAACAAAAGACAAACCCCAAAACCCAGGGATACATTCTCTTAAGGGACTACTTCAGAAGATAAAGTAAAATGGAGAACTTTTCTCCCAAAAGCTGGAGGAGGAAGAATATTTGAGTTCTATGATCTGTAGGGAAATGTCTTGTAGCCCTTAAGAACTGCTTATCTTGGGTGCTTAAAGCAAGAAAAAGCAGAGTAGATTCTTCCCAGTGAACCAGCAGAGGAAGGAGAGCTGTGCTAGTTATTTTAACTCTTGGTTAGGCAAATAGGATTAGCTATGGGGGATTAAAATGATCAGATCTGAATTTTACTTTAATATAAGTAAGACCATATGTCTTTGGGAAACCCCATCTGGTTTCAGGCAATCTTAGTGAGAAAATGAGACAATTTCAATGCTTTTGTCATTTGTTGTGGGGGTTTTTTTGGGATGAGTGGGGGCTTGCCACAGTTTCAGTTTGTTCAGTTCATGAAGTTCCTGCTGGATTAATTCTCTGTAAGTGAAACATTTTGTTTTTGTTTTCTCACTTGTCAGCTTTATGCTGTATTTTCTAAAGGGATAGAGACAGCTTGAAAATTGAATGCTCTAGCAAAGAAGAAAAGAGACCTTATAGTCCATCACTTCACGTAGCCTTCATTGTCTTCAGAAAAATCTGGTGTGACTGTTTTTTAGGAGGAAACAGGGAACAGTGGCAATGGTGAATAATGTAACTATGTTACATAAGTCATGAACATCTTCAATGTGTTCTTGAAATGCAGGTTTCTCAGTTCCCCTGTGTTCCAGAGTGATCACAGGTTCAGTCTTCATCTAATATAGAGAGAAAGCAGAGAAACAGATTAAATTGTGTGAAATAGGTGAATTAAGCTCAGTGAAACAGCGTGGTTCTCCTTTCCCCCAGCATTTCCTTATTTTCTTCAGGATAATTGCATTGGTTTCATTGAAGTTACTCCTGATGGAGGGATGATGGTCTGGCATTGTTGTTGTCTTTGTCCTGCAGCTGGACTTGTAGGTGTTACCAGCCAATTTGTTTTAAAATAGCACAAAAGTTAGTTGTCGATTTGTTTTTGTTTTCTTCCTCTTAAAGAATAACCTAATATTAATTTTAAAATAAAATCTTATGTATGACGTCATGGTTTAGAGTCAGCCAAATGTGATTTCATAAGGTTTTGCACTTAGTTTTTCTGAGAAGGAGTTCATCTTTTCTGTCTTAGCCACCCCCAGTTCTGCTACGGACCGGGAGCTTGCAGGATAAAGTTACTGTTTCATCTGCCACCTCATTTGGATCTTGAATGGCTACATCACCTCACAGAGCAAAAAATAGCAATATAAACCAGAAAAAACAATATTGAGAGAGACTTTTATTACAAGAGAAAGTGAAAGAACCTGGTGATTCTAGTCCCTGGGGAGGGGAGAGGAAAAAGCAGTACAATGGCTGAACAGCACAAGCCAAGTACAGGAAGAAAATTGCTGTTTATGGGCTTCCTAAGAGTACCTACATTAAGCTTGGTGTACTATGAGAAATGCAGTAATACGGAAAGAAAGGGAAAATTGATAGTTCTAAATATAAATCTGTACATAGCTGAAGAGCCACACAGTGCTTTTCTCCATGGAAATCACATTTCCTGGGTAGTAAATGGTACTTCTGGAGTCATAAGAAATTCTGTTTCCCAGAGTAACAACACGATGCGTGTTGTACACTTAGTCCATGCACACCTGCCAGAAATGCCATCCTCTGAGTCAGTGCTCTGAGCTCAGGTGTTTAATTAAAACCACTTCCAGTATTTTGGGAAGACTGCTCTCCCTGCCGATTGTACTTGAGACAAGCTTTGTTGTAACTGTTTCTTATTTCCTCTCCCAATAGAAATGAATGACAGAGGCACAACCAGATCTGCTGTTTGCACTCTATTCTTGAACAAAAAGTGATAGAAGCAGGGAAAATTTTGCAAAGTCTTTCTGTCTTTGCATTTGTTTATGTTGGTACAAAGTGGGGGAAAAGTGCTACATGCTGTAATAGATCAAATTTGATGCTCAGCCTGTCCTTGCAGAATAAGAAAGTTTTCTGTAGAGACTGCTTGAAAGGGAGATGGATCCTCTTTCACAGGAACAAAGTTTGATTTGTAATTCTATCCTTAGGAAATGCAGATGCATCCATTTGTGTTTGTTTGTAATTCCTTGTATTTCAGAGCCAAGGAGAAAGACATTTTGCCTGTTCCTGCCAAAGGATGTAAATAAAGCAGCTGCTTTCTTTCATTGTCTATGCTGGCCATCACAGAAACCTGTAGGGAGCAGGCATGATACAGGGCACCAAATGGGCGAGCCAGTGAGCTACATGTACTAGCCTTGGTGATGCTGGGCTTGTCTTCATGCCAAGGCAGAGGGGCTCTGGCCTTGTGGGGGATTTATCAGCTCAGCTCTTGGCCAGAAAGCTCGTCAGACTCCTGCCATGGCACTGGCCAGCATCTCCATTTTCCCACCAGCCTGTGGCTAGCAAATGGTAGTCAGTCTGGCTTAAGGGCTTCTCAACTTCTGCTACCAGAAAGTGTGAAGAAGAAATTCTGCCTCCCCTTCTTCTTTTGCATGTTTGTGTAAGTAGTTCTGAACCTCACCTTTTCTGCAGTAACAGTTTTCTTAAGCAAAAGAAAAACCACAAACCACCCCTCCCCACCCCCAAAAAAAACAACCCAACAAGCCCTCTCTCCCCCAAAACACCAGACCAGCAGTTCTGCTTTTCTGTCTCTAAACTCTGGTGAGGCCACATCTGAGATACTGTGTTCATATTTGGGCTCCCCAGTAAAAAAGAGAAAATAAAGGTACTGGGGAGAGTCTGATGAAGGGCCATAAGGATGATGATGGACTGGAACAGCTCTTGGATGAGGAAAGGCTGAGAACTGGGATTTTTCAGTCTGGAGAAGAGAAGGCTCAGGGGGGTCTCAGCAACATGTAGAAACACCTGAGGGGAGGGCACAAAGAAGATGCACTCAGGCTTTTTTCAGTAGTGCCTGGCATCAGGACCAGAGGCAATGGGCACAACCTGAAGGCACAGGAGTTTCTCTCTGAAAATCAGGAAACACTTTTTACAGTGAGGCATGAGCATTGGTTAATTGGCCATTTTCATTTCCTAGTAATAGAATTGTTTATAGTTAAAAATGTTTATTTGGGTGTACCTTGATAAAGTAACAAGGAACAAACTCAAAAATATTTGCAGTCTCTGCAAGGGTCACTGCTGAGTTTTCACTTTTGTTCATGTTGAGATGTCAGCTTGCTGTAACAGCTACAAACTTTATAACTGGGGCTGACAAGGCATGTTAAAAGCACTGTACTGATGTCACACTGTTGTGGTTTTGCTCAGTTGGACCAAACAAATGTCCCCAGTGTCTGTCAGGGACATTGAGCTATGACATTCATCTTAACATTGCAAATGCAGACCACCACATGGAAAATGAGGTGCTCTGCTTTTTTTCTCTCTGTCTGTGTGTTCATTTATCAAATTCAGAGTTGTCAACTGTAGATGCTTGTTGTAGGAATAATGAAAAATGGTAAGTTACCAAAACATCTTGCAGAATTTTGTATTCTGGAGGAGGACTTCCCCTCTCCACCAATTTCACATTTCAAGAAAATTATTTTATCAAACACATGATTTTAAAAAACTTTTTACTATCTCCACTTACCAAAAATAGTGATTTGACCAGATTAAAATATTATGCTGGAAGCACTTTGGAAATGCAGAGCCGAAGTGCAAGCTAAACTGAGGATTTGTTTTATTCCAGACAAAATTAAGTGAAACCTTGAGATCCAGACATTCCTTGTTTTTGAATATTGTTCAAAATCTAGGTCCAGACATGAATCTTGCATTGGAAGGTTGACTAATTTATATATATATATATATGTGGAGGGAGTTTTAACAAGATTTGTTTGGACCTGGAAGAGAATGGCTGCTTAATATTTTTGATGAATAGAGAGGAGGTAAGGATTTCCTGGGGATGGTCCTGAGGTCATCTTGCATTTCACAAATACATCCTGCAAGAGGAGGTTACAGACTGCCCCATGTGTATTCCAAAGCTAATGCCAGCATTGATAAACTCATTATGTAGTGAGTGTGTTTGGTGAACAGAGTATTGTTTTCCTGTATTTAGCACAGTTAAAGAAGGTGACAGTTTGCTTAATGTAATCTTTTCTTGGTTTTATTTGTAAATTTACTTTATTTTTCTACAAATTTGAGAGAGTAAAGATGCAATAATCTGCATTTAAGATGGGGGATATATTTCAATATGTTGCCTTAGTGTACCTTAGCAGCCTGCCATAAGGTCAAGAATAAAATACCAGGAGTAAGACATATTTTAATGACTATTCTGAAATGAAAAGCGGGGACTTCTTCCTCTGAGTACTTTCACTGCTTTTGCCCTGATCCCAAGCCCAGAGAAGTCTTTCTGTTATCTGTGGTTGGCTTGGATTGGGCTCTATCTTAACAATACCATTATGTCAGCAATAATATTTCAGGAAGCTGAAGAGGCAGCTTGATAAGCAGGGAGAGAGCAGAAGGACTCAGAAACTGCTGCCACAGAGTAGACTGTTCACATAGCACTTGTTTAGAAGTGCTGAGCACTTTGGAAAAACAGATCTGCTGCAGCACATTGCTTAGGGATACTGAAGTCAAAGAGCGTCCAAACATTGCTTTGTGAGTTGCCTTTAGTGCAAATAGAGTTAATGTTTCATTATATTTGGAAAAATGCTATAGAATTACCTACTGGGCCTCATGGAAAAAGTGAGGCAGCAGGAATGTTAGTTGTAACCCCCTTCTCAGATGCCAGGAAAGAGTCCTTGAGGCTGCCATAACCTAACAAGATATCCTGTTGAGGTCAAGAACATTTTTTCTTTCCCCCAATCTTTCTACCTCAGGCAAGGAGAAAGGAACTTAAATTAGTTAGGGAAAATAGAAAACACAACGCTGATGCTCTGCTTGGTTAATTCACATGAAGCTGGGATACAAATGGGGAGAGGCTTGTGTTTCTGAGCATGGTGGCACAGGAAAGCCCCCTGCTCTGTGCCTGGGAGATGGGTGGAAGCAGGGTGACCGTGCCTGGCTCACTCTGCTCTCAGGAATGCAGGAGGGGCTGGGCTGGGACGAGGGTATGCAGAATTTTGCAATGACCCAGACACCATGAACTTCTGCACATTGGGGTTTTAAGGATTATGTCCCTAAGTGGCTTAGCTTGGGAGGCAGTAAGTATGGGCAAAGAGGGCCTCAGAAACCTCTGGTCCCTGATTCTCTTTTGTCCCTGAGCTGGGAATTAAGTCCAGCTCTGCTGCCCATCATGCAGCTCAGACTGGAAGTGGGAAAGGATGCCCAGCACACAGCAAGGGGAAGAGGAAATCCCTGGCCACATGACTTTGTGCAGATGGTCTTGGGCTTCTCACATAATCCTCTGCTTTTGTTTCTTGGGAGAGACCCCACCTCTCCTTTGCCTGAGTGTAGGAGGCTCAGTGGGGGAATCTTGCTGATTTAATCATTCCTTACATGTTGTTTGCCTGCGTATGGGACAATTGAGCCTGCAACAATCAATCTTGCACGCTCTCAAATAGGAAAATGCCACATATGATCTAAGCTACATACTGAAATGTGGTTATTGGAAATGAATTTTATGGCTGAATAGGCCAGCATCATGTTGTCTCTCTGCTTTTTTGGGCTTTTAGTTATTTAATCACAATGTCATGCCGGCAGAAGATTTTATGTTTTTCAATTTAGCTTGCTGACTTAATCTTCTGCTTCTGGAAATGTTTATACACAGATGACAAAATTAAGATTTTGTAAGTAAACTAGTGGCTTACTTTTTGATCATGTTAATTGAAAGGCTTATCTTCGTAGCAACTTTTAAAAGAATAAGAAAGAAATTTATTGAACTCATATGCATTAAGGTAATTAATTTTTGCTGTTTCTTACTCATATTGTTGTTGCTTAAGAACAGAAGTAGCAATATTAATTTGGAAGTGTTCTCCTTCCATGTTTCCTTCCATCAAATTGGCAATTCTCTATAGCTGTTGTGTTCTGAATGGTAATCTACCAAATATTTACATGTATTGCCTTATAGCTTTTGAATGCATTTGTAAATCTTTTCTTACACATGGTCTGTGTTTTGGTAAGAGGTCTGATGCAGACATTCCTAATTACTGCACTAACATTCCTTATGAAGTTTACGTGAGGAACTCTGTTCAGATCTTAGGTTCTGAAGAGATTCCAAATTTTGGAGGCTGTGAAGAAAATAAGACAGTCCTGTTGATTGTAAGACTTGCATTTTTTCCCATGTTGAGAAAGGCTAGGATTAGATGAGATAATTACTGCTGCAGAGCATGCTTGATTGCTCCTAAGTGACTGAGAAATAATCCATCACAGGTAAAGCTGCTGTTACTGGTAGAATTCCCCTTCATTTTTATGCATATTAGAGGTGGGAATATTTCTGAAAGATCTGGCTTTTTAGCTATGAGTGTCACTTGTCTGTAACCTCTGTGCTGCTACTCTATTTTGTTTATACCTGTCATCTATCATATGGTAGATGAGAAGAAAAAAATCAATAAACAGCTATTTTGCCTCCCCCTAACTTCCCATATGTTGAGATGCTTACTGTTGCTCACTTGGCATTCAGACTTCAAACTGTGTGTTTCAATTTTCTCTTTAATGTATTTTCTCTACTTCTCTACTTAGTTCGGTGGGTGCAGTGCTTAGCAGCAGCACATACCCTCTTTGTTCAGACTGAAGGCTTTAAACACATTGAGATGATGATAAACTGAGGTGCATATTTTTGTGGGAGCTGGTGCCCTCCACCTTTCGTTGTAGGGTGGGGATAATAGGAGCCTCTTGCCTGCTGAACTCGTGATTAAAATGGGACACATTGTGATGTTCTCCTCAATTAGCATGATCGGCTCCCGGGGAGCAAGGGAACGCTGGCTGGGGTGGTTCGCATTTTCCTCTCTAATGAGTAGAAAGAGTCTTTTGAGAATTGCTAAATAATTCAGGCCATTAGGAACCTGTCAACTTAAACAATGCCCCCTCTGACCAGAAAAATGATTGTGAGCAGTTGGACACCCTGGCAGATGTTGAACTTGTTCTCATTGTTCACTCTGCTCCAGGCAAATAGCTTTGCAGGATTTGTGCTCGTTCTGTTGAGGCAGTGTGTGTGGGTGTAAGCAACACATGTTAGCCAGACTTCATCTTGCTTTTATACCCCAGTATTTCTTTTAGTTAATTTAATGATACTGTAATAAGCTGCTAATATTGCCATTTACCACTTTTAGTATGTTTGCCAGCTAGCTATAATGAAAAACCACGATCAAGACTCGAAAAAAAAGGTAAACAATGTCCTCTCCCCAAATTTGGCTTATTTAATAGTCCTTCTGCTGTGTTAATTTCTTATTTTGCATTTTGAAGTGCTTCTCTACAAGCAGAATGATTAGAGATATTGTTCAGCAGAATTTGCTGTATACTTATCTAACCCTAGGATCTGAAACTTCTGGGGAAACATTAGTATCTTAAACATCCTATAAAATCACACGCATATTCAGGACTACTTTAGTTGAAATTCATGATGCAACAATCTATTTTATATGCCTTTTGATTCATGCTATTGAACTAAACAGTGTTTTGACACAGTTTTCTTAGAAACTTTGCCATACCTATCCTTTTGTAGCATTTATTTATGTCCACACATTTTTCTAACTTATTTGATGAACCCATGATCAGTATCCTAAAGAAAAGTTATATAATAATTATTTAATAGATTTGATGGGAAAACAACCCCTTAAAGCTTCCTACCCCCGGCAACTGTTTGTGCTTCTGTCTTGAATGGATGACAGCAAATAGTCAATTTTGCACAAGCAATTAGCTGGTCTGTTGGATCAGTTAAGGGAACAGGCAGTGGTAGTAATGCAATGTGAAATAACATGTGTGCTTTGTAAATATTTATGTTGTAAGATCTCCTAGTATATTCTTGTGACAAATTGTTGACTCCACCTTCAAATATTTTTGCATGTTTAATAGACAAGTTTTTTTAAATGGTGTGATGGCTTCAGTTCTCCTTTTGTAACATAATATATTCCAAAAACCTTTTTGCACTCATATTTTTATGAGATTTGTCTGAGCTTTAGATTTTTGTTCCCACAAATTAAGTGCCCTAAATTGAGAACCTTTTTACATGTATCTACTGCAGTAAAAGAGCTTTTAATTATAGCTTGGAAGATGCAAATATCTATTTAATTAAAATCATTTGGCTAACTCAAATTTGTTACTGTTCATTAGATATTGAAAAAGTGTATTGTTGACGAAGAGTGCTTGTCAAAAAAAGATGCATCAGTTCTGCTCTAGTGATATGGGATGTAGCAAGTGCTGTTTAGAACAGGTTCTGATCTTGGTCTTGTGTATCAATGTTTCACACTTTTTTTTCAAAAATTCATCTTTTGCTGTTAGTTCTAAAGAAAAAAAATACCTGTTAAAAAGTGTGAGCCTTTGGGGTTGTGCAGGACAAGTCTCTCTGTTGATGTGGGTACTGCTGCTTCTGAGGGAAACTTTTGTCTCAGGGCTGAACCCTTGTGAGGGCCTTGCTGGTCCCAGATGCTTCAACGAGAGCCCTGTCAAAACACACCCTCATTTTTTATTACTGAGCATGACATTGTATGGTGTGGGATTATGTGATCTGTTGGGATCTGCTGCCCCAGCTGTGTGCTCTTGCCCACCCCAACCTGCTCCCTGGCAAGGCGGAGTGAGAAATGGAGAAATGCTTGATGCTGTGCTGGCACTGTTCAACAACAGTGCAAACACTCATGTGCTATCACTGCTGTTTTGGTCACAAATCCAAAACACAGCACCATAGGGCCTACTATGAACAAAATCAGCTCTATCCCAGCCAGTCCCAAGTGCAGGATTACTGATGGATCATTGTACGCCAGGATTCTCAAATCAACATGTTGAAATTGAGGCTACATTGTTCATCTTTTTTTTCCTCTCCTATCTTGGCATTTTTTATTAATGCTCATGCCCTGTGTCTTGCCATCATGTGATCATGCTTTATCTTTCTTAATTTAATTATACTGGAAGGAATAAGACAGTAACTCGAGGCACTTTGATTCCCCAACTATTCTCTGTAAGACTTGAAAATAGATCATAACCACAAATAGTAAGCCCTTGTCTACAACAGTGCTAAAGAGCCATGCAACATAAAAAGAAAGGAAAAATTCCATCTTGCTTTAAAGATCAAATGTGTTTTATTGCATGCCTTAAATGGCAGTGGATTCTCACTGTTTTGGACACAAGATGTGTGGACAGTGTCTGTACAGCAAGCCCCTCTTCTCTGCTGACTCCACAGGGAGGTGGAGATGGGGAGAACCCCTTTGATCTCTTTCATCACAGCGTTTCACAGAGAGAACAGGAGATTGAGAGAAAAGTAGTAGGCACTTAGGGCACTGTAAGTCCCTGTGATAACTAAGGGTATAAAAATGTGCTCATTTACATCATGTTTTCGTTGCTTAACATCTGTTCTGACCTATGGCCAGAGCTGTTAGACTTGTGTTGATGTCACTTACTCATTCAGTAAGTGCTTGCTTTCTGGTGAGCAGGAATGGGCTAACACAGGCTCCTGTTTATTCTTTTCCCAAACTCTTCTGAACCAGAATTAAGTAATAAATGACTTCAATAATTTTTTGTCATTTTTCATCTGATAAACATTTTGAGATGAGACCAGAAAGCTAAGTATGTGAGCACTGGCTTGCATAGAAGATTGAGTTCTCAGAAATTGAACTGATGTCTTCATGGAAGAATTTCACGGGGTGTAAGGTTTGCCTTCACCACTGGTTAAATGGGAGACCACTGTGTTTCTTGTGTGGTTCCACTTCAAGGCCAAGGATACCAAGAATGGATCTTAAGTATGGTTTAATGAGAATATTTCTTTAGCAGATATTGCATGTTTCAGATGTTTCAGTCATGAGATCAGCAAGGCTTTGAAACTAATCTCTGGTTATTATCCTGTTGACAACAACATGCAATTATTTTTTAGGCATTAGTTACACTTAGTATAGCATAGCTTCCCAGTTTTCTTGAGAGCTCCACTAGAGGTTTCTGATCTGAGAACCCAAATTTCCTAATTCAAGATATTTCAATTCCATAGAATTAAATCTACATAGATTCTGTTTCAGAGAGCATGGGAACCTGTTTTGGCTTTCATGGGAAGGCTCTGTACACATCTGTGTACTGTAGCAGTCTGTGGTTAAGCCATGATCAGCAAGACACTGATATCTTGCCACATGTGCCCATCCAGCACCCATCTGTTGAGTATTAGTTGGGGGACCTTATGGATCAGGGATTTTCACACAGATCAGCTATATCAATGTCAGGTGAGCCAGGCAGGAGAGGTCAAGAGGCAAAATGGAGAACTGACATTTCAGAAACAGACTGGACTGTATCTAGGAAAAAGGTATTTTAAAGGTGTGGCATATGTGTATGAAAGTAGGCTGACCTTAGGGAAGGAGGCATGTTATTGTCTCAGCATGAATGCTGGGGATAGGTGCCTTTTCCATCTTTTTCTTCATGGATTTCCATTGCTTAGGAAACAAAACTGTGGTGACAGTGGGATGTCTTAGCACTTTTGAAAAAATCTAAAGTTTTGTAATGTAGAAGTGATATAAAAGATAGGTTAAAATACCTGTCTTTAATTTTGAGGATTCATTTCTCTTAATCTATAAAATTAAGTGACTTTAAGACATCTTTATAGATGGAGAGAAATGAACTTTCAAAATTAATGCACACAACTTTTAGTTCCATTATGGACTTCTCAGCACAAATTGCAGTTTGTTTTTATTGCAAAACAGAGACGTTAAGAGCCATTAAAGTACCAGAGACATATATTAACACAAGCTGGCTAACACATACATTAACTCTTGCTGTACTGAAATACCCCTTCATTTCCTGTGTGACCTAGCAGCTCTTTAGAAAATAAGGATAATGACACCCTTCCCTTTCCTAGCAATGTTGTGGTGATAATACATTTGTGGAAGATTGTGAGGTGCATAAATACTTCTCATAGTATAAGAGATGAATCTATTGTTTTCACCATGGGGCTTGCCTACTCCTTGTTGATCTCCAGAGAATATTTCATTATCACATTGTCCCAAGCTGATAATGGCAAGGCAGCAGGTGAGAAAAGGGGAACAAGGTGAATGTGGAGAGACAATTTTGGGAGTGTAATAAATAAGGACCCTCATGTTGTAACCCACAAGCTAGACTGTACCACATAAGTCAAGCAGAGGTCAGAAAATGCAATGTCTGCGTGCTAAAAGTAATCAGGTATATTAGAGATGAAATTTTGAAAATGAAACTTATTTGAAAATGAACTTGGGGGTATCAACTGGAGTCTTAAGACCAAATTTAATGAACATTGGTTGCCTTGTCACAAAGAGAGGGAATGCACTGATGGAACAGGCTGATAAAAAGTGGAAGGCATAGAGAATACACAAGTAGATTAGAAATAATGTAGTAAGCAGCTGAATGACCCCTAGGATTGCAAAGATCACATGCAGTGAACTTAGGAAGAATAAAGTACAGGATTTAGCATTTTGCACTAATAGCAGGAATACATGTTGACATTTTAGAGTAACCCTCTGCAAATGGAATTGGAAGGGAAAGGACAGCCTTATTACCTGTTACTGAAAGGCTGTGAGGCATTTGTGTGATTCAGCTGGGTCCTAGGTTGTGTTGATCTAGGTATATTTCATTGAGTTAAGGAAGAATCGCTGTTTTTTGAAAAGGGTTCTGGAGATACGTCTTTGGGAATAGTATTTATCCTTCTGAGCATTCATCTTTAAGACAGATAAATTCAACAGAGTAGCTGATGATGAAAGGCTTCTGGACTGGTTTGGTAGTAATTTTATTTAAGAAATCATTTGAACATGATTTTGCTAGTGACCTAAGAGGTGGACTCAAGGGGGAAATGCTGTACTCTGTGTGAGAAGGGGATAGGACCAGGGGCCAGCTGTTTCCCTGAGAGAGACCTGCTACTTTGACTCATGAGCTGTCCTTGTTTCCACATCAGTCCTGGGACTTCGATCTGGCCTGTTAGTGAAATAACTGGACCACAGCAATGCTAAGTGAAAAGAATGTAACTGTACCAGGAATATGAAAAAGAAAATAGTCTGCTTTGCATAGAGAGAGAAGTTTTTTGCAGGAACAAGCAGATGTATTTTCAGTTGCAGAATTTAGGAGTATGGGCATAAGTCATGCACTGCTCTATTAGGTTTTACAAAAATTGGCCTATGGAACTCACGTATGGAAAACTTAATGGAGGTCAGTAGAATTCAAGAAAAGTTTGACCTCTGCCGTGATGAGAAGAGTGTATTCAGTGATAATATTGTTAACCTGGGAAGTTTGAGAAGAGATCCAAGTTGTTGTTTTCCAGTGGATGAGTTAGTTATAACTGGTCTTTTGAGATTAAATGGAATTTTGTTCCAAATTACTTCAAAGCTGCTGGGTTCTGGAGTTTCCTCTATAATAAGTCTGAATAATGGACATAGTGAAACAGGGGTCCACTTTTAGGTAGCAATTCCTCTGTTACTGAAATCATTATTTCAATTTTGCAGACCTCTGTGTTAATTTGGGGCTTTTGTGGGTTACTAATGCTTTTTATTATAGTGTTCACGTATTTCTTTTCAAATGAACACGTCATCTGCAGTGTTACTTGGCTGTATTTTCTCACTTGGCACTTGAATGTAACTCGGCAATTTTATTAGAATATTTGAATAAATGCATTGTTTTTTGGCTGAGCTTGTTCACCAACTGCTGCGGCAATCAATGAATTTTTGAGCTTTTCATGCACCTAACTACAGATTAATAGCCTAGTTGTGTATATTGAAACTTGGGTAATGCCATTTGCATGTGAAGAGGCACATTTTATCTTAAGTCGGTTATTAAAAATGTACTGGGAAAGGTAATTCTTTCCGTGGGAAAGTGTAAATGCCACAAAAGAGAGTGGCAAGGAAGAGAGTGCCAGAGTTTGCGGTTGTATCCATGATGCTGTTGTGCAGAGTTGTCAAACACAACTGAAAGCTGCTCCTAAGAGTGACTTTTTGTACCTACAGCTGTGGTTTGAGGAATTACATTTTTGCTAGGGTGTCTAACTCAAGGATGTTAGGGTCACCTACTCCCTCCTAACAAGCTTAGGGAAAAAAAAAGAAGAAAAGCCAGGAAGAAAAGAAAGAAGAAGGAGGAGGAGACCCTGGAGCTACCTTGAGGCAGGCAGACGCCTGGCAGTTCAGCAGATTTCCAAGCAGCTTTCCTGTGGAAGCAGGCTGCAGGCTGAGGAATGCGGGGTCAGACAAGCGCTCAGTCACGGTGTATTCCCGGGGGCTGCCCGGCTCCGGGCGGGCCGGCCGCGGAAAACCACCCTGGGCTGGGCTGCACCGCGCTGCTCCGCCAATGGAAAGAACGGAGCGGGAGGAGCGAGGTGCAGCCTGCGGACAAAAATACACCCAGCCCCGCGCAGGGGCTGTTTTTAGTTCCCGGCGGCTGGAGCGGAGTGTTAGGCACAGTTTCCTGGCATGCCCAGGGCAGGGAGAGGCTGTGCCTGCGTGTCCCTGTCCCGTGGCAGCGCCGGGCAGCGCCGGAGGGAGGTGAGCCCGGCTGGGGAGCGGAGGGAGATGCTGGGGAGAGCGGTCGGGTCCCTGCCCTGCGGCTGCCGGCAGAGCTGGAGCGCTGGGAGGGAGCTGGGGAAGGGCTCGGAGAGCGGGGGCAGAGGGAGCCGCCGCGGGGCCAGCGCTCGCAGCCCCTCTGCCGCGGGCGGCTGCGCCCCAGGGGAATGGGTCTCCTCCAGAAAACAGTTCTTGGTGGTCATCTGTCAAACTCTATTGCCTGGATTGCTAAATAAACCACGGCTGGGATCATTTTACATCTCTGCTATGATTCTTTTTTTTTTTTTTTTTTTTTTAAGGCAAGCTATGAGAAAGTGTGTTTAATAGCACTACAGTTTCTGTTGTGTTAAAGTGACTCTTCATTGAATAATCCCTCTGAATCTTTGATTTTTTATTTTTTATTGTTGTGTCTATTCTCAGTAATACTTAGAGTGACTTACAATAAATAGTGCACCCAAGCAAGGGTGTAATGTTTGTGTAGTGCTAGAGGAAAAAAATTCAGTCAGCACTACTACCACTGCTGAGCTGGAGTGGTATGGAAAACCAAAGCTTCTGCATCTGCCAAAGGTAGGTCCGGCACAGGTTTTGATCTTTCTATGTAAATTTTAATACATAATTGTACACAAATAGTGAAAATGCTATACTCTGTGGCAGACAAAATAAAAATGAGGAAGATGCCCCCCAAAATGGAGAATTGCCTTCGCCCCCTTGGTTTCCTTTTTTTTTTTTTTTTTTTTTCAGAGTGGTGATTAATTGTTTTTGCAATGCAATCAGAGTTTGCAACTTTGTGCTTGTTGCTGATGTGGTCACTGAGTTAATTTTGTACACTGGTGACTTCATTCTGGAAATTGTGCACTTCTTTCTCTTCAGGGTGGATGATTTGATGATACTATACAATGTATAGTAAGTTACAATTTAGAGGCAAGAGCTGAACTTTTTTTTATCTGATCACCTTCGGTGGGAAAGGAGTATCCATGTACCATGGGAGGATGGACTCTAAATAGGGCAGTCTGTAGCTGTGAAGCTACAAAGCAATTTTTTTTAGTGAGGAAACCTAATCCTCAGTGTACTCTTTTTGTTCTTTTAATGTGTGAGTAACATGCTGGTGCTACAGGGGTACAGGAAAGGAAGCCTTACGCTGTGTTACTGCTGTAGAGCTCTTGGCATGCAAAAATCAAGGTCTGCTTTCAATTTTCCAAGGGACTGTGTCTCAAGTTTAGTTTTGGTGTCTCAGTCCCAGATCCTCTGTCCTCTTCAGGAAGTCCCAGGGCTGAAAGTAGGAAAGCATTTACTTTGGAACCGACACCCTCAGGTATTTATGAATGTATAAGCTGAGAAGTAGAAAAGACGATGCCAGCTCTGGCCTGGTTTCCCCCTCCTGCTTGTGGATCAGGCTGTGTAATAAGTGACAAGCAGGGAGTCTTGCAGCCACCCCAGCCCCTGTCCCTCTGAAACATGCTGTTCTGCCAGTTCCTTAAGGAGGCTTTTCTCTGATGCCATGGGTTAAGAGTTGTTGCTGTGCCAGAAAGAGTCTTTATGGGCAGAATGTGCTAATGTTCCTGTCTTGGATCGTTCTTCCTTTCTGCCATTTGCTTCTCTTCTTTGGTCAGGTCTGTGTGGCTGCTCATGGTGTTGTGAACTGTGTCCTAGTCCAAAAATAATCTTTAACCTACCTTCTCCAAAGCTGATGTTTTGGCACCTAAAGTTTTGGGGGAATATGTGTGAGAGAATATCCCCATAGCTGCCTGCTGACTGTGGTTGTATTTCATAGCATGAGCTGGTTGCTACTGAAACAGACAAGAAAGGAAAAGAGCAAATGTTCCTGGTGGAGGATTTGGAATCCCAGTTTGACCAGAAAGCCCAAGTCTCCCCTCCTGGTGTTGCCATAGGTGAAGAGGGCTGAGGCACAAACTTCTTCAGGAGTTTGCCTAAGCAAAGCCTGCAGACTTGTGCTCTGTCTCCAAAGTGCTGGGCAGCGATGCTGGCTGCAGCCCAGGCTCCCCTGCTCGGAGTACCTTGGCTCCTTTCAGGTGCACCATCCTCCCTACCTGAGGCCCCAGGCCTTGAAATCCCCTGAAAGCACCAAGTAATTCTGCACCAGGACCTGACAGTGTGCTTACAACCTGAGCATGTGGAGAAGTCTTTCAGATCACTGAGTTAATTTCCCCTCCTAGGGCAGGAAATAGACCCGTAGACGTATCAACTCTTTAACTACTGCAGCTACTGCATTAAGCCAAGATGTTAGCTGGCATTCCTGGTAGGTTCTTTTTTTTTTTTTTTCAACAGGCTTAATGGCTTTTATTTAAATGGATGTGCACTTTAGCCATTGTATATAAATTCAATAACATTTACAAATGGTGAAATTTTTTTTTCCTGCCAAAGAAAAATAAGTCCCTTGAGATTTAGATTGTATCAGCACTGCTGTAATATGATAAGGATCTTCAGGCTTGATTCAGCCTTCCATATTGCACTAACTTGAAAGCTATAAAGCCTAATTCAATAAAGCTGCCAGTGTCTTAGACCTAGAGTGATGGGTTGAGCAAAAGAAAGGATCATGTTCCAGGTATGGATGCTTAATTCTGATGTGATATAGATGTGAAGCACGGTAGATCTATTAATTAATAATTAATAAACGGAATTAATGTTATTTTAAGAGAAGAAACAGAAAAGGAGGTGTCCCTTTCTTGCTTAAACTGTGAAATTAGAAGTCCATCTGCAATGTAGGTATGATTCATAACATGAAGTGTCTGGGATCATAAAAGCTGCTTACGTGTAATGAGAAAAACTATTGACTTTAATTTGATGTGTAAGCTACCAAACAGTTCCTAATACAGGAGACTAGAACTCTACAGAGACTAATGAGTGAGTGAGGAATTCTGGCTCCAAAATAGAATTTTTAAGATATAATATATATATATATATATATATATATATATATTTTTTTTTTTTTTAATTCAGGCATACTTGTGGTGTTTTGGTTATTCATTCTTTGAATACAGTGGTATATAATGCAAAGTATCCTGCCAAGAATACCGTGGCATAATTATTATGGTATATTTTTGTAATAAGAATGTGATTGAGATTGCAGGAATAAGAAATCTGCTTCTGATTTGCGGAAGCATGTGACCAAAGTGCGTAGTTCGAAAAAATACAGTAAATTGTTTCCAGTAAGAAACTCCACATTTAATCCAGCTACAGTGTTGTGCTAACCTGCCCCCCTCATTAATTTCACATATCCGTCCTTTCACAGCCGTGCAGGAAGGGGAGGGCAGGTTCACATTCTAGCATTCTGTATTACTTTCATATTAAAAACCAAAGTAGATTAAAAGTTAATTAAAGCTTCAAACCTGTAATTCTGTATCCCTGTAAGAACTCACAAAGCACAGTGATTCTTTGGAAAACTTATGAACACATTAATATCTGGAAGTTAGTTATATACAATTTTAAAGACTTTGTAAGCCATTTAAAATGGACGATGTTTTAACCATGAGGTGTAAGAGGATGTAAAAGTCGTTTGAAAGAAAATACAAACCAAAAATAACACAAAAACTTTTCCTGGTGTAAAAAAACACCAGTGTAATTGCTGTACATCAAACCCTGCTTTAATTAAAAGAAAATAAAAAGAAGTAAAAGAAAACAAATCGGTAATTTCTTATAAATCAGGGGATTTTCTGTTTCATTTTTTTATTGTTCTGAAATACTTTCAGATTCTCCATTATCCCAGCTGCTCTAGTTCTGATGACAGTCTCCTGGGGTGCACTGAGGGCAGCTGTCTGTGTAAGGACCCTGGTGCTGCCTTTTCTCCTCTCTGTGCCTCCCCACTCCATGTGCACAGTCCAGAGGTGATCCCACTGGCCCCACTCCGTGGCTGGGAGCCCTTACCTGCCCTTGTAGAAAATAAGGTTTTAAATGCAGCAGAAAGCACTTGGCTCCTCTTGCTTCATCACCAGAGAGTAGTTGATGGGATATACTCTTCCCTCAAAGACCCTTTGTGTAAGTCTTTTTATCATTGCAGGGTGAGTTGAAGCTCTGCCTTTGGGAGATGCTTATACTTGGGTAGGTGGCTGTGAGGGACTGCCCAGTGGCAGGTATTCCAGGATTGGTCCTATCCTGTCTTGAAATGAATGAAGTGGTGCAGGTACCCCTCCTGTTAGTGAAGAAAGTCTAATGAGTTTGTGATATGTGCTTGCTGCTTAAACTGTAAGTAGAAATAGAATACTTGGTTAGTTTCTTTCTTTCTTTCCTCAAGGGAAGATTTTCTTAAAAAGTTAAAACTGTGTCCTGCTGTGTCATTGTGAACATTGAGAAGATGGAGGTTGCTCTTGTTTCCCAGGTAACAAGTGACAGGACCAAAGGAAGTTGCCTGAAGTTGTACCAGGAGAAGCTTTATATTAGATATTAGAAAAAATAATAAATCTTCACATGGAAGAGTGGTCAGGCATTGGAATAGGCTGCCCAGGGAAATGGTGGAATCACCATCCCTGGAAGGGTTCAGAAGGCATGTGGATGTGACACTATGGATAAGTGGTGAACTTGGCAGGGCTGGTTCAAGATAATCTTAGAGACAGTTTCCTACCTTAAGGATTCTGATTCTATGTAGGATCTTATTTTATAGGGACGAGACAGCTAGCTCTAAGTCTTACCTATTTTTTAGCTCTTGATCTAGCTCTCCTTTTCAATGCTTTTTCTTTCCTAATGATAGGAAGTTTTAAATTCAAGGTCTTCTGCCGAGCATGAAGAGTTTTGTTCTTGGTAACCCTGAAGACATTAATGAGTTCCTGTATTTTTTAATGAGTCCTCAGTAATGCCAATTTGATGGCATGATGTTAGCCTCATCTGCACTCATCCATACTGATTTATTTTATTTTATTTTATTTTATTTTATTTTATTTTATTTTATTTTATTTTATTTTATTTTATTTTATTTTATTTTATTTTATTTTATTTTATTTTATTTTATTTTATTTTATTTTATTTTATTTTATTTTATTTTATTTTATTTTATTTTATTTTATTTTATTTTATTTTATTTTATTTTTTACGGTTTTTCCACTCTGGCACAGATGATATGTTTAGTAAAGTGAGACTCAACTTCCCTGTAATTCTTCAGTTGATTTTTGGGGAAGCTTCAGCAGGGATAAGTGATTTGTAGACCACTTATTTTTTATCTACCAATGAAGATTTGTTTTCAGCAGCCACTCAGAGAAATAAAGACATCAAAATATATCAGAGACTTAGCTGTTTTTTGTCTCATAAGGGTTAACTTTGTGATCCAGACTAAAGTTTAACATTGCTGGGGTTGACTTTAGTTGAGCTCTTTCCACATCCTAGGTGGTGGGACTGAGACAGTCCCAGACAAGCAAACCTGCTGAATCTCCTTAGGAAGATGCTCCCACAGCCCCTTGCCTTTTTGTGGCCACTGTCCAATGCTGACTGTGGCTGTGGAGCATTCAACATACTGATGGCTTCCCATCTGGAAGCATGCCATGTTCTGACCTGTGTTTTAGAGAGTCTCAGCCCAGTTGGTGTGGCTGTATGGGAAGCAGATGGCTGACAGTAGCAAAATTATGTTTGGTATGTGTTCCTGCTATAGCAGATGAGAGCAGTGCAGGAGCCTGTCTCCCTTGACTCAGATCTCCCACCAATTCATAACACAATCATTCCTTGTATCTCATAAGCAAACCTAGTACTGGGATATTATTATTATGATTCAGTTTTGCTTGAAATATCGTTAGTGAGTCAGGTTTGGAAACCTTTGAGAGATTAGGACTGGAGAGGAAAGCACCCCTTCAATTGCTGAGCACTACTTGTACTTGTGTTCACCTTAAAGAAAGTAATTTTCTCCTCTAGAATTCATAAAGCAGTCCAGCTGTGGTGGTAATAATGAGGGAATAGAGGTGGCAGACACTTCTCCAAAACAGCTCCTGAGCTTGTGTGTTTGTCTTGTGAAGTGAAGAAAGTCTAGGAGAACTTTATGTGGAGAAGCCCCAAGGTGGGGAAATATATTTTTAGCTCTAGGGTTATGACTGGTGCTAATGTTTGGGTGTGGTGGGGATGGTGGGGTTCCCGGATTAGTATGTTTGCATAGCTGAGTTTTTTTGAATGTGTCAAGGGGATCCAGGGTGAGGATTGAAAACTTCTTTTTTAGGGAATGTGGTTATAATTGAAAGCAAATAAACTCTTAATAGTCATCTTCAGGCATGGTAAACTGCTTTCTAATTATACTGATTATAATTGCTGAAAATATTCATAGAAACTGGTTTTGCTCACAAGAAGTATTCATCCCTCTGCATAGGAAAAGAGAGAAGCATGTCTTCTGCAGCAGTGGATAGCTGTGAGAAACACAGCTGAATCTGAACTTTGTCCCCTGCACTGTAATTTCCAGGGCTTCCACAGATGAAATAGTGTAAAACACTTGTGTGTCTGGAGTGAGCACAGCCAGAGTTTGTCCGTGACCACCACCCTGCCCCTGTATCATGCAGCCTTTGGGTGTAAGCAGATTTGCTCTGCTCTTCCTCCACTGGAAGCAGCAGAAATAAAATTGCTTCACATAAATGTGAGGCAAGAGAAAGGCACGACAGCTGATTTCCAGGGTGATGGTGTTTGTGCAGCCTCAGAGATGCCCTGATGGGTCATTGCAGTGTGCGTGGATGCTGAGCCTGTCGTAGCTTTCTGAATGGCTGGGATGCTGAGAAAAATCCCTTGGGGCTATTTCTATGGAATTTATTGACTGCTCTGTTGTAGTGCAGACTGATTCCTGCACAGACTGAGACACTGTTTTGTAGACACTGTAGCCTGAGATAAATTTATTCCCTCACCCATTGTGTGGCCTGTGTGTTGGAGACCTGTACAATGGACCCTGGTAGCCACAGCTCGAGCCTTGATGAATTGAATGTCTGTCTTTTGAGGTTCATGACAGCAGCTTGCTCACTACCTACTCTGTTAAAAGGATTACCTAACCATTGCACAATCACTATGGAGACCAGATGGTCTTTTTACCTGTTTCTTTAGACAAATTGAGTTCAGTGTTTCCTTATGAATAGATATAAGCCCCTCAAAGGTCTCTTGTTGAATGTACTTTCTGCTCCCCGATGAGGAATTCCAAATGCAAACTTGTTGCTTGTTTGTGGCCTGTGCCTCTTGGATATAGGAAGAGAATACTGCTGGGTGTTTGCAGTTTGTTCAGGAGCTTGGAGCTTAGGAAGTTTGTGTGTTGTCTTCTGCTAAACTTGAATCAATAGCCTTTTTGTTTCAATCCAAGTTGCGTATGACACTTTAAAAACTGTTCAAATAGAGAATTGCACTTAGCAGCACAGGTAAATCAAACCTGCACAGGCAAGGGTATCATAAATAGGAAACTTCCAAATTGTTAGAGAGAGTAAGAAAATTGCAGATATTTTCTTTTTTGAGTTTAAGATGAAATTCCTGTGGTTTATCTGTTTTATCAGATATCTTTGTGATAATTCATTATTTGCATTAATTCATGTTTATAGGTCTGTAGCATCTCTATCATGATCTGTCTCTTCTCAGTGATTTGCTAACATTTTTCTAGGCTTTCTGTTAAGATTATTTTTAGTTCTAGTTGGCAACCTTTACCTTTGGTTTTGGTAAGGTTAGCTACATACCAATGAATTAATTTAAACTCTTTCAAGGTTCTTATACAGTAAATAGCCACGAAAAGAGTTAACAAGAGCAAAACCCAGCGTGTTCAAATCAAGCAGCTATTCAATTGAAAATTATGAACAGTAGCCATGGAATTTAGGCAGAAAGCAAAAATTTTGGTGGTAGTCTGTTAAGAACAGTTTTCAATTTAACTGTGTGTTCCAAAACTTAGTCTAACATCTTGTACTACTCCTTTTCTATGGAGTGTTTCAATCTCTAAACTGCTGGTGTGCTCTGTGAGATCCAGATTTGGTCCTTTTGCTTTGAGTTGCAGTGTTTGGGTGCTAAGTGAAGAGCCAATACTTTCAGAGAGCTAGGAAGAGCTTGGGTCCTGTTGCCTTTGGGTTTGTGCAATGCTTGGTGCAGCCTTTTTCATGTTTTACTGGCAGATTAACTTAGAATAAACCTAAAGAGAGAGGTTACTGGGTGGCTGCTGGAGTGAATTTCGTGATGGCCTTTCACTGCAAAGGTCATGGTTGGAATCCAGGCATGGGGAAAGATAAACAGATGCTATGGGACATTGCTCTGGTCAGTCCAGTCCACATTGTAATGGACCGCTGCACAATTCTGCCAACTCTAAGTGGTCTTCCAGAAAGGAAAACTAGAGAGGGATGGAAGTTTCTTCCACTCATCAGTGAGAGAAGAGAAAGACAAACAAAGAGGAGAAAAAATGAAACATTTACTCAGTGACTTATTTCTACTGATACAAAGTCAATTGTTAAAGTATGCTCATAAAAATGTATCTAAAAATGTGTCTAAAGTCCAGGAATCCCCTTCATTGAACTTCTCTTTATTTGTAACTTTTGATTTTTTTTTCTTTTTTATTAATTTTACATACAGTTGGAGTAAAGTATAAGTTGTATTTGACTGAAAACCCTTTTTTGTCTCTTTGGTGTTTTCTAGGAAGGCTGTGTACAACTCCATTCTGGTTTTGGCAAACATAGTGGCTGGCCACGAAGACAATGCAGAGCATGCTGACTGCTAACCCTGCCCGTGTTTGAGAGTGTTCCTACAGGTTTGCTCTTTCTTTTGTACTATAGTTTTAATCTAAAAGTGCTAAGGGCTTGAAGAAGGGATGTTAAAACATAGAAACTCTAGAAGATAAGATTATACTTTTGCAGTGGCTTATTTTGACAAATTTTTAAAGAGGCAGCAGTGTATCCTCCTCTGGGTGATAGTCTGAGATTCGATGTGTAAAGAAACATGGCACTGATGGAAAAAGCATTTTGGTGTTGTTTCTGTACATTCCAAAAACTGGAGATTCATACTGAGTAACAAAAAGAACAGAACTGTCTTTTTTACTTTGGGGTGTACTATATGTAGGTTTGAAGTCTTCAGTCACCTCTGTGGGGCAATTTAACTGCTCCAGTGTGTGCTATTCACTGCAAACACCATGAAAAACTGAAGAGCATTTTACCAAGGGAACTATCAAACTGTGCTCTGCTGAATGAACATAATGCAGTTTTGTGCTGTAGTGGACGATGAGGCTTTTTGCTAACCAAGTTATTTTTTGTCTGATTTTTGGCATGGGCTTTTTTCTTCCTTTCTCCTAGATTAGCTCCATTTAAACACATAGCTGGGGTTTACTGAACATTTTATTGAGGCAACACTTGGTCGCACAGAAATCAGTCAAGCTGAAATTCCAGTGGGGTTGTCTGCTGGCAGAAGGGATTTCTCTGAAAGTACAGTTCACTTTACATCTAAGTTATGATTATCTTGCTGTCTCCCTTTCATTATGCCATTGTTCTTGGGAGCCAGAGATTTTGTATGTTATAAGAAAAGGATGTTGCCAAGGGTGTGGGTGGAGGAAGGTGTTGACATGATTTCAATGGAGTTAGATTCCAGCTTTATAACAGAGGGGTAATGAGCCATAGAGAAAACAGGCTTTCCTAGCTTGCCCCTAAAATAAGTTCAGTTCTGAATTTAATGTTGTACATGGCTATTTAATGGCTTTTTTTGAAACAATTGTTTCATATCATTTTTTAAAGAGGCGTTTTCCTGTGTAGAGGGTAAAAATGGCCTGTTACTTTCTGCTCTGTCTTTTAGCCATTGTTTCTAATGAAACTTTTCTTAATTTAGTGGAAAATGGGGAATTCAGAAAGCCAATACAGTCTTCAGGGAACAAAAAATCATGCTGCTACTACAGCTGGTGCCAAGCAGAAGCCTTGCTCTCTGAAAATTCGCAGCATTCATGCTAAAGATGAAAAGTCTTGCTCTATGCATGGATGGGCACATACCAGCAGTGGCTCTAACTACAAATCAAGGTCCCTTGCCAGGAGCTGCCTTTCACACTTCAAGAGCAGTCAGCCTTATTCCTCTAGACTTGGTGACACTGTGATGAAGGTCTCCAAAAGCAATGTCCATGCCAAACACAGGACAAATGCCTCGGGGGACTACTGCCAAGGGAATAACGCAATGTTTTTGCCAGAGAATGGTTTCCACTATATTGGCCTCCAAGCTGGAAGTAATCATGCTGCCTCTCGAGAATGCAATGGCCACATTTTAAATTGCTATGGAAAGAATGAGAGTCTTGCATCAACTTCCCCATCAGAGGACAGGAGGAGTCCAAAAGTTCTCATTAAAACTCTGGGGAAGCTGGATGGTTGCTTGAGGGTTGAGTTCCACAACAGCAACAACAGCAAGGTACCAACCGAGGAGTCCAGTGGGCCAGTGCAGCTGCTAAGGTATTCCCCTGCCTTGGAATCTAAGCCAAATAACCTGCTTGATGTCAGGAGAAACTCCAGTGCAGACTGCTCTTCAAGCCATCGTCTGTCACCCACCGATTCAAGGCTTCGGTCTAGTAAAGGAAGCTCCCTCAGCTCTGAGTCTTCATGGTATGACTCTCTCTGGGGAAATGCTGGGGATATCAATGAGCTGGATGGTTCATATTTGACCAGGAGCACTCCAGATACAAGCCTTCATGCCAGTTTCCCAGCAAGCGACAGCAAGAAGTCCTTCAACCAAAGTTCTTCTCTTTCCTCGCTCCGAGATCTCTATAAGGATACAAATTTGGAAAGCACTCCTCCACCTGGGATCAGGCTGTCTGATGAGTATATTGACACTCCTGGTAGCCTAAGCAACCGTGTCTCGTTTGCCTCAGACATTGATGTTCCCTCCAGGGTAGAGCAGGGAAGTCCTGCCCATTACACCTCCTACACCCTCCCGTGCAGGAAGTCTAAGCCCCTGGCTGAGGATGCATCCAAGAAGGACACGTTAAAGAACCGGATGCGACGCATCAGTGACTGGACAGGAAGTCTTTCGAGGAAGAAAAGGAAGCTGCAGGTATGTACAGACCAGCCTAAGGGTGTGAAAGTTGGTTTTTATATTCCTCTTACAAGCATAGTAATTATATGATATTTGCCTTTTTTGCAGGTTAATTACTTGCTTCTCTCATTTAGTAATTTGTGGAATTTTGAGAAGTATTGCATCCCTGGTGCTGTCTGAAATGTCAGCAGCAAAAAAAGATACACATTATTTTGTGCAAATTTTCCCTTCCTATTCTGTCACCTTCTAAGTTAATTCCAATCTTTGCAACCTAATATCTCTGTGAATTTGCTTTTGAAATTGTTGCATTACTTAAAAAGTGGCTTGGGGTTTAAGCTTTCTTTTTATTTCAAATATGAAAATACAGCCTCTATCTATATATATATGCTATGAATTAACATGGATTACCTGAAGGGTGTGGAAGGAGCAGTAGAAGGAGGGCATTGTAACTATCTTTGCAGATGTTCTCTGTTCTACTGGTTTCACCACTCCCTTTCTGCCTGTCAGTCCATTTCTAGCAAGGCAAGCAGTTGTATTGACCAGAGGTATTACATGGAGCAACCTTCTCCTTCCTATGTGTCAATTTAGTTCACCAGATGGAAAAACTTGAGTTGCCATCTGGCTCACTGGGAGATGGTAGTGTGAAGAAGGAGATGGGAGGGGAGAGCAAGAGGGAGGGAAAGGATGTTTCTTCAGAAGAATTTAAGACTAATCCCATTAATAGGAATTTAGGATGCCTGTGGTCAGGAATGAAATTCTCATCTCTAGCTGCAGGCTCCAAAATTGGCTCTTTAAATACCAGACTGTGCCTGGTCTCTGTGTGTGAGTTTGCAAGCTGAGACTGTTTTTGGATTTGGTTTGGATTTTTTTTTCTTTCTTCCCTTTAAAATTTTTTTTTCTCCTTTTTTAAAATTTTTTTTTTTTTCCTGAATCTTCCCTGGTGTTTCTCATACAGGAACAGTCACTGTGCTTCCCTAAATGAAGGATGCTTTTTTTCAGCAGCATTGATGTGCTGGCCACTTCAGAAGTTAGCAGAGAGCAACGGGCACACACCCACTTCTGCAGCTGGGGCAGCAGCTAAGCAGCAGATGATAACATGTGCTTTATGTGGCACACAGAGCAAACGCTGTCTCCTGTGCTGGAAATTCAGACAGGTCTTGTGCTTAACCATGTGCTTCTCTCGTTGCAATGATGTAAAACTGACAGACCCTTAGGCTCAGAAATTAGCTCAGCATAAGGTTTGCTGGTGTGTCTCCTAGTTGGGGGCTACAGAAGTGGAAAATGAAAATGAAAGCTGTTTATTTGGATCGGTTCTTCTGTGAGTTGGTCTCATGTACTGTATCAGATGCTGTCTTTTCACCTTCTTACTCAGCTGTGGAAGAGGGCAAAAAAGCCTGGACTCACTGCAGAGCCTCAGTTCTGTGTTCCAGGATTCTCCACTGATTTCAACATCTGTGGCTGTTCTGGATTTTACTGCCAGGCTTTACATATGATTTCTGCATCCCAGACCTTTAGTATGTATTACTTAGTTATGACATTTTCAGAATGGCATTTGTGGTGCGCGATTCATAGCTGTTTTGAATTCACTGTGCAGTGAACTGACTTCAGACACAGCAAGGAAATTTGGCTGGCGAGATTGCATCAAGCTCGAATCAGATTCTGGTAGAAGGAAAACAGCCCTATCTCCAAAAATGGTGGTTTCTTAGAAAAAGGCATAGGAAATGGTTAGTCACTGATTTTAATCAGACAAGTATCCAGAGACAGGAAGGGTAAGAGGGAGGTAGAGAATGCTTTGTAGTTTTGCAGTTATTTGTGTGGCTTTATTGGTTCATTTCCATCTTTCACACTTTGAGTAACCTGCCATCTCTTCTGGGTGTTGCTGGGTTGTAGTTATAAGAGCTTATACTCTTAACAGGTCCTTTAGCTTGAACAGACAGAAGTGTCATGCATGGTTCTGGTTTGTCACGTGGCTGGTCCCTGTTTGTGTGACTTCATCTCGTCGATGGCAGCATCTGTGCTTTGCTCTGAACAGCGTGTCCCTTCCTCCGTGTGTTAGTAATGACTGGCTGTGAGTCATTGGGCTGAACGTAGGTGAAAGCTGGAATATTTCCCTGCAAGTGGGCCCAAGTGCTGGTGCTGGCTGGGCAATCCCTCCAGCTACCTCAGAGCAAACAAACCACCCAAGCCCCCTGCTTCATGGGAGCACAGGCCTGGGAGGCACAGCTTGGGATATTGAGGCCGGACCCTTGACACTAGAAAGGTAGTGGAGTTTATCCCCTTTGTGAACAAATTGCTGTTTAAACACAAGGGAGGATTTTCTCCATCTTGAAGGCTCTTTCCAGACCGTCTCAATGCTTGTTAATAGGCAGAGTAAATGTAGTCCCAGACAGTTTGTTCTGATGTCAGTATTCCCTGCTACATTAGTTATTCTTTCCTATTTTTTAATCTGTTTTGATTTATTTAAAGGGAGAAGTGATATCTTTACTTGGCCTGCGTTTGTGGGGCTATACAGACTCTCCTTGGTCTCCTGTGTTAAGATTGGAAATCTGTTTCCTTTTCATTCTGGCACCCTTCCTCCTCATCTGTTTTAAATCACCCACAAACAGATTTGCATATAGGATATACCAGACAAGTCCTTGGTTATGCCCTGTCCAGTTACTGTTTCCTTTTGGATGTTTCCTTTTGTCTGACTTGTTCTGATGTCTCCTGGAATTGAGTTTGCCTTTCTAATAATGATCTTGCATCAAGACTTGCAATCATCTTTGCCAAGACCTAGTTTTCCTTGCATGAGGGTGTCCTAAAGTGTTCCCTCAATGCATTACTGGTATTGCACTGCAGCACACATGTTCATTTAGTTTAGTCTGTGCTGAAATGGCATTGGGGTGATGCTGTGTCACAATTCAATGTGTGTGAGCTGAAAGGTGTGTGTGTGATGTATGTGAGACCTGTGGACTGAATTTAGACAGACTTGCTGCACAAGCAGATATGTGCTGCTGTTTAACATGGAGAGCATCAGCAAATTCTGTGTAAAGAAACAGCTACTGAAGAAAGGTTCTTGAATTAGGTAAAATTAGGTAAAATAGCCTCATTTCAGGAATCATATCAGAAATGTTATGACTTTATAAGCCAGAGCCCTGAGGTGGGCTGTAAAGAGAATTCAAAAGAAAAGTATATTGAGCTAACCTCTTTATTTGACTTGAAAACTGGTATTAGATTCTCCTTTTAACATGATCCTAATGAATATAGCAGCTGCATTTTTTCTTGTGCTGTTCTCTACAGCTAATTATTACGTGTCTCGCTTTGTCTGATTGTATCTTAGCCATTTTATCTTTTGTCTTATCTTTAACTGTTCTAGAGTATATCTCAAACATTGAGAGACTTCCTTGAATGCAGCTGAGCAGAAACAGTGATAGTTTTCTATCATCTCTAGATTCAACAGAGCAAACACCAGCAGAAAGTTGCCTGGCAGGGAAACCACCTGGAGCAGCAACTTAGGTCAAACTTTTTCAGTAGTGGCAGATATTGCTACAATGGCAACTTCCTCAAGGACCAAGAGAGGCTGCCAGACTGCCAATTCAGTTCATTAAAAAAAAGAAAAATACAAGTTACGGTGTCCTGGTGAGGTTTATATATCCATTTTGGATTCTTTATCCATTTTCTCTACTCTGGTACTTCCTCATTCCTACCCTTTCTGTGTGTGAGGAGAAAACGTAGGATTTGGGTAGTCATTTGGCTGGTCATTGACAGATTGCATCCCACCCTTTTCCTTAACGTTTGTTCTTCCAGTGGTGGGTTTTCACAACAGACCCCTTATATATGTTTGCCTTGTGTTGTGTCTCTTACTAGTGCTTTGGATCTCAAAGAAATACATATTCTTAATAAACTGTATACTAATGTTTTCTAAGGGACTAGCAGTTCCTGGAGAATAGTCAAACATTTAAAATGCTGGATTTTAGTGCACAAGTATGGTGACAGTAATTAAAATAAGGATGGAGAAAGCTTTCAGTTTCCCCCAACATGCAGATCACCAGTGCAGCTGTACAATCCATGTTCTACAGTCACTTTGTGGCATAAAGGCATTGCATGAAGGATTATATCCTGGTTTGCCACCCCATGTGTAGATCTTCCTCCTTTTCCATATGAAAACCAGCTAAACTGTTAATGTTTAGGGAGTTACTCTTGGACAATACTGATTAATACTCTGCAACAAGATTTGAGGGAGGTGCTCCTTTAACAGGAGGATTGGATCACCGGACAGTGATCTGAAAAGCCAGACTTGAAGTTCAATGTTCTGTGAGGGAACGTGGGTTTCAGTTCAAACTGGCTTTTTTGATGCCATGGGCAGCAGTGTCCTGCTGCTGGAAAAGTGTTTGTCTGGCATTGCCTGGGAGGTGTACAATCCCTGTCTTGGCCAGAGGTCCTGATGCTATCAAAATGCAGCACAGCTTTTCTGCTGCAGTTTTGAAGAGCATCAAGTGACAAGCAAAGAAACAAGTAGTTATTTTCAAAGCTGCTGGGGAGAACAGCTCATAGGAGACCAATGTTTATTTACTTTGTTCTTAGTACAGTAGTCTGTGAGAAAATAAATGCTTTTAGAGAGGCGGTCTAAACTTGAAAGTATAATGGCTTTATTATTACCGAGGGTAATAGCTTCACTTCTCAAATAGCTTGTTGCAATCTCTTCTTTTTTCTTCCCTCACACTTTTACTGCAAAAGGAACATGTCTTTGGTGTTTTAGGTTCTTAAATCTTGGTTGCTTTTAAATAGCATTGGCAACGCTTGAGTTCAGAAAACAATAAATGGATTCTCAGGATGGATGGTGTGGTTCTCAAGAGTGAAGTTAGTCCAAGAAGCTCTGTTTTGGGTAGTAGGAAAATCCCTGTCCATCCCTGGAGCCTGGGAGAGCTGGGACCAGACAGCATATTACTTGGAAAGGCTTAAGAGAGAAAAGGTCCAATCTGCCAACAAAGTCCAAACACGTTGACAAGCAGTGGCAAGAAGTGGGCCTACTCTAGCATCCATATCAAAGGCAAAGTTGAAGTCATACCATCAAGCCTGATTATTTCAAATAAAATTGGCCAGCTCTCTCAATCCAAGGGATGAAGTTGCACAGTGCAATTAGGAGAAAGGCTTGTCAGTGCTTGATGGGATGATCAAACTCTCACGGTGTTCCCAACAACTCAGAAAATACACAGCTCTGCAGTCTGGAGACTGAACTTAAGCCAGTCAGCAGGCATGTCTTTCTCTTTTAAAATCACATTTTGTTTTAGATTAGATTTTAGTCAACTGATCAATTCTAACAAGCTTAAAATATTCTCAACTTTTGACCTTTTATTTTGTTGGTTAAGCACTGTTTGTATGGCAAATATAAAGTGGAGGCTAAGATCAGCCTTGTGCTGAAGCTAAATCTAGCCACCTTGCACCAATATGATAGCACCAAAGTATCAAAAACCCTATAATAATAAAAAAAACTGTTGTGACACTGTTCCTGCTTGTACTCAGACACATGCAAGGCATGGTGCCTGCGTTTCAAATGGAGGATGTAGTTGTCTCCTGGAGTACCTCAGGCTTCAGACAGTAGTTTCTAGTGAAATTTGAGATTCCTCTAAGGTGCCAGAATTACCAAAGTGCTCAGATTAGTGGATAGGGTTTAATGGGGTTCTGCTGAAACAACTGAATGGTAGCAGTCGTGGTGTCAGTGGCTGAGGCAAAGGCTATGATGTAATGGTGAAAAGATGAAGGAATTGGAAGTGGCTAAACACGAAACAAATTTAATTGACAAATGAGGTGTATCTTTTGATCATAGTTCTGGTGACTGATCACAGATAAATTCTTTCTATGCACAGGAGCCAAAGTGTAAAGATGGGAGTGAATACTTTGACAGCAGAATGGACAACTTCACTACGGACACGCTGGCACCATCACAGCTCTCCACTTTACTGTGGTCTCCTGGCTCCAGCCATGCCCTGTCCCAGAGAAGCGAGTCCACCAACGCTGTGAGCAGTGATGCCTTGAGGCAGAACATTTACGAGAACTTCATGCGAGAGCTGGAGATGAGCAGGATGAACCTGGAGAATACGGAGACGTCGTCGGAGACAGAGGAGTCCAGCGGCGAGTCCCTGAGCTCCTTGGAGCAGCTGGATTTGCTGTATGAGAAAGAGCAAGGAGTGGTGCGCAAGGCAGGCTGGCTGTTCTTCAAACCCCTGGTGACCCTGCAGAAGGAGAAGAAGCTGGAGCTGGTCCCACGACGGAAGTGGAAGCAGTACTGGGTCACCCTGAAAGGTAAACCCACCACGTTGATCCTTCACCTTGGCAGCAGCAGTTCTTTTTGTTGTGTCTCAGCAGCATTTCTTGCATGCTGGCTTCTGTTAGTGGGTTTAGGGGGGATCAGAAAATCACACCTGACTTTACAAGGTCTACCCACCACCTAAAGTGGAGCATGTGCCTAAGCAGCCTGCAGAACTGAGGTGCTGCTCAATGTCTTTGGGGTTGTGTATGCAGCCTTGTGTTTCATACCATAGTGGGAATTGTTTTGTCTGACTTCCTAATTTGTGTATTCACATCAGATTGGGGACTTAGAAGACGCTTTTGAATGTTTGGAGGTCAAAGACCAAATTGAACCAAAATTTAAGGGTCAGAAAAGGTTTCTGGTGCCCAGTTCCTTGTTACAGACACACAGTTCCTTAGGCTCTGCTGTGAAATTTACTGAAAGATGGGGTAGTTTATTGTAAAAATGTGTAGTTCATTTCTAGCACTTTAGGTGGCAATATAATGAAGAGGTGTACTCCCAGTGCCAGGGCATTTACACAGACAAGTGTGTGTGGTTCAGAGCAGAGGACACTGAAGCAGCAGCAGGGAAAACCCAAGGCAGCCATTCCCAGGACTTGAAGGTGTCCCTTCTTTCCCTGGGTGGTCTTTTACCTTCTCTGCTCCCAACCCCTTCTGACTTCTGGCATGCCAAGCTTCCCATCTCCTGCAGCTGTTCCTGTTGTGAAAACAGCCCCAGGGGAGGGGAATCCACTCAAGGGGGCTGCTGCAGGTGATTGTTGTGCTCCATTTATGGCTCGGAGGGTGCTGCCAGAAGTGTACAGGTGTCAGGAAGTGTGAGAAGGAAAAAATATCTATTGTGGGGAAGAAGGGAAATTTAATGGATGAGTTAATAGGCCTTTTTTAAATTTTGGATTGTGTCCAAAGGATTTGCCTTTCAGTAAATATAATACTAAATTAATGAGTACGGAAATGATCAAGCTTGATAATTTCCTATCATATCTGAGACTAGAGGAGAGAAAATAACAGTTTTCCCACAGGTTGCCCTTTTTAAAATTGTATATGGGTGTAGACCTAAAGAAAAATGAACAGCAAATAGCAAGTGCTGGTAATGTTGTGCTTGACAGTGCTGATTAGAAAGAAGCAAACTTGCTAGAATGAGGCAATTCTGCCTAATAATTCAGAGACTTGTTATCAAGGGATCAAAATGTAGGCAGGCTTAGCAGTTTAAACCACTTGCCCTGATCATCAGATGGCATGATTCATGCTTACAAGCGAAAGGGAAATACAAAGGGAAAAACAGTACCTGAATTCCACCCTCTTACTGTGTGTGTTTGTTTTATGGAGTATGAGTATAATTTGATCTCCCTCTTCTAAAATTCAGTTTCTAAACAGTTCTATCAAAATGCTTAAACTAAAATACGTCATATACTAGTAGTTTGTGCATTTCTGGGACAATGAAGCTCTGGCAAGCAATTTAGTGCTTCATGTTCAATTTTTTATAAAATTGGCTCATTGGTGATTTTGAACAAATTGCATCCCTTCTTACTACCTGAATTTCCGCAGCTACAAAAAAAAGGAACAATAAAATCCTTTGTAAAAGGCTTATTAACTTCTAACATTGTAAGTGTTAGATACAATGCTTTTTACTTCAGTGATTGATATGGCTGCATTGATAGTACAGAGTCTCTTCCACTTTCCTAGCTGTTTTAAATATACATTCCTAATAAACTTGCCTGTCTGGATGTCAAGGCGTGCTTCTGTTTTCATAATATGCTATATCAAGATCAAGACACTTGCTTTGGTTCTCTTCATACAGGTTTTTGAATAAATCTGTACTTAATTTATTCTTGAAGTTTAAATAGCCAAGATATTTTAAAGCATGACTTAAAATAGCCACATATGTAAATGGAGGAACAGCATGTTTATTTGCACTCTGTTGAGATGTGTTTAATTATAAATAAGCAGAAAGGCTTATAACCATCTAGTTACCTGCCAGACTTAAAAGTATACATGTCCTGAGGCCTCTGCTCCACTTTCAAGGCCACCAAGACCTGAGCCTGAATAGTAACCATGTACCAAGAGGAACTCTCTTTTCCATCTATCCTGTCCAATTAATTTCCTTTAATGAGGAACATTGCTTTCCTGTTAGCTCTCCCCTTTCAGCCCAAGTTTCAATTAAAATACTTGGACAATAATCAGTCCAAGTGGGTCTGACAGAGCTTATGAAACTAGCTGCTTCCAGGGATCACTGGACTTGACCCAAAGATATACCTGGGGTGCCATATACCCAAGCATACATGCATGCCCTTCAAATTTTTTTATTTGTGTACATATAAATTCTCAGGATAAAACATGACTTATTTTCAGTTAGAGTAAATAGGGGAAATATGGGAACATAGAAATATCTAATAATAAATCTTAAAAACTTAAAACTTTTGCACTTTCCTAAAATGCAGAAGTGAAAGTGGTTGTATGTTGCTGCTGCTGCTGAATGCAAGAGAAGACTGTTTCATTGCTTTAGTTTGCCCTGTTATGTTCAGATGACATTTCTGATATGCAGAGTGTTACAAACCATGTCGTTTTTTAATGACTGCAGAGATCTCCAAATGTTTCCGTGGCATAAGGAAGATAAAGTCAGGGCTGCCCAAGGAAAAGATAGGACCAACTCTATAGGAGTTGTTCTTACCCAAAATATTCTGCCAGTCACTTTGGACATTAACAGGAAAAGGTGCACTTATGTAGTTTAGAGGTATTTCTATGTGTTAGATTCCTTACTCTAAAAGCTTTTCAGTCAACGAATGATTTGATCAGAAATCTCTGATACGGGTTTCCCTTTGTAATGGTGTTTTAGAAGTGCAGTTCAGTCCATGACCCCTTGAACAGGCAAATTCGTGTGTCTCAGAGGACAGTGGGTTATAACTGAGGCAGGAAGGAAAGGCTGTCAGGGATGGAGGGGACAGGCCCTTCTTGAGCCAGCTTCACTGCCAAAGGCAACATGGCATTGTAGTCAGACTGCTGTGGGCTAGGATCAAGTGTCCTCTGCTGGGATCAAGTCTCCTCCACTCTCCTCCAGAAGTAATTCCACTTCTTATACTCAAGATGGTCATCATCAAGGATGAGGTTTGTTTTCTGGATGCAAGCTTCATACCTTAGATATTACAGTATTTACAAGACTGAACATACTCAAACTCAGACCCTTTAAACTGTTTTAAATTACTCAGAATTGTCTGAGTCTCCAATTTTCAGCTAGATTCAAGGAAATCTGGTTTAAATTTGAGAAGTTTATTCACTAAGCATGTTGTATGAAGACAAAAAATTCTGCAAATCTTTTCAACAAATACGAAGATTTCTTATGTGGCTGTTACGAGAGAGTTGGTTCAATTTAATAAAGAAACACAAAAGCTGATTTAACTAAGCAGGAGTTAATCTCTTCTACATGACTTAAAATTTTAATTGGCAGAGTTTATTGATAAAATATTGTGGGTCAGAAGGGACCTTTAGTCCAGCTCCCCTGCCATTGGCAGGGACATCTTTCACTACAGCAGAATACTTAAACCCCATCCTACCCTAACCTTTGGATGCTTCCATACTGAGGTATCCTGATTTATTTATCAAGCCCATAGATGTTTGTTTTGTCCCTATTAGATGTCTGTTTCAACTTTTCATTGGCAAATTCATCATTAACTTTGCCTGATATTTCTGTGTAGAAGATCTTCCTTTTTTATCTGTTTAGGATGAGGAGTGAAACTGATGCTCCCTGTCTCTGAAGGGTGTGTTAATTCACAAAAACATTATATAATTTTGGGAGATCCATGACTTACTTTCTCGTCATGTGTTTTTGTCCCTCTGAACTGCAAAAGGTTGTACTCTACTGTTTTATGAGACCTATGGAAGGAACTCAATGGAGCAGAGCAGTTTGCCTCGATATGCCCTGTTTGCAGAAGACAGTATAGTTCAGTCTGTTCCAGAACATCCCAAGAAAGAAAATGTGTTCTGTCTCAGCAATTCTTTTGGAGATGTCTACCTATTTCAGGTAACAGGATGCATGCATAACTTGGTGGTTGTTTCCATTTTAGGATGTGTTTGTGAGTCTATACATGTATATGTACAATTGTATGCACACACGGACACACACATCATATTTGTGCCTTTGAATTAAAAATAATAGCACAACTGCACTGTTGTGTTATGGCATTATAGTATGAAATGTATGATATGACTTCAGATATTATACCAGTTGGCTCAGTCAGTAATGGTTCAGAAACAAAAAGAACAAGGATCACAAATCTGCAATAAGCTCTGAGTACCTGGTTGATCACAAGCTTCTAAAAAATCAACTTTTTATCAGTTTTTTTCACATCTATTAGCATGCCACCATTACAGAATGATGTGCTCAACCCTGAATCTGCGGGCCACAGAGAGTTTGCTTGAGTAAGATAAGAAAGAAAGCTAAAAATAATTAAAATACCTTGGCTGCTCAAGTGCACTGCTGGAAATGTTAATAAAGGACAGTATTATGTGGAACTGCCTGCATGGAAACATGTTGATTCATAGGCACACTTGTACATATCTCAGCAAAACTTGGTGCAGACTGCATTCTCTTTACCTTGATGTTGCCTTTCCACTAACTTGGCACTTTATAAGTAAGCAAATACCTCTCTTCAGAATCTCACATGTAAAATCTTCTCTACTGTTGCAGCAGTGAAGGTTTGTCTTTGATATTTGGTAGCGTTTACCTTAATTATCTTAAGGGATGAAAGATGCAAGATCGCATCTTTCCCATAGCTTAGGTGGTTCTTGTGTTTCTGAGGCTTTTAGACCTTGTAGGTCTAAGAAGCAGAAGCTGAAGGTTGGAGACAAGTCATGATGAAGTGCAGGAAAATCTCACACTTCCTTTATTTACCCAGTTCTAAAGAAAACCTTATTTCACTTGGTTAAGATAAAGTACCTAAGACAACAGTGAACTCATCAAGCACTTCATGCCCTAGAGCTGTTGATTTTATTTTTTTAAAATCTTATCTGTCATAACGTTGCACCATTGATTGGTTTCACAGGCAACAAGTCAGACGGATCTGGAAAACTGGGTTACTGCCATACATTCAGCCTGTGCTTCCCTCTTTGCAAAGAAGCTTGGGAAGGAGGACACTGTCAGGCTGCTGAAAAATCAGACCAAGAGTCTCTTCCAGAAGATTGACATGGATGGCAAAATGAAAAAAATGGCGGAGCTGCAGCTTTCAATTGTTAGCGATCCAAAAAACAGAAAGGCCATAGAAAATCAGGTATTGGAAACAATTTTTTTTATGAGAGCATATTTATCATTACTTCTTGCTTTGGTCTCTATTTGTGCTTTCTAGGCCTGAGAGTAATTGTCTTGGGCTTAGCTGGCACAGTGGTTATAATTATTGCCGGGTTTCTACGGCAATCCAGAGCAGTGCAGGAGGCAGGCTACTCAAAGCTGTGCATCAGGCTGTTCTGTTTTATGAGCACAAAGGGATTTCTTGTCTCTTCTGTGAAAATGTAATTAATTTTCAGAATTTTATGTTAATAATATGTAGCTGTTACATCGCATACCACAGAATATACAGTATGTTCTGTGAGTAATTTTTATTGTTTTGCAAAAGAGATTGAAGAGTAGGTTCTTGGCAGTATTGTTCTGTACCTTAAGACAGACCATGAAGGATACTTACTCCTTTCTCCAACTTCATTTGTTTAGTGGCAGACAAAACCACGTGCTTCCAGCTGAAATTTAGCCATGACTAATCATCACCTGATTGTCTATGTGGTGGTGAACAAACATGAAGCCACTCTGCTCTCAGGTCTAGTATGTGAGCCAGAAATCACTCCAGGAATACCTTATGGAAGTACATCTTGCAGTGTTGATGTCTTGCCCATGCCTGCAGTTTTGCAGATAGTAACAGCAAAAGATGCTTTAATTATTCAGACATACTTAGTGTTCAGCCAATGACCTCACCACCCATGGCCTCTTGTGCATTAAGCTTGTCTAGTTTAGCCTAAAGAAGTCTGTGGGCTGAGGCTGCTGTATCTTCAGTTTTCTTAGGCCATTTCCAGAAGACTTCTGATAATTTGAACTGCTTGACTGGTCTTTGAGAGCCCATCCCTAGCTGCCTTTCCAGTCAGAGTAACTATTCCTCTGTCAGTACTTCACGCTGCATTTTATGGGCCCTTTAGTACCAATTTAAGTTTATTTCCTTTGAACCAATGCAGATTATATATTTTTCTTTGGTTAGTGAAACAGTTGTAGTTTCGGGATTTGATGCTTTTGATATTTAAAATTCTTACTTTACTGGCTTGGACTTGATGGTGAGCAGACTGACTAGTACTGACTTCACTGCCCAGCTCTTGTGGCACACTTGAGCCTGAAGCTGTATGAGCAGAGTTCAAATAACATGCAGGTTTGTGTAGGGATTTGTGGTGCAGATGTTCATAAGCCCTTTGAGCTCCCAGATGTTCATAATTTATTTCCAGGTCACTTTATTTCATGGTCCAGAGTGGAGTGAGGTGAATGGAGGAGGAAAAATGTTAAGCATCCTTTTATTGCAGTAGGCTTTGAGACCTAGAAGAATATACAGATTTCTATAGATGTCTAGTGCTTGTAAAATGTGATTCACTGACGAAAAATCCTGATGCATATTAACTTAATTTATCCCTCTCTCATCAGATATTTCTGTTAGTAGTTCATTTAGAGTTAGCTGAAGAGTATTAATGTTCTATCTTAATATCTGCTAATTAGATGTTCTGTCCTTGAAGAACTGTCATTGTTTTCCAGCTCTGGAACAAGCTGGCTTCATTCTGTAGAACTGAAATCCATTTCTAGGGCTGCAGAAGATTTATTCCTGTTAATCTTCTGTCTATGTGTGTCTCAGAACATTAAATGGGGGCAGACCATTGGCACAAAAAATGAAATGGATCATTGCAAACATCTATTAGTTGGCAAAGAATAAATTTATGGCAAGAATTTTCTCCATTCTTGACCCTTTGATCTCTTTAAAGTCTCTCCTTACAATTGCCTAAGGTTTGCCAGCAAAATTACTTCAGAGAAAAATCAATAGATAACTCAGTTGCCTAATCTTCTAATTTGTTGTCTCAGATTGGCTTTTGCAAAGAAAAAATGAAAATCTTGATGTAATTAGTAACCAAGAATTCTTAGTCTGCTTAGTAAGCTAATGATTTTGAGAAAAGGTTATTCCCGAGGGAATAGTTTATATATATGTAGCTGTAGCTGTTTAGTAACTGTGGTTTAGTTGTCTTTTGCCTATTTTGAGAAACAAGAGAATATAAATTCTGGTTTTGGTTTTCTGTAAATTTGATGACGTTTCAGTCATGTGGCAAATATTATTCCTCCATGCTGAAGTGCATAGAATTGCCAATACTGCATTTCTTTAGCATGCCATGCATCCTGTGCTGGAAATCTTCACTGGTGATTTATTTTGGGAAGCCTGTGGAAATAGAGTGATTGACTTCAGAAGAATTGTGGTGGTTTTTTATGTGGAAAGAACTTATTTTCACTGGAATTATCTTGGAAACTCTGGTTTCTGTAGCCTTTCTCCTTTTACTTCCTCTTCCTCAGAAAAGCAACTACCAAATGTCAACTTGCTCTTTTCTTTCATTTCTTGAAACCATTGACTTAAAACCAATACTTCCCTGCTGAAGACTTAATTCTCAGGGCTTTAAAAGTAAGCAAAACCTTTTTTGTTTCACAGTTACCTCCACCTGAAAGGCAGCTGTACCAAAGAAACCTGCACTTCTAAAGTTGCTATAGGTATTTTAATATACTTACATGCTTCTTTTTGGTGTCCAATGAATGGACTAGAGAAGCTCATCTGATACTATCTGTTAAATTTTGTGAATTTGAAGGCAATCAATTAATAAAACCAGTGCTAAACAGAAGTGTAAACCAACAAACAACAACAACAAAAGGCAAAGAAAACGTTTTTATAGAGAAATTGTTTTATAGGCTATCAAACTGATTGGGAAATGTTTCCAGTGTTGTGGCTTATATGAAGGGTTCTCTCTGTCTGGGTTTACTGGCCCAATAATGATGATGATGATGATGATGATAATGATGATGATGATGATAATAATAATAATAGGCTTTGCAAGTGTTTAAGAGAAAATTCACAAATAGCCCTTCACAAAGCTATTGGTAAAGCTGGTCAGTTTAGAAGAGATCAATGAAGCATCTGCAAGATGCCAGTGTGACTGGAAATCTCAAGTCTACACATGCCACATATGTTTTTATTACTATGTGAAATAAATACATTGTGTGTGATGGTATTCTCCCAGCATGTAACTTCTCTGAAGTGAAGAGAATTAGGACAAAAGGTAGCAAGTTTGAAAATCTCTTGGTGCCGAGATTAATTTCAAAGCCTTTCTTAAAAAAAAAAAAAATTAGTCTTCCTAGATGTTTAACTTGCTGGAGAAACCAAAGTGTTTGCTGTGAATAGGGAGCCCTGTTAGTGAAAGGGATTATTAGCATTTATTCAGAGTTCTTTTAACAAAATATTGCACATTAAGTGTGATGTGGAGCTGCCTCTGCCTGCAGAACTGGTTTTAATGGGGTGGAAAATCTATCTCGCAAGAGAGGGCACTGCAGCCCTGTGTGTAATTGTTTATGTACTTGGTACATAAGTCTGTCCTGATGTTTCACTTTAGAACAATAGTATGAATAATAGTTGCTTGAAAGCATTGTGGAGTTTTGTCTTCAAATTTTAATATGTTGGTATAATAGTGTTTTCCAAGCTATTCAAAGGTTTCTGATGTGATTAATATTTTCTCTGCATATAATTCTTAACTTTTCAGAGGGTTAGGAGCATGTGTATTTACTTGCAGGCACCAAAATGGTGAAGCACTAGTGAGAAGAACAGGCACATGCTTGGAGATACTTTTGTTTTCATATGTAAATTTTCATGTGTGTCATCCACCTAAAAGTAGTTTGTCTGCTGCCATTAAAAAAAAAAAAAAAAGGATCGGTAAGATGTTGGTCTGTTTATTCTAGGTGGTCATTAAACCCATTAGTACCTTTCTTCTTTCTTCCTTTCACTGTAGTGGTCTTCAGATTTTCACAAAGAGCATAGCTGCATTTCTTTGTTTTTAAAATTTACTTGACTCTTTTCTCTCACATTTGAAGAAATGTGATTGGAATAGGTCTGGGAATTTATTCTTCAGCCTCCAAAAAGTTCAAATTTCATCTCTTAACTTTCTGTAACACATCTCATGAAAAATTTTCTGACGTTGTGATCCAAATTCTCAACAACACTCAAAGACAGTCTTTTCAGAGCTTTGCAAACATATGCCATTGTTGCTGCAGACAAAGTCAACTGGAATCTCAATACATACTACCTTTTCATTCTTCCTTTTATCCTTTTAAACTAAAAAATACCAGAACATTGTCCAAGCTTGTTAGAACAGATCTTCAGTTTGTGTGGTCTTTGAACCAGCTCTCTGAGAGGTCAGTTCAATTTCTTTCCAGGTGTTACTCTTCAGTAAGGATGCTCCTTCCTTACATCATTATTTCTCTTTAGTAGTAGTAGACTGGGAATGAAGTGAGTAGGCAGACAGAAAGTTAGGGAAGTTCATCTCCATTCTCTCTGCACTGTTGTTACTGTTTAACAGATGGGTGAATTTCCCTCTTTGTTTTGCAAAGATTTAGCATAAAGTAATAAAAAACTAATGTGGAGTTGCAAGCGTTATCTCATACAATGAAGCTGGTGGGGCAGCCTGTTCAGAAAAGGCTGGTGGTCTGGGTTTTGGGGAGGGCAGCTGGGTAAAAAAATTCAGTTGCTTCCTTACATACATTGCTAACTATAGACATATATGTGGTACCACCAATTTCCATTAGATTTTCAACAAGATGTAACTTGGGTACACATGTTCTACTTTTGTGCTATCAGTGGTATTGGGAATGAGATTACCTCTGTTTGTTTTGATTAAAAATTATGGAAATTCTTTTCTTCCAATGTTTTTTGTAAAAAACCTCCATTGTCTTGTTATTTCAGGAAGATTTCTTAACCTTTTTTAAGTCACCATGCAGATGAAGAATAAAGTGTTGCCAATTGCACATGAGTGTTGTTGTACTCTATTACAATGCCTTCTTTAAACTAAAAGTTATGATAGCATCACAGTAGTGTTTTTTAAAGTAATGGAATTTCTGCAAGAGTGATGTTTTTGCTTCTTCGAGTTCTCTTTAGGAAGTAATGACAACAAAAATCTGTTCCCTGTCCCCAGAAACCAAGTGACTCATTTTTCCAGATGGATACAATATGAATTGTGTCTGAGAACCAGGGACTGGAATGCAAAGAGTTTGGTGTTGTTTGTAATGTGGTTGAAAAGCTGTACATATAAAACAGCAGCAGAAGTTTCTTCTCAATCCACAGAGTTCCCTACATCAGCCTGCAAAGACACTTTCCATCTGAAAATAAGATACTGTATAGGGAAAAATGGAAAATTTTTATTGCTGTAGATCGTGAATTGTGACAGCAAGGCCCTCATGCTTCTGCATGGTATAAGAACTACTACTAAATAAAATCAATTTTGAAGGAGTAAGTATTGAGAGAAGACCCTCCTTCCTGTGCATCTTTTCTTTTGTGCTCCTTTGAATAGGTGCCAAGTGAAAAGCTGGTGTTTTGTTATCAGGTGAGTTGTCCAGGAAGTTTTCTCCATCCTTCTTCTAGGTCCTTGAGGTATTGTTACAGTGAGTTAATATGGGTAATTTCTGGCCCAGCTTTACACCATTCACACACTGGTTTGGGTTTTAATCTACTGAGCTCTGTTTACTTTGTACAGAACACGTGTTTGCAAATGAGGCAGTTCTTCCTCAGCCCCCCAAACGATACTATTTGCACTGTAGGATGAGGGGACCAGGGACCATGCCTGAGCCACACTCCTTCAGTGGGACTGCTGAAGCTTTCCCTTTCACAGTCTGAAAACCCCAAACCTGTTCCAGTGAGGTGCTGGTGCCACTGCAAATGTTACCTGCAGAGAGAACTGAGGCATGTAGGAGCTATGGATCCCCAGATCACATGCTGGAAACCGTTAGCCTGCATATATTTTCCCCTTGTTTTCCCAAGCTCCCACTTTAATGTTTAGCTGTAGAAAACCTAGCAGGTTTATTGACCTGAGAGAGACCTGCTTTCAGACAACTTCCCTTATCTCCCCTGTTTGCATGACATAAAATGTAATTAATTTGCAATTGTTTCTTAGTGTCTGAACAGATTTTTCACTGACCTGGAGGAGAACTGAATATTTATATTATGAAAATGATCATTACTGCTGAAGTACTGCCAAAAGTACCATGCTGATTTTCCTTTGCGTGTTAATAACTCATTCCTGCACTAAGTCTTTGATGCAAAAGCTTACCCCTCACATAATTACTGTCTTGTCCTTGCACCAGGCTTCCTTGCATGAGTTTGCCTGGTAGCCCTGGCTAAATAATTCTCAAGGCTTCCCACATTTTACTCCTTTTAATCTCTCTACCACAGCTTCCTTTTCCACTGTACCTTACAGGATCCTGCTAGGTTCAATACATTTATTTGGGTGTCTCCCTTTTGCCTTTCTCCCAAGCTCTTTCATGCTGCCATTAAACCAAGAAATCCTTGCTTAACATTTGCCTGGACTGACAATGACATCCTCCCTTTCCTCTGGAAAAACTCTTTAACGCTTTCATGTTTCTTGTGTGCTCACTTGTCTTGGTATGCCTCACTTTGGGCCATGTCTCTTCACTCTTTTCAGACTCACTTCATGCTGGCATTAGCCTTTGTTGCCCATTCCTGCTCCCACAGCTGTCTGCTGCATCTACTTTTTCCAGTTTGCTTTCAAGCAGGTTTCAAAAGGGCTGTTTTGTCTGTGCATGATGAAGTTAAGTCCTTGAGCCTTCTTTCGGGTAGTCCTCCCACGTGGGGCAGAGATTTGCCTCACACAATAGCAGAATAGGGATTGCAGCAGTGAGTCTGCAGGCTGTAAATTAACTTCATGGACCAGGTCATACTGTGCTTTGAAGTTGTTGCTTTTTTATTTGTGTGCTTCTCCCGTTTAGTCTTCAAGAATATAAATCTCTAGGAAGAATTATCCTAGTTTAAAAGCCTTAGACAAATAGCAGCTGGTATTGGTTCATGGTCTCCAATTGGTTCCAGACATCCCTGGTTTTGATAAGACTACAAGACAATCCCAGAAATTCCTTGCCTACAGCTTTTGCTAATGCCATTAAATGTAACATTGTGATTACCGTTGCTTTTGGAGCTGATTAGCCAGCATCCTGTGTGACTGATAAACATTGTAATTTAATTATTGCTTCAGAATGCACCCATGTCGTACCCCACACCCCCTTCTTAGATTATCTTTATTTTAAAATACAACTTCATGCAAATGTTTATTGGGGATTTTGAAGAAGGCCTAAGACACACAAGGATGCCTGTGCTCAGCCTGTGTTCTGTGAGGACAGGATGCTCCACTCCAGCAGTGCCCAGAACAAGGCTTGCTCTGTTCCTGAGCTATTAAAAGTTGACTTGGCTCTGTACCCACAGAGGTGTCATCTCGAAGGGAGCAACATTACCTGAGCTTGTAGCTTTTGGCTTTGTGAAAAGCTGACAACCATGTTTTCTTTCTAGTTGGATGTTGACACTGAGAAAGAGCTCATCTTGCAGTCTCCTATTGGAGTCGTCCCATGTGTACAGTACTGGCAAGCAGAAAAATGCTCTGAGAAGCATTTGAGAGCACAAAGAAAAAAAAAAAAAAAAAAAAAAAAAAACTAACATGGGAGGAAATTATCAAATAAACCTAAGGAAAAAAAGATTATTCTTTCTGGAGTGCAGAGGATGCGTGTTTCAAATGTCTGTGATGAGAGATTAGGCAAGGCATCTTCATTATGTGTATGTCTCTGTCCATTTTCACTAGACTTCTGAGAATTCATCTCATGATGAGCTTTTGTAAATGCTCTCTTTTGCTTTTAATAGTCATTCTTTGAAAGATTTTTTAAGTGTACTGTAAATTACAATTTTGCATTCATACCTGTACAAAATGGTATACTGTCCTCCATTTCTTCACCCTACTTACTAAATAGGATTTATTTCTTACTTCCAAAAGCAACTGATGCCACAATTCATGAGCATGTGTGTAAAGAAGCTGGACTGGGTAGGGTCTCTATCAGTTGTAGAACAAACCTTAGCACCATCTTGTTAACAGGGCCTTTCTTTGCTTACTTCTTCATTCTTGAAAGTCAAGTGGCAAAATACTTGTTTAATTCTTGAATATTTGGCAGCATTATAAGGAAACTGAACTGATTTTGCTTCTAAATGCACCCAAAGGGCATAGTCCACCTGAGGTTTTTATATTTGCCAGCTTGTTTCCCAAGTCCCAAAGGTGCTTGTCCCAGCCTTGGCTAATCTCAGTGTGGGGTGATAATGTCCTGTGCCTGTGGGGACAGGCAGGTGTGCCAGAAAGAGGTGTGGAGCCAACGCTTGTTAGAGAAAATAGGACAAACTTTCTGCACAGCCTAAACCTCCTGTTGAACAGGCAGCGTGCAGTGATGGGAGCTGACACTGGAAGATGAGTGTTGTCAGGGGATCTCAGCAGTCATCAGTACACAATCTTGGTGTACCTTGACCTAATGGACATGCCTTTCTGCCTTCTCATTTATCAGTGTGCTTGCTGCCTTTTTTATTTGTACTACCTGTGGGTATTACTGTATGCTGCACATTAATTGCACAATACAACCTGCAGGGCAGATTTTTGCTGCAGCTACCAGTATGTAAGCTGGGGAAATGAAGAGCAAAATTTGACTTTGGTGCAATGCATAACAATATGTTTAAATAAGTGTGTATGTTTCAAATGAGCATGAATATGTTTGTGTATCTACACAAATACTTAAAATCTGTCATCTAAACCTTGATTCAGAGCTTTCAGTCTAGTAACAATTTGAGTCTTCACTTTCCTAATTTTACATTGAAACTGGGTTAAGTTGTTGCATCTTACATATACCTGTGTTATATATATTTTAAGAATTGCATATTTACATTCCTGCTTTTGGTACAGTGTTTTGTATTGGGTCTATACAGCTATTTTTTGCAGTTTGCATGGGTGTAATAATGTATTACACTACTAGTCAGTGCAAGAACCACGAGTATTGTCTCCTGTTTACAGTTAGAGGAGCCATAGGATGGTAGTAAAGAATGAAGAGAACCTACCACTGTAGCTACTTTGCGTTGCACCATGTATTAGAGTAGCTGTTCTTCACTTTGCTTTCAGCCAGCCAGCTACACAATCTAAGCTAAAAAAAACCCCCAAAAAACCAAGACTAATTTCCAAAAAGAAGGGAGTGGTGGGAGGGAAAAAAAAACACCCAAAAAAACCAACCAACCAGCAAACCTTTGTGAACCACAGGGTTGTGTTTTTATGTAACTGTTTTTGTGGCTGTCAAACTACCCGAAGTTCATGGTATGTTCATCTTGTCAGTATGTGTTTAAGACCACCAGCTTTGTTTTATTTCAAGTCATCTTTTGGGTTGATGTAACACAATATGACTGAATGTGTTTTGGCAGGGAATAACTAATCTAATCCATATACTACCAGATGAAAGCAATTTACTATGGGTTTGGGGAAGCGCTCAAATTTTCAGTGCAGCCCACAAAGACATTTTTCCCCCATTTAATTGTCCCTTTTTATATCCAAACAGATCCAGCAATGGGAACAGAACCTGGAAAAATTTAACATGGACCTTTTCAGGATGCGCTGTTACCTATCCAGTTTGCAAGGTGGGGAGCTCCCAAACCCAAAGAGCCTTTTGGCTGCTGCCAGTCGTCCTTCAAAACTGGCACTGGGGAGGCTCGGCATTTTCTCTGTCTCGTCCTTCCATGCACTGGTAAGTCCAAATGCACTCTCATGGGTGTGTTACACAAAAACACCATGTGCTTAGATGTGGAATTGTCTGGCTGCACCCACATGCATTGCTCAGGCAGGCCTGTACTCTTCTCACCCTCTCTGCCTGCTCCTTGACTGCAAATGCATTTTCTTCTACAGGGTACGGCCATAAGTTTTTTATTTGCCCCAGAGTACTCCAGACTTGGAGTCCCTCCTAAAAAGGAAGTATTCTTAGAATAGGCTAAAGCCAGAGACAATTCAAAATTAAATGTCACTTTTAAAAGAATTCTGGTCTGTGTTTCTAAAGAAGAGCAAGTGAGATCCTCAGCTGCTGTAACCTATTGTCACCCCATTCGCTTCAAGGAAGTACAGAAGTAGGTTCACCTCTGCTCTGTAACCTTGGCAGGGCTGCAAGGCTGATCTTGGCAGAGAGGGCTGGACCATTTTGCTGCATGTGAAGCCTGAAGAGTAGTACTGAAAGACCCATCAGGGAATGTTTTCCTCTCTGCCACTGTTTTTATCTGTGTGGTTTGTGCCATTCCTTTTTAATAACTCAATGCCATAGCATTTATCTCCTATGTTTGGCAATTCGGAGAGTCTGTCTTCCTCTAGCAATTTAATATCTGAATGATAGGTTATCATTATTCTTCAGAGCCTTTTCATTAGCTTTTGTTTTACAGAGCAATATTTTCTCAGGTTCTCCTTCCCTGTGGCTTCTAGTTTTGCCCCATGACAAAAAAAAATAAACTGCCACGCTGCTTGAATCCTGAAACAAGCATCAGTGCTGAAAGTTTAAAACACTGTCCTTGAACTTTGGCATGTTACATTGAGATGAACTGAAGTAACCCCCATTTGATGCCTCGGGTTGAAATAACTGTCAATATTTTTCTGTTATGAAAGTGATACAGGAGGGTCTGTCTCTGTGTTTAAATAGATCTGCTCCAGGGATGAAGCTGCTCTCAGGAAACGTACCCTGTCTCTGTCACAAAGGGTTCGAAATAAGAAGGGTTTATTTTCTTCTCTAAAAGGACTGGACACATTGGCAAGAAAAGGAAAAGAAAAAAGACCTTCCATAACTCAGGTAGATTTTATTTGCTGGGGATAGCATGGAATGGCTTGTTTCTTCTGGGGTTCAATCCTGCAAGGTGATGTTGATGCAGAGGGTAGAAGACATTTGTCTATCAAACCTGCACCCAAGGTTTCAGTAGGTGTGGCAAACTTGCAATGGGATCATCACCTGTGAAGAGTATGTGTCTAATCTGGGGGTTTTTTTTGTGACAAATAAGATTGGTGAATGACAGGTTTTGACCCAGTAATTTAATTATTGCCAGCAGAAGAACATCAGGTTGGAATTTATAACAAAGCTTCCCTTCTGGGACATTGCAAACTGTTTGGAAGTAGAGTTTCTTCCAAGATAGCCTCTATGCACAGTCCTTAATACAGTGTGTGCTTGTTTGTGACTGGGACTCTGGAGTCTTCAAGGGAAAAAGAGACTGTGCAAAGACAAACATCTTTGGCATGTCCTCTTAAAGCAACACTGCCTGGAAGTACATTTTAGCCACTGCTAAAAGAGAAGACTGCTGTCATGCAGGGAGTCAGGTCTCAGTATAGACAGCTGACAAATAATGCCAGACCAGTTTACTGAAGACTTGGCAGAGGTTTGGTGTGCAGGGTCAGGCTGGCTCCTGGGAGTGGACTATGCTGATGTGTGCCCCCACTGAAGGGCTGCATTGCTGGTGAGACCACAGCACCTTTTTCTCTTTCTGGAACTAATGGCCCATGCTTACATTTAGTGCAAGCTGCACACTTCAGGAGTTAGTGTTTTCTCAGTAAAAGCTCAGTTACATGCAAAACAGCAGTTTACTTCCTTTTCCCTGAAAAAAAAGGTAAATAAGAGCAGAGATGCCTCTTGACAGTGAGGCAGAAGTTACAGAGGTGCACTCTCACTCAGGACTGCTGTTTTCACAAGCCTCTGCCATATCTGCTGTTGGTCCTGCAAAGCAGTATTTTGTGCATTGTTCATTAGGTGACTTTGTTCCTGTTGTTCCCCAGCCTTTGATTTTTTTAGTCAAAAACCTCTGGTCAGCACTTGAAAACTGGCTATTCTTGCATGTCTGGTAGTTTGTTGTAGAATATTTAAACAAGCCTATCTGTACATGTCCTGCTATAGACACAAGTCTGTCTTACAAAAGAGGGAACAAAAGAGCAATTTTCCCTAGGTCATCCTTTTCACATAACTTCCCCAGTGTTCCCCAGCAGCAGAGTCTGGTCTGGGAGCCCTGCACCTCTATTTCTTTATTAGTATGAGCCCTGAGGGAAGAAATGTTATGCCCTTTAGCTCTGTTCCCAGCAGAGCTGATACCTTGCACTGTTTTTAACTGGGTAATACATCTTCTCCTATGCTTTATAGCCCATGAAGGGGATTCTGTGGAGCTCAGGGACAGGGAATATTATATCTGTGGCAAGGAGAGGAGGCTCCTGCTGCCCTCCCAGGGCTTTTCTGAGCAAAGAGAAGGAGGCCTATTACAGGCAGAGGTGCCCTCAGTGGGTCTTTACCCTTCTTATTCCAAACCTTGCAACCAGCTGGCCCAAAAATGTTTTCATTTTCATAGACAAGCTGGAGTTCTTGATTTTTTTTTTTTTTTTTTTTTTTTTTTTTTGGGGGTAATTAAGCATCCTGCAATGCAAGTAAGGAAATGTAAATGCTGAGCGTTGCCTGTAAAAGTGAGGAATTTTTATGGGCATGGCTTGAAAACTGACCCATGAACCTAAAAGATAGCTGGAAGGAGAGCCACATCCTTGCTGAGGCTTGTGTATATGCACATAATTCTATCTCAAAATCAGAATAGGCCTGAGGATAACTTTCTTGTCTCAGCCAACTGGTTAAGCAGAGAAGTGGAGGTTTCTTCTCTGCTCATTGTGTTGAGATGTTTCTGTCCAGCAATAGATTAAAAAAAGTCTTGCTTTCTTGGATTTAAGTTCATTTGACTGTCGCTGGTATGTTTTAATCTATGGTACTCTAGCTTCAAAATCAAATGGTATATTCTTGAACATTATTGTGTCAGAGAGGTTTTTTAATTTTTATCTTGTTTATTTTTATGGCATTAATAAAAAAATGTTCAGAGTTTCTTGCTGGGAAGCTTTTGTAAACATTAATGAAGTGTCTTAGTCTTCTACAAAGCAGTTAATAAAACTTCACTGAAGCAGATGGGGGCTGTCTAGGCTCACATTATCCTCAGTTTCTTAAATGCTTATCTGCTTTCTTATGTCTAAATGGTGAACTGTTTTGACAAATCATAAGCAATAAAATACTTTGATTACATCTGTGGGTGAGACGAGGAAGTTCAGAAGTGGTACCCTTTATTTGCATTGGCAGAAACTGGAATTTGTATGAAATCTAGAGAGAGTTTGTTGTTGTCTTCGATTATCTAAAAAGCTTTTGCTAATACCAAAACCCCCCAAAAGCTCAGCTGATATTGTCCTAATTTGTTGACTTCAGAAGGAGTTTAAAAAATGATTTTTAAATTTGCAGTTTGGGAAGGAAATGTTATTAAATCTCAATGTCACATATAAAGTATAGTCTATCCTTGTGTTTACAGCAGCCTTATCACTGAAATATCTGTATCCATAACCATTTATTGGATTTTAAAAAAATAATTAATAAGATTAGCACCTCTGTGAGATATCAGTAGTTGAATTTCTAAAGCATGTGGGCAATGTACATCTGAGGTCCTTCCTTCATCACTTCCACAGCAGACACTTTTAGCAGGCACTTTTTCAGCTGCTTTCATTACTTAATAGTGTGAGGTTTGGGTCAACTATGCCTTTAAAGCTAAGCTAAAAGTGTCAATCGATAGTGCTGGTTAGAAAAGATGAAAAACTGTAGGGTAGGAGGTTTTAGAAACCAGCAACAATGATTTGAGATAGTCCCTTGAAGTCATAATGAGATTTGTAGCTCTCCCTAACAGTATCCTGAAGGGTGAAATTTATAAATCCAGTATAGTGTATGATTTGAAGGTAAATTACTTTAATCTTATTACTAAATAGACAGGAAAAAAAAAAAGAACATGTTTTATGCTTATTTGAATCTGAGTGTGCATGTAGCTTAAAAGAGGAAACCTGCTTAAATTTTCTTTCTATGGAGACAGTTGTATTTCTTTATTGCTTCTAGTCAGAATAAAGCAATAAAAAATAGTAAAAGATCCCCGGGGCTTAGCAGGTTGATATTTATTCCTTAATTTAGTTTTATTTTTTGTTTTTTCAAAACAGAAAAGATGTAAAGGTGTTTATTTGTTCAACCTGCTTATTTATCTGTGATGTTTTCAATAGGTTTTTGATGCAGCAGGAGGACATGGATTTGCTGGCATACAGAATTCAGCCAACTCTACTGAGGTATGATATGCCTGTTCTCATTCTGCATCATCATGTTTTTGAATTCTTAAATGCATTTCTCTAAAGTAATGGTGGGGCTGGTTCAGAGACCCTAAAGATGTTAATAAAATGTATTTTTTGTTAGATGGCAGGATTAAAACTATGATAATGAAACCGCTTTAAGTTTCTGAGCATTTGTGGTAAGCTTTAAAAAACCAAACCAAACCCCTGGAAGCTTCTTCACACACTAATGCATACAGTCTGTACACTGTGAGAGAGACTTGGGGCTGAGCTTGTTTGGAAGCATCCTTCACAATATGGCAAATCAGGATGGTTTGGACTGGAAGAGACCTTTATGGGTCATCCAGTGCAACCCCCTGCAATAAACACAAAAATCTTCAACTAGATCAGGCTTCTCAGAGTCCCATCCAATCTGACCTTGATGGTTTCCAGGGATGGGATGAAAGCCAAGGTATATTTTTCCCCTTTGCCTACTTCAACAGAACCTTTGTGTTTTGAGTTTTAAGGCAATAAAATCTATGTAAAGTCTGTGGAGCATCCCATCAGAGGAGTGAGGTTTAATATAAACCTGGAGATTGCCCAAGTAAAGGAGAAGGATGGAGCATCCTTCAGCCATAGTAAATAGCTGGGATTGATGTTCTCTTATGCCCAGGGGGAAGAGATTGGCTGCTTTTCCCTGCCTGGCCTCAGTCATGGTCCTTCTCCATTCCTTCAGCCTCCCTGGGGCATAGTGTTGCTGTCCCCAATCTGGAAGGGCATCTCTCACTGACAGCATTTTGTCAGGTATTGCAAAAGTGAAATACCTGAATTCACTTTGTTATTTGGCCACTTGCCTGTTATTATCTGGAGGAGGAAAGTATTTAAACCAAATCACTCCTCTGTTTTCAAAATAAATGGCACTTATGGGTTTGAAACCAAGTCCTGTAGTGAACACTTAATAAATTCCTCCAGAATATAACATTGTGTGTGGTGTGAGATCATCCATGTCCCATCTCAGAGAGAGCAAACACAGTTAATTCCTGTTCAAACATGCTGGAACGTGGAAAGGTTTGCCACAGGAGAGGAGACCAAATCTCTTGGGCACAGCCCCTGAAGGTTTCTCCTGGAGGGCTGACACCAGTCCTTTGGTTGGATGCCAGCCCCTGTCAGGCTGGGAGGTTGATGGAGCTGCCTTATACAACAGGGTCTGCTGTGGTTCTCCTGTCCTCTGGCCTGACAGAGCATTTACTCCTCCTGAACCCTTCTGAGGAGACAGAGAAATGTTTTGAAGACACTAGGGAGCAGGCAGAATGAAATGCTCTCCCTTTGCTCATGTGCCAGCAAAGGGAGAAGGTCTGTCTTCGTGTCCCAGCTCTAGATAAAACAACCTTCTCCAAATTCAGGCAGGGGCTCACAGCCATGTTCCCCATGTAGAGGGGGACCATCAGAGGTCAATGTGTCTGCAGGTTTTGGGCCAGGATTTAATAATTTAGTGGGGTTGTCTCTCAAGTCTAGAAAAACTCACACAGTTTAGGTGCTGAGCAGAGCTCTGGAGCTAGAAAAACATTTTTTTCCTTATTATTTCAACCCTATTTCTGAAACCTTTTTTTTCAATGAGTATTAAATACAGCGTGGGTACATTTTTAAGATCCTGACATTTTGGTGAATCATACAAGTCAGAAATGATTCATCATGACTTTGAAAACCGTTATTCTGGCATCAGCCTGGTTTCACTGGCTGATTTAAAATAAAATAAAAAACAAAAACCGCATCAAAACTTTTATGAAATGCTGCCTGCAGAGGATAGCAAATGACAAATAGTGAAGTCTGCCAGGGAAGCTGTATTTTCCCTGAAAAGGATGATAAAACCAGAGGCAAATAGTGGGAGGAAATTATGAAGTAACCTATTGGTTCTGCAGCAGCCCTGTGGCACAACATGTGACAGTCTGCAAATCCTGGCGCCTCTTTCTGGAAAATTGGATGGGTTGTTATAACTTCATGTGGCAATGAATGAATGAACTATTGTGGAATTGGTCACTGCAGGCATAACAGGAAAAAAAAATCCCTTTTCATGTCAGATTTTCTGAGATGGAAAATGTGGATGAAGCAACGGTTCCTTGACTGCAGTTAAGGAACACAGTTATGTTTAATAACAGAGGGAAGTTTATCTCAAATTGTATGCTTGAGCATCAGTGTACATGGCAAGGAAAGGATGTAGCTCACATTGGCTGCAGATCTTCCTGTCCTGTTATGAAAGCTTACATCAAAAGGTGGCCTTGAACCTATTTCTCATCACATTAATCCTCTGTGATATGAGGTTATGGGGTTTTTTCATCTTTGGCAACAGTGAGATTTATTTCAGTTGCACAGATTTGAAGTGCTAGTGTAGCAGGATGACAAACCATTGTAGTAGTTGCAAACCTCCCTTGCTGAGGCAAGCATAGCATTGGTTTTCCCTGGAAAAAGCCACCAGGGAAATTCAGCCTGACTCATTTGTGCTAATCTCTTGCAGCCTTCCTGCCTTGCCCCTTTCTCCTTTCTGTTATTTACACTGTGGAGATAGGTTAGGCTTCCTTCTCAGGCAGTTGATTTAGTGCTGAGAGGACAACAGTTCCAGGGGAATTATCTTCTTCAGCATAACCAGTGTTACGAGCAGGCTGTACCTACAGCTGCCAAGGTCAAACTTCACCTGGTGTAGATTTCAACACTGTGCTAATTGCAGTAGCAGAACACCACTCCTCTTATGTATAAGTTGATAGATTTCAGGAGGATTTCCATCACCTGTGTTAATTGAAACTTCATGTCCAATTAGTTAAAAGAGACAGTTGAAATCAAGACAGACAAGATAATGACTAGTCTTACTTCATTAATATTATTCCACCAAATCAGTGTTATTCTGGCATCACATTATTACTATGCCACAATCTGGGTTGTCTGTAACCTGAATTTCTGCATTGTTTGGTAATTACCTGGATAGGATTACTTGCTTCATCATTTTTACAACCACAGTTGTTATTTGCAAAAAAAAAAAAAAAAAAAAAAGAAAGTAATAAAGTAATATTGATCTCTCTGTTGCTACTGACAGATTGTTGTCAACAACTTTGCTGCCTGTAGCAAGGGAAAGAGTCCTTGTGCAGCTTTTACAGCAGCTTTTAATTGTGGTGCACCCCTGGGCTTGTGTCCTGGTGGAGAGGGGGCAGAATTGTGTAATCAAGGGGCTTTCTCCCAGCCCAACAAACAAACAAAAAATACTAACAAAAAGCATGAAGGGGGTAGAGATGCCTGAGAACAGCTCAGGATGTCTTAAGATATACCTTGGGTAGAAGTCTTACCACTTCATGGAGTTGTTGTCCCTTTCCAGTGACTGCGTGGGTGTCAAGGGACCCCATCTGCATAAACTTAAATGCCTTGATATAGGTAATTAAGTGATGTGCTGAATAGGCTGACCCCAATAATATGTGAAACTCCAAATTCTGAACAGCTCTTGGTGTTTGTCTTCTCCTGTGTGCTTTTTTTTTGAAACATGCAGCCTGAAGTGAAGTACAGGAGAAAGTGAGAAAGTGACAGGGAATTTATTTAGGACTGTTGTTATTTGATCAAGTGGAGTGGTGTTGGAAAGAGAGAGAATGTGGAGCAAAATGGTAAACCATGGTAAACCCTCTGCTGCCAATGAAACACGATGTTCTGAAACTGTAAAAAGAATAGAATGTTATTCCTTCTTTAGGCCCTTATTTTGTTATGGCTAGCCTTGCTCCACAGCGCTCTCTGCTGGAATTTTGTTGTCTTTTTTTTTTTTTTTATTTTTTTTCGTCAAAATGACAATAGTTCCATTTATTTATTTATTTATTTATTTATTTACAGAGTTATTTTACATGTATTGGTTAGGTAAAATTGTAGTTGTCAGTTCTTCTTAAAAATTTATTTCCACTGTGATATACCAGGTAGCTATGTATTTCCACAATCAGTTAAATCAATGATTAATATGAGATATGAGTATGAAATTCCATAATGGGAAAGCACAGCAAGTTCAGTCTGAGCTCTAGAAAATCAGGTGTTCGATAGTGAATGAGAGCAGGTAACAGAACCCTTTTGCTGGTTTGCCCTGAGAAAAATACACAGCACTGTTTTTGAATACATAACCACTGCAAACTGCTAATGTAATTGCACTTGTTTTGTTTTGTTTTATTTTTTAACATCCACATATGTCATACCTTTCTCCCTTGTTTCCAGCAGCAAGTTGATGATTTTTTGAATGTCTACTGCTCAGTGCCAGAGAGCATCCAGAAGGAGAATGCTTGGGAAACACAGACCTATGTTCATTTCTGTGACGGCCAAGCAGTGGCGCTGACACTCAAGCCTGAGCACAGGGTGGAGGATGTTTTGTCTTTGGCATGCAAGGTACTTATTTTTCATGCACAATTTCACCTTGTAAATAGCTGTTGACTCAAGAAGGAATGTTGTATATCACTGGATGCATAAATAGGGAAAACTGTGATAAGATTATCATTATATATAATAATAGAGTAATGACATAATATATAATATTAATAATACATAATAAGCATCTCCCTGTCACTGTGTCAAGGGACATTGCTCTCTTTTCTTAGCTGTGGTTTTTATATGCTGTAGCCAAGGCAGCAAGGTTGTGGAAAGGTTTTCAAAAAGTGCTGCTGGAGACAGCACACAGGATACCTCAAGAGCAGTGACAGTGTGCCAGGTAGTCAGCCCTGGTAAGTGTCAGCACGTGTCCACTCTGTGTTATCCTTGCAGCAAACTTGGTTTTCTGTGCAAATTAATCACAGGGGAGCAGTAGGGACTGGTTGAGTTAGAGCCAGCAGATTAAGGCATTTAAGATTGCTGTGACAAAGGCTATCATATAGGTTTTCTTCTGAAAAGACCTTTTTAAGCTTTTGAATTTCAAAGAGTGAGTTCGCTTGTGAAAGTCAGTGCTGGCAATTTGAGAGGGATTGCTATAGAGCATGGAACAGAAAACTGAGTCACAGGTTGAAGGTAAAATAGAAGCACCAGTTTTAGCTACAAACAAAACACCAGCACCTCTGGAATATTGTAATGTACCTAACATTCTGCCTCCATACGTGTCAGTGCTTGAACTTAGCTCTATAACTTCATGATTCAAGTCACTTAAATTATACTAAACAGCTTTTTGGAAAAAATAACTCTTTATCCCCAAGTTGTGTTTTCTGGCCAACTGGTAAATATATTTTATTTACTTCACAAGAGGAAAAACAGGAAAAAAAGGAGTCCTGTGCCGGACAAGATCCAGCTGTAGCTTTTGGCATAGGTTATGGTGAATTTCCATGTGAACTCATTGAACTGGTTTGAAGTTAATGAATTTGGAGGCTTTAATGGAGGAAAGAGCCCAATTTAATGGCTCTTTTCATGTGCTAATGTTGAGTGGAAAAAAGAAAAAGAAAAGCTTTTAACACTCCAGAGTAAACTATAGTTTTTAAAATCAAAATAAGGGCACTGATTTAGGCAAGTCCCAATCCGTCTCCAGGGCATTATTAAGAAGAAATATCTTCTTGTGGCTTCTTCTGGTGGAGACTGAATCCTTGAGAAAATGGTTAATGTTTGGCTTTACTTTTAAAAACTTGGCTGTACTGTCAGGCTGAAGGGATTGACAGATACACTACTTGGCCACCAGGTGGCACGGAAGAGCCGGGACATTTTGAAGTCCTTAGGATGCCGTAGGAGACCCTAAGGGAGGAAATGAACTTTATAAAAGTAAAATTATGTTGAAGAGGAAATTCCTTACCTCTCTTACTCTATCATTCCAAAATATATGTAATTGTAAAGCTGAATTTTAATTTTCACACTCTGCATCACATGAAAATTTAGTTTTAAATTCCTTGTTTTTTTTCTTAAATGTTTTTCTGTTTTATTTTGTCTTTCTGTTCTGTGTGTAAAGCTTTTCATAAGCATTCTCTAATGCTGAATACTTTCTGCTCATCTGTCCTGGTTCTTTTCCTTCTTACATTTTCATTCTGCTCTGGTGAGTGTAAGGAATCTTTCTTCTTAACAGAAAATGTTTGAATGCTGTGTGGATAAGGCTAAAGTTCAGAAGAGTTGTTAGAGCTTTATTTTTCACCTTCATCCATGCTTTATGGGGTTTATACTTTTCTTCTCATTTCTATTTTCCATCTGAGCTTTTTGGATAGCACGTATAAAAAACTTGTGCATTTGAATTCAATTTCTCAGGATACAGAACTCAAGTAACTTGTGAACTGCAGCATGTAATAATATGTTAAGTTAATTACCAGTTACTCAGTAGAGTTAGATTTTGAAAGCTGCTGAGTTGCATTAAAGGAGTTAAATAACCCTCGGGGAGGCTGTCAGTCCTCTTCTTTTGGAAATATTGCTTCCTCCTGTTTCAGAATTGTTGGTCTATTAACATGTTAAAATGAAATGTTTTGTGCCGTAGTCTCACCAGTATCCTGATTTTTTCAGAGCCTCCCATCAGGGGCTCAGCACTTGCAGGCTAATATCCTTTGGGAATATCCCTATTTCCCTTTGGCTTCCTGTTGAGACAGGATCTTTGCTTTTACCTCATGTGGTAAAAACAAAAAAAAAAAAAATAGGGAAACTCTCTGATCATAAATGAAACCCAGCAATAAAAATAAAATCTAATAAAGGCAAACCCTTAGGGAACCTGCTTGCCATCCCATCCCCTCTCCTAACTGCCCATACGTGCCTACACATTTTCTACATCAGAAGCAAAAGCTGCAGAGCAGACCTGAATCATTGGAAGTAGTTGTAGAAAAAGGTGGTTGTGAGTGTTGATTTCAAAAGGACAGAGGACTGTTGAAATATCTTTGGAAACATATATTAGTGCTCAGTTAATCTAATAGCCAAGACACAGTGTTTATGAAAGGATTTGGGAGGATCATAAAGCAAAATGGAAATAGCACTGTAACCTTACATTTTAAGCAATGCATCTAGTTTTGTTTATACTACAAAAAGAGGTAGAAAATTATTTTTTGAGTTTGCTTTTGCATGATTTTAGAAGCTTGTTGTGTGTCACTTCTCTGTCTTCTAGGATTCTATAAAGAAATAATGAATAATTACAAAGTCAATTTTTTTTTTCTTTAGATGAAACAGCTGGAGCCAAGACACTATGGCCTACAACTCAGAAGACTGGTTGATGAAAATACTGAGTATTGTGCTCCTGAACCATATGAATACATAGTAGACCAGGAAAGTGTGACTCCTTTTAGTTAAAGTTTTGTGATGTCTGTAGCTGCAGTTGAGTTATCACCTACAAATATGTGAAATTTAGATCTAAAATAAGGTTTTAAAGCTGTTCTGAGCCTGCTTTCTGTCATTCTGGTTCACAGTTTTGAGTGGCTAGGCACTGCAAACACTGTCTTCAAGAAATGTTTGAAGATTTGAATGAGGCTTTTAGCACAAAAGTAAAGTGTCAGCTTGTACTCCAGGGTGGATTTTGGGTCTTTGGCTTTAGTCCCACTCATAGCAGTGATGCTTACACAGTAACACAATTCTCTATGTGAAGACAGCAAGTCTTGATGCAAAGAATATTGTGCTTGTTTCTCAGGCTGTATCTGGGGTTTGATGCTTGCATTTTCATAATTTGATGACTTCTGTTACTAACTTCTGCTGCTGTTCTTTTCTAACAGGTGTATGATGAAATAGAAATTTGTCCATTAAATGTTTATCATGTTCATCTTACAAAGACTGAAAACATAAGTGATTATGGTAAGCTCTCAGGAATTCTTTTTATTCTTGTCACTGCTTACTTTCTCTCTTCGGGGCTTTTTTTTTAGAGCAGATAGAGCCATCCTTGATAGCTCAGAGTGTGAGTCTGCAAAGAACTCAAGGCATTGTAACAAAGACCCAAACCAACTGTTCTACACTGGCAAGTGAATTTCTTATGTTTTGGAAGGGTCCACTTTCTGATTTTCCTACAGTGGCCAAATAATTGAAGCATGAGCTTGTCAGAAAACTTAATGTGCTTTTCCAGGACTAATATAAGTGCTCTCAGTCAGTCAGTGGTCGAGGTCTGCCTTTTTTTTTTTTTTTTTTTTTTTTTTTTTTTTTTTTTTTTTTTGTGGTGGGATCCTCTGTTGGCACAGTATCAAAAGTATACTTTGGGACTACTTCTGAAAGTCTTTTTCTCCATGGGAGGTAGTTATGCCTAGAAATAATTACATACCTTGCAAGGATACCTTTTTACAGCAGCTTTGTGCTGTGCTTTAGCTGCACGTCAGTTTTAAATTATTATTTTCTGGCCTTTCCCACTCATTAGTCTAGTATGGTTTGCTGCTTTATAGTTTGGGTTTCCAGTTTTTGGAATTGTTTAATACACCTCTATGTCTGATGCACACTCTGCAGAGCTCTTACTGTAATGATGGGCTGTTCTGTGTTATGAAAATGTCATGGAGCTGAGGTAGAAAGTACTTTTTTGGAAACTGAATTTTTTTTACAGCAGAACACAGCATTTTCTGGGAGTTGAAAAGTCTTACTAATTTTAACAGGCCTTACAATGACTGGGTAACCATTTGATAATTTCTATTTGCTCCATGGGTGTGTTCTTATGAGAAGTATCTTCCTTCTCATGTAAAGTCTACTAAATACAGGAAATAAAAGGGAAATGTTCCCAAGAAAGTTTATTTGATTTAAACCTCTTTCACTTCAGGCTTTGCTGTCACTGCCCAAGTTGCTGAAAATGAGCATCTCACCCATATCTTTGTAAGTGATGTTCTCCCTGATGGACTGGCATACAAGGAAGGTACTGTATCCTGTTTGTGTTTAAAACTATTCTTCATTATCTTTTTTGAGTCCAAAAACTTGAAGGAGCTTTAGTCATGCTGTCTGAAATGTTTCTCAGCTTTTACTGTTCACAGTTTTCTTTCCTGAAGACCATGGAAAGTATGTAATAGTAGGAAAAATACTGTACACAGGAGTAACTGAATTATCCTTTCAGTGTAGTGGGAACAGTTCTTGTTCATCCTTGGAGACAAAGTCTGTGTTCAGCCATCCAACCGAGTGCTTTTGCACAGAGGAATAAACTGGAGAATGAGTTCATCTCACACTAGGGAACTTCATGGGCTTGATCAGTTTCTATGACCCATTGCTTCCAGTTTTGCTGGCAGAAAGCATTCCTCCCCAGAATAGTTTTCTGCATACATTTCTGTGAGCACCTTCCCACTGTGCTGCTCAGAAACTGTGCCTCTCTTCATCAGCACGTGTGAGGATCACGTAGGTTCTGCTCTCTGAAAACAGCCCCAGAGAAATGGAGACAGAAATATTGATTTGCTACCTGATGGTAATATCTGCTTGGTTTTGCTGACTTAGAAAAACAGCACTTGCCACTGTTTAGATTTATATAAAAGCTGATAAAAACTCAATCCTTAGTTGTTGCAGCTTTTCATGAATAATTTGATCTGTGTGACTAGTGTCTTGTTCTTCACAGATGATGAAATATGTGTTATGGTGCTGCATAGTGATGGTATCTGGTTGTGAGAGGTGTCTGTATTCTAATCTTCTTGAAAGCTGTGCTGTTCTCCCACCCACCCAATTCTGTAGCATCTTTAAACAAAACCAACTTGATTGCTGTACTGTGGGTAGCACCTATCAAAGTAAGCAAGCTTGAGGTCAGTCTGTATAATTACAGCACAAATAAAGCTGCCATTGGTTCTAATGGACTTGTGGTAGGATTAGGCTATTTGAATTCAAACCAAAATGATAAAAGGCAAGTCAGCATAAGGTTTGAGTTGTGATCTGATCCTTTTAATATTATATTACATTTTTTCTTTCTTTCTTTCTTTGCTTTCACATGCTGCAGGGCTCCGGGTAGGCAATGAAATCCTGAGCATAAATGGAGAGGCTGTGTCTGATCTTGATCTCAGGCAGATGGAGTTACTGTTTTCAGAGAGAAGTGTAATGCTTACAGTGAGAACAGGCCATTGTGGGACCCAGCAACCTTTATGTGTGCCCTGGTCAGATGGTGACATTTCCAGGGATCCAAAGAGTTTGTTGCCCCCTCCAAACCAGTCACAGCTCCTGGAAGAGTTTCTAGATAACTTCAAAAAGAACACAGCAAATGGTAAGAAATTGACTATAATTCTAATACTTCCACCTCAGTTTGAATATCACTGTTTTTAAAACTCAGTCATGATTAAAATTATATGCTTGCTTTAAAAATGCAAGTACAAACTGTTGAAGTTCCATTTGTGCTCAATATCTACCTGTTATTATTTTTTAGGGAGCAGAAATGGAACAAAATATGATTATGTCTGCAGGGAAATGATAATATTTTAATCTGCTTGTCTGTACCATCCAGTATTATCAAGTGTTCTCTTAACTGCTCTGTGTCATCTTGAGTATCTCCAACACATCCATTTCCCAGGCATCAGTGGTTGAAATGATGTGATGGCTTTCAGAAGCAGGGTATTGTTCTGTGTTTGCCATGCTTTCTGTGTGGCAAAGTACCACATACATTAAGGGTATCTTCAGTGCAATAGTCATCATCTCCTCAGAAAGGAGTCACTAAGCTCTGCTCCCATCCAGTGATGTTGTGTTCCTGTTGGGTACAGCAGCCACTGGGTAGAATAAAGCCTATGGAAAGAGCTTTTGTGGGGTTTGTTCTACCTGCTCATATTCCTTACTCACTGTAATACTGCTGCTTTAAGCACTGGGTGGAGGATGTATCTAACAGTGCTGGGTCAGGGTGAGATCCTGATGGGTTGCCATGTGAGGAGCCCAGGCAGGGAAGGTGCCTGTGTGGTAAGGAATGCTCCTGGATGGCATCACAACCCCCCAGCCCCAAGGAGGTGCCAATGCCCACTGCTGGGTTGTCTTTTCAGCTGGGAATAGGAGGTGGCACATAGAGGGCCTCTGCCACTGTGGGTGGAGACGAGCCATGGACTCCCTTCCCTTCCTTTATCTCATGTTCCTTCACTGGAGAGCCACATCTTGTGATACCAGAACACTTGTGAATGTCTGTCTGAAATAGAAAGTATGTGGGGCTTTGCTCCCCTTTCTTCCCACGCCTTGACTATTTTTCAAACAAGATAGAAGCAAATTTAATGAGATTTTCAGTGAAAAAGTGCAGTTTCCTCGATCTGCCTCTGGAGGATGCTAGTAAAATTCTGCAGGAAAGCTAGCCAGGATGCAGTGCTGTGAGAAGGGAGCAGCAAGAGATACAAAAAAAAGATCGCTGTTTTTTGCGTATAATTACGATGGCAAGTGTTTTCTGATTGGAATTTTTTCGTAATTAAAAATGGGAAAGAGAAAGAATCACATAGGAGAAGTTGTTAGAATGGATTTAATTATAAAGCAATTTTATTAGGTCATCTTTTGAAATTAAAAGAAATCTGAATACAAAATTTGTGATTCAGTAAGTAGCATCTCTCTCAGGGGCCTTATTTCAATTTAAAATGCCATTAAATTGACTAGTGGCACATAAAAGTTACTGTCATAAACCAAAAATTATGATAGAGCTAATTAATTACATAATTATATCAGGGTTATCATCGAGCTTGTTGGCTGGATATCACAGGCCAGCATTACCTCGAGTATTCAGTGTAATAAATGTATATGTCCATTCACTAGATTCCTCATTCCTTGGGGATAAATTTGCAACCTGTGCAAATATTCCATTATAATAGGAAATTACTGTAGTATGTATTATACTTTAAGCATTAGTGGATAAAGGGACATAGTATATTTGCTTTTCTGCTTAAAAGCAGTTAAGGAAGATTTATTCAGAAAGGGAACAAATAGTTCTAAATTAAGCTTCGTGAGAAGAACTTTTATGTTAATTGAATTCAGTGCTTAGTGTCTGATCACCTGATCAGTTCAAATGGAAACAGAAGAAAATGGCATTACTTTGAATTAATAGATAATCATAAAGGGTTTAACTGTTCTGTGTCCTGTTACTCAGGAATTGATTAAGATTTTAGATTAGTAGAGGGGGTATTTAATGATCCAAGCAAGGATTTGGAGGCCAAGGACTCTTAAATTCATATCCAGTCTTTAGGAAATTCATAGAATTATTAAGGTTGAAAAGACCCTAAAGGTCATCAAGTCCAATGCTTGACCAAACACCACCATGTCAACCAAACCATAGCACTCAGTGCCACATCCAGTTGTTCCTTGAACACTTTTGGGGATGGTGACTTAACCACATCCCTGTGCAGCCTGTTCCAGTGCTTAACTGCCCTTTCAGTGGAGAAATACTTCCTGATGTCCAACCTGAACATTCCCTGGTGCAGCTTGAGGCAATTTCCTCTTGTCCTGTTACTTGTTTTCTGGGAGTAGAGGCTGACCCCCACCTGGATGCAGCCTCCTTTCAGGGAGCTGTAGAGAACAACTAAATCTCCTCTGGGCCTCCTTTTCTCCAGGCTGAGCATCCCCAGCTCCCTCAGCCACTTCTCACAGGACTCTCTCTCCTGACCCTTCCCAGCTCTGGACTTGCTCCAGCCCCTCAATATCTTTCTTGTAGTGCCAGGCCCAGAACTGAACACAGGATTTGAGGTGTGGCCTCACCAGTGCTGAGTACAGGGGGACAATCCCTGCCCTGTTCCTGCTGGCCACACCATTGCTGATCCAGGCCAGGTGCCATTGGCCTTCTTGGCCACCTGGGCACAGCTGGCTCATGTTCAGCTGCTGTCACCAGCACCCCAGGTTCTTTTCTGCCAGGCCACTTTCCAGCTACTCTTCCCCAAGCCTGAAGCACTGCCTGGGGTTGTTGTGACTCAAGGGCAGGACCTGGCACTTGGCCTCACTGAACCCCAAACCACTGGCCTTGGTCCATCCATCCAGCCTGTCCAGAGCCTTCTGCAGAGCCTTCCTGCCCTCCAGCAGATCAACACTCCCACCCAACTTGGTGTCACCCATGAACTGATTGAAGGTGCCCTGAATCCCCTTGTCCAGACCATTGATAAATGCATTAGACAGGACTGGCCCCAGCACTGAGCCCACAGTTACACTGCCCATGATGGGATGAGCTCCATTCACTGGGACTCTCTGGGCTCAGCCATCCACACAGTTCCTAACCCAGAGGAGAGTGCTCCTGTCCAAGCCATGGGCTGGCAGCTCCTCCAGGAGAATTATCTGGGAGACTGTGTCAAAGGCTTTACTGACAGCCAGGCTGGCTTTCCCTCATCCACAGGATGGGTCACCTTGTCAGAAAAGGGGATCAGGTTGTTCAAGCAGGACATGGCTTTCCTAAACCTGTGCTAGCTGGGCCTGATCCCCTGGTTGTCCTGTTTGGTGCTGTTCTGTCTGCCTGGGTAGAGTTGAGCGAGTCACTCTTAAGACCACAGTTTTCAAAAATAATTTCTAACATTTGCTTGTCCATATTGAATCTTTTCTTCTGAAGTAGCACCTTTGAAAGTCAGTTAGTGCTGGAAGAGGGGACCTTTCTAAATAATCAAGCTCCGTTTGGATGAAGGTACAAATCAGGAGTTTAAAAACCTCAATGCTTCTGCTGTTGCCTCTCCCTGTTTTTAGAAATTAACCCTGTCTTTCTAGAGCGCTATGTGGATTAATGAGCTAAAATTAACAAAGTGCTTAGAAAATGGAAATTTTCAGCACTGAGTCACACCGTAATGCCCTGCCTAGTGGTTGGTGATGACCATCATGCAAAAGCAAAACAGAACTTACTTAAAATCACTGCCTTCATATAACTTGGACAGTAATAGTTTGTCCACAGTTGTTTACAGTTTTGTAACTGTTAGTCGTAGCTCTGATTAATGCCTTTTCCTACATATTCTGCTGTGTTGAGGATACCAAATTATACCTCGTGGTAAACCTTGGCAGCTTTTACTGTACAGAAGGGAAGTGATTGACTTTCTCCAAAGCCACTAATTCTGCCACTCCTGAAAATTATTCCCAGGGAATTTTTGGTGAGAGTGATTCATTTTCTCCAAGAGGTTGTTATACCCTTGTAGCTGTATTTTGGACCTGCTGTGGTTGTATCATTTGATCTCCCACATGGCACCACTATGTTCCTGCTGCTTAGCTGTTTGGAGAGTAATAAGCTTATCCTGGAAAAGAAATGAGATGAAATACTTTTAAAAAATGCACTTGTAAATGTGGAGCAACTATATTTGCTCCAAGCTCCAGTGCCAAGGAAAATTAAAGAAATATTTATGTAGAATTTAAAAATGAGGAAATTGGACTAAAGTTCTTACAGCTGTGGAGAGAAAAAAAAAAAAAAAGGAAAAAAAGTGCCTCATTTTAAGATGGCATGGATATTTGAGGAGTAAACAACAGAGAAGGCACAATAATTAAAAACTATATTTAGGGCAATGCTGTGTGGGTTTATGCTATATCTATAGATATGCCGTATCTATGACATGAGGCAGGAGGTAGAAGCATTAGTAGGTGTGAAAATCCATTCCAGAGTGTTAGTTACTGTCAGAGTTGGGCAATTTTTCTTTTTCCTCAGCAAGTGTGGTTTTGCCAAAAAAGCTGTCGTTTTTGGTTAGCTGACACTGTTGAAACCAACCCTAATTTGTAAATAGAACTCTGTGATTAAAAAGCAGAAAAAAGAAAAAAAGGTGGGGGATGGCAGGTTGGAAATGCTTTAACAAGTTTCCATGATGAAACACTTTCATCTCTGAGGCTTAGAAAGTTAAATGGGAAAGAATCCACTTAAAAATAAAAAAGGAAATAAGAAAACTAGAAGGTAAAAAGTAAATGGACATATTGTTCCTGTGCTCCATGTTGTACTCCTCACCTGTGGGGTAGGGTACTCACCTTCTGTGCAGGGTCTGGGTTCCTCTTTCTGGAATCATAGTCCCAGGAGCAGTGAAGAAGTCTTGGGTGCTGCTGACAAGGAGGAGGCTTGCTCCTCCTCCTCTTCCTCTAGCCCCATAGCACTCCTCCCACCCCTGTGCTGGCAGCAGCACTTGCTGCAGCCCCTGCAGCTAATCAAGGAGAAATCTTTCTCCCCAGCCCCACACCCAGGGAGTTGAAGTGATGGGTGCAGAGTTCTGACAAGGGCCAGAGCCAGGTAAGGAGGAGGAGGAGTGGGGAGCAGGCAGGTGCCAGGGAGAGCTGGTTGCAAGGAGAGCTAACTCTCAGAGGTAGAAAGTTCTCTTTGAGTTGAGCTGCCCACAGAACACTGCTCTAAGCCACTTTGGAGTAAGGGTTCTGCCCTCTGCTTTCCTTCCTCTTGCACTATTGCCTGGGCAGCAGTGTAGTGTGGACATGCTGGTTTGAGCCACTCCTGGTGAAGCTTTTTGTGCTGTATAAGGCAGGGCTGGAGTCAGGGAGGGAAAGAGGCTATGTGCTTTTTGACAAATGGACTGTGTGCTGGAGAGGAGCAACTACATTTTAGCTCCTAATCTGCTAAACATTGAGATACTTTTGCAAAGTGTCAGTACTTCAGGAGGAGGATCAGTGGCTTGAATCCTCACATGGAAAGTGGCTCTTCTGTTTACCAAGACGTGCAGCATCTGATTTTAATCTTAGTAAGCACCCACAGAGGCCAAGCACATCAGTTGGCCACAAATTTAATTTTTATATGACTAAATTATTAAAAAAAAAAAAAAGACTTTAATAATAACAACTGGTTTGGATTCACTCCCAAGGTACTACCTGTTTTAAATGCACTTTGCTAAGTGTTGTAGATGCCTCTGTAAAGTGTAATTACAACTCATTGCTTCTTCAGAAAACTTCATTCCATTCAGCTTTGTCAAATACCACTGAGTCAAGGGAGGAAGACAGAGGTTGGCTCTGCTGCCAGCTCTCTCTGCATGTCACTGTGCACACCTTTCCACATAGCACCCTCTACATCCTCCTTCACTCCAACCTACCCTGAATATTAGAGAGTCCTGTGTCCTTCTTAAGAGAAGAGACTAAGTTAGGAGGCTGTTGTCACTAAGGTGGTCTCTAGCTCTGACAGCTGTGCTGTGCCTGGACACCACTGGCTCAGACCACTCTGCTTCTTGCTGTTTGCCTGCAATTCTTTGTGAATGTCTTTAATGTATTGCTGAATGCATTTTGTAAACTAAAGTAAAACTAAAACTTAGCTGAAAACTATTTCTAAAATAACTTCTACTTTTAGTTCTGCCCAAATCAGGTCCTGCTTGTTTGCCTAGATCCTGTTTCAACATATACATTCTCTTCATTGTGCTGTAGGGCATCTCATTCCTTGTGCTTTTGTGTGAAGTATAAAAAAAATCGGTTTTTATTCTTTCACAGGAAATTCCTTTGAGCTCCTGAGAGGTGAATATGGCTTCTTAGCTTCTCAAGTCCCAAAGATCCCACAGTCCTGTTAGATAATGGGCCCTGATCTCTGTTAATTGTGTAGATCTGCATACATTGCTCCCTCTTGCCTGGTGGATCTCATACCAGGTATCTGACAGTTTTGTGTGGTGTAAGGCACAGTGTACTGGGAAAGTCTCTCTAACACAGGCATGTAGTCATCTATGCAGCATGACTGCTTATCTGCCTGAAGATAGATGACTCTGCTGTGCTTTTTTTTTCTTACTTATTACCCAACTCAGTGTGAAACCACATAGATGTGATAGGGCATGCTCCTCAGAGCAAGCACAAGGGGCGGGCTGTGTGCTGACAGCAGCCTGGGACAGCTGGGCTGGGTTGGCTCCTGCTCCAAGCTCTTTGTGAGCACAAGTGTCTTCGTCCTGCACTCTGGTGAATCGCTGGGAAAAGACTAGGTCTGACCTGTGAGAGTACCTGGGGCTCTAGCAGTGTAGAGGTCAGTTCAGAGAAACTTGTCTCTTCAGAAGCTGGATCCATTGGAGCACTTGTTGCCTACTGCAGGTTTTGCAATACAAGGGTTTCCCAAGAGTGGTGGTTTAATGAGCTCTTGCTGGCACTTGACAAACTGTCCTGTGGGCTTTCTGCTAGATGTGTGTGCACCAAATTAAAAGATTGCTTGTGCTATAAAATACTCTTCGTTGTGCTTTCCTACTGAAAGAGCATTCTGTTCTGCCTTGCTAAATGCTGCTATGATTTAATCCCTGTGAAGTTAGTGGGCCAAATTGTTGTTTTTTTTTTTTGGTGTAAACTTCATTAAACCCTGTATAGCTGCACCTTCTGGCTCAGTGATATGTAGGCATAAATCATCATATTGCCCTTCCTACTGAATTGTGTAGAATGACAATATGGATAGCAAGGAGGTTTATTAATTATGATAAAGTTAGAGACATCCCCATATAGACTAGTGCCGTAGGCATGATTTAAAACACATCAAACAGCAGATGTTCTGTGCTTCACAGAGGTAAGGTAGGTTGATAAAAACTGTCTGAGCTAGCCATAAACCCTTGCTAAAGTATTAACTAACTTTTCCTCTCATTTTTCCTTTCTGTTTTCATTACTTTTGTGCCTATAAATCTGAGATGGAGAAGAAAATGTACCACTGAGGTGCTATACTTGGAACCTGGCCTGCAGGGAAACTGTAGGGAAGAAGGCATTTGTTATGCACTTAGAAAACAAATGCATTTAGGTAACAGTCTGAGAAGCTGGTGTGAAGTGTTAAACTTCAAACTGAAAAGGCTGAACAGCTGCCCAGCAGGCAGATACTTGGGCAGAGAAAGTTTAGAATGTTAAATAACCGTATAGAAACACACCACTGAGATGCAGGGGCTAGTCAGGCATTGCTACAGAAGTGCAGGCAACTATTTCCCATTATGTTGCTAATTTGTATCTCCTCTTGATTACTGAATTAGCTAATGAGTCAAATGATTTTGCCTCAGCATGAACTGTTAACAGACAAAGGAATCTGAAGGACTCTGCTCCAGCATCAAAATTGATATTTCTGTAGATACTTAGAAAAAGAAGAAGTATAAGAGAGCATAGAGCAGCCTATAGAAAGTCAAACTTGTACAAGTAGGAGGCTGATTGGAGTGAAGCCACTGTTCAGCATGTCACCCAAAATGTCTTAAGAGAGCTGCATGATACAAGAATATTTGCGTGAACATACTGCCTTTTTCTGTACTTGAAAAATTGGAACGTTTAAAGAAGACCTGTCACTTTCCTCACTGAAGGGTGAGAACAAAGGACGAAGACTTGTCCTGCTTGATCACTTCAGATCCTAACCAGAAGTAGGAATTTCTCTTTGTCTAGGCAGTTTCACATATGCAAATAGAAGCAGCCTGGTTGCATTGTACATCGGGAAGCATGTAAAGCACATTCTGATGTTTCCTGGTTTGCTCCCTGAAGCCAAAACATATGGATGAGAGGGGCCATGAAGGGAATCTTCTTGGCTGGTTTGTAATTGCATGTCTTGTTTGGTAACAATCAGTCTAGTTAGTGACAGGCCTCTAGTAATTCTGTGTTTAAGAATCCTGTCTGGGAAGTCTGATGTTATGACAGCTGTATGCTAATTTTCTTTCCAGATTTTAACATATGGAAAGGATTCCTGCATGAGTTTCCAGCTACACCAAGGAATCAGTTGTTATAGCCTTGAAGGTAACCTGAGGTATACTTTCTAGCCAGTCCCAAAGTAGGTTACAAAACATCCAGACCACCAAAAAGTGATTAAAGCCAAAACATCTTACAGAGACTTAATAATTTCTGAATTACTAAATTCACTTAATTTTCTGTTTTTCTAACATGTTCAGTTTTCTAGATACTGAAGTTACTTGAACTAGTGGATCCAAGTCACGATAATTTGGCAATGAGAATTTGAGCTCAGTTGTTATCTGAAGTTAGTTCAAAGGCTTTCAGAAGAACTTGAAAATTTCCTAGGCAAAGAGAGGAACGTGGTTTTGAATTGATAATAAATGTTGTGTTTCACTATCTTTTTAACTGTTGGTTAAAGCAGCATGAAAGCTGTAAACCACTGTACAGTTGGTAACCACAATTACTGCCTGCAAATAAATTTGGATTTACTCCACCATTGGAGTGAATGCTGTGAGTACCATCTCTGGTGAAAATAATGGACTGGAACTGTATAATAGTTAAAAATTTACACAGATTCCATGAACTGAGCTAACATGAACACTCACTTAACTGGAGATCAATAGGAATCTGCACGTGGGGTCCATGGTACCTCAGTCTCTTGCCCAAATCCATAGAGAACTTCCATGAAAATAAGTGAACCAAATTGCTTTGGCTTTCAGCTTGAAGTGGTAAAGAATATGGTGTGCTTCAATGGACATTTCTCATCTGTGGCTGCAATCTACCTACCTACATTCTCTTAAAAATCTGTTTTCTAGGGACAGTTTTCAGCCTAGAAATCAAATGTGACGATAAAAACTCCTCATGAATAAGCTCAGTGTGTAGCAGCCAGTTTTCAGATGTTGAGGCCTGTACTAGTAAGATGTAAGAATGTAAAATACTGACTTGTTAATTTATTTGCTACTATGTCATGCAGAGGAAATAGATGAATAATGAGGTAAAGTAGGACCTTTCAGTTCCCTTTTCCTAGGTGGAGATTAGATCTGCAGTTATTACTTGAGCTGGACCATCCTTGTGTCATGGTCTTTGAATTTTTCCTCAGCTGACCTTTCACCAAATTTCTAATAATCTTTCTCTGGCCAAAGATTGTTTAGAGAAAAAAAGCCTGCTTTTTTTTGAAGGCCTTGAAAAATTCTGTGTCTCCAAACACTCTTGATGTTTACCCAGACGTGGGCCTTCATGATGGAAACCCTGGAACAGAACCTGCAGCATCCCCTTGTATCACAACTTCACTAAACTTACCTAGATGTATCCCCACAACCTCATCTTCTAGACCCTCCTCACTTTTACTAGCAATTTTTCCAGGGCAAACGGACATTGTGGGACAGTTCATGAATCTTCCATGGAATCTTCTGTTGCTTTTCTTCTTCATGATCATAGTTATTGTGTTTTTACAACCTAGAGAAAAATCTAAAGGGCTGTAGAGATTGTGTGGGATCTGTCATATATACCAGCTGGTGGGTGCCCCTTCCATGCTGATCCCAGGTGATAACATGAGCCAAAGAACTGAAAAGACTTATCCTTGCATAAACAAGACATACGAGTTATTCATAGCTGAACTAGTGAACCCAGAGCCCTTCATCTCTCTGGTGAAACTTGGATGCCTTCTTTAACAGAGATTGAGAATGTCTCTTGAAAGCCATTCAACAAATTCCTTTGGATCAACAGTTACTTTTTGAAAGATATTTCTTAAAGTTTTTCAGAAAGGAAAAGGATACAGAAGCAAATGCTTACAGATCTATTTTTTCAATTTCATTACAAAAAAATAAATATACTGTTGAAAACCTGAAATATATTTGGTTGTATAGAACCAAAAGAAATAAGCACACACATGCTACCTGCCAAGCTGAACTGTGTGACTGAAGTTATGAGTGCTGGTCTCTGAGGAAGCATTTTTAGAGCTCATTATGCTGCTATTTCTCTTCTCCAGGCAATGCTGGAATGGCTCACCTACCACTCCCTGGTTTTCAGTAAGTCTGAAGGCATGAAGACCACCAAAGCTTTGTTCTTTTCTGAGAGTTGGCTCAGACTTTGGTATTATTTGCACCAGGGATTTTGGAAATATTTGTTATCTTTTCTTGGAAGTTTACTTTTCTCTTGATAGTAACATTGGCTGATAGAATATGAGAACTGTAAGCTTATCATAATTAACTGTTCAGGCTGGAGAATTGGTACAACAATGAAAAATGCAGCTTTCCATGTACCTGGCTTAACTTTATTACCCAAATGTAATATCTCATTTCCAGATAAACCATACAGCTGATTATGGAAACTCTCTGTAACAGGGAGTGGGAGAATATCCTACACACTGAAGATCAGCTGTGTTGTGTTTTATTGGTGGTTTCTAAAACATTTGGAAATTACTGAAAATATTGAATACATTCTTTCCTAGTGGACAGTTTGGACCTCCAGCAATCCTTTACAGTTGTGTATCCTATTTTTTTTCCAGCTAAAATTCATATTACTATTCTCAGAAGTAAGTTGATGCTCTCCTTATTGCTGTTTTGGATCATCTGTCTGAAATCACTGGACAGTACCAGTGTTTAAAAAATGCTGTCAGTTGCTCTGATCTGAGCTCAGGATATCAGTCTTTCACAGGCTAGACCAAGCCCATCATAACTGCTTGAGTGCCAGTATATCTACAGCATCTAACTACTGCAGATTAAGAACTGTAGCTGAGAGGACAGGAAGTGAGAGTCCTCTTTCCCTTTCAAGTGCCAGAGAACTACAAACAAAATGATCCGTTTGTTGCAGTGGAGTTATTAATGAACATCAGAGCTGGAGTCAGAAAGAAACTGGGGTAGGACAACTGTTGGGGCTCAAAACCCACATGCACTTGTGATATGTGTTCTCTTAGTCATAAACATTCTTTGCCAGGATCTTTAAGCACCGGTATTAATGAAACTTCAAGTATTTCTTGTGCTCTACTGAAAAAACAGGCTTCTGGCTATTTGAACCTGTGTAGCTGTATTATGTGTGTATCTATCTGTGTAATATTTGTGCTATGCTGGTGATAGACAAACCCAGGATGGGAATTTCCATACTCAGCATGTCCAATCCTCTGCTTTTATGGCTTTGGACAACCCTATTGTTACATTTATCTTATTCCATTTCAAAATAGATTTGCATTCTTTGTGCCTAGGTAAGTCTGTTCCAGAAATTAATTCATGTGATGGTTGAAAGCCAGCCTTCTAATTGCCAGCATAGACATATTCCTGGCCAGTTCATGAGGGAACAGTATCTGCTGCAAACAAGGGCCTTGTTTGATTGTTGATACCAAGGGCCTTGGCCTTTGCTTAAGTAGCTCTAGCTCACAACTACATGTTGTCAAGCCCTTCTCCACATTTTCATATTTTTCTTTCATGTTTCCAACTCATGAGTCAAAGGTTATAGAAGCAATAGTTCTTAAAGGTTCCTGAAACTCTCTTCCATGTGGTTTCATTCTAGGACTGTACCTTCATCTTCAAGGTCATCCACATCTCCTTTATGCATCTCCAGTCATGCTCCTAATTAATACTCTGTATTGACTTTGAATGATTGGAGCATTTAATTGGAGTACTTATTATTGTACTTTCTTTGCTGAGACAAATAATGAAAATATCAAATAAAATTAGTCTCCAAACCTTGGATAAGATCTACAATCTAGCCTTTCATAAACCTAGGAGTTAATTCAGACAAATTTATTCTCATCTTACATTCTAGCCAGTTCTGTCTTGTTTTAATTCCTATCCTTTTCATTTTGGCTAACAATTTCCCTTGGAATATTATAAAAGTTTCTTGGGGTTTTTTTTTGTTTTTTTTTTTTTTTTTTTTTTTTTTTTACTACTTTTCCAGAGAGTTATTTTTATCCTGTATTTTTGTATTTAAAAATATATTTTATTAAAGGTGGATGTCAGATTAGTTTGACACAATCTGCTTACTCATAATGTATATATGTTATATTCCATTTATCTTTATATTTCTGATTTTTCTTTCCTTGAATTTATTGTGAAAACCTAAGGTTACTACATAGGTTATAGATCTGTTTTTTTCCAAAATTAGATTACCCCAGCAATCTCATTCTTTCTTTAAACATAGCTACTGGATGTTATTCACCAGCAGTATAGCCTCATTCTCTTTTCCCCATCATCAGTTGAATAATTTACTAAAATCCTTGCTCGTGAGTTTCAATTTCATATGCCAGGTTTTGTATGTTGAGAGCTAAAGTTTAGTCCTCTGCTGAGCTGCTTGAGTGCAGTATGGCATGCACCCAGCTCAGACATGGTCACTTTCTGATCATCAATTGCTGTCCTGCCTTGCTCATCCTTGTTGATTACAGCCATATTTCAGCCTGGTTCAGCCAAGCCCTGTGGGACTGGCTTTTCCATGGCCTTTAGAGTCAGAATCTGTTTGTTGAATGTTTGGTAATGTGGTCAGTGGGTCAGGTGAAGTCAGGGATACGAGGAAAGACTCACAGCTGCTAACTGTTAATCAGGCATTTTACCTTATCTGACACAGCCTGGGTCTCCTGATTCCAACAAAACATGTGGCTTCACCTCTCACCTTCTCTCTCCTACAACTGAGGATAGTTATCAAGTAGTGCACAGAGGAGCTGCTCCTCACAGATCTGAAAATGATGCCCTGCAGTGGTCTTAGTTTGTCTTGGAGTGAGAGACGGAGTACGTTTAATTTTTTTGTGTTGTCTTCTCATCTAGATGTAGAAGGAATTTTTATTCAATTTATCATTGTCTTTGGAGTGGCAGGTGGAAACACTGCTTCTTGCCATAGTTTGAAAAAAGAGGTGGTTACACCACCTACACAGTGCTTGACATTTGATAGCACTTGACATGCTTGTGATGGTTATTTGGCATTTTTTAAAATCAGTGAGAGCAGTCTGAAATGGAACAAGTTCTGATGCATTATGAAAAGAGGACTGTGAATGAAGAAAGAGGATCCTCAGTTCCTACTCTCTCCTCATGATGATTTTGCCTTTGCAGTGAGCAGCTAAACTGATAAGAGCATCTTTGACTTGAAAGTAATTAAGGCTTCTTCGTTAATTAAACAGAAGAGAGATAAGTGACATTTGCGTTTGCTGATGGCTTCTTTATGGTAAATGAATTGCCGGATGGTCGATGTTGATGTTTTCCAGTTGATTTCCTTTGGATTCTTGGCTGGGATTGCAGCAGAGATTATTATTGTCTCCCACATCTGCTAGAGGATGAGTTTCCATTGTACCTCACTGCTCACAAACACATGAATAACTTCCACATTCACCACTTGTACGTGTATCACTGCATCAACAAGGGAACATTCCCGTAGGCATACAGAGCTCTTGGATGTACTGCATGTGTTTGTTTTTCAAACCAACTGTCCCATCTGTGTGTTGTGTGCCTGCTTTTAATTGAACGTTGAGCAGTGAGGAGCATGACTTAAGAAGTGTGTTTTCTCTCAGTTTCTAGTGGTTACACTATAACTTCTCTTGAATGATTGAGGCACTTACCTGCCTGCCAGCAAGACCCAACACTGCAGGAGTAATGGCATTCTTTGGTGATGTCTTTGGTAGCTAAAGGTGCTGAGTGTGTTCTTAGTGGTTCTTTGTTAGAAACCAAGAAAAATGTTTAGTATGCATTTCATGTGATGTAGTTTAAGCTTTTCACATAGAGGCACTCTCCCCCTGTGCTTTTCTGTGAATCCTAGCATTTATCTGCTGTTGCTACTCTTGTTTACAACAAGCTGATTGTATTGGGTTTGTGTGGCAAGTTTTTGGTAGCAGGGGGCTACAAAGGTGGCTTCTGTGAGAAGCTTGTAGATGCTTCCCAGTGCCAGCTGGCTCCGGTATGGACTCACCACTGGCCAAGGCTGAGCCCATCAGCAGTGGTGGTAGCTCCTCTGGGAAAAGATATTTAAGAAGGGGGAAAAAACCCTGCATGATTGCAGCTGGAGGGAGGAGTGAGAAAAACAACTCTGCAGACACCAAGGTCAGTGAAGAAGGAAGGGCTGGGACACGCTCCGGGTGCTGGAGCAGACCTTGCAGCCCTTGGTGCAGCCCATGGTGAGGCAGCTGTTCCACTGTAGCCCATGGAGGTCCACAGGAGAGCAGACATCCCCTGCAGCCTGTGGAAGATCCACACCAGATCAGATGGATGCAGGAAGGAGGCTGTGACCCCATGGTAAGCCCAGTCTGGAGCAGGTTTGCTGGCCAGATTTGTGACCCTGTGGGTGATTTACCCTGGAGCAGTTTGTTCCAGAAGGCCTGCACCCTGTGTGAGGGAGCCACACTGGAGCAGTTTGTGAAAAACTGCAGCCCATGGGATGGAGTCATGCTGGAGAAGTTCAAGGAGGACTGTCTTCTGTGGGAGGGTCTCCATTCTGGAGCATGGAAAGAGTGTGAGGAGAGCTCCCATGAGGAGGAAAGAGTGGCAGAGACAATGTGTGATGAACTGACCCCAATCCCCCATTCCCTAATGGACTGTGCTGCTCAGGGGAAGAAGGGAGAGAAAATCAGGAACAAAGTTAAGTCTAGGCAGAGGAGAGGGGTGGGGAGAAGGTGTTTTTAAGATTTGGGTTTATTTCTCATTATCCTACTCTGATTTGATTTGTAATGAATTAAACTAATTTCCCCAAGTTGAGTCTGTTTTGCCTGTGATGGTGAATGATCTCTCCCTGTGCTTATCTGAACCCATACAGCTTTCGCAATATTTCTCTCCCCTGCTCAGCTGAGGAGGGGAGTAATGGAGCTGCTTTGGTGGACACTTGGTGTCCAGCTGGGGTCAATCCACCACATTGACTTAGCTTTTTTTTTTTTTTTTTTGGAGACACTCCTGTTCACTAGACTGGAAAGAAGTATCTGCTTCAGAGGTTCCTGTATCCCAGCTGGAAGTGATAAATGTTTCAACTCACGAAGCGTGAGTGTGTGTAAACAGGACAGAGAGGTGTACTGCAGCAGAGAAAAATTATGTTAAAAGATTTAAACCATGTTTTGTTCAACTCATTATTATCAGTCCAATTTTTCTTCCAGACAGTTTTATCACAAGCATGTCAGTAGAATAAATCAAATCTACTACTGTAATGGAGCTGTATGGGCAGATTTAGCCATGATACACTCACCATTTACTATGCTGGACAGCCTCTCAAGCAATGTTTTCAGTGAAGTATTCCATTTTTCTATAAGTAAAGAAAAACATAATTCTCATAACATCAGAGTTTTGGCTTTTCTTTTTTTTTTTTTTTTTTTTTTTTTTTTTAATAATGATTAAAAAAGATCTGGTACTGCTGGTTTGACCTTGAATTTCAATGATTTTTAAGAACATATATCTTCTTGCATAATTTTCCATCCTCATGGCCATCAAAGAAGCAGAATATCATATACTGGAATAAATCTGTATTTGCACAGTGATAGCATCTTTCTTAATTTTGTGACTATTCTATACAGTTTTGGTGCTAATTTTACCTGAAAGAACCGTGGTTACCCAGCCTGTAAGAGAACTTCTTCACATTACTATTTGTGAACATCTTTGATACTATGAATTATATTGTAGAGCTAAATCCAGATTTGTATGTTTAAAGAAAATACAATTTGTAGGGTTTGGCTTTGCTAGTCCCCTTCCACTTATCACTGGAAGTAGAAAGAATTTCAGTACTGAACTTTTTGCTGTGTTTATGTCCTTAAGCTTTGCATTTGTAATTACCCATTCGCTAGGGTAATTTTTTCTTTTTTTTTTTTTTTTTTTTTTTTTTTTTTTTTTTTGTGGAGGAGCGGGCTGGGGGGTTGAGCTATGCAGCTGATATTGGTGCTTCTACATTTTTTGGGAATAGTCTTTAGGAGCAGATCCAAAGGAAGTCCCCTTCCACAGCAAAAGAAGGAAAGGAGACAGGATATGGATGCTAAACTGATCAACAACCCATACATCCTTCCTTCCTTTCTTTCTGCCCTCCCCATGTTAGCTCTGCATACAACGTAGGATGCAGTAGGATGTCTTTTTTCACCTTGGATTCCTTCCGTGTAACTTTTTTTAGGTTTTGCTATTTAAAATAACATTTACTGTTGCTTCTCCATCGTCAGCAACTCATTCTGCCAACAGCAAATGCTATAAAAACAGGCAAGACTGTATAGACCTACCTCTGACAGTCCTGTAGACTACAAAGGAAAAACAAAATGAGGGTGAAGGCAGGATAAGATGGGTCATCTGGAAGAAGCAATACAATATTCTATTTGCCTACTTTGGGTGGTGTTATCCTGATTTCTTCTGTTTGTTGTTTGCTGATTGTTTTACCCTATTTTAGTTTTCCCACATTTATGCTGCCTCTTCATTGTTTGTATAAATTAGTTTTACTGCCTTGTAAAGGACATATATCTTTAATTCAAACCCAGAGGACAAGTAAAAAGAGCTCAACTGGGAAACAATAGGAAATAATATCCTTGACATCACCTTACCGGACAAAAATGTTGTTTAAAAGTCAATTTAAGTTTTAGGGGTTGGCTTACCCAGGAGTTGGCAATGGTGGAAGTCAATAGGCATTCATGTGTACTCATATACATAAGAGAGCCTCAAAATTACTTTAAAAGTCCAGATAGGAGAAGAAAATTATTCAGGCTTGTTGGAGGAAGAGAGGTAAAAGTATAATAAAGTAAATAGACAAGACAGATTCTTTCTTAAGGTCTAAAGACGATGGATGTTTGGAGTTGTATAAAATGAGTTTTTTTCTGCAAAGTGGTAACTCTTGGGGTATTGCATGTTACACAGGCTCTTACATATCAGGAGCTGCACCTGACTCTGGGACAAGAAGGCATAAAAGCCTGAGGGGAGAAAAGTAATTAGACTTTGTTTCTGCAAGGGTAGAGAAATGAGAAAGTGGTCAAGTCTTTGGCATGTGGGTGGAAAATGTCAGCCTTGATGCTAAGCTTGACCTGAGCTCTTTAATAACACACAGAAAGACCCAAATTGACCTTGTGCTGAGTTATTTGCATATCTTCCTCTAACTTGCCTCTGGAGGCTGCCAGCCATGTTTTATCTTACCAGGAAAGCTCCTTGTGGGTTGCAAGGTGCTCTTTTGAACCTAAAATTCCCATTTTCCTCTCTGCTTCAGTCCTTGTTAGTCAATTCTCTCTGAGAGGAGCTGGTCCTGCTCTGCATTGACAGGACAACAGCAACACCCAGGCAGCTAAATTCTGCTGTCCTTACCAATTTTTTATTGCAAGCTGTCATGATTTTACTGCAAGATGGGTGGTATTTGTTTTAATTACCATTTCGGTTGCTGGTGTCAGTGATTAAATAAGAATCGTACCTTTCACTTTAAAATAAATCTCCAGTACTTGTAGGTGTTGAGAGAAAGAGTTTGAAAATGTGGTAATGTGCTGTGAATTACACTCTGGAGGCTTAAAGTTTAGGAAACAAAGCAGCAAACTTTAAACCCCCCCCCTTGTATTATTGCTGATTTACCATCTGAAGCTGCTGAAAATCCTTTTTCCTTTTCCTTTTAGGTTTTTTTTTTTTTTTGGTTGGTTGGTTGGTTGGTTGGGGGGTTTTTTTTGTTTGTTTTTTTGGGGCTTTTTTTTTTTTTTTTTTTTTTTTTTTTTGTTTGTTTTTTGTTTAGTGGTTGCTTTATAATTTTCAACTCCCTGGATTGATAATACTGCAGATCAAAAATCACTTCTTTACTTCTACGATTTTTAATTAGAATTTCCATGTGAACATCTCTGCAGATTTTCAGCCGCCAGTTGAGGAAATATAAAGAGAAAGAACATCATTTTTATATGAAGGCTCAGCATTGTTGGATAGCTCTTGAGTTTAAATTTAAATGTTACTGAAAGCTACAGTCTGTCAGTAAGTAGAGCAGGGCAGTGCTGCCTCCGGTTTTTGCATTGTGCCAACTACTGTGTAGATGGACTTGAGAAAATTGGTAAACTATTTGCAAGCAAAAGGGATTGTGTCTGTATTATGAATTGTGGTGTTTGTTCCAGGGCAAAATTCTCTTTTCTTCTTAAATCTTTAAAGGATTTAGGACTAAGTCATGTCGAACAATGGTGTGCTCATCCAAGGAGAACTGCTGAGTGCATTTAATGATCTTCACTGGTTGTATCAGCACAGAGTGTGCTGCCTTCAAAAGCACACTGTTAGCAAGAGTATTAGGTTTATTTTGCTAGATCAGATATGCACATTGCTTCAGACCATCTCCAATGTCCAGCTGCTGTTTGAAAAGCAGAGTTTCAAGGCATAGCTGCTCCTTGCTTTGACCTCTCCCATTGTTTCCTGAGGGTGGAGATGGTTACAAATTTTGTATTTCTTCTGGACATTGCACTTAATGTTCTGGTCTAGTTGACATGGTGGTTTTAGGTCGTAGGTTGGACTCAATAGTCTCTGAGGCTGTTTCCAGCCTCACTGTTTCTGTGATTCTCTCCTGCTGGTGTAATTGTACTAGGCACTGAAAGTGTTGGCAGGTAGGAGCAAATACTTTTCCTGTTTCTGTCCTATAGCTGTCTAATTTATTTATGTCTTTTATTTCAAATGCAGACTTTAGTAATGTGCCTGACATCACATCCAGTTTGAAAAGGAGCAGTACTGATGGCACTCTGGACCAAGTGCCACACAGGGAGAAGACTGATCCACCCTTCAGGGTAAGAAAATGCTTGACACATCAATCCTTTTGAACCAAAAGGCAGTGTTGTAGCATTAATGCTCTGCATTTTGTTGGAAAGAATTTAACATATGGCATTAATTAAAAAAAAAATTATGCATATTAGCTGTATTTGGTGTTTTAGTATCTTGAGGTCACCCTGACAGATCAGCATCTACAGCACAGCTGCTACATCTGCAGGAGCAGTGTGATGGGGGCAAATGGCAAGCAGGTGGACACTTGTCAGATTCATTTTTCTGTGTGGCTTGAACCCAGTTCCTGCAGAGAACAGTAAAGCTGCTACAGCTTTCTAATTGATTCAGGTTGTTTTGTCTTCTCTTTTTGCTGATATTTCCAGGGCTTGCAATGACCATAGCAATACTATGTCAGTAGTTTTAAACTGAGCTAGAGACTTGGAGAGGTGCAGTGTTTGAGAGACAGTGATTGCCACTCTAATTTGGAGACCTTTTATGTGTCTGCAGTTTCTTTTTGACTTGGCTGGACTAATGGTTTTTCTTCTCTTAGCCAGGACTTTGGAGGCTGAGGCAGGAATGCCCAGAATTAGTGCTCACCTTCAAATGCACTGGTCTCCAAAGAGCAGCTTTTTGTCCATTTTGCTCTGAATCGGGCAAATTGCAACCTGTGTCCAATTCAAGTGCATATTGTTTTGAACCTCCCAACTGCAAGTGTGGGTAGTGTTTTTGTGTTGGTGGCCATGATTTTACCTGGCATTGCCATTCTGACAGCACAAATGTGTTTTAAAATTCTCTTGATGAGTTGGTTGTATCTTCAAGCAAATTTGTGATAACACTTGTGTTAGCACTCTTGCATAACAAGAATGACGTTAGAATTTTTATGGTTCTGGAATACATTACTGTCTTGTGCTAAGTTGTATGAAAAATTTATAGAGATGAGACAGAATGTAAAAACTCAGAAGACTGGCATAGGGAAGATACATTGTGCCTCTAACTGTACCTACTGAGAGGAGCTGTTAATCTTACTTTATTAATTACTTCATGACCTCCTTCAGTCTCACATAGGTGATTTTATGCCCTTCCCCTAGAGAATAAGGAGAAGCCCAGTGATTGTGGGTCTTTAGCCCATCTGCTTCTGCAGAAGGGGTTCCCCACAGAGATGATCTGTATCCTGTGTAATGATTGCTTAAGCTTCCCCAAATTCTTTGCAACCAGACAAGAGAAAACTGGATTTTCTCCCCTTAGGACACATTGTTCCTTTGAAAGGAGTATTGTGGATTTCTCTGCCCTGATGTTTTTAGGACTTCTGCCTGGTTTTAGGGGTGGGGATCTTTGTGGAAGCACAGCAGAGGTGACCCCAAGGCTTAGGATGCTTAGATGTCTGTTTGCACCAGGCCAGGGTCCCCTGAGTACCTTGGGGTGCCCTGCTCATCTGGGGTATGCAGCATCCCCCGTGCACTGTGTGGACATAAATGCTGACCTTCTGTCCTGCTGGAGGGGAGGAGATTCTGGGGCATCAGCTTTGCTTTAGCTGAAGAACAAAGTCAATCCTGTCAAATACACCAGGTGCTAGAAAATTAAGGAGAGTTCTAAAGACTTAAATACACAGAGAGCAATTGATGTACACTAGTTGATGCTTTTAATGCACTAAATTTGCTCCAATGCTCTAAATTACATGCTGCAATTAAAGCTTAATAAAAGAGGGGAAAATGGACAGGGTCTTCTCCCTGCCCTCCCTCCAGCCTCCAATTTGTCAGATGCAGCAGTTATTAGGGCTTTTGCATGATTTGCTGAAGTAATTGCCCATTCTGTATTGCAGTTCACTTCTTGAGCTGACATGCAGGTCTGCTGGTGTCATTTTAAAAATTATCTGAGGCTGTCCTGGTTTTGTAGGTACAAGCCTGGCAATCAGAGGCAGTCTGACTCGGACTGCAGCTGTAAACGAGTCTGTGACAGCTCTGCAATTTCTGCAAATGGTTTGTAATTGATTGCTGTCTTTCTGCTGGAGGGTGCCTATTACCGTCAGAGGTTTTTGTCTGACCCTTTTGATATCTCCAATAGATGTAGAAGTAAAGAAAACCCAAACCTAACAGTTAAGTTCAGGTGGTGTATATTGTATGTGCTTTTGTGATCATGTATAACAGGAATTAAAATTATTTATGTTTTTATAGCTGTGATTTGGGACTGCTCACCAGATGAACAATAACTATTGATAATAAAAGCTAGTTTGAGGAAATTGTGCATAGCATCTGGATTTGGGGTTGTAGAATTTTTTTTCCCTTTGCCTTCTGTTTCCTGCATGTGCTGACTTGACCTCCCACGCCTGTGGACACCATTAGTGCAGCAGGCGAGTAGGCGATGCTGCAGCAGTATGGGGGAGAGGAGCTCTGTAAGCACAGCTCTGTGGAGGAGAGGCTGGTGGTGCTGAGAGGTTCTGAGCACAGCCTGGAACAGCAGGCAGTTTGGGATTATTTCAGGGGAGGCACAGCTAGAGATGCTCACTTTCCAGTTGACAGCAACTGTAGAAGTGATTGTTTGGCTCTGAGGGAGCAGGCTCCTTTGAAGTTTTGTTGGCTTTTGTCCTATAACATGTAAGTAAAGAAAAAACAGTCTTAAAGCTTTGGATTTAATGGTTGCATGTCTGATGTCTGGATTTTGTGTTTCTTGTTTGGAGCATTTTCATTTGTCTGTTCTTCACTATTTTCTTCATCTCATACCAAGCTAAGGTTAGGTAGGCATCATCTCAACTGAAAGTACAGTGAGGCATTTCAGAAGTGCCTTGTAATCTCAGAGAAATAAGTCTTTGTTGTGTGTTTACTACATTCAAACATGCCTTCATTTAGTCAGTCATTCATGGATTTCTTTTTTTTTTTTTTTTTTTAGACTGAGAAATGAATGCATTTAAGAGAGCAAGACAGGCTAGTAGAATTCCAGAAATGGAAGTTGTTCCTTAAATTAAAAAATATTAAAAATACATGGATATCAAGAACCATCCATTCCAGATGCACATTAGTTCTGAAAGCTCTGTATTCTCTGGGATACCTCATTTGTACTTTAATACCTTTAACCTTATCTTCAATTTTATTTAAGAGGGATAGATGCTGTACTTCTAACACATTGTGCTGTAGTACATTTTGGAACTGTGTTAAAATACTGTTTATGTGACAAAAAAATTTTGTCCTTGCACTTGGTTCTGGAGTATGAATATATGAGTAAAATATATGACCTCAGAAAATCTGGAATTGAGGGTGCCTGTTGGTGTAATTAAGTTTAGTTGTGTTTAATCATTTTCAGAAGTAATTGTCTGTGTTCCTAGTGTTCATTCAAATCCTGGTATGTTGGAAGTTGCCAAGAATCAAGCTCTCTTTGCATTGAAGTAGCATGAATACGAATGAACAAAAAATGCAACTTTTCCTCTAGCTACTCATGACTTCTAATTGCAAACTGTATTGGCTAGAAATGTTTTCTCTAGCCCACTGTCTGTTTTAAGATTAAGTTTACTAGTCTGTTACTAACTTGCTTATTTTTACTTTGTATTTTCAGTGTATTAAAAATAGCCTTTTATGAAACATAGCTAGAAGGGGGAATTTTACCATATAATTACCTATTATTTAAACATCTGTAGAAAGAGACCTGCTGTGATCTGAATTTTGGTTGCTCTGAAACTTTTGAGTGCCATCAGTGAGGTGCATTTCTGAAATCGTCTTAAACTCTACCAGACATAAAGAAGTAACTTCATATAAATGCATGTGTGAGAAGGAGAAGATGTATTTTCACTTTAAGTATTTTACAGATCATAAGAAAAAACTTTAGGGTGTACTCTCTGTAAATTTTTCACATAACTTTATTATATCCTTAGCTGTATCTTAGAGGTCTTTAAGAAGCTCAAGAAACCTAGTAAAAAATAGCTGATGTGATGGCTTTTAATCATTATAGAAACAGTCAATGAATACAGAGGAGTTTTATGGTGGCATCTTCAAAAATTAACATTGCAGGTGCTGAAATGGAAGCTGCTGTGTGAGAAACTTTGAATGTTAACAAGAATTGGCTTTTTAAAGAATGGCCAACTGGTTTCATTTTGGTAATGACAAGGCTTTGAAATGCTTCTGTATTTCTTTCAAACAATGAAGTAAAACTGGTCCAGTAAAACTGGAAAAAGTTGAATATAGAAACTTGGGGAAATTGTCTTTGCTGTTGCCACTTGAAATAGTCGCTTTACTCTCAGCATGGCTTATTGGTTGTACATGAATGTGTGTATATGAGGACAAATCTATCCCCATCACCTCTTAATAAAAAAGAAATAAAAGATTCTATACACTGCAGAGACAAAACCCATTTTTTTTTCCTTTAGAATACCATTCTTAATGGAATGAATAGGAAGTTATGATTAAAAATTCTAGAACACCATTCCCTAGCTTGAGCTCATTTAGATTATGTCAACTAATTCATCTTCCCCTCCCTTTTGATGACCATATTGCCTTTTCCTTCATCTGATAAGGAAATGAGAATTCATGGCAAGTCTGATCAGCAGAGTTCATGACACCTTTGGCAAACACAAATCTGCATCTCCTGCAGGAGGGAGCATTTTCATTAAATGCTTTCAGCTTTTCATGGGGTCAATATGACAGCCCTACTTGAAATGCCCATTTTTACAGATATACTAGACAAAAAGAAGGTAGAAAAAAGATGTCCTTATGTATTTCAGAAGTCTTGTTTTTGGATGCTTGAGTTTCCTATGTAATATCAAATCATCCTTCCAGTGTTTTTGAAGCTTGTGTGTTCTGTTTATTGTGATGCCAATTGTGGTCATTCTTCCACTTGCCAATGCACTGAGAAGTATGTTTCCATGAAGGTGGAATGTCTGGGACCATGGTGAGAAAACTGGTTTTTGGTCTCCTTGCATGTAGTGCTGCTTTTCATGTTCAAAGAGTTAATGTGCACGTGTGCCTGACTTGGGCAACTGTTGGTTTTTTTGTAGCCCTTCCAATTGAAGGTATATGTGCAATTGAGCAGCTCATTTGCATATCTGATGGTGCCCAGGAGCTGTGAATGCATAGAGAGACTGGGTCAGAAAACAAACTCATCTTCCAAGTTCTACATCATACAGCTATGTTAGGAAGCTTCACAAAACAGTGCTTTCAACAGTGATTTCAAGATGCAAAATAATTTGTCAGGATTTCAAAAAGAAAATCACTCTCTTATCTATTAGCTGATTTCACACAGCTATTTCTATAATGAAAAATCAGTGAGTATTGTAAAGAGTTTTCTGCCTTTTGTGATTTTGGCCTCTTGTATATACAACATAGCCACCTCTGGAGGGTGGCTTTCATAAGTTGAAGAAATTAGCATTTCATCCTCAAAATCTCTAAAGCTGATTTCAAGATCCCTCCATTAGTAGTACGAACCACAGCCATCAACTTCTGATGAAGAATAATTTAAGGGTAGAAATCCCTAGGTACAATATACATTGAGGTCTAGGTTCAAACCTGGATAAGAGAAAATATATCTCATTGCTGGTCTGCCCAAATGCTGACTTGTTAAAGAAAAAATGCATGGCTTGATTTTTGGGGAGAGGAAGGGGGCAACTGTGGCAGTTGCTGTGGAAGGGTAGGAGTGGAAAGTAGTTAGTAATCATTACTCGTACTTTCATTCCAATCCCAAAAGAAAACCCATGCAATTGTTCAGTGTTTGTGAAAGATTTGAATGGTATTTTATCTTCCAGAATAATGCAAGTGGATGCTAGGAATGATGTATTCCTATGATTTATCACCTAGAAAGGATTGTACATTGTGATCTGTTGCAGATGTGCTTTGGAGTAGTTCAGGGCATTGTTATTCAAAACACACCCAACTGCCTTCTGCTGCCACTGTCAGTAAATGTAATCCTATTTATTTTATGGATCATATATATTATATATAATGTATTTGTGGTGGTTCATTTATTTATTTTGATCTGGTGATGACACTCATCACTCTCAGAGATGAATATGGGGTCACCAGTCTGACTGCGTGTATGAAACAGTGTATGTGAAATAATTTTGTTAAGCAGACTGTAAAAAATCAAAAATCTTGGAAAGGGAATGGTAGTACTAACCTAGTAAACACCAATTGTTGATCTCCATTGAAAGAAAAATAAGCAGAAATGACCAGAAGCCCCATACCCACTCCTTGCATGGAGGCAATTCCAGCAGAATGTCATGATAGCTTCTCATTAGCTCTGTTTTGCATTGCCCAGGCAGTTCCCACTTGCGCAGCATGTCATTAATTGCAGGAGAGCTGCCTGCCTGAAGGTTTACTCAGCATCCAGAGGACATTAAGGATTTTTCCTTTATTTTAATCATGAAAACTTATCTTTAGCAGTTGATGACATCCAAAAGCTTGGGGAGTAGTCTGCAATTAACATTTTTTTTTTTTTTAACTACATGGTACTCTCAAAATCATGTATAGCCTCTGCAATCCAAGTGTCATTTTTTTCCAGATGTGACATGCGTTTAGGGAATCTCAGAGCCAACATGGGAAAATAGCATGTTTCTCAGCAGTGATTTCCTTGATTCATTTGTGCCTGGAGGGGACTATTCTGCATTGAAAGCATGACAAGCCTGTGGGGAGTTCTGCTAATTATTGTGCTTCCTTTGCAGACAGCCCAGCCTATGGTGACCCTACCAGAGCTGGTGGCTCCAGCAGTGTGGAGCCACTGCTGGACCCCTGCTGTCTTCCTGTGCCTTTTGAGAAGGTTATCGGTGAAACTGTAGCCCCTTAGAAGTTCATAAGACTTTTGTTAATTAATCTAGGTTTTAGTGTATTAATCTATTGCTCAGAGAAGGCACCAGAGCTACAGATAGACTACAGGTTACAGAAGGCTTGCTGTAATCCTATCAGTGAGTGCTACTGCCCAGTCCTGGATTTCACTTTGTTGTATTGATCCTGCAGTTCTGCATCCCCTATGGATGGCCCAAAATTCAAACATAAGAACCACGAGTCTTGGCAAACACAGTGAAGGAGCTGCAAAAGCAACAGACCTGAAGCATGGAAAGTGCTGTACCTAAAGTGAACCTGTAACCAGGTCAGGCTGTAGATAGAGACCTGCTTGCACAGTTACTGGTAGGGAGGCACAAGAATGGTAGGAGAGGACACCGAAGGGTCAGCTATGTGCAGTTCTTGCATGCAGAGGTGTGACCTTGTGGCGCTTTGTTTTGTGCTATTACAGTGAGGCCCTGGGGCTTAGGGGGAGGGGGTATTTGTTGTCTTTCCTCCAACTGAAGGAAACGTCCTCTCAAAAGTACTGAGACAGCTTTTGGTGTAAAATATGCAGATGGTTTTGATCAGGAAAAGAAACTGTGTTGTGTTGATGCTTGCAAACGAAGGAAGCCAGTGGGAGATGACTTACAACACAGCTTTTCTTTGTAGTCATGTGGGAAAAATCCATAAGGCTTACCTGCAGATGAGAAGGGAAGCATATGACAGCAGCCCTGAATCATTGCAACAGGATATGGTTAGCAGTGTCTCTGGAGACAGCCGTGCCTTCATTGATGAAGGGCAGGAAGCTGCCTGGGAGCCCAGCACCCCGCGCCTCCAAACGCAGCCCCGGTCACCTGCAGTGCAGGATGTGACGGCAGCGTTCACTTCGCTGTGAAAGGCAGAGATATCTAATCACACTTCTGACAGGCCCAGGGAACTGGGTAACCTCTCTGCAGGCTGCAGAATATTTGGTGGTTTGTTTGTTTTTTTTTTTAAATCAAGATACTGTTCAGTTACAGTGCTGACAGTAACATATGTGTTTTTTCCTTGCAATGCAAAAGCATCTAAGCCCAATTTTAGTGCGTGCCAAGGTATGTGTTGTGCCCAGCAGTCACCCATAGCACACAGTCACTTTAAAGTTGCACAAAGTTTCAGTATAGGATTTCAGATAAATACTGCATCCTGGATGCCATCATAACTTCAATGAGGCTTTGATTCCTATTTTGCTCTGTCAGGAGCATGTAATGACAAAAGTAGACCTGAGATTCTGAAACTGAAAAACGTCTGCCACCTGGAGCAAATTCTGCAAAATAAAAGATAACAAAAAGGTACATGAAAGAATGGAAGAGGCAGAAGAACTAAAAAAAAAAGAAAAAAATTAGAACAAAAAGAAGAGGTCAGTTGAGTCAGATGCACAGGGAGGTTCCACCAGATTTTTGTGTTTTGTTACCTGTTGTCTCTTGTTAACATATTGTGAGCAGACACAGACATCCTCTCACATGGTGATTTCCTTCTGAGACAGCGGAATTCTGCTGTAGTGCCTAAACAAAGCCTTGCCAAAACCAGGGGAGAGGCTAATGTAGAGTTTGAAGAATCTGTATTTGTCTTTACAGGGGAGTTACTGCATCTTTTAACATTTGGAATGCAAAATGCTGGCTACTAACAAGAACAGATACATGCTGCCTTCTCTCCCTCCAAAGGTGGCACACTGCAGAACTATATTGTGAAATATGAATACAACTGCAAAGATAATGTCTCAGTGGTTGCTATAGTTTCTAATTCAATACTTGAGAAAAGTTTTTGCATTCAGCACAAAGCACTTTGAGTGAGAATGTTGCAAACAATATTGAAGATGCTTGAAATTAGAAATAAAACAAGAATTCATTTTAAACATTTGGAATGCTAACTGATTTTTTTGTCACTGGAATTAAAGCAAGTGTCTTCACTATGGTCAATTATGCTTTAAAAATACATTTTGACGGCATTTAAAAACCATGTTATTAGTATAATAAGCATGACAGGAAAATATGCAGAAAAATTATCCACCCACAGTTATAAAAAGTAAAAAACAGACTCCCTCTAGATCAGTGTGGAGGTCTGGAGACAAGCTGTATTAATCCTGAGCTTATAATGCTTTGAAACCCCTAACACTGCAAAGCTCCTCGTACTGCAGGGTACGTAAGTACATGTATATTTTTATATATATATATATATATATGTGTGTGTGTGTGTGTGTGTCTGCATATGCATGTTGTGTATATTAATTATGCTTCTGTGTCACCAGTGGTCCAGACTGATGTTACCATAGCCCACAAATACTCAGGACTGTCCTGCAGGCAAGCCACTGTTTCCTTTCATTCAAAGCGTACACTGAGGGAGCAAAATTAGCCTTTTACCTTCATTTATTAAGGGCAAAAGCAGGATGGGAAATGAACTGGATGCAGATAAGCACACCTACACGTATCAGGACAATAGAGGGAAGCCTGTATTATGAAGGATGTCACTGTTATGGTAACTATCAAGGCTAGTGCCACTGAAATGGAAAGATGAAAACCAGATGTTGTTAAAGGGAATGTGCGTTATTCAAAGTACACAGGAACAAACAACAAGGCTATGTAATTTTTCCAGTGATCTTAAAAATATTTCACAGTGATGGATTATTTCACTTGTTTTTGAAAAGTGCTTGAGTGCTGCTTGTGTGCTTCTAGAAAAAAAGGAAGGCTAAATGAAAAGCATTCATTCATTTGCTTTGCTTTAGTCTGTGTTGTTCCTCTTTTTGATTTGTCCAAGTCCCTCAATAGGAGATGGAAAGATTACTGAAACATAATTGTCTTTTTCCTAATGAATACACATTAAAAAAAAGCTGTTAATTGGTAACATCTTTTAGCTGGCATATGGCTAGCTAATAATGCAGACTTAATTAGCAAATCTGGGGAAGAATAACTTCCTAATATGGAATTAAAAAGGCCTGTCATTGTTTTTCATCAAGATTGACGATATTGCTTGGACCTGAAATTTAGTAACCTTTTTTGTTTTTTCCTCAGTCCCAGTGGATGAGCTGTGTTTTTGCATGTATCTATTAGAAAAACAGAGCTTGAAAGTGCCAGGTACTAATGCAGATAGGAAATAAAGAAAAAGTAGCTCTCCAGTAAGTGTAGTTATACTCTTAGTACACATGGATCTGGTGACCTGGCCCGTGTTATTTTTAAAATGCCATATGCAGCACTGTAAACTTTTAATTTCTTCAAACTACTTCTTTTTGTTTCTTATCTTTAGACTTGCTCTGTGGATTCTAGGGATCTGTGGACTACTGCAGAGGCAACCATTAATGGTGGATAAGAACAGTAACAGTAATCTATGAATTTGTATTTTTAAACAAGGCTGTACGTCCACTGAAAAATGAAGTGTTAGGGAGCAGGAAAAACCTTTAGTGTTCCTTCAAGACCATTTCCTCAATCTTCTGTTTACAGTCTTCTCCCCCAGTGAACCCAGAAGGGGCACAGTCCATCCGCTAAGCAAGAGGTTCCTGCTGCTGTGATGTGTTCTGCACACACATGTGATGTGTCTTATCAGCAGCATGTTGTTTCAGGGCTCCAGCATCATTTTTCCTCTGATAGGCAGCCTCTCAGTGACTGAGCTGTACAGTTTGGCAAATGCTGAGCTGTCAAGTTGTGCTAATGATTTGGAAAGAGATGGATGTAAGTTTAATTGCAGTAATTAAAGGAGAAAGCTGTGCTATTCCCTTGCTTGTATGAAGGTGAACATCCTTGAAACCTTAGAAGCAGTGCACTCATACCCAAGGCTACAGATACCCAGGCTTGGTGTGTCATTTGGGCTCAAGAGTTTGCTAGGGAGCAGTAGGTGCTGCAAGGGCAGTGCTGAATGAAGCCTTACAGCTCAACTTCATTGCACTGTAGGAGTGCTGTGGTAGGGCAACATGGGAGTTGCTGTGTTTTATTATGCCACTGGTGAAGCTCTCCTTTTGTTAATGAATTGCTTGTCAGTCTTTTATCTCTTCAGTTCCATGTTGTCATGTCCTATAATGTTTTATTTAAAGCTGCATTGTTCTTAGGGTAATCTATCTGTAGACCCAATTGGTTTTGTGTAAATATGTCAAAATCAGAACTTTTACTTTCAAGCCTGAATTTATTACTGAGCTCATTTTAAATTTCTTTTTATTGATGTAATTATGGCTAAAAAGTTCAAACAAAGGACAAACATAATTATATAAAAAATCATCCAGAGAGCTGCCTATTTGTTTTTCACTTTATCATTGTAAGAGCATTTGTATGCCACAACATTTAGCAGCATATACCCTTGACAGAGCATCAGTGCTATTGATAAATCATGGTGACCTTCAGGGCAGTCAGCACCCTCTAGATATTTTTAGGTATTTGGCTAACTTTCTCAAAGCACCTGATGTTTTGTTTATGCAGTAAATTTCACAGGCAGGGAGGCAGGTATATTTCTGAGGAGATCAAACCCATCTTCTCTTGTCATAACTGAACTTTGTCCTGCACTCACCATATCAAGCTATTTATAAAAAAATCTTCTCATCTAGCTTTGTTTTCTTTATTTGTAGCAATAAAGGGAGGCATGGCAGGTCTGTTTGTACTCTCACACGCTGCTTAGCCTCCTTGCATTGGGATGTTGTCAGCGTCTCTGATTTCGGGTAATCGGCACAGAAGAGAAACTTGTGCAGCTGAGCTCAGAGGGAAGGTTTGTTTGTGGGGGATCACAACATCCGTGGCTTCCTTCCGAGGGCCTTTTTCCTTTGGCAAAGTTTGCATTCACAAGCTACAATGCCCGCCTTCAGGAGGAGTAAAACCAGAGCTAAGAGTTTGGCGCTGGCTCGCAAAACCCAGCAGCAGGCAGCAGCAGCTTACGGCTCCCTGCACAGGATGTTCTCCGTGGTGAGTTCTGCAGCGGCGGGGCTCCAGCGGGCTGCTGCTTCCTTAGCCTGGGGTGGCGGGGCTGCAGCAGCATCCAGGCTGCCTGTGCCTGATGAATATGACTGCCCCAGCACTAGTAATCGAATAATGGATTCTCGCAGGGTGTAGCTGGTGGCTGAGCTTGTGCCAATACTCTGCGTGGGAAAAGGTTTGGGGTCTCTGAAGTTTGGGGGAGGGAAGGGTGGGTTGGTTGCCTGCACTGTTTGCTGCTGGGCTCAAGCAAATTGTTATTTCTTGCGTCTCTCAGAGAAAGGACTAAGTAAGATCCATATTTTGACAAGAAGTGGGAAGATTTTAAAAATATTCCATGAAAATTTAGAAATAACTGCAGCATGAATGTTTTAACTGTTTCTCTGTTTTTTCACAATTAAGTTAGTATTGTGGAAATAGGGAGGGAAAAATATGATCTATAATCAAGGTAAAGCTGGCAAAGTACAAGAAGGCTGTATATATTTATTACACAGGTGGCAGAAACATAACATGAGCCTCCTGCATTAAAATTGACAACATCAGGATAAGGACCTGTGGTAGGAAGAACTGGCAGTATTTTACAAAATCAGGGTTTGAGAAAATTTTTATTGTGTGCTTTGATGTTGTCTCATAAGACTCTCCTTTCTATGACCTGGGCTGTCAGGGGTCCTCTTTTTGTTTTCCTGATGTTCTCATCTTTATGTTTTGTATAGTCAGGATTTAGTGTCCTGCAATGGAAATCACTTCTATTTTGCTTTTGACTTTGGTATGAGTTGGGTCAGATGACTTTGGAGACTGATTCTAGAGAAACTGAGCACAGCATCTGTGAACTCAGTGGTTGCTGCTTGTCCTGGGGACATGGTCAATGCAGGCTCTTGGGCCCAGGTCCCTGCTGCATGACTTGGTTTATAAACTAGAGTTTCAGTCAAGTACCTTAGTCACCACTGGTGGTTCTTCTGTACTCAGAGAGAAAGATGGGCATCTCTCTGTGGCAGGTGAGAGGGAAGATTTGCCACAGTGCAAATATCAGTAGCTCAGGCACCACATTGGGTACTCACCTGATCTTTGCATCTGGACTGTTTTTACACAGTTGTATATTCAGCCTTCTTTCAGGCCTTACCCTATGCTCTCTAGAAAGAATTACTGGGTCAGCAGCCCCTCCCTCTTCTTATAGTATTTGTGGTAATTCTAAATGAGGTTGGTGACATCTAATTCTGTTAACAGGCTGATTTGCTAATATAAATCTCCCCAAGATTGGAAAATTCTAACTTAAAGACAAAAGTTCTTTGTTAATTCCTTGCCTTTTTGTATAACCTGGTAGTGTCTAGCAGGGCACCTCATCCTCTCATCACCTCTCATCCTGTGGTGCAGAGGATTTGCTTCTCCCTCCTTAAAACTTGACTCTATGCCTTCCTTATTGCTGTGAAGGATCTGAGTGGACGCTGAACAAAAAGTCATTGTTTTTGCACAGTTTTAGATATTTTCATTAAAAGACACACAAGAGACAGAGTGAAACAAAGCACACTTCTAGAATTTTATTGTCAGTCAGGAATAAGTTCATATTGAGTGGCCTTGAAGCTGGGAAAAGGAGAAGGAGCAGAAGATGAACAATGACGGAAGCTACTTGCTTTGGTTTAGCTTCTATTGCCTAAAGCTGAGCAGCACTTTTGTCCAGACATGTATGGTGAAAATGCCACAAAGTGTTTTTCAGTAAAGCTCTGCTGGCATTTTTCAGTTTTAATGAACAAATTAGAGGACTGTATTGGTATCTAATGGGAAGTAACTTTATTTTGTGGTCTTTATGGAAGCTGAAGCCTGCAACTTTCTAGCCTTTTATGTTGCTTGGTTACAAAGTACTTCCCAGTCTGAGGAGATGCCAGAGACACCCATAGAGTGATGCACCCACAAAGAAATGGCAACTGTCAGGGCTACCTTTGTTCTGGAGAGAAATACAAATTAAAAGGGATGGACATCTCCAAGAGCCTTTTCTTTCACACAGAGCGAAGGATGTAAAGGTGTCTCAGGCTAGCTGTACATTGCTCAAAATTCCATGTAATTGTATTTCCTCTGCTGACTGGTGCATTCAGTCTTCCTGGAAATACATACATCAGACAGAGCTGACGTGTTAGCTGTTCATTTTTGCAGGGCACAAGTCTAATCTGTTTCTGCAGGATGTTTCTGAGCACGTTTCCTCTTAGGGTTGAGAGTTCAAAGGATTGGTGGTCCAGCCCATAGATGGGGTCTGTGTCCTGCACAAGGATACTGAATCCTGAACCCTCTTCAAAGGACATGCATGGCTTTCACTTCACCAAGGAGTCTTTCTTAAGTAGTGTAGAGTTTTCCAAGTCTACTAAAAAATATCCCTTTCCATCACTGTTTCAAATAAACCCTGGCAGACTGGCAGAGTACATGGTATATATAAATGAGGGTAAAGTAAACAGCAGCATGCAGGGACCCCATAACACTAATTGACCTTGTGCAGCATTTATGCTCAATCAGTATAATTCAGTAGAAAGTCACAGGATAGCCATGAAATCGTTGTGCTAGTTCTTAACCATGGCTGATTAATGTCTTCTGCTCTCTCACTGATTAATTTTATGGGGTTTTGTTACTCTGGTGGGGATAGCAAAGCCTCAAATGATGATATGCTTGTCTGCAAGGAGCAAAGAAAATCTGTAAAGCATCCTTTTAAGAATATCTTTTTGCTCATTTTAGGGGAATAATCTGTAATATTTCTTATCAACAACTGAAAATAAAATATGCTGCATCTCCATCTGACAAACTAAGCACCACTGTGGTTGTTGGTTGTCGTGGGTCAAGGTGACATCTCTGTGAGCTGGAACTTTCCCTTCAAAGGTTACTTTGAGAATCCACAGTCTCAGAGAATACTCCTTGCAGAAGGATGTGGAACCTTAAGTCTGAGTCTCAAACATGTGGGGATGAAAGGAATGTTTCTCCAGGCTACTTCTACACATCCTTCTGTTTTCTAAGAGGCCAAGAGAGTACTGGGTAGGAGGTTGCTTCCCCTCACTGGTAGATCTGCAGAATAGTTTATACAGCTTTGTTGGAAAATCTTGAATGTGGCCAATAAACCAGCACAGTGCTCCTTAGCTTCCTTCCCCCTGAAATATATGTGGGTTTTTTTCCTCCTTTAAGCCCTGCATAAACTCCATTTTTCTTTCCCACCTCTAGCACTGTTAGTCTAAATTTTTTAGCCTTATCTGTCTGCTGTTCAGTGCCAAAGGTAAGCTGAAGCTGCTTGTAGTCCCCTGTGCATGTTACTGAAAGAGGTACACTGCACTCAAGTAAGGGATTTTGGAGGAAGTTTGCTGCTTCCATTGTAGTTTCTCCTCAGCTTTTATCTGTTCCCAGCTACCTGGCACCCTTGTCTGCAGGGAGTTATCTAGACTTATATTTTTTACTGATTTAAATGTTTTTATTCTGATAAGCTGCACACTATAAAGGTTGGCATGAATATTTTTTTTTTACCATTTACTAAGTACGAGCAGTCTTGGTCCTGCACAAATAAAATCAGCTGTGTGTTTGAGGAATTTATCAGTTTTATCTGAGAGTCATATCTGCCTGTTTTAACCATTGCAATGTCAAGATCAGAGCAAATTGAGGGTAAATTCCCTCCTTAATTCAAGATAGCGGTGGATGTGTGTAGTATCAAGAAGGATTTTTTGAATCTTCTCAGCTTAAGGGCACTGGACTACCAAGTTTTGATTTGGCATCCAGAATGCCCAGCTGGTTTTGAAATCCCAGCTGCAGGGCAAATTGAGCTGCCCAAATAGAGGGCAGAGGCTGAGCCTCTCCTGCCCACACACGCCGGATGTAAAAGAGGTGGTCCTAGGGATTTTCACTAGAGACTTTTCAGAAAGGATCTGTTTTAAACAGTTTAAAAGAGCAGGAAATTGTTTAGTGTCAGAGGCAGAAAGTAGCATCCAGAACAGCTGGGAAAAAGGGCAGAGATCCTGACCTGGGTGGTAAGAGAGTTTTGGGAAGAAACATGGAGGAAGAATTGTTTTATGCTTCTCTGTCTATTCGTTGCTGTGTTTTATTCATACTAGGCTCCTTGTCAAGAACCAGTGGTTCTGCTGGTCAAATGGGTTCCTTCATCTTCTGTGGTCCATGCAATGTGTATGAGTGAAAGTGAAACACATTTGTCCTGTTATCAAGTAGCATTTCATGTTTGATTTGACTGAAGTGTAAATACCACAGAGGGTACCAAGAGTGAGGTCTGGAAATTGCATGGTCTGGAAGACACTTCCCTCTTGTAAAGGGAAGGACACAGATCAGCAAGACTTAAGGAAAAGACAAGATCCTGTGAGCCAGGAGGTCAAGGGCAATATTTTTAACGCTAAATTTGCAAACATATCCAGGAACATATTAAAGTTTATAAAAATCAGTGCTTGTTGGCAGTATCTGAGAGTTAATCCTGTGCCTTGGGCTTAGGCCAGCTATACAGAACAATTTCTGACAGCAAAATTATATTGCTTAGGTGATCAAAAAGTATTTATATTGAGGAGTATCATCTATTTCCATATGCTTTCCCATACAGTGATTCTCAGTGACAGATGCAGCACTGACCCCAAAACTCAAGGGGATGTAGAAATAGCATGTTCCCTGATGTCTGCCTACTCTATATGCAAAGGTGGTTGAGGAGGAATAGAGGACTTCTAACTCTTCCTTGTAAAACTGTGCCTGATGATGATGCTTGTGACTTGCTTTCAATAGGCTGCCTTGCATCCTTGATCCCAGTGTCCTTGAACAGTCATCAGGCTGATGTAAATCAAGCTGCCCATATGCATCTTGAGCTGTAGAGAGTGTAAAATCTGAAGCATTCTGATATAAATACAAACCTTTCTGACATCAGAAACAAAGCAAACAAAATTGAAGTGCTTTGGCATTCAGTTGTTTAGAAGCTGCTTTAAAATAACCCACATACACAGGCACACACCACTTCCTAAACAATTTGTTTGCAAGCCACTAATTAATTTCAGTGTCACAGACTGACTACAATTTTAAAATTCATTCCGTCAGTGTGGAGCTGTAATTCCAATAAACACCATTCAATTAATACTGCATTTTTTTAGTCCTAATAAGTGTTGAAAATACTACATGTAACTAAATTTCATAGTCCTGCAAACTGGATTATACTGGACTATGAAGATAGTTGCCATATCATTGAGGAAAGTAACTTCATTTTTTTAAGAGTGGTAGCATTTTTCAAACTGAGAGTTGGGAAACTAGAGAGTAATATGGGCTACATGGCAAATATTTGACATTTTGACATTTATTTTCATCATATAGGTGTTTTATCACAGGAATTTTTGAGATTAAATATTACTAGTCCATTTAGCCTCTACTTGACTGAAAGACTTTGTATAGCTCAATTCATTTTCAGATTAACTTTTGCATTTGTTTATTTGATGGCCTAGTATTGTTGGTGAACTAAGATACACAGGTAATCAGTGGTGAATCAGGACACCCAAAAAGGATGACTTGAAACAGCTTGTGGGATAAATAAAGTACAAATTAAGACAATTCTGAATGCACTCACATCCTGATATCACTGAAAAAAGACTTGCACATGAAATAAGGCAGCCTTCATGTAGTCCTCATTTGAATGCACTTGCTAAATACAAGGTGATAAATAGCACAGCTTATGCAACTGTCCAGTTTGTGCAAGTCTCTGAATGACAGAAGCACTAAAGAATTGTTTCATGTAGTACAAAGATGTGGGCACCAAATGCTGTTAACATGCAATCAGGTAATGATAGTGATGTTTTAGCTTTCAGGGAAACACCATGCAAGAAAGAGAACAGTGGAATAATTTCAAATCAAGCATTGAAGATTATGGCCTGCAAAGTTGCTCTTGGATATTAGTTGGGGTCATCCAAGACAAAATTACATAACTATTTCGTAGTGTCAGAAATATCTCCTTGTCTTCCATCTTTGCATCACAAGATTAACTGTTGTTGATCTATCTTCAGTTCCTACCGTTTGAAAATTTTCTGATTTTTTTTAAATTCTGTTTTTAATCATTCTTCTAAAGAATCTCATATATTTAGTTTTTCATTTGCCTTTTTTGAAAGCAAAAGACCCTGATATGTAGTTGCATCCTTGGAGAGAAAACATCTGACCATCTTTTGACCCCCAGATATTGGAACCTGAACCCTCAACTCCATGTCTCACTGTTTAGAAAGCAATAACAAAATGCACAACACTATATAGATAGCAGATTAAATATAAAATAAATTATCTGGATGCTTATAGGATATTTATCTGCTAATTCTTTCAGTTTTGATGCAGTGTTGCAAAATAAGAGAGGTGGAAAACAGTGTGATGCTAGTGTCATAAGAATCAAAGTATGTGATATATCCAAGTGCTCTCTAATCTTTTGCATTCCATGAACTTGTATCTGAAGACAGAAGATAATCTGTGCTGGAAAATCACTAGCAATTTTAAATTCTTTTCACTGCTCTGATCTAGTTCTACTATAAATTAAAGCTGTTCAGTGCCGTCAAGATACACATCTTGATACACACTGATAAAAATCAGTGGCATGCTCTTGCCCCTGATACTAGAACAGGAGCAAAATGGGAGGAATTTAGAAATAATTGTAGTACAGCTTGTATTCTAAAATATTGTCGCTTGTCTCTTTCTTCTCACTGAACAGAGCGCAGAACAGATCAGTGCGTTGTGCCGAAACTTCCAAGAAGTCCAAGCAAGCAACATGGAAGGACAGAAGGACAGCCAGGACCCACCTCCACGACCACTGGCTCGCCACCTTTCTGATGCAGATAGACTGAGGAAAGTCATCCAGGAACTTATGGACACCGAGAAATCTTATGTCAAGGTAAAAAACCCAATGTGGCTCACTTGTTTTTGAGGCTGACCATGACTTGAGGACAGTCTAAACATATTTTGATCTTATCTTTATACAACCAGCCTTCCACAAGGGTCATAACCTACAAAGTCTCCTTTATCTAATTGTTCCTGTTGTTTCTGGCAGACTTGCTCCTGTAGCTGAGGCTGTAGGATTTGATGTAGTAGCCCTAGTTGTAGTCAATTTGTAGTTGTGTAGTTGTGTCATCAGGGGAGAAGATACCTGCAAACAAAAAGGGTTTTCCAGGGGATGTGGCCCCAGTTTTCAAGATGAAAATAAATCTGGTAGAAATACAGAACAGTCTCCTACAAATGAGTATGTGGAAAAAGAGTGCATGATTATTTTTGAAGCAGGAAAGTTAAAAGGCACCACTCCAGTGGGTTGTAGCATGACGTGGAAGTTATTTCCCTTCTGACTGATAAGACTGCAGTTTGTTCAATGTATCTCCTTTTTATGTGACTGGATGCCAGAGGAAACATGAAAAACACCAATTTCATTGACCTCCAGCAAGAAGGCATCATCTCCTTTTCTGGGTCTCAAAACATGTATTTACAGATGTCAGTACTTGCTGCACTAATATTTGTGGAAAGGAAAACACTTCATACACCAATGCACTAATACAGCCTTATGCTGGACCCTCATTTGTCACCTGATGTATTTTTTAGAGGAATCACTTGAACAAAGCATGACCATGGAGGCCATTGATACACGTGGAATTTTGCATCAGGAAAAATCCTGGCAGGTTGCAATACTTGGTACAGCGTTTGCAGGGAGCTGCTCATTGTTCCTTCTATGCAGAATTTCTGGTGTGTCAGAGAGCCCTGTAGTTGGCCCCAGCCCTGCTGTCATGCTTTGGTTTGGGGTAGGAAGTCTTCAAAAATGGCACTAATTTTCTGAAGAAGTGACTGAAAAAGCCCTTGATCACACCTACCTGACAACATGACTGAAAACTTTAATAGCTTATAGGATTTAAAATGCTACATGTCCTTCTGAATATTGCTACAGATGCTTAAGTAAGTGGCTATTTATATAGTTTATTTAACATACATAATTAAAACATTTGATGCCATTCATATGGATGGACTCATTTGAAAGCAATCATCTGTAACAATTCTTCCTCAGGCTAGGCTAAAATATAATTTGGTGTAATCAAGTTATAAAGCCTTAAGGATGAAACAGAAACATTCCACTAAAATCAGTTGGCCTCTAATTTAGCAGTAACTTCAGTGCTAACAACATGCAGGCTATTTTGTTACTGAAGAGTAATTTTGTCTTTAATTAGTTCTCCAAACTTACCTCTATCTCAGTGTTGCCATATAAAGAACAGTTCCCAAATGGTACAGAAAAAGTGAACAAATATTCTTTTTTGCAGGACTTGAGCTGCCTCTTCGAGCTATACTTGGAGCCCCTTCAAAAAGAAACCTTCCTTACTCAGGATGAGGTGAGGGATATCTGAAAAAAGGTCCTTGCCATTCTTTTATGGGTTAAGACCTTGGCACTTGGGTTTTTTGTTGCTGAGAGTGTGACAGAAAAAACAGGGGACAAAGATGACAGTAGGAATGACATTAGTCAGTGCCTTTCTCTCTGGTGTATGCATCACTTCCTCTTCTTAAAGGGAATTGTTCTGAGTTTACTGCTGAGAAACCTTCACTTTTTGCATAGATTTTTTTATAAAACCTGTTTGAAAAGTATTAACAAAGACATTACCAGCCTTTGCAATCTGTGTGTTACATCTCCTTAGTCCACTGTTTTCAAAGGACCACTTTTAGGTCCATGGAGTGCTGTACTTCACAGCCTGATGTTTTTTTGCACAGATGGAGTCCTTGTTTGGCAGCCTGCCAGAAATGCTGGATTTCCAGAAGGTGTTTTTGGAGACCCTTGAAGATGGAATTTCTTCTTCCTCAGATTTTAATACATTGGAAACACCATCTCAGTTCCGGGTAAGTATTTCTTCATTTCATACTTTCTAGTGTGCCTGAAAATGTTTGGGAAAATCTGGCTTTAAGAAGTTTCTGGCTCTAAGAAGTTTTGTAGGGTTGCTTTTATGTTTGAAGATTTACTTTGGATTACAGAGTTTTATTTAGCAATGAAAGATAAATGCTACTTTTCATGGTCTTATCTTCCTCCCCAAGGCAAAAGCTGCAGCATGGAAAAGGCAGAGTAGACTTGGAGTGCATGATAGACAGGCACTGTTTGTGAGGCACAACTCCTTTGTAGAGAGTTTATTGTCACTCTGCTGAATTCTGCCCTGCCTGTGCTTCTCCCTGCTGTGCCCTGCTAACTCCCAACAGACTGGGAGCTTTTCTTGTTAAATGCCACACGAGTTTCCCATGTTGTGAGGTCCAAGAAGTGGGCCTGTGAAGTGTAAATGGCTGTAGCACCACCCAGTACATGCCCTGACTGGATGAAGTAAATTCCCTGGCAATGGAGTCACTGGCTCAACTGCTGGCAGGTCTCCTGAACACTTGCTGCACTTTGTGGAGCAAACATTGATTAAAAAGGGTGAGAGGGCTGCTTTCCTCCTCCTTTCGCTGCTCCTTTTTCTTACATTTGCTTTGGGAGGCATTTTTCTAAAAATCTCTCTCTTGTGATTCAGTCCCTCCCACATCTTCCCAACCTCCCCTTCATCCAAGAACATCAGAGGTCTCCTGTAATTACCACCTGCCTGAGAAAGGAAAACAGCTGGAAAGCAATCCTCTATTTGTTTTACTCTGTCCCTTCTGGCTTTGGCACTTTTATGCCTTGCTTCCTATGGCTCATTTTTTTCACAGCACAACATAGTTATATGTCTGCAGATTTTTGTTCCTCTGCTGTCTGAAATATAACCTAAAACAAAATACCTGCTCAGGAAAAAAGGAGAAAATTGTGGGCTATGCCTAAATAGGCTGACCTCTACACTCAGCAAAATGCAAAAATATCATCATTACTACCAGTAGCATATTCATGTTACATATCTATAATACATATATAGAAAGATAGCAGATAAGCCACTATGAGACTGCTTGTTGTATGCTTGAATATTTATTTAGGATTCTAGTAGTGAACTAATATTTTGATTGTGTTGATTTCAGAAATTGCTCTTTTCCCTTGGAGGCTCCTTTCTGTATTATGCTGACCACTTCAAACTGTACAGTGGCTTCTGTGCAAACCACATCAAAGTTCAGAAAGTTCTTGAGAGAGGTAATTTATTGTCTTCATTATTGTAATTCACTTGCATGAATTCAAACTGCAGTGAACTACTCTAAAAAATCTTGTCAACTTGCAGAGCATATTGGATAAAATCAAGGAATAAATATTGGTATAAAGCAAGGACTAATCAGGTGACTTTCAACAGGAAGATCTAAGATCAGAGGTTCTGCTGAAGTAGGCTATAGACCTGAAGAATAAGATTCCTTTTGTAACCTCCAGGCAGTAGCCTGGAGAGCTGTAGAAACACCTTCCACAAGTTTGTACTGTCTGCAGGTCCAGACTTCAGAAAAGCACCAACAAATGATAGAATAAATCAGGAATTACTTCCTCTGACATTGGCTGCAATGCAGTGGAAAAATTAGAGAAATAATCCCACCTTCATAAAATTGCTCTCTCAGTCCTTTTGAATATTATTTGATGCAGGAAATTATTATGAAATTATTAGTGTATACTACTCTTTAAATCATCCATTGAAAAGGGCGAGAGTTTTGGTGCTGGGTTCAAGTTGCCATTCCATGTTTTTAAGTTATTGTAACTTCCATGACTTTTGTGTTCAACTGACCAATTTTTTTTTTTTTTTTTTTTTTTTTTTTTTTTTTTTCCCATATAGCCAAAACAGATAGTGCCTTTAAGAACTTTCTGGATGCTCGAAATCCCACAAAGCAACATTCTTCTACACTGGAGTCATATCTCATAAAGCCTGTTCAGAGAGTGCTCAAATACCCTCTGCTTTTAAAAGAGCTGGTATCTCTGACAGACAATGAGAGTGAGGAGCATTATCATTTGACAGGTAACTTCTTTTCTTCTACAGGAATGAATATGAGTTAAGTTTTATTTCCTGCCCCTTCTGAAGATACAGGTAGGCTTTCTGGTAGATAGCACAGAAAAACCTAGAGAGAATTCCCTCCCACTCCTTAAAAGTAATAAGTATTTTTTTCGTTCCTTTAGCTAAAAGTCCTACTTGGTATGTCCAAGTCTCTTTGAGTAGGACTGGGATCTTTATCCTCATGCACAGGAGCATGTCAGGTCACAGTGTTGCCTTTTTTTTCCTTAACCCACTTGAGAAACACTGACCAAGGCTCCATCTTGTGGTTATCATTCAGTTATTGAAATACATTGAAGTTTAAGAGCACCACAGAAGGAAATGTTTGTTGTACGAGGTCTTTCTGTGACTCCTGCTTGTGTAGAAAAGATCTTTGTCAAATGTTTGCAGTCCTCCCATGTGGAGAGACTTACCTAACATGCATTAGAGTTGATTGCTTTTCTAGGCTCACATGCCTGGGACTTCAGGCAAATTCCAGTTCAGGTCTGTCAGCACCTGATGGATGAAAATGAAGAGATGTATTTTATGGATCAATTGTCATTTTCACAAAATGGATGCAAACAAAATACACTGTCAGTAAAAACTCATGAGGCTCTTACTGACTTCAAGAGGAGCTTCCAATATTGTTCCCTTCCCAAAACAAGCTGGGGGTGGGGACTTACTTGCAGGTCTTACTTGGATAGGTGCCAAACTGCTAAAACGCTGCGCCATTAAGAATTGATGAAACAAAGGATCCCTGTCCAATTCTGTTCTGAATTAATACAGAAATCTAATGGAATCTAGTGACATTCTTGTTTGGAAAATATAATTTAAGCAAAATCTGGCCACCAGCATTTCATGTGTGCAGCCTAGGAGGAACTTGTACAGCTTAACACTATATTTCTTTGTCCATTCTTGGATGCATTCTGGATTCTGAGACAAATGCAGTTTGTTTCTTTTAAAAGATAACTTACTCTAGGATGAGTGTAGATTACTCCAGAGATCCTAGTGACCATATATCTACAAGATGCAAAATTTAACCACAGTAGTATCATACTGCTATAAATATAGATAACTTTGGGGGCTTGTCACTGGAATGCTCATTGCAGTGTTTTCAGCCACTTAAGATACCACATGAGCATTTTTCACTTACTCTGAGAAGGAAATATTTCTTCTACTGTTGCTATGAGAAAGTACTGATACAGAGCTAGAATTCAGTTCACCTGACCTTGGGAAGGCAACATCATTTTACGTGCCTCAAGGGGAATTAAATTTAAAATTACCATATTTAGAAAATAAAAAAATTAATTACATAGCTGTGTATGAAATTTTTAAACCTTACAGAAGCACTGAAGGCAATGGAAAAAGTAGCAAGTCACATAAATGAGATGCAGAAGATATATGAAGATTATGGCACTGTATTTGACCAACTGGTTGCAGATCAAAGTGGAACAGAGAAAGAGGTAAGAGAAGAAAAAACATGTTGCATTGTCTCTTGAAGCATTATCCAGCTTGCTGTTGGGGCTTCATCTCTTCCTAAGGTAATTTTGGGAACTTACTTGCACTGGCCTTGCTCCATTCTCCTTTAATATGTTGACTTGTTTTGTATCTGCCTGTCAAATTTCTTTATGTCAGTAGGTTATGGCAGAGTTTCCAGAGAGCTGCCAGAGCCACATTCTGGACTGACAGAAATTGCAAGCAGGAGTAGATACAGTTCTCAGTAGGAAAAAAAACCCTCTTGTCAAAACATTGCAGAGATTATCCATGCCCCAAGGCATTCAGATTTTATGCTATTGAGTTCTTAAGTTCTTACCATATTTTTTCACCCATATAAATGAAAATGGCAATTCAAGGGATTTCACATTAAGGTCTGTTATTCTCATTCTCTACACTTCCAGTGCTGAGGCATCCATGGCTATTTGTCAGAGCAAAATCCATTAGTTATACAGACTATGTGCAGTCATCTCCCAGAACTGGGGCAGCAATCCTCAACTTAGCTATTTACATCAAACAATTACTAAGCAGATCAAATCTGTAAAGTTCGATATCAGATATGAGAGATGTCATCTCTGTTCTTTCATTTCTTGCTAGTAAAAGTCAAATTGTCCCTGTTGACTACCTGGTTTCTCATCATTTATGGGGAAACAAAACTTGACAGCCTGTGATGTTCTTCAGCATTATGTTGTATCCCACAGAAGAAAGGAGCCTCAGAGTACAAGACCTCCATTAATTCTGCCATTGGTATTGCCATTAATACTAATTACTCTATAGCAATTAAAGATTCCTACAGCTAACAAATCAGGCAGTTCATAACTGGCTATATGGATGTGTAAGATAATCAGATCACCTTAGTATTCTTCTAAGTTATTAATAGTAAGAACTTCTACCCAGCTCCCATAACTTAGGGGCTATTACTTTATGTATTTGTAATCTGTTTTAAAAAAAGGGATTACTCACACTTTTCCTGCTATAGTGAAGATCTCTTTCTATACATAGATACAGAAAACATAGATCCTTAAAGTTATGGATGTGTACTAAAATGCAGCACGGATGCACAGATATTTATACTGTTTATTTATGTTATCCACTGCTATGATTTAATACAGGTGACAGAGCTTTCAATGGGAGAACTTCTGATGCACTCTACAGTTTCCTGGCTGAATCCTTTCCCGTCGCTGGGCAAAGCAAGGAAAGACCTTGAACTTACAGTGTTTGGTAAATGTTTTCCTTAAGGACTCTGTGCTTTCAAATCTGATGATTGCCACATTAAATCTTCTCACAGGATAAAAGCCCCAAACTCCCTTCCCTGTAGTAATGTGGTATCTAGAGTGGACATATATGTGAGAAAATACATAGCTGTATTTTCCTAAGATGAAAAAAGTTTCTATTTATTTGCTTGCTGGTACTGTTTGCTCTGTGAGCCACCCTCAGCTGCTGTCTTGCCTATATTTAAACTATGGAAATCAGTGATTTTCAAGAGGCAATATTAGTCTTTAGAACAATCTGTTAAATGAAGCTTTCAAAGGAGGATTGTGGGAAAATCATGATTTATTCTACTCTTGTGAATTCAGAGTAACTTCTGCTTTACAGCTACTGCACTGAAATCTGCATCCAGATTATTTTAACCTGAAACTTGTTGTGGAAATGACAGCATGCAAAGAAGAGTCCATTTCTTAAAAAAAAAAAAAAAAAAAAAAAAAAAATTCAGTTGATAAACACCTTCAGAAGAACTCCAGGTTGATGACAGACAGGTTTCTCTTTCTCAGGGCATTCCTTCCCTGGAAAGCATGGTTAGGGGAGGGGATGCTTCAAACAGAAGAACAAACTGTTGAATTGCAGGGAGAACAGACTGTGTCCTTCACAGCACTCTCCTGCTTTAGGCCCTTCCTCCACCTGAAAATGTCCACTGTCTACAGAAAGAAATTTTTACATCTAACCTACATCTTCTGTATTTGTTTATGTGAAGGCTTACAGGAGATAGGTAGTTGCAGGTAGTTTCAGAATAAATGTACAGAATGGCTTTATCCTAAATGTTCAGAACAAAATCTGAGGGAAAAACACTGCCATTGCATGAAAGTGCAGGATGAAAAACCCAGTTATTGTCTCAGCACATGGAAAATGCTTTTCAATGTTTGGTTATCTCATCCTTTACATTCTCATTACTATAATAATCAGCATCTCCAAGCTAGTATTTTCACTGAATATGACAATATTTTGCCTATAATTAACAGTTTCTTTTTTTTTTTAATTTCTCTTTTCAGTTTTTAAGAGGGCTGTAATACTAGTGTATAAGGAGAACTACAAACTGAAAAAGAAGATGGTAAGTCTGGTAACAGTGGAGATGGTGGATATTCAGGATATTACTGCAATGTGAGATGGGCCATAATAGTGTTAAAGGGGGAGTGACTGAGGTGAAACCCCACTTTCCCTTGCTGACTGGAATTCTGGCTATCCTGCTAAAACAAGTGCTCAGTATCTGTGTAGCAATAAATATTTTTTGTTATTTTGTAAGCAGCATTATCTTCTGTGTGAGCCCCACATTACTTTTATCAAGGGGAATATGAAACATTGCTATGCAGAAATCACTCATTCTTCCAGGTAGCATTTATGATGGCCTACCTTACTACCATGCCCATTGTAACAGATGGAGGGGCTCTAAAAGTAGCAGCAGCAGCTACATGATTAATGTATTCTGGTAATTGACAGTCTGCATGTTCTTTCACAGGAAACTTCTTCTCTGGTAGTACTTATAGACAAAGTATTATTTTTATCTGCTCAAATCAAATGGCTTTGAAAAGTTGAAGCAATTATGATTCCAAAGGTTGTGTCTATCACCATTTCAACTATTTTTATAAGTTAATTTTAAGATAGTGAAGGAAAGTTTCAACAATTTAATTTTTCTTCAAAGGGAGGTCTTTTACAAGTAGCACAAAATACCATCACTTTTTCTACTTCTTAGAAATATCCAATGTTTTCTTTTTACAGCCTACAAATGTTCGTGCTGCACATAATTATGGTGACTTGGATCCATTTAAATTTCGTTGGCTGATTCCTCTATCTGCTCTTCAAGTTCGACTGGGGAACACAGCAGGTAACTCTCTTGCAGTAAATACTTTAGGACTGAATGCTTTTCTGGGATTCTGTAATAGTGCTTCTTCCAGATGTCTTTCTGAGCCTCTGGAAACAAGCAGGTGTAGAGAAAATACCATCTACCTCCACTGTTGTCTCTGCACTCAGGAGTTACAGGCTTAATACAATTATAGACTTTCTTCATTTGGTATGTTGACTTCTGTGCATTAAGGGAGATGCAGCATGATGTGATGGAATGACAGAATGGAAATTCCCAATAAAAGACAGGTGGTTTACCACAGTTGACATCCTGGTGACATGCTGGTGCTGTGTGTGTGCTGATCCTCATGTTTTTCAGTCAGGGAAAGATGACTGTAATTTGTGGTAGTAAAGGGCTGTAGGTTTATTTTCATACAGAAGTTTATAGTTCTATCCAAGATCAGCTTGAAAATAAAGTGTCACAAGGTCTTTAGAACACACTTGGGTGTAGGCCTGTTAAGGCTGGAAGACGGAGAAGCAGCAAGGATGGAGGAAAGCAATTCTCCAAGACAGAAGTTATCAAAGGCAGTGCTAGGCTGCTGCAACAAGAGATCTTAAGGGACTTTCTTAAGGGTTCCACTTTGGGTGTGATTTTCTGCAGCTCCACATGTGGCTGAGTTAACACTGCCTTTGGGAGAGTGGAGGAGCTCTGGTCTTTCTACTGCCAAAGTTTATGTGGAGCGTGTGTGCAAAAGTAACATTTCCTTCCATGCACAGGAACAGAAAACAGCTGTATCTGGGAACTGATTCACACCAAGTCAGAAATAGAAGGCAGGCCAGAAACAATTTTTCAGTTGTGCAGCAGGTAAGCTTTACATGGAGGTTGTATTTCACAAATCACATTAATGGAATTAAAAAAAAAAAGAAAGTATTTTCTCCCATGTGACCTTTACATCAGCAGTTTCAAAGTGGCGCTCTTTATTTGAAGCTAGGCACTATGCCGTTCTTTAACTGCATAAAGGATAACAAATTCAAATGGGTGAATTAGGTGCAGTGATCCAATCTGCAGATACAGGAACACAAGCTCCAGTATGGTATGGGGAAAGTAACTGATTTTATGACTCTCAGCTGGTTAACAGAGATTACTTTCTCATAAAGACCACCTAAGGTAGTGATTCCCTCATACAGAATTTACCATTTAAGTAATTTTCTAAGAGGAAGCAACCAAGATCTCAAAACACAAAGTGTGTGAAATGTCTAACACTGTTAAGATGTCACTGCCCATGGCACAGGGGTTGAAACTCGGTGATCTTTAATGTCCCTTCTGACCCAAAACATTCTATGATCTTATGATAGCTGTAAACCCACAATTAAAGCAAGCTTTTAAAAAAAAACCACCACACTAAAGCCCATCGGCAGAAAGGAACTGGGAACATTTTATCCAAGTGTCTTACTTTAGGGAGAAAAATTAAGTTCTGTGTTTTCTTAATCTTGCAGTGATTCTGAAAACAAGACTAACATTGTGAAGGTCATCCGTTCTATTCTGCGGGAGAATTTCAGACGTCACATAAAATGTGAGCTGCCACTGGAGAAAAAATGTAAAGAGCGCCTCGTCCCACTTAAGAATCGTGTACCTGCCACAGCTAAACTGGGTAAGAAATACTTTCTCAAGTGAAAACTAAAGTGTCTGGACTCTGTGCTGGTAGGGCATTCACAATTATTACCATGACCATAGAGTGTCATGTGTCAGACCCACAAATCCCATTTCTTTTTTTTGGACTGGAGCAGTAGTTTCTCTAGCACTCAGTGTGTTGCAAGGGCTAAAGGTGATAAGCAGATTTGCCATCCCCTCTCCCCACACTGTGATGTGTCATTAGCTCTCTTCAGAGAAGACTTAATAAGTCCCCAATTAATTTTGCTGGGAAGGAACAGACACCCTTTGGCATACAATATTAGTGTTCTTTCCTCTGAGTTCCCTTCAGTAACTCAGCCCTAATAACATTTATAGCTAGAACAACTGGCAAAAAGGCAGGGGTCTTGCTTCTTTCATTGCCTTAAATCTGCATCCCAGCTGATGTAATTAAGTACAGGCTTCAGACATCTTAGTTAAATGAGTAGGTACTAGTATTTCAAGTTCTCTATCAGATCAGTCCTCTGAAAAATCCCCTTAACATCAGAGAATCTGGAAGCCCTTTAGTGCTTGAAGTGCCCAAGTAAGTCTTCCTTTCTGCAGAAGTGTGTCATTTATGACTACACTTTCTTGAAGGATTTTATATGTATTACACATGCTTATACATGAAGGCAAACACGGATCCCTAGGATAGGTGTAATGAAAACTGTGACATGAGAGCACACTGTCGGTATCAGAGTGCTGACACATCTGACTTGGAATGACTATGTCCATCATAATCATAAGTGGGCTATTAAGATAAAAGGTATAACCAATTTTTTTGCTGAAAAAACTAACCCTGCATTTTTACTCTGCACAGCTTCCACGAGATCCTTGAAGGTGCTGAAGAAGTCATCCAGTAGTGAGTGGAATGGTGACCAGGGGAAGGGCACCTTCCAGGACTCTGATGAGTGCAGCCTAAGCAGCAGCACTCAGAGCAGCAGCTGCCACACTTCTGAGAGCATCCAGGAGCCCAAAACTTCATCTCCTGATAAACATACAGAGAGCACTGCATCTGACTTTTCTAATGTTCTTGTCAAAGAATCTGATATTCTCAGTGATGACGATGATGACGAAGACTATCGGAGCCTAAAGAAAGGCAGCCCTACAAAAGACATTGAAATACAGTTCCAGCGGCTGAAGATTTCAGAGGAACCCAGTGCTGACTCTGAACAGGATCAGGCTGCTGAAAATGAGGAAGGAGATGGCTTTCAGATAGCAGAGCATCCAAAGCTTGTGCGGGCCCATTTCTGCCCAGTGAAGAGAAAAGTGAACAGCACAAAGCGTAACCGAGGAACTCTAACGGCAATGCAAGAACGTCACCAATCCCTTGACAGTCACTCTGATGCTGCAAACCTGGATCTGAACTCTATTTTAGAGAGAGAATTTAGTGTCCAGAGTTTAACATCTGTAGTTAATGAGGACTGTTTTTATGAAGCTGTGGAGAGGCATGGAAAATCCTAGCTTTCTAAGCACTATATTAAAACATTAATTTGAAGTCCCCATAAAATTCAACAAACATTTTGCTTTAAAACTAGTAAATTCATGGAAGCTGCAGGAAAACTACTATCTGATTTTGTGCACTAATACATTTTTGCTCAAAAACAGCTGTAAAGGATTCTTAAGTTATTTTAATTTATTGTGGATCAAAAATAGATTAAGTTGGCCCAGGTTTGTAAATTAGTTCATCCCTTTCAAGCAGTTATTAAGATGATGTAGTGTTCTTGGGGATGGCCTCATTAATATTTTAAGTAATGTGGAAAAGGTGCTAGTGAGTGGCAGAGGAGTTTACAATGGAAAGTAGCATTGCAAACTGAATTTTTCACCCTTGGGCATTTTCTTTCTTTGGTTTTCATGTTTGCTTTATTTAAAGCACAATTAAGTTATTTTATTGTGTTTTAGTGCACAACAGTGCAGAACTTTCATTTTTGTATGTTTCAATGCTGTGTATACTTTATACATATGTGTAAATACAAAAACAAAGCTTGGCCTGTAATCTTTTATTTGACTGTATTTTTTATTTTCTCTATGAGCCTGTACAGTAAAAGACAAATAAGTATTGTACTTAGCCATGTTTCCTACTTTTTATTGTGCTGCTTTTCTGTAGTTGGAGCTTTAAATCCCAAATTCTTTGCTTCTGCATAAATGAGAAGAGTATTAGCAGACCTTGAGGCAATTTGTGCACTTTATCCTCCCATAAGCCAGTCACTTGAGTGTATTTATAAGAATCTTGGCTTCTGTTTTTTAAATTACTCTGCACAGTAGGATGTTCCAGGATAGAAAAGCACAAAACCCCAAACACCATCTTATATGCTGATGTCTGAAAAATATTTTTCTTCCATTTCCGTGAAGCACTTTCATTCATACAAAATTCAGTTGTATCAGAAGTATTGCAACTTGATGACCTGTTCTCACAACGTGCCTTGCTTCTTGGTATGTGTTCTAGTCATTCCCCTGAAGTAAAAAGAACCCTTTTGTCTGCAGCTGAATGGAATAGAGATGCCCTCTCCCTTGCTACCACTTTTTCAAAAGTAGGTCCTTCATATCTGCACAGATATAGGAACATCTAAGCCTTCTCCTACTGAGTCAACCCCTGTAGATCAAGGAGTTAAAATATTTTTTAAAAAATCAGACTTGTGCTGTTAGAGCTGGTTTTCCTCTTCAGTCTGTTCAGGCTGATCAGTACTTCTTGTCATTTTCTTTTGCCGGAGTTCTTCTCTGTAGTTGAACACAAAAAGGCTTGGGTCTTCATCACACATTTTCCTGTATGCATTGCACAGGTTTCTAAATTGTGACATAGAGAGCTGAAAAGGACGCAGAGTTGGATCAACGTCTGCTGTCATCATCAGCTGTTCTGTTCTTTTCAAGCGTCCATTTTCAGGAAACAAGGTCCTAAAAGACACGGAGGTGAAGTAAAATTTCAGCAATTCTGACAGTTACATTTCCCGTAAGAGTAACGTGGAATTTACTTAATAGTAAACCTATACTAATTATGCCACTATTCTAGCTCTGGCACTCTTAACATACCTCATTACCTGAGCAATGGAAACACATGAGGGTCCTTTTTCTGCAAATGCAAATTATGACACAATAGGAAAGCACATGGATACATTATAGACTAAACACATGCATGTATGTTCATGATTGCTAACATTAAAAAGAGCTTTGGCTACAGATACAAGCACAGAGCCTTCTTAGAATTAGTCTCATATTTAGAAAGCAACAACAGATTAAACTGTGCAAAACAGATCAGATTCAAACATGACTTTCTTTCAGACTGTTCCATTTCAATGGAAAAGACAATTATCACTTGTCATTAATACCCTAATTCTAATGTCAGAAAAAAAAAAAGCTGAGAAAGAGGAAAGGAGTATTTAATTGCCATTCACATTTTAATATTTAGAATGTGGGAGAATGTGGCAGGAGTCCTAGATTTGTCTTCAGCTTTGTCATTGCTCATAGATAGGCATATCAATACATTTACTCTGGGGACAGATGCGTTAGAACCTCTGTCTCAAAGTTCCCCACATTTGAATGAAGAGTATTAGGTAAGTGATTTTTAATGTTACACAAAGTTACATACTACACAGTGCAAACATTTGAAAGGACCAGCTCTTATTAGCAGTAGTTCTCAGTCTAAAATAGGCCAGAAAGGCAAAAAATCTGCACAATTCATGGCCATTTATCAGTTTTCAAATTCTATCTGTGTTACATACATAACACCTAAAAATGTTGTGCATCTAATACAGTAACACACACTCCCCCCACCAGATGTGTTTGGCAGCTTGGCTGGACAAACTAGTCAAAAGGCTTTGTACAAGTAATGATAATTGGTTCCTGGTGGGTGTATAGTGAAAAATGAAACTTCTGGGAAACCTGTTTTGGAGTATGTGCTACTTCAGGCCTTTGTCAAAACATTCCCATTAGTTCGGCATCTAGGTCAGCAAGGTTAAAATGGATCAATTTCTATTTCAATATCCCTCTTTCCTTTGATTCCATAGTTAAAAATCATACCTGGAGTGAAGTCTACCTAGTCTTTTTTTTTTACAGACTATGAACTATCTTGTAAATGTCTGTGAACCACAACTCAAACTATAATATGGATTTCATAGCACAATCTTATATTTCACATCTCAAATCCCAGAATTTATACACAAATATAAAGTGATTCTATTGCCTTTTTTATACAGTCTGTGTGATAGAGAACCTTAGAATGAACTTAAAAGCTTTTTTATACACCAGAATTTGCTCTTTTTTTCAGGTCAGCTAAAGAATAAGAGCATTGTGTTTTTAGCTGCACACTAGGGCTACGGTATGATAAGCTGCTAGGGGAATACGTGACGTCCAAAAGTTCAGATTCCCCCTCCTTGCCTCAAAAGAATGTAAAGCAGTTATTAGCAATTTGAGATTACATAAAAGTCAGGAGTGTTTTTTTTAAAACTTTGGTAAGAATACTGTACATAACATAGAAAGCTGATTGCACATGCCTTCTGCTTACATTGTCAAGAGAAACCATTCCTTCATAGTAGAAAAAAAGAAAAAAAGCAAGAAAACCACCACCACCCTGTAAGTCAAAAACAAACCAGTCTAGAATTTGGACACCTTATTTTCTAAACACTTCCAAATGCATATTCAAACTTTATAGAGAAATCTATACTCCTTTTAGATCCAATATCTGCATCCCACACATCAATAGCATTCATGGCCTCAAGGAAAAAGAACCCAACAACCCAAAACCAGATGCAAAATTCTTCGTTCTCCTTTAAAACAGTGACACAGAAGGCTTGTAGTACAGTAAGGTAGTACCCACCCTAATTCTAGACTGCATCAGGGCCAAAACTATGCCCAGCAACATTCAGGGAGCCCAGGCTGCAGGAGATGCTTCTAGTCCTAACAGCATTTGTGTCACACGTTCTACAGTGCTGAATGCTGGGGGTTGCTCATAGTAAATCAGGCACGTGGCAGTGTTGGAGTTCAAATAAGATCCTTGGCGAAGACACTGCAGGTTTCTCATATCAGAGAACCTAATAAATTGCCTCAGTAAGATACTAGGATTTTTAAAGAGCCAGTAAGAACTTCATGAAATGGCAAGCACAGAAACAAAAAATTGACATTATCCCCAAATAAGTAAAATTTCCTACAGACTATGTTTTCCTCACACTGCCATCTTTGGCTCTGGATTTTGATACCTTTTTTTTTTTTTTTAACTCACTCTATAGCTTTTGTGGTTGGGTTGTTTTTTTTTTTTTCATTTCTGAGACAGACAAACTATTGAAAAGATGACCATTTTATCCTAGTGATTTTTAACAACTTAACTGCGCTAACAAAAATGCACAAGTAATTATTACATGATCACATTAGATATTAATCTCATACTTTTGTGTCCAGAAACCATTCTGAAATGGAAAGATCTGATGAACTATGATGACAAATTTAAAACTGGAAGAATAAAATCAAATGCATAGCTGATTTAGTAGCTGAGGCATTTAACAAAAACATTACCTGGGAATTTTTCATTAAAAATACTTACTCAATTCCTCGGAAGCAGTATTTTCTTCTAAACTGAAAAACACTTTGAACCACTTTTTCTACCAGCTCAAATGGCTGCTGTATCTTTGGTTGCACCAATGGTGTGAAATGCACCACAGCCACATCCACCTATATGGAAAAGAAAAATAAATTTGAGTAGACATCTTTCTGTGAAACGCATTACTTCTAAGTTACCTGGCTAGACATTAGCAAACAGGCACAATACAGAAAGGCATTCTTGAAGCAGGTAAGCCAGCTGTGCAGTGACTAATGTCATGGCATGGAATAAAAGATTTTCCTTAGCCTTCAAGACCCCACAGAATTTTAGTCTTAGTTATCTACATATTTCCAATTAGTTCACATGCCATTAGTACTTGGTACTTTTTACCCCCATGGCACTTTGTCCATTTAGAGCAACTTTCATGTAATCTGTAAAGTAATTAGCACTTCTGTCTTCAGATCCTTCCACAAGATAATTCTGACATAATACACAAATTAGATAATATTTGATATACAGGCTGAAGGGCAGCTGGAGAAAATTGGTATTATAATTAGAAATCAAACCCATTCCCTATATGTTTTCTGTTGCTCCAGGCCTTTTCTAAAATGTAAGCCAAGGAAGTGCTTTTCAACATATTAAGATTTCTAGTCTATTTAAAGGAATGGTAGGCAGAAATAAGTGCATTCAGTTTAAGTGACCACACAACTCTGTATTTACACTGTATATCACAGTTCATCCAAAATTATGTTTGAATGATTCTGTGAAGATAAGCTTGTATATATTCTTCTATAGTTCTCAAATCAGCCTGGTTCACAGAACAGTCACTTGCCCCGTGTCTGAAAACAGCATGAAATAGAATGTACACACTTTATGTTTTTTATATGTGTGTCTATATATATGTATGTCATGCAATTACAGAGACACTGTATTGTACAGAAACTTTCAGACCTCTGTATTAAAAATTAGGAGCTGGACTAAAATTCCAGTTCTGCACAACAATTAAAAAAGCAGCTCATCTTCCAAACCAGATATTAACAACAATAAAAAGGAAAAAAAATCTGTGGAGGAGCACATTGAAAATTCATACAATGTGTACAAGTAATGTACAAATTTGCAAGTGCCAGATTAAAAAAAAAACAATAAAATTAGTCTCTTATTAAAAAGAGTCTGCTAAAATGATAAGCAATCACAGAATTTCTTAAAAAAATCTGACAGTCAATACTAGCACTCACAGAACATGAATTTAACATCACATATGCTAGTTCTGACAGAAAAAAGAGAAACAATCAGACCAAAGAACAGGTGATGCTTGAACCTGTCTCAGTGTACCAATTGTTTGAGAGAACCCAGAACATGAGAGTACTTCAAAAAAGAAAGTGTTTCTTCTACTCCTTCAACCAAAACTGCTCATAGCAACCTCTGATGTGGACATAATCTGACACAAAGGTACCATCTACCCATTTTGTTCTTCCCATGGGAACAGCTCAGCTGCTAAGTACATCTATCCAGTACAAATGCTTCTACAACACAAATTTCAAAGGAATTGTAAAATCCAAACAACCTAAGTTTTTCATGTAGACAGAACTTACAAAACTGAGCAAAAATACTGGCTAGAAAAAGGAAAGAAATTAACAATTAATGGTAGTGATGAAGAAGAAAGCCACATTAAGTTTCCAGTGTTAGCCCTGCTGATCTCAAGTATATATTACTGGAGTGTTTCTCTTTAGTTGTTCCCCTCCTCTGAAAGCTAGAGTTAAAAATACAACAGAAAAAATACTTAAAATTACTGAAACGTGAAGCAAAAAACTTATTTAAAAATCAGGTGACAAAAACACTTGACATATGGCATCTGCAGTGAAACACACATAAACTATTTGCCAAAGCAGATTTTTAATTTTTCAAGTGTTCAGAGTGTCTGCCACAAGTTGCTACTACCAGGAAGACCACAGGTTTTGTGTTCACATTGAGCATAAGAGAAGTTAATCTTCTTGAACAGAGCGCATACATACTTCACATGTCCAATCAGCTCCTTGAACAGAAATACTAAGGGTATATGCATATGTTTATCTACATTTTGGTAGGAAATATAACAGAATATGGTATTACCCCCACAAAATTAGGGTTAAAAAAATAACCAGAGTCCATGTGGCATCACCAAGTCACCTTAATTTTGCAGAAATGCTCATAAGTGAGAAATTAGGGCTCTTTGTGAGTTAAAGCCACATATTTAACAAAAATTTCTAAAGGAAAAAAGCACATAATCTAGATACAGTGTACAGCTTCAGAGCCAAACAGCTTAATTTGCAATCTCAAGGCCAGTGAGCAATAATGTCTGCTTCTGAAACAAAACACAGCACTCCTCAGCTCTATTATAGACGCTGTTTTCTTTGGACCCCAGGAAAGCTGCTTGGTTACTATAGCAACAGATACAGGAGAAAGCTTTTCATTTGTAAATGGCCACTCCTTTAAAATCATACATGCTATTTTCCCCATACCTTTTAATATGCATCAAATAGAGAGCAGAATTATGAAAGCCAGTAGAGTACACAAGAACACTTAAAATACACAAGTTGATTTGATAATAATTTTACTAGTAACGTTTCTCACCCCACCAAGTATGTTAGAAATATTTACAAAATAAGACTTAAGTCTTACAAAATAATGAATATGAAAAACATTAAACTGATACATCCCGAACTGTCAATAGTACAGCAATTATTCACCCCTTACTGTTTTAGTATATCTGTACAAAGAAGGTTCTGGTAGGGTAGGAGGAACACACAACCGAATACAATTTAATTCACACAAGTCTGCTCCCTTGCTAATGAAATCAGCACTCTAAATCAGAATAAGATTAAATGAGACAATTTTTACTAATTGTTGCAACAAAGGTTTCATAATGGGCAATATACGTACTTTGCAACAGGGCTGTATTAAAAGCAAACCCACATAACCTTTCCTCAAGATGTAATTTACTCATAGGGAACCAAAACTGAAGCAGAACATACTACAATTTCATTAAAACAGACTGCTTAAGATCCTACTAAGACAGCTCTAAGCCAGCACTTTCACAATCCAAGTATTCAGTAGCCTTTTAACCTGTCTACTACAAACAAACATTAGGTGTAACACCAGATATGTGTAACTCATAGCAATCTTGCTCTGATGAGAGTTTACTCTTGGCTCACTTCCAGCAGAGTCTATGCCTCTGCACTAATAAAAATAATTTCTATGTAAGAGCAGCTCTGCAGTAACTCCATGTACACCAGGCTCCCAAACAGAATCACAAGAGACCAGAAGTCAGGTACAGAGCCTGTGGGTGTATCACTGCTGCAATGAACAAGACCTTTCTCCCAACTCCTTGATTTCTCACACCAATTTGTTAAGGCCACTTCTCTGATGTGCTGCATTTATCATGGAAGCTCACTGGTATCTTTATTCCCTTGTTCTTTTACACAGTCTTATACAAAGGTAACAAGTTATCTTATAACCTATGGAAGGCTAAAGCTATCAGGAACAGATAAGCAAAGCCTGCAGTTGAATAGAGGTGTCCTGCTGTTCCAATTACAAATTAAAATAAATTGCACTGGAATTTAGGAAATTTAAACTCTTAATAAGATTACCTGTGATGAAAAAAACAACGGACAAACAACAAAACTCTCTGGCTCTTAGTGCAACTTAAAAGATTCCGCCTCAGTCCATAAGTCTAGTTTCTGGATTCTCAAGATTTTACTCCATTTAATCACTGCTCACGCTTTCCATCATAGAACCTAGATATCATTATGTATTTAGGACTAAGGGCCACCGTCCGTTTTATTCCATAATCTCTTTGCTTTCCCTTACTGAGTGTTTTTCAAACAAAACTCATTAAACAAAGTACTCCTTTATTCTCGGGTAGATGGAACTAAGAGAGGGAACAAACAGCAGTAATGCACTTGCTGTGGAGAACAGAAAAAAAACAACATTCCAAGAAATTTTGTTGATACATGCCAATGCAGTTTTATATGAGAAGGGATAGTTCCATTCAAGAGAAACAGCATTTTCCAGGATATCTACAGTGAAGAAACATCTCAGACCTCACAACCAACAGTAAGTCCTGCACAAAGAGGAATGAAACATAACTGTGCTTCTAAATACAACTGTGGTACTTATACTTGAATTTATCATGCCTTTAACTTGGGTCACCTTATTAAATGTAATGTAAAGCTACCATTTGCAGTGTTTTGCGTTTATGCTTGTGTGTTTTTATATACTCCTATTTTAAAAAGGAAGCAATGAAAAAGGCTGATTCACAGTACTATTAGCTCTTTCAGAGTATGAATGAGAATATGAATGAGTTTTTGAATGAGTTTTGAGCTACCCAGACCTGTCAGTTCCTTCTGTAAAAGGAAGTTAAGCCACCTTTCCCATGGGCCTGTACAGTGAATAATATGTATTTGCCAGAACATCTCTTCCCAGCCTGAAAAAAAACTGAAGGGATTTGAGAATAGGCAGGTCTTTGAAATAAGGTTTTAACAATGAGTAGCTGTTAATATTCTCACCTTAACTTTCAGCACCTAAAAAAAAAAAAAAAAATATATATATGCTGGCTAGAGTTAGCACATCCTTGAACAATTACCTGAAATAAATACAATACAAAAAGATTGGAGTATAAATATATGAATTATATATAGAGAGAGAATATAGAGAATTACACTATATATTATAATAGAGGATAACAGTATCATACTTATAAAGGATAAGTATATTAATTAGTTCAGAAATGCTACTAAAGGTTGATAGAATATATATATTAATCAAAACCTTGCTGTCATGCATAATGAACTGAAACAAGAGTACAATGCTACAGATATTTTGTATTCCCCTTATTTTAATTTTATCTCTCAGTATGGCTTTTCAAAAAAGTTCTAATGCTGAAGACCAATTTTAATATCATTGTACATATTTAGACAGAAAGTCCGGATCATGCTTTCTAAGACAGAAGCCTGCTCTTTGTCTACCACTGATAAAAGACAAAACCTGCCAATTATACAGCCCCGTGCAGAAGGCAAAGCAGGATACCACTTTCTAATCCTCCTCTCAGAGGTTTCAAACCACTGTTCTGCATCTGCAATCCCAACAGTCCAGCTGATGTGACAGCAACACTTCTGTCTTCCCAGCTGCACAGTTACCAACAGCCTAAAATGTTCTCATCTGTCAAATGAAATTGGACTCTTTATAAAATAATAGCAAGGAGCATTTTTAATGAACTTTTGTTTAAATTGCTACTACATGGCAAATTTGCAAATTATTTTAGACAGGTGCCTGCTTCTAAAAAGGCACTTCCACAAACAAGCTATTTCATGTCAGTATTAAAAACATTTTAGAGACAGAAGAAGACCGTATTCACTCTTATGACTTGCTAAATACTGCTGCTCTAAATCAAGGAACAGAAATCACTGAAAATAAAAAACTGGTAAGTGTAAATAAAAATGAAATTAAATGAAATAAAGTATTTATTTAGAAAAGTCATGTGAGTAATTGTGAAAATGCTGCAAAAACTAAATTCCCTTTTATTTTCCTCCAAAGCCAAGATATTTTGTAACATTTATTAAAAAGATGAACAGGTAATATTTAAAAACCAGAAATAAAGTATTGCCTCTAAATGTACTTCAAACAAGAGATAGCATAATAGTACTCATTGTTATAAAAAGGTAACAGGAGCTGACTACAGCTACCAACACACTTCAACAAGGTACCTGAAGAGTACAATATATTTTTAACAGTGTTTTCCTACCAGAATGACTTCTAATCTGCAAGTTTCCAGTGTTCCATTTACAATGTGTACTTGTCTAGTAAGCCTGCAATCTGAATACTATTACCAAAACCAACTGCAGTAAAATAAGTTTTGCTTGATGGCTTGCAATCATGTATGAAAGGGCAGCAGCTCCTTTTTACAAGCAATTCTAAAGCACTGTCCATTTGCCATCATCTCTGTTCAAGTACCTTGTGTACAGCAGATCAGCTGCTGCAGGGTCATATTCAGATATTCATTCAGATAGCTCTAATTTTAAATGCAAGCTTTTTTTGTTTGCTGATTTTTTTTTCCTCTCCCCCCTCGCACTTCTCCTCCCCCCCTTTCCTCCCTGTTCCAGACGGTCGGTCACTGCTTGCCTACGAAGCTCCCAGTTACTCATTTCCACGAGAGAACAGGCAGACAAAAGGTGACAGAAGATAACCATCATGGCATCAGCAAGCCTGCAGTTCCTTGCTTTTATTCTGGCTTTGTTTGGTGTTTTTGGAGATATCGCAGCCACCTTGCTACCAAACTGGAAGGTAAATGCAGACGTTGGCTCAAATATCATAACAGCTATAACACAGATGCAAGGACTTTGGATGGACTGCACATGGTACAGCACCGGGATGTTCAGCTGTACCCTGAAATACTCCATTCTCTCTCTCCCCGTCTACATCCAGGCTGCACGGACCACCATGGTACTGTCGTGTATCCTATCAGCCTTTGGGATCTGCATCACTACAGTCGGAATGAAATGCACAAGGTTGGGAGGGGACACTGATAGCAAAAATAATGCTTGCTTTGTTGGAGGAATCTGCTTCATTCTTGCAGGAATCTTTGGATTAGTACCAACGTGCTGGTACACGAGAGAAATTATTTCAAATTTCCTGGACCAGACCATTCCAGAGAGTAGTAAACATGAACCGGGAGCAGCAGTTTATACTGGATTCATCTCAGCAGGGTTTCTGCTTATCGCAGGTGTGATCTTCTGCTCTTCCTGTTTTAAAAGGCAGCAAGGAGCATGGATTTACCCTCCAAAGCAGCACCACTTCCCATCCACAGAGCAGGAGAGCAATGCAGGTTACAGCCTGAAAGACTATGTATAAATAGTTATTTCTATCCATTGAAGTATTTTTCTTCATTCAAGGGGGTTTTTTTGTGGTTTTTTTGTGTTTGATTATTTCAAAGAATGTATAACATAGCACTTAACCTTTCCTATATCTGGGTTGCAGTTATGCTTATGCAAGGTATTTAATTTATAGGGGCATCCACAAAAAGGAAGAAGTAAGAAAGATACTTGTCTGCTACAAGAGTACTTTACTTTGTTGATTTTTCAAACCCTTCTTTCTGACTTCCCAAGTAACCCTTACTGAAGAAAAAGGAACTATTTTAAAAACATAACTGACTGTACAATTCATGTATTAATGTAATTACAGCAAAGATGATTAAAAACTAACTGCTTTCTGTTTAGTGAATCAGACTTTCAATAACATATGACATTTTATAATATATTTTACATTTTTATCTTGATTTTATTTATGATGGAAGGTAAGAAACCAAAAACTATTTGTCCAAGAAGCCAAATTAAAAGGTTTTTAAAAAACTGACACATTTGCCTTTCATTTTCAATTCTAGATCACCTTGGTAACTAGATTTTGTGGGGGGAAAAAAAAAAACAACCAAAAAAAACCCCAAACCAAAAAAAAAAAGACACAAAAAAATCAACCAACCAAAACAAATCCACAACAAAAGCTCAAGGCTCCAAACCTTAGCTGCACTGTATACTCTATACTCTGCATATCAGGCTGAAGGATCAGCAGTACCATTCAGCTCTTGCTAAGCCCAGCTCTCTTGCCCCAAACTGCCACCTGCTGTGGGTTTCATTTATTATTGTTAAAGGACAGTGTGCTGGACATTCACCAACTGCTACTAATCTACCACTACACAGCGAATGTTAGAGATGAGGAACAGTACAAGAGAAATGTAACCATACCTGTGAAAACACTTGCAAACTGTAACAAACGGAATAGAAACTAAATTACCTATGTTCAAGAAGTATCTGTAAACATTCTGGCCTACACTTGCTAAAGGTAGTTATTAACAGCTCAAATAACACAGTAACCACTTACTGTCTTTTACATTTCTGAGTTTCTGACAGAACCTTTTAAGTCCTTTTAATTATTCCTGTAGGATCTGTTCCAGGCCCACTCCCAGGTATTCTATTACTGTAAAATGTACTCTACAACAATGATAAAGAGACAGCTTCTTTATTTTTTTAACTACCTTACTTCAAATAATTATCTTAAATCTTTTAACTGTTTCTTTCACCATGCAGGCTTTGTTTTGGTCATTGGCAAAGTATGCTCCACCTAAATACTTTCCTAAGTGAGAACCAAATCAAGAATGAAAAGGGGTATGATACATGCCTTTAAATGTAGGAATATAATGCTGGGTGAGTCTTTCAATAAAATCAACTGCTATATATTCTGCTATTTATACACAACAATCATTTCCCATGGTACTAGTCTAAAATTTGCTAAAAGACTGTGAAGGAGCCCAAACATTACATGTTTAGAATGCTGGAAAAAGATCTTCTGTTATAGCATTTGGGAAAGTGGACTGTTTTATGCACTTAATATGTAAGTAGTCTTTATTCATAGAGTCTCCATTTTTCACACACAGAATAGCATTACATCTTGTCTTTATTCTACTGTTACATAGCTATTTTGAGTTTCCTATGTTTTAACAAGGAGCTTGTTTTGTACTATTCCTAATGCAACCATCAGAAGTTATAAGGTATTAGAGAGACTTCACTAAGACCAAAAAGCCAATTTCTTTTTTTTCCTAGACACCATGTTGTGCATTCCATTAACCAAGAATCTTTTATGCATCAACACTCATAAAAATGTTGAAGTAATATTCATGCATCGAGCAAATGAGGTAAACAATTCATTTTCACAAACATGCATCTCCACCTTTAGAAAGGGATTTGACGTGACACTAAGCCGTGATCACTACCATGAATGTGAGTTAAATCTGTTTGCAGAAATTATTATCAAGAGGCATTTTTACAGGAGGGGTAAGAAAAAGGTAATAATGGCATACCATGAGCACAGCAAAATGTTCTTTGGTTACACATGCTGCAAATTTTTTTTCCTGAAACTTTATAAAAAAGTAGCTGCACTTCATATAGTTATGAAACAAAAATCAAGGACAGAGATATTTCATTCACAATAGCCTGCAAGAGCTTTCCAATAAAACAGATTCTATGAGAAATGGTAACATCTAAAACCATGTCCATCTACAGCTAAAACAACAAGGACAAAACAGAAGATCAGTCTACAATAGGAGTTTGAAGGAAACAAAATAATAGTGTAAACAGGTGCCAGTCCTGTCTTAAAGAATTGTACTTTCTCCTTTTGCAATATAAGCAATATTTGTTTTAACTCAAAAAATGCATTAAATAAAAATATGCCTGCCTTTAGTTGCATTGTTTTTTTATTCAACAGAGCACCAATTCACTCTAGGACGTGCTTATACTAAGATATTTGTCACAACTCTGTGTGCTACCTCTCTTGGTCAACTATGGCCATTTCAGTTCAGGAAAATGGAAATATCAGTTAGAGCTTCCCAATGCTGGGACACAGTCTGCACAAGACTTTTAACTTCATTAGCTATATTAGTACTCAAACTGTACCCACCACAAAACTGGAATTTTAGACTTACTTAAAAATATTTCATATATCTGACAGTGAAAGGGCATCCTGAAATTATTTTCCATTCAGCTAGGAAACAGGGAAAAAAAAACCTAAACCAAAACCTCAAAGCAAAAAATAGGATTTCTTAAGCATGGTCATTTTCTTTCACAACAGATTGCTGCCACGACTAGTAATTTAACATGTTTGAACAGTTACTTGCTCAAAAACTACTAACAGAACTTTAAATTATCATGAAAATATACCCAGATAGAGGCCTTAAAATTCATTGTGATAAATGAGAAAATAACCACCTAAAGGTTCTCAAGACATATGTCAGGATCAAGAGAGAGAGACAGAGAGGCTGATAAAGAGAAGGGAGAAGTATTTGAGAGCTGAACCAAGCAACTTAAGAGGAACTTTCAGAAGCTGCAAGTTCACTTCTGAAACAGAACAATTTGATAGGACAAGTAGTAATGGTTTTAAACTCCCCAAGGATTGATTTAATTTAGATATAAGGAATAAGTTTTTTGAAATGAGGCAGGTAAAATAGACATTTCCCAGAGAGATGGTGATGTCCCATCCCTGGAAACATTCAACATCACATTGGACACAGCTCTGAGCAACCTCAACTAGTTGAAGATGTTCCTCTCATTGCATGGGAATGGTACTTAATGACCTTCCTTTAAACCCAAATATTTCTATAAGCCTATGATTTCCACATAGCATTCAAGGACACAGATGTCACTTAAAGTCAGGCACAAATTTTTACAAACCAAAGCAAAACAAGCTTCTTGTCCAAAATACTGATTTATTTTTGATTCCTGTACTCATAATGGCTATTAATAAAAACCATTGGCAGTAGGTAAGAGGACAACAAAGAGGTTGTTCTCTACTCACTCAAGAACATAAAAGAGGGAGAAAAGACTGTTACTCTTTTAAACAATCAGTGGGATATAGGTGACAAAATGCTGCAGCAAATAGAAGGGAGTAAAATATGCTAAAAATGATTGGGGTGAAACAAAGATTATAGACGTGGTAAAATTAGAGATGCTTGACAAAGGCGACAGATGAAAAGCTTCTCTTACCATAACCTTTCAAAAGACCCATCAAATTCTTAAGGCACAATTCCCAAACTGTTTATAAATGTGAACGGTAAAATAGCAGGCTTTCCAAAAATACTTCAATCCTAGCAGACTATCTGCCATTCAATCCTAATTCTGCTCTCCAGAACACCTAAGGAAGTATGCTGACCTTGCAGATAGGTTTGAAGGTCAAAGCCAAGTCCTGAGGAACAAAAAAGAGAAAAAGCACTTTCTCAGAGTAAGCAAGTTTCATTTACAACAATTTCCCACATCGCTCCACTTTGTAATAAGGAGATGTTCAAATACAGCAGCACCAATGTTCCTTAGTGAAAGTAGGATATATTGCTTGACTGACATATTAACAAAATCCACAAATAAACCTACCTCTGGCTTTGGAACAAAGGCTTGACCTGGAATTACGAAACAGTTTTCCACAGTGCAGAGATGCTGAGCCATGACAGACAGTCTGCTGCGTTGGTTACTTCCTGGATTAGCTGTAAGTCTCTATGGGAAAATCAAAGCATGTACATCAGTGATACTGAACTGACCAAGTGATCAGTTACACCAACTTTTCAGTATAATAAATTTATGAAAAAAACCACTAGTTAATCATTAAAAACTTCTATCAAATTATATGCCCAGTCCATCTAAAATTTTCTTCTCCAATATAATAGCATTTCACTAAGGTACCACGCTGATTTGCAACCTCAGTCCTGCAATCAAATGCACATGAAAAGGAACTCCTAGAAATTCTGCTGATCTAAATGAATCTAAAAACAATTTTGTATGGATACAAGAGAAAACTAAAACTATTCTGACTGCAGGATTCAAAACAAACCTAACACCAGCTGATAGTACTCTCACAATCCTTTCCTTCCCCTGTCTCTGTATAAAATACTACTACTTTTTTTTTTTTCTTCTTCAAGATGAAACAGTTCCATAAACTCAAGATCAGCTAGAAATTAAAATTTCTTAATTAACTGGTCTACATTTAGAATATTTGCAAGGAAGCTGGGTCTATGTTACATAAATTTAGAATGCCTAAGAGTGAGCGCATTTAACACTTAAAACTCAATTTAAGTATTCTCTGATTTTCCCATGAATTTTTTTACAAAATAGTAGCCTGGAGAGAGGTTTCCTACACTTTTGTGACCTGGCTAGAAATACATTTTATTGTGTTTTTCCTTGCACAAACAAAATTTAAACATAAAAAGCATCTTGTAAAACAAGTCTCAAATTACAGAATTAATTTCATTAACTTATGCAAAAATAGAACCATGATGATTCTTGTTCTTATTTACCTCAATAAAAAATAAAAATGAAACCCCAATTTGCATATATGGTAATGTTTGTACAGGATGTAGTTCCATATGAAAAGCCTACTCATGAAATGCTGCCATGCTTATTAAATTTATCCCTGAAAACTAAAAGCTAAACCTGTTGCCAAAGTCTGAAACTCTGGCATTTTTCAAACATGTGGCAATTTCAAACATTTTTCAAACAACACTTCTGAAAGGTAGTTCAACATGCAACAAATAAATACTTTTCAACAACTTTTTTGGAAAGAATGCTCAGTGATTCTTTTTGCCTATGTCTGCATTTAAAGCTACCCTCATTGGTGCGTCAGAGGAAATCATTATTCTCTAAAAAAAACCCCAGACTGCAAAGTCTAACAATGCAATCTGACACGCACTTCCTTAACCTCTGCAGTGGAAATAAAACTGACCTAATGGCAACACTTGTAGCAATACTTCCAGGGCCAATTCAAACAAACCTATCTTTACTTCTCCCAGAAACCCTCTAGCAGTCTCAGGCAGTAAGTTCCTGCTTCTCAGTTACAGAAGGTATAACTTAACATCTGGATAGTAACATCTTAAACCCCTTCAACCACAGCAGCAGACACATACCTGTGTATGGCACCCATATACAGATCAGCCAGCCAAACCCCAGCCCTAGGCATCGACACGTTCAGATAGGTCAGCCTGCTCAGAGACCTGCCCTGCCTGACCTTGAAGGTTTTCAGGGACAGGGCATCTACCCACCTCCTGGCATCCTGCTGTACTGTTTCACTACCCTCACTGTAAAAAATTCTTCCCTATATCTAAATCTATCCTCTTTTGGTTTAAAATCATCACTCCTTGTTCTATAGCAACATGCCCTGTTACAGGATCAATTTTAGAGTAAGTGGGCTGGAAGAACCTGACCTAGGTGACAGATTTGAGATGAAGCACTGAAGAATTTGGGACAAAGCAAAAGTTCTTACCCACAAAGTGTATAACAGTTTTACAAATTTGAACTACAGAGGGAAAAAAATATCTGCTTGACACTCAAAAGTGCTATTTTTACTGCTGTGGATATTTGGCCTTATTCTCCTTACCAAGCCTCAGATTCAGCATATAATATAACTGCTGGTTCTCATCAGCTTTAATCAATTTATTTATATCATATCAGAACAGAGTGGGCTGCAGTAGTAGGTGTACAGTGACATAACTCACACCAACACTGCTGTGCTACAAGGAAACAGAACCGCAAGAAAATACAACCAGCAAGAAAAGCAAAGGTATTTACTTCCCTGTTATACTGGCAAAACAATCTGACCATAAATAGAAGAGCACATTGCTTCACTTTCTTACTGTTAACATCAAGTTATCCTAATTATGAAGCACATCACTCCATTCCATGATGCATCTCATGCTTTTGCTGAGCTTATGACATATTCACAGACTTTCTTTGATATTCAGGCTCTTAGCTTAGAAATATGCAGGGAGAGCACCAAATTTTTGAGTATAAGAAATTCTGCTATCAAGACTATGTATCCAGAGATACACAAAATATCAGTAGCAACTCACTATTATCTGCATTACACTGGTTCTCTCTTTCCTGATACTGAATATGCTTGTACACACCAATTTACAATGGTTACGTTGAGCAATTCCAGAGGATCAGGGGAAAAGACACAGAGCCTAACTATTATTCTTTCTCCTAATCATAAAATAAAATAGTATCTTTAAAACAATATTTTTTCATTGTATCAAACCAATAATGGAAATGCAAACCAAAAACCATGAATAATTTTGTCTTTGAAGGAAGACCCATGTTTAAATTGTGTTGAATAAGAATCAAGAGATCTCAGAATGCAAACTCAACAACAATTAACACTGATTCACTGCATGACCTTGAACAACACACTCCATTTCCTAGTGTTTCTAACTCCTCAGTGCTCTAAGTACAAGAGCTAAAGTGTGCATGGTATTTTGCACCTAATTGAGCTATGCTGGGTGCAGAAAAACTGTAATCTGCATGTCACTAATGAAATGCAGCTGGGTACAGCGATATAAAGTACAGAGTGCTCTCACACAGTGTTAGAATTTTTGCTGTCACAAAACTCTGTATCTTACCTATCATCACTCTGCATTTTACATCACAGTCCATTAGCCATATTTTGCAACAAGACCTAATCCCACATGACATGAAGTCCTTGTGGGAAACAGACCTGGATTCTATAATGCCTGAAACCAAATGAGCCCAGAACTGAATCAAGAAATCTGGTTTATTTCATACCAAATGTTTGTCCCTAGTGTTCTCTAGAGCCACCTACTGGAAATACTTCATCAATCTTGTTTGCAAGGCTAGAGCAATGACAGCACAATATGGTTTGCTTTGACCCAAAAAATAACAGCAGACATTCCACTAAAATACATAATTATTATTAATTTTCACAGAGAAAAAAACAAAACAAAACAAAACAGAAAAATTCTCCTATTTGAATTTTTACTTTGAAGGATTAAAATTAAAACAATAAACATATTGAGGCTGCACCGACAAAACAGAGCAGTTACAAACACTGGGGTAGTAAGATGGAAATTCAGTTATTCAGGCTGATGTGCAACTCCTTTTTTTCTTTATAAATGCAAATGAGATGCTTGTTAAAAGCTAGACTGTTTCCATAACTGCAAAGCAAAATGCTTTCCATTCTGTATGTTTTGTGTTTCATGCAAAGTCAATAGAAATAAACCGTTATGTCTGAAAGCACTGTGGAGTAAGCCAACCTAGTATCAACTGATCTGGCATTAACACTACTACAATGTAGATCAGTCTGGCCTTCTTTGAGGAACTAACTATTAATACAAAGCAAAATATCAATTTGCTCTTGGACTTGTGGTGACAGAAGCAAATTAAGGCCTTTTTACACATGAAAGAATGGAAGAATACATTAATAATTCTGATATCAAGTCTCATTCAAGAAAGCCAATGCCAGTTTCCATTCTTGACAAACACCCCCTGCGTTTTAAGTGTTGAATCACAACTGGAAATAATGCTAACCTTCAATTTTTCCTTATTTTAAGGAAGGTGTTTCTTAAAAATTATTTTTAATAAAGAGGATAAAGAAAATAAATGTAAGTGTATTTCTTGAGATGAATGAAAGGTAAGGAAAAACAGACTGATGACACATTGCACAAGTGACTGTGAGAGAATAAACATACTTAAAAACAAAAGGCTACTACTCAATCTATTAATGTTAAAGAAATCAGACTACAGAAAAGAACAGAGTACCTCAATGAAATATAATGTTGCATAAGATAGTAAAAAAAATTACATGCTTGTGAAAGGATCAGCGTAGATAACTAACTCAGCAAAATTAATAATTTAGAGCCACATAAACTAAAAACTGCACTAATCTTTTCCTCTCTTTTCAAAGTCAACTAAGACTGGGTTTGTAGTTTTAAACAAAATATTGCATATAAACAATTTTTTGTTCAATTTAGCATCTGTACAATATTAGAAAAATGTCAAACCTCTCCAACTTCCTTTTGAAAAGTCAGCGTCATCTGTGTCCTGCCGTAAATAAAAGGTCCATCCCTTTTCGAAACATTCTCAAGCCATTTGATGATTAGAGGAGTTGAAACACTGAAGGGCAGATTCCCAATGATATGTATGTCCGGTGGTTCTGTTGGCATTTGACAGAAGAAAAACAGCTGTGAAAAAGTTTTGGGTAAGATTTTGCCAAGAAATAAAACACAAGAACAATACATGCCTATCCACCTAGACTTAAAATATGGAAACAATTTTTTATCATGCCACACCAAAATATTGCCTGTCCATTAATACTCATCTTACACTGAAAAAACTGTGTTACTATTCTCAGTATTTACTTGGAAAAAAGTAGTTAGGTTTGGTTCTTATTTACATTTGAACAAATCAGTTACTTTCAGATGATTTTCAGCTGATGAGTAAATTCCAGGTGAGCTATTCTAGAACGGCAAAACCACAAGAGTGTTCCTGTATTTCAAATTATGACTATCAGGCACAGCGTAAATAGCCATACTCATACTTCTGTCCAACACATCCACCCAGAGGCATTTTACTGAGTCCTAACAACTCTCAAAACAAACACCTAACTCACACTGGACAGAGCTCTCCTGTATAGAGTCCCCTGAAATCAAAAGGTGCTAAAGTACAAGACTTAGCTGTAAGTAGTGATACCTGTTTTTCAGTTATGGATCATAGAAGTATCTGCAAGTGTCATACAACACAACACAGGGATTTCAATAGCAGGGACCCTTATGTCTAAGCAGGAGTGCAACAGAAGTGGGGAAAACCCAAAAGCCAGTGTGCTGTTTCTTAGATATGACAATATTTAATAACATGAATAAGAGATGACAATATAAAATTTAATCTGTTTTTCTGGCACACTTTACTTATTATGCACTTTTTAGGCTGTGGTGTTTCTAGTCTATCTGTGGTATTACACATTTATCAGAAAAAGTGATTTTTGAAACCCACCATCTCTTCAGATTTTTATAAAGCAGTAACAGGGAAGAAATGTATCTTGCCTCTAATTGGTCAGCTCAAAACCTAACAGTGACTCTATCTTCAAGAAAGGTAATTTTTTAAAATTGCACTACACTCTCACACATTTTTTATCATAGCTTGTTCTGTGAAGCACCTTTTGCAATGAGGCAAATAAAGCATACAGTTCTTCTAGGTGAATGTAATGCGCCATAGTCTTTAATGTCATAGAGCACTTTACTGCTCTTTAGGCATTGCAAAGAGTGACTTTACCTTTAATTATATAAAGGTATTTAATTTTTATTAATAAATTTGGAAAAGAGGACTGGGACATGACATCTGATTTACCTAATAATATTACATGTTTTGAAAGGGAAGCGAAATAGTGTCCTATTGCAACTTCAGGTTTAAAAAAATAAAAAAGCAAAAAAAAACCTGATTAGCTTCGACTTTTGCCAAAGATATCCAGCTGAAACCAAAGCAATGAGAAACCTGAAGTTTTGAAGGCAAGTTTTCCAGAAGTTTCAAAGCAAGTTACAGAAATTTCTGAAGTGGAACAACAGCAGTGGTGATTTCTGACTTCTTCAAACAGAGGAAGAAGCCAGGAAGTACACCATTTGGTCTCCTTTTATGCTTTCCAGAAGCCATTCTTGTACAGGCAAGCTGCTCTAAGGTTAATAACTGCAAAGCTCCTCACTTTAAACTAAGGTCAATGTTACACAAATTCCACTGTTTTGTATCAGAAAAGAGCTCTCTGTTTTCTTTAGGAAAAAAAAACCAAACAGTTGTCTCTATCTTCAACATGTACCACAAGAGAGTAACACCTGCACTGAGTGAACTCCAATGTTATCACTAATTAAGACTAATTCAGAAGCCCTAAAAAATGAAATAAACTAAATGCAAATACTAACCATCCTCCCAGTTCTTTTTTAAGTGCTTTGGAAAAGCCTTATCCATCTTATAGGTCAGGATATCTCCATGAACGATGCGCACTTTTCCTGGAGCTGCTTCAGATAGCATCTGTAAACAACAAAGTTGAATCCACAGTGAGTGTTAACAAAACTGATTTCCAATTTTAGCCACTGCAGGAATAATATATGTGTGTGTGTACATATATACATATATATATAGCTATTGCTATATATTTATCTTTAATATACAACAAAGCACCGTAGGAGTTAAAACTGAAAACACTATTATTAAGTATTTACTTTCAAAAAAGCAAACACTAGAAATAGATTAATGTGTGATTCTGTAAACAATTAACTATTCAGATAGTTATTATTCAGATGTAGAATTTCAATAAGAGAGTTCAAACTTGAAAAGACTAAGTCCTACAACAATTAAAAAGTCCCAGGCCACTAGCAGGACCTCACCTGACTTAAGTAATAATGCAAGCAGGAAGTTTTGAAAGGTTTTTAGATCAATCACCTACGAAAACAAGGGCTCATGTTGTTTGTTCTGAGTTCCCCCACAGCTTTAGGGCCTATCATTCAATTTCAGCCATATGTGATACAAGGCTGCAGAAATATTAATTCTTCCTTTTACATGAAAAATGTGGAAGACTACTACTCCCTGTAGTAGTAGTACAAGTGTAGTCTACACTTGTACCATTAAAAAACAAGGAACCCAATCAAAAGAGGGAATGAGTGCCTAGCAAGATGTATAATTTCTCAGTAATTTCTGTCTTTCTAGACATTACAAACTCATCTCCATTGTCAGCTTCTGCAGCCCACTTGCATAACTTACCTAGTATTTAATAAAGGCTGATATGCAAACTCAGCACTGGCTGTAGTTTGACAACCAATTCTTTCATTTCTGGTGTCAGTTCCCAAAATCAAAATTAGTTAAGCTTCTTTAGTGTTGCACGAATCTTTTCTCTTACACTACAAAACTATGCACAAACAGCACAATTCAAAAGCAGTGGCAACTATTTCGAAGATGACATTTGAGGATATTTATTGATTCTATAAGAGAATAATGAGAAATGGCTTAAAGAACAATTTTGCTTCTGCACAGAAATCCAAATCCATAAACAGTTAAGTGCCAGTGGCCTAACTGCCAAAATAAACTGCTCGTCATTGTTCCATTTTCAATCAGAATGATGTTTATATGCTCAGGGGCACAAACAGCTTTCAAGATTCTCTGAGCCAAAGGAAAATACTGCTTTCTCCTACTGTTCACAAAACATTGTCATGAAATCTTCTTGAGTAAAAGTTTGGGGTTTTTAATTATCAAAAAAGCTAAGTTTTATACAGAACAATAAAAGCTTAACAAAAAAACTAAGTGTTCCTACATGTTTTAAGTGCAATTATTTCCAAAAACTAACCTCAATTCCAAACCACGCAACGGACTTTCCAGCATTACACTAACCAACAACATACCAATTCACTAATTTGCCATGGTTTGTCAAATTTTTCTTTGAGGCTGTTATAAATGCTCTAACAGGATGAAAGATAAAGTAAGATTAATAAAGTTAGAAAATAGTGTCATTTGGTAACAAAAGTTTTTTTATCAAAGATGAGTTTAGGGCTTGCTGAGTAATGCACTTTACATAACTGAGAATTCCTTTTAATTTGTGACCAGAAAATCATTGTCTTATATTTCTAATTTGAAATAAAGACTTGGAAACACAGTGAAGCTTTTTTCATTTGAGGGGAAAAGGTGTGCAGCTAACACAGCTCCAGAAGCCGCTGCGCATCAAGAATACCAGTCAAGAGTGTTCCATCAAACAGATACTCTCATTCTTCACACACAACCAAAAGGGCACAAAGGAAGCATAAGAGGCATAGTTTAAAACATGAAATGGTGCTCCTGGAATAATTCTATATTCAATACATTCTCTTGCTCCCTTTCTCTCCTTATCAATCTTTCCAGCCTTAAAACGATTACGGCATATGGCATAGAGAGGTTGGGATTCTTTAAGACTGAAACAGAACTGACCGACTCTTAGCTTGTGTAAACTTTCAGTGTATTTCTGTTCTGAAGTAAAGAAAATCCCCACTTCAGTTTTGTGAGAGACCACAGCCTGAAAAACAGTTAATGAAAAATGCTGTATGCCTTACATCAGTGATTTTAAAGGTACCAGACATTTTTAAGTAATAGCCCCCAATTGTTATGTTAACCTCTGAAATTTTCCCTTATTGAAATCTCAACCCTTTTTATGAGCATGAATTTTGATAGTCTGCTTGGGAAACCGGAAAAATTATTACAACCCACATTATTAGAAAAGATTCACTGTTATGTATCTTCTTATTTGTATGAAAAAAAGGCAATACCAAAGTAATCACTAATGGATGCAACACATTTCTTGCTCATTCACATCCACTATTATACCACCTCTATGTTCAAAAACCTCATTCAGACATTCACTTATACTGTGAGGAGACTGGCAATTAAAAATAATGACAAACATTATGTCACTTGAACAGTAAAGATAATTACAAACCAAAAGCTCATTTTGGATGCTGAGAAGTACACTTTTGTTCAGATAAATCTGTTGCAGTGGACGCATTTTGGAAGATTAGAAAAAACATCCAAGCACTTAAAAAGCTCTTCTAACTGAAACAACTGTCATTTAACCTCAAATTCTCTCCAGTCCCAAACCAGTTCTCAAAATCTAAAACAAAAATGCTGATTACCCCCACTCAAGTGAAAACATGAAGGTTTCACATTTCCTAAGACGAAGATGGCATATGATATGTTATTAATGGCTAACCCCACAAAGACATAATTACATGCACATTCGAGTTTCGGGATATGAGCAGTTTCATTCATACCTTACATTACTTTTATCATACAAAGAGATAGCAGCAGCTCTCAAGAGAAGAACCTATTTATTTTTGCTGCTGGTTTACTGAAAAAGACAGTGCAATTTAAGGAAAGCCCTTTGAATTGTTCTGAGATTATGGAGACATAAGAAACCAGTCAAATTTTAAGATTTTTTTACTCTGTCTTGCTGTACTTATACAGCCAAATTCCATAAACTTCCTGCAAGTAGATAGCATTTGAAAATTCCACAATGACTTGTGAACTTATACCAACTTCAAAGGAAAGGAATGAAAGCTTTAGTGTTTTTTTTAAACTGTAAAATAGATGCTTGCTTTATTCTTCTCTACCTGGATGTTAACCCACACTGACTGTATTAACTGGAGATATGCCTTCCCAATTTTATAAAGCATACTTATTAGAATTAAAATTAAATATAAGACCATTCATAAGGACATTATACTCAGCCTTCAAATTATGATTTCACCATCATGACGAAATGCACCTGAAATGCCTCAACATGAAAAAAAAGAAAACCAACAAGCCTTGGCAGTAACTCAGTTGCAGGATAAGGTCCTAAAGGGCATATGAGAAAGCAGGAACAATGAATTGTGATACTGTGTATCTTCAATTAAATTACAGCTCTGGTTTCTGCCACAGAACCAAACCTATTTTCAGTGCTGAGATCTCAACAAGACACCTGGAATCTCTCTAAGTTCTCAAAATGTTCTTTTTCAATGCTGTGGTTACATGTACACAAATTATTCTCCAGTTGGTACCTGCAATCCTGGAATAAATCGAGCATCTTTTTCAATTAAAAGGAGTTGTTCAACACCAGCACTGAGAATGGATCTGGTAATTCCTCCTGGCCCAGGGCCCACTTCGCAAACATGGGCATTTTTCAGCTCGCCAGCCTGTTTCACTATCTTGTCTGCAAGACACAAAGAACATAATAAGCCTTTATTTTCCAGCAGATCCAGCTCACCAAGATAACCTCACTGTTTACTGTTACACAAGCACAAGCATGCTTATCTCAGAACAGACATAAACAGTGACACATCCCAGTTAAATCATCATGCACCCGCCAGACTGCAGAGAATTCAGATTTGTTCTATACTACAAGATATACTGAGCTATTTAAAAAAAAAAGCTATTTTTAGTTTTATGTCTTTAGTATTTATTGTGCTCATTACAGAATCAAACAAAAAGAGAGTATCACTCATCTGTACACTAGCAGTTCTATTGTGCTGCAAGCATTGTGTTCGACATCTTAAAGTCTCACTACTTGTCCTTACAAAGGTATTTCACTACAGTGCCTCTTTTCAAAGGCAATTTAAGATGTGAGAAAGATACAGTAAAGCTCTATGAAGATTATATTATGTACAGAGCAATTTTATGAGGGAGAAGTTGGACTGAATGAAGAGCTGGAACACAGGCAACTAGTAGCTATAGAAAACAGGGCAGTTGAAATGTGAAGAAGGAATACCATATGTAAGTGAAACAATACAACATTAGAAAGTATTATAGACATTAAGAAGACAGATTAAGAAGAAGACAGGGACTGGCAAATGTAGCTAATGAAACAAAGGGATCCTTGGGAAGCAGGGAGAGCAGATACTGACAGAAATTATGCTGCTCACTCCGTGATCTCTTACATATGCAATAAAAAATATCCAAAAAATCTGGCTACTTGCAAACTTTTACTAAAGGCACGCAGACATTTTTATTCCTGGGTATGAGTCTGGTTGTTCAGGAAGTGGAACTGAGTTTCATGTTCTGAATTTTTATCAACCTGAACCTTCAAACAAAATCATATGAATCACTTTGTGGAGCTGTACTGCATTTATTAATGCAAAATCCAGCCACCACTGTGCCAGTGAAGACACCCACCCCTGACTGACAGAACAGTGCCAGCTTTGTCACCCACTGCTGACACAAAGCGGGGAAAAAAATGAATTGTTCAGAACAATGCAACTGGTTCAAAAAAGCTACACTCCTGATAAATTGAGACAAATGACTCTCCTATCTACAGCACATAGCAAACTCTAAACTGTACAATGTGTTACATACTTTCTACGACACAGAATAATCTGAAAAAAACCACTAATTTTAAAGTCAAACTTATAAATCAAAATAGTACTCAAATGATACAAGTACTACTTTGGTTAAGATTTTTGCATTTCAGTCAATAACACACGTTTTATATAGGAATATAGTTTCTATCTAAAAAACTGCCCTTCAATTTATAAAGAAACCTGTTTTGAGGTGCAAGTAAAAACAATTAATGTAACCTAAAACTACTTTTTAAAGAGGTCTTTATTACAAAGGTTTACCATTGAACTGCCATTAGTCTGACAAATGCTGTTATGCAAACATCATCTCCTTAGCTATACTTCAAGCTATATTCTGTCTGAATTCTGACAAAAACTGGAATACATGTCCTATGTTAGCTACAAGTATTAGAATAAAATATTTAACCTGTCAATCGCAAATCCAGTAGAAAGTTCTGGGAAAGCTGTTTCAGTGCTTTAAGGCGAAAGAGTTTAATAATTTCTCCAATAGTTGGCAGGGGAGGCAGACGGAAAGCTGCCACCTTTCCTGGAGCAGCCATAAGACAAAACTCTCATTCCTTCCTCCTAGAGAGACACCGAAAAGATTATTCTATTACACACAATGAATTATAATTAGCATTAAAAACGCTACTAAGCTTACAAACCAAGGCGTGATTTACAAATCACTGTAGGAAGACTAAACTCTGAACGTCACTACTTTGACTTCTGGATACAGCGTTTATGCTAGGCACGAATTCAGGGTATTTGGGCAAGTCCCATTTGCTGACCTGCCAACGCCCCAGGTAAAACAGAGCCCTCCTACAATTACTGAGTGTCAACACTTCACTACTTTAGAGAGGAATCAGTAAGCAGAATGACTTCAGGCATCACGCAAAGACAGAACGTGTTTAACTAATGCGTCCCTGCGAAAGGCCGGAACAGCTCCGCCCGCTGCCCGCGCGCGCTCCTGGCGGCGCCGCCGACTGCGCAGGCGCACACGCCGTCGGCGCGGCCGGGAAGGCCCAGCGCAGGGGCGGGGCGGGGCAGCGCGCGCTGCCGCCGCACGCACCGAGCCAAGCCGGGCCAGGCCAGACCGGGAGCGCCCCGCCGCCGCGCGCGCTTTCTCTCCCAGGGAAAGGGGCGCTCGGAGCGGTGCCCCGGCTCCTCACGGAGAGCACAGGGCGCCAACCCGGAAGAGAAAGCGGCGGCGCGCTGCGCATGCGGCTGTCCCGGCGCCTTACCTGGTGTGCGGGGCCTCGCGCGCCGCTTGCGCATGCGCGGTGGGAGCCGGGGGCGGGGCTGGGCTCTGGGGGTGAGGGGTAGGGAATTAGCAGTGGAGGAGCAATTTAATACTGGGGTTCGAATGAGTAATTACATTATGTAAGGGTATGTGCATGCATATGTTTGAAGGTATATTTGTATCTAGGGGTATATCCTGAAGGCGTTTACTTGTTTTGTTCGTCCTGAGATACTCTGGTGGCACCAGAAGCCTTTCTGGCAGAATATTTCTGCAATATCTTCTGTCACAGTGAATTAAGGAAGTTCCCTTCTCCACAGCAGTTTTAAACAAGTGTTTGATTTTAAGGTTCTTTTAAAATTTTGCCCGTAATATTTCGTGTTATTTTGACTGTAACTGGATGTTAAGAAGATATTTCCTGGAAGCTAGACTGTTACTAAAAAGCCAGAGGTAATAAAGGATATCATTAGTGTGCTGGTTTTGCAGAGGATACAAAGACATAAGTACATTAAAAGATTTGCCAAACATAATTTCTCACTCAGGAGAAATAATGGGAGTAATTGTAAATAGTTTCCTACATTAGACATAGCTTCTTCCACCAACAGCCTACTCCACTTAAATAATAACAGCAGATGCTGTAATGCACATTAGTGTTGTCCTGTGAGTAAGTATATGGAAGAAGACTGATACACATTATTTGCATCTCTTAATAGCTGTGGATTCAGTTGTTCCTGAGATAAATCAAATGTATTACAGTTGAAACTTATGTGTGCGTGAGACAAATAATACATGTATGAAGAAAAGGTGGTGTCAGTAGGAGAGAGAATATAATAGTAGGAACCATGTTTACAGAAAAGTGAAAATGGGTGTAATTACTCAGTCATTAAAAATATAGGGAACTTTGCAACTGGTGTCAGTAAGAAAAGGACCTGGCCTAGGGTTTATTTGCATACAGTGGAATATTGGAATAAACTCTCATGGTCCTAGTCTCATCTGAAACACTGAAGTTTTGAGTCCGTGAGGTCTAAAATATAATTTTTAATATATAGTATTTAAATTTAAAGTCATTATAAATTAAATATAAAATGTAAGCTCCACCTGTTGGTGAAAATGCGGGATTTCAAATAATACTTGCTACTAGCCCTATGATAGTAGCTCAATTTCAAAAGGGCTTTACAAGAAATTGACATAATGGTAATTTTTATGCTTAAAATCAGAAGAAATTTGAAGGAATATGGGCTGTGTCTCAGGAGGAGCAAGTATGAAAATGACATGGGATCAATCAGCTTTATGACCAGCTAAGGCATCCAGGCTGTTTTAGCTCTCATGCAAAAAAAGATGTCAATTTAAGTTTTTCTCTGCATAAAAAATGTCACATCAGAACTTTGTTTTAATAATGCATTTCGTACTCAATTGTCACCAAGGCTGAAGTTTTTCAACTTACAACCTCAAGTCTCCTCAGTCTAGTTCTGATATAGTTAAAAGTACACACTTTTTCTTGATTAGATGTCCATGCACAGAAGTTTCTAGGTTATTTCCTGTGGTCATAACTCTTACTATGAAAACCAGCTATAATAGATGTATAATTAAATGGTTGAATGAAATCCAGTAATCTTTGCTAATACTTTTACCTGTAGAAGAAAGTTCTTGGTGGAAAAATTGCTTGCTATAATAGCAATTTCGTTTTACAGCTTAGATGTTTTCAGACCATGTTGCTAACCATCATAACATTGGATCAGTCAGAATTCTGCAAGGAATTTTTTGTGTGCTATCATCCTATTTTATACACTGGGGTTTTTTTAGTATTACTGCTGTTATGGTTTGTTTTCCACATTTTATTGATGTTTTTCCAGTAAATTATTATCTCAAAACATAATCTCTGGCTTTCATCCTTTTCTTATGGGAAGAGGATTGAGCCAACAGAAATGGGTGATTGGAGCTTAATTTCCAGCTGGTTTTAAACCACAACTGATCATTTCTAGGTGTTTCCAACTAAGTTTTGCATATTCTGCAAGAGAAAAAGGGAGCCTTCCAAGCTTTCATCTATTCATTCTGCTTATTCCTGCCCTTTCATGCCTTTGCAAGTTAGGTGAGGCCTGCAGGAAGAGAACTTCCTTCGTATGGTCCTAACAAAGTTCACGAAAGAGACATGAGAGAAGGAAGCTGGAAGGAATTTTTCCATTCCTGTGAAGGCCTGACACCCACCCTGGGACTCTCCAGTCTCTTTGATGTTCTGGAGTTGTCCCTGGAAGATATTTCTGATTACTTAGCACAAAGGTACTCATGCAACAACAAGGGATTATGAGCACCGCAGTCAAGGCAGTCCTTAAATATGCAGAAAGAGGACGGAATATGGAGAGCACTTGTATAATAAAGCAGTAATAAAACTTTAATTACCTCTTAGACTTTGGGCAACTCCATTTTTATACTGGAACCTGGCCCAAGAATCTACTTGAGAAGTTCTTAATCTATTTTCTTTCATTCCTCCAGGATGAGAGCAGTTGAAAAAAATCATAAAATAACGCAGAGTTTTTGAGTACTGGAGAAATGTTTTATTTTGAGAATGGCAGCAATCCACCATCTGCTTATTTCATCATTTGATTGTGTCTTAATCTTGCATGCAGAGCCTGCTCATTTTGAAGCCCATGAAATATTTAGCAAGTATTCTAAGCATCAGGTGGATACCAGAGAAAGATAAACTGAGCATCTGAAGAAGCTCAGGGTCAGGTTCTGAGATCAGTTTTGCAGTGACACCATCATGAGATCAGTTGGAGTTTTTCTGTTGGCTTCAGTGAGCCTGCATTGTCAGCATTGCAAGGGTTGAAACCAAAGTTGTATCTGTAATGATGAAAAAGCATGTTCACCAGTGGGAAGTTAATTTTACAGACTTGCTGAGCTCATTCGTAGATACTAATTACTTACTGGTTCTATGTCTAGGTTTTTACAATTTAAAAATAACTCCCTCTAAAAGGAACTACAGTCTTACTGAGCTAAATATTTTGTTGCTTAGGAATATTGTTACTAGTTTTACATTATGGCATCGTTGTGAAAAGCAGGATCCACACCATGCTCTTGAAATGCCATACTCCACTCAATTCTGAGACAGAAAAATCTATTGGCAATTATTTTTCATTAAATTAAGGTAAATAAGATGACAAGATGTAAATGCCCAGATTACATAGTAAAATGATAAGGAAATGTAACACCAAAAGGGGTTAGAGACAGAAAATCTTCTGTTTTCCACCCTGCTGGAAGTATTTTCATGCCACAAGGCCTCTATTCTTCAGCTTACTCTCAAAAACACTGTTTTCTATTGTTTGCTAAAATAAAATGTTTATTTTTTCCTGTTACACTACCTCATAAGGATCCTAAAGAGATGATAAGAGCTCATTGCACCAGGCACTGAACAAACAAACACAGTGACCTCCCTCTTTCAGGAAGATTTTTGTGACCAAATAAAATATTGAAGAAAATAAATTAGTAAATGGGGAGAAGTTGAGGGAATATCACAGCAGAGAGATGTACGTTTGTATAGTCAGTAACTTTAGAAGCCATGAGCTGCAAAAAAAGTACAAAACTGTTATGAAACCTCTTCAGTATTAACTCAGTGCAGGCTCTGTAATATGGTTTCTTGCTCTTTGATAGTGGAGGTGATACATTTTAGAGTCCCTGTTTTGAGCTATAAATTTTGCATTTATATATATATATACACTCACTTCAGTAGTTACACTCAATGTGAAATAAATCTGAATATTACTTCAGCTATTTCTTCTGGTAGAGCCAAGTAATTCGGTTGTGGGGGAAATCTTCCTACTTATGTCAGTTTACCACTGTGGATTTGTCAGGCCACATTTTGACCAGGAACAGTGTTTTTCTTGTTACCATTTCAATAATGCTGTTTAGCAAAAAACTAAGCACTCAAAGAATAAAGACTTCATGTTAACAAAAAATCTGGCAGAAATTTCTGTCCAGACTGCTGAGTTCTTTCCTGACATAACTCAGGAAGTACAAAGATCCATGGCTTTCTGTATTGTCATAGCAGATGGCTAAAAATCATTACGTTTATTTTAGAGTATTAGATTTTTTTTTTAATGCTCAATTCTTCTGATGTGGCTTGTTATTTGTAAGCCACTTAATCAACTCAGGTCACAATGTAAAGCTCTAGCTCTAGCCATTCACACTAGAAAGTTCATTTTGACTTTCACTTGATCGTGCCATTTTAGTTCTAGAGCATTTATAAAAAATACCAGTTACTGCAAATTTTGGGTTAAAATTTGAGGAATGCCAGGAAGGAATAGAATCAAGATTACTTTCATTTGCATTATCTTCTGGCTTCTGTAAAAATGGGGATTTTCACACTTGCAAGTAGGACAAAACCACAGACTCAGTGCTGCCAACAGCTGGAATTTTCATCCATTTATCTTTGGGAATTTTAAGCATTGTGAAACATTGGTACTTTAGTGAGCTTGGTCTTGTTCACCCAACACCCATGTGTCTGTGTTGGAGAATGTTCCATTGAGGATAGTAGTTGTTTGAATCCTAATTAGGCACTCACTCTATGTTCCAGTTTTAGGCATTAAGTATCCCCAAGTTAAAAATATGGAAAGCTTTGTAACTTGCAACAGCTCCCACAGAGATATTAATTGAAAATACAACACACCACCTGAATTGGAACCCAGACTTTTCGACTCTGAACATAGAAAATAAATAGAAAATTACCTAAACCTTGGAGAAACACACAGGTAACATCACCACACCATGTTTCCATCTGTGCCTCCTTTGCAATAGTTAATTCATGGTCTTGAAAAACCTGCCCGTGGACTAGGAGTGGCACAGAGCCTTGTATCCCCCCACCCAGGGAGATCACAAAACAGGCTGTCCCTGGGTTTTCCTTTCCTGCTGCCACATGTGTTTTGTAGGACAGCTTAAAAACATATGTTTACCCCATCTGGACCACTGAGCAGTGTGTTAGAATTAGATGAGGTCCTTGAGCTCCTCATCTTCCTTGCTTGTGTCAGGCAAGTCAGTTGCTGCCTGATCTCTCAGAAATTAGCAATACCCTTTATAAGTGTCTCATAGCTGTGGTGCATTGTTTATGCTCCCGGAAAATGTGACATGGAAAAAAAAGACAGAGAAGAAATCTTTTAGCCTCAGTTCTCAAGTTTCTGTTTTTCAACTTCAGAGGTGGTATTTGGGTCTGGGAGCTCGAGCATGAAAGGATTTCTGTCTTCAATATGTAGGAAGGGGATTTATAAAATGCAGAAGGCAGAAACTTCGGGACGTGAATGTTGGGCCAAGCTCTGTGACCACTGGGTGCCACTCTTGTTCCACGACGAGTGAGCTGCTGTGTCTTTAACAAGGACCAAAAAGTTTACTGACTCGACTGAATGTCCTTATGTTGACTCAGGCTGCTGGAATACGAATGCCATCTATTCTGCCTAGAAGAAATAAAAAGCAGAAGGTCAATGATAGACGCTTACAGTAATCAAGAAAGGAAGATTCAGCATCAAAATCCAAGCAGTAAAACCTGCAAGTTCAGGTCTGCTGATTATACCACATGTAAGGGTAGGTTGTTAATCGTGGTTGGGAGCTTCTAAAAAAACAATGTCAGAATTTGTATTTTCCTAAGGAAAGGGCGAAAAAACTGATTTTAAAATGTGCTTTTAAAATAAAACAATTAACAGATTTTAAGTCAGCTTTTTGCATCTAATGCAGCTGGTAAAATAAAATGTAGTGCCTGTTTGAACCATAACATATTTCTATCATTAGGGTGCTGTAACAACCACAGCATACTGATCATGCATTTCTAAGGGGGCAGACAACCACCACTGCTACAGTACTGAGTATGGGAGAGTTAAGATAACTGCAGTGATTTCTCTGTCCAGACTAAGAGAAGTGCTAAGTGGAAATAAAAATCATCAGCAAGACATTGCTCCCCTAATCAACAGTGTGAGGTTTTTAATAAATATATTTTTCTGAAGCTTTACCTGGCATAAATTGCTACAATTCTGTTAAAGTTGTAGAGACAGGACTGATTCTTAAAAGGTGGGAATACTCTAATTCTTTTAAGTCTTGTTAGTTTGATTTTATTTTAAACCAAAAATATTCTAATGTCTTCAAAAATGCAACAGTGAGCTGTTTACTTCCAGATACATTCTGCCATACTGTGGTCTGAAAATGGAGGTGGATTGAGACAGATTTCTTTCTGGCTCTTCACTTGTGGAATTCTTGTTTGAAATGTATTTGAGGCCGTAGCTCCTCTTGGACTGCTAATGACTGCATCTGTTTGCCCAGGGTATTAAATAGATACTATTCAGCCTTGTATTCAAAGCTTAGAAGGGGTTTTTTGTATTGTAGTTACACCCAAAGGCCCCCAGCAGAACTCTAGCACATCAGAAATTGTATTAGCCCAGCAGAAGATGTGACCTCTGTCAGGGAAACCTTGCCATATGAGTCCAAAAGAATAGGTGGAAGTGGATGGTGGCAGATCAAGAGAATAAGAAGTCACGGAGTTAGCGCTGGTCAGCATGACAAGCTGTGGTCTCAGGAAGGCAGCTTTTATCCTATAGAATCACAAAAGAAAGGTACAGTGACAGAACTCTGCTGATGTTTACAGGGAGGGCAGAGGGGAAGAAACATCAAGGTGCTTCTTTGAAACATGGGCTGCTCTCATGAACCATGGCCTCTCATAATAACTAAGTTTCCAGGAAGCAGCCTCAGAAATACTTGTACAGAGTCAAGTGAATGTTAGAGTTTGTGGCAGATGTTGCAATATAAAAGGTGAAGCAGTGGAAGATATAAAGAGAGGGGGGATTAGGCCAAAGCAAGAGGTAGGGACATCTGTGTTGAAGGATGGATATGACAAGTGGTGTAAGAAGGCATTTATAAGAGCCAGAGGGAACGTTGTTTAATTTTGCAAAATAGAAGAGTTGAGAATTTGAAGAGAATTTTAGCTCTGTTAATGAAAAAGCAACTTGGAGATTTTGTGCAGACAGATCTGCAAAACAAAGGTTGGAAATGAGGCCCAATTAGACATCCAAGGTGATAATGATAATCTGATTATATGAGTAGATGGGAGCACAGTGGTCAGAAAAAAACTATTGCTAGGAAGGAATATTTTAAGTAAGATGGCCATGCCATCCCAGGCCTCATTCTGGGCACAGAGTACACACTGGAAGCTTTAGCTTTTGCTCCTCACTCTGCTAAGAGTAAAGTGAATTGAGATTAGAAAACACTTTAAAAGACTCCATATATTTGATAGCAGAAAGAATTTGTAAAGAATTTGAATAAAATGAGGCGTTTACTAGGAGTGAAGCTGTAAAACAAGGATCATATGACAGCTTGGATCTGGGTGCGATTTAGAAAGACAGCTGAGTATTGGAGAAGATCCAGCCAAGACTGAAGGTTTATTGCTCTAAGTACCTTAGAAACTTTGGTTCTGTGTTCAATAAAAGACATTAAACAGGAATTAAAATCAGCAGGAGCCCAAGACATGTTTTCACCTAGGTAAGTAGCTCACTGACTTACAGCATCACAGTAGTGAACCAAGACATCGTAAGAAGAGTGGAAATAGGACCTTGGGAGACTTTGGGGTGAAGATAAGTGGCTTATATTTGGTATGAGAGAAATGGAGACTTCTTTTGATTAAACCCACAGTAACTAGGCTGTGTAGGGTCTAAATATCTTTGTAGATATTACTAAAGCCTGCAGTCAATTTTATGACACTGCTGGAAAAGAAGTCCTTAGAGACTTGAGGAGATCTCCATGCAAGGACTCAGTTTGCAAGTTTTGGATATGTGTGAATATCCATAATATCAAAATACCTCATCTACAAGTTCCATCTAGCCATAGCAGCAGGATGTGGAACAGATACAGCTGATACAGGGGCTAGAAAGGCATTTAATGTAACTTTTATTTTTCAGGAAAAATAGAGCTTGCCAATATCCATTCATTAACTCCAGGCTGGTTTTTTTAATGACCGTTCTCCATGTCTCTTGCATTTTATGAGACCAAGCATCAGAGTCGGTCAAATTTAGCTACTTCATTTTTTAGTAACCTTCTAGTAATCAGTACAAAATGCAGATACTACAAGCTAAAACTATTGGTACTTTGCAAATATCTTAAATAAACTGTATTCTGAAACTGTTTCTTGGTTGTCTTGATAACTGCCTTACAAAGTGTTTTCCTACTCCTAGGCAGTGAGTATATTAATTATTTCATATAGTTAGAAGGTACTCAGCTGACATGGGTATAAGCTCATCTGACAAAGTCTTATCCTTAACCAGTCATTTCCTCTTTGAGAGGAGAAACACAAGCTTCCTCTTTGAGATCTTTAATAGGTTTTCTCTGAGGAGTCATGTAGGTTCTCTGCCAAGACCCATATTTGGATTGCTAAGGTTAGTTTGGACAGCACAACCTTGAATTTAACATGTCTTCCTTGTTTTCCAAAATTGCAGTAGATTATCATGGCCCCATTTCCCCACTAAACAAATGACATTTCCAGCTTCTACAATTACCTCCGTATCTCAAATGAGACATGACAGTTACTCACACTAGAGTGTTGTTTTTCATCAGAACGCAAAAATCTTATTTTTGGTAAGTAGCTCAACACTGAATTACATCACCGTTGAGAATTCTGTGTAGGATGTAGGTTACTGGCAAAGGCCCCAGTTCTGTGCAACTTCTCTGTCAGACTTAGTATGAATCAGATTACATTTTTACTTTTGGCCCCTGCTTTTTTCTCTGCAGGTACAATATTCCGTGGTACTACTTTCTGGATAATAATGAAAAGGCAGAAACTTACATAAATGGCCCTGAGATTTGTAAAATTGCAAGCAGGAAATACAACAATATTTTTATGGTATCACAGAATTTATGTTGGAAGGAAGCTGTTGAGATAATCTAGACCTGTGTTTCAGTTTGTGCCCGTTTACTCTTGTCCTGTCACTAGGAAACACTGAGAAGAGTCTGGATCTTGTTTTCTTCATTTTCTCTCATCAGATACTAAAGATACTGATAAGATCCATCTGAGCCTTTTCTTCTCAAGGCTGTTTTGGCCTATTCTCTCGGGCTCCAGATCAATAATTATTTTAGTGCTGGATTCAGTAAGTCAATGTCCTGTGCTGTAAGTCTGTATCTTTCTCACTCTGGGTAGTGCAGTGCTGGACCCACCACTCCAGATGTGTCTCACTGAGGGGAAGGATCACCTCCCTCAACCTGCTCTTCTGAATGCTGCCCCAGAGGCTATTGCAATTGAAAGGCCATGTTTCAATTGAATCAAGATCTGGTGATGAAAGTTCTGATCATTCTGTGCTACTCTCAGGCCATCTACCTTTTACAGAGGATCTTATAGGGAATAAACTGGCATTTACTGGCATAAACTGCTGGTCGTCTGTAGAGTGAGCTAAGCAATGTGAACTAAGCTCTTGGAATTTTGCCTGCCCCAGAAACACAGGTCCTTTCCAAGCCAACCTGAAGAGACTTCCAGCATACACCACTGTCCTCCATTCTGGACATGATTTTCTTTATTTTGAACTGGTAGGAGGAAAGTACTTTTTCTTCTAGGCAGCTACACAAGTGCACATAACTTGATTATTGATCCATAACAGACAGGCTCTAGGTAGACTTTCTCACACATACAGCAGGGTCACAGCCATTTGCCACCATCACCTTATCTGGCTTATTCTTATCAGTGTCTCTTTGGCCTCATGGTAGGATCTTCAGCTGCATCCAATAAACCTGCCTTGAGTCTGTTATTCAGCTTTGGGAGTTCTGACTTGTCTGCTACCTGTGTACTTCCACTGTAGTTCTAGCAGCTCTCCATCAACCTCTGAGATACAGCTGCTGCTAATCAACATGAGGATCCATAGACATTAGTTTTTGACTGCTCACAGCAGAATCTATTAAAGACCCCTCTCCCTTTTGCCGAGGTCACCTCTCCTAAATCACTTTTGTTATCTACTGTGATTCCCAGTGTGTTCGGACAGAGAAAGCTAGGTCCAGCTTAGAAGGAGGAGCAGCCTAGAAGTTCAGGAGGCATTGACAAACTTAACAGCTCAAGACCTTAGGCTTTTGACTCCTTTGGTTGTCTTGAAGCCCAAGTCAAAATTTCTATCAATTTTCTGTGTGTTAGATAATTTTTTCCAGAACTAGAGACATTGCCAGAAGCAAAACTTTGTGTGACACCAGATAGAAAGCTATTTCAAAATCAATGATTCAATGCTTAAATTACTAGTAGACATCTGCAATGACTTTTCTACAGCCAGGCATGGCACCTCTATGCCCTGTGCTGTGGAGACCAGAAATCACTCTGAAACATCTGTATATGAGCTGCTGCCATGTTAATATTCCCTCTCTTTGTGTGACATATTTGAAAAAGAATTATTGCTAGGGCCTCCACCTACTTTACAGCCTCCTGCAGCTCATGTTGCCCTCCCATCCATTCTGCCACTGAGCAAGGCCTTGTTGTCCATGTTTGCTCCACCAAGGGACTGATCTTCATCTCTTCTGACTATGACAGAGGATGGCCAAAGCCATGCTTGTTTGAATCTCCTAAACTGGCTCAGTTTGCATGTCACACCAAATGCAAACACCAGGAAGAAGACAATAATCCCACTTCAAGGCAGCCTGAGTAAGCCTTCCAGCTGCTGCTGGTAGAAGGGAAGAACTGTGCTTCAATGAACAATGATCTCTAAAAATGCTGTGCCTCCTCTTGCAGTTCCTCTGCCCCTCCCTTTCCTTTGACATCTTCCCAGTTACAGTGTGCTGGTTCCCAACACAGTTAAAGCCCTCATGCCTTTGAGATGGCTTAGTATTGAAAATACTGATCTATATATGTCACATATTTATGTCACATAGATGCCTGCATCACTTTGAAAGTCAATGTGATTTAGTCTCTTAACTCAATTCCTTTTGAAATGTTACCTTTGATAATCCCATGTATTTGATAAAAAAATCCAGTTCTAAATATAATTTTGATGTAGTTGATAACCTAGACAACTAAATGTTATGATTTTCAGCAGCTGTAGCATCATTTAGAGACATTAGCAGATGGGGGTTTTATAGCCATATTCATCTGACCATCCTCTCCCAGCCTAAAGACTGAAATCTTATTCTTATCTATTGCAAGAAAGCAAAGTATCCAAACAAGAGCATCAAAGGCTTGTGAAAGCACTGTCATGGACAATGTCCCAAGTTAAAGTAATTTTGATAAATATGAAAATAAATTACAAATACTGTAGATTCATAGTCATCTTAAGAATGGTCTATGCTTTTTCCTGCTCCTAAGGTGAAGGGGTCTGCCCAGTCTAGCCTTGGTTTTTATTTTAATATTTTCATATTTATATTCTTCCAGACATCTACACACAGAAATTATTCTGCTTAAAAATAGGCATAGTTCACACTGTCAGTGCTGTCATTGGGCTTTGATATTTAGATATTCAAGTCCTTTACTGAAGCAGCTATGTAAGGCTGAGCAGACAAAGGTACCTTTTCTAGAGCTTCTAAACAGAGATGTACAAGGAGTAACCCTGTGAAGATAATTAAAGGATGTTTTTTGCAGAAAGTGCTTTTGCAATATAAAGTCATTCTGTATTTAAATATCTTAGGTAATCTCAGGGTTTAGGGAGATTTTTTACTTTAATTGTTAATTTTTTCCCTTCCCATATCACAGTTTAATCATGTGCTCCATCCTTTTAAAGTGACTGGGTGGAATTTTAAGTGGCAGCATACTAAAAAAGTAATTCAGCTGTGGAGCTGCTATAATTCTGATGGTTTGGGTTCAACCCTACATGCGAGCATTAATTAGCTTCAGTTCATGAAGCAGGCTTTCAATGACTGAATTTCTAGATTGATATTGTCTTTTAGAATAGTTTTCATTCCTCATCTTAACAGTATGGTCCAGTGCTTTGTGGTGCTGGCAGCTACTGGAGTTGAACTTAACACAGTAAGGTATGAATTAATGGGGAATGAATTAAAAGGGAATTTTGGTAACGCATAGATTCCTTTCCTCTGATGAGCCTTGGATCTTTGTACACTAGTTAACACCAATCAAAAGAAATAGGATAAAATCAGCATAATGAAATGCCTTCTGTTCTGTTCTTCCCATCACAACTGCAAATGTTCATAAATGCTTTCTGATTACTTCTGTGGAGGATGAAGTGTTCTAAATTCTTCTTTTCCTAGCATTAATATAATAGAAAATACTAGAGAATAGAATGAGAAGGAATGAATTTACTCTTGTAAATATTATTATTGCAGACACAGCTTTAATATGCCTTTAAGTTGGGCAATAACCAAATACATTAGTCTGAGTGACTATGGAGCCAGTGAGTGAAGTGATAGTCATGAAGAAGACTTCACATCTGGTTGTTTTAGAATTTATTTTAAGCTTTTAATGGATGATAAACATAAGAAATAACCAGGTACCCCTTTGCAATCTTAGAAAATTCTCAAAGTACAGGCTAGGTGACAGAAATCAGAAAGCAAACAAATGTGGTATTGTTTGCCTCAAATGGTCATGATGAGTGCATCCCAGGAAGCTGAAGCAGAATGTTGCTTATTTACCTGGCTTTATTATTTTTATTGTATATTCTTCACAAGAATTGTTTAAAGAGTTAATACTTGAACGTTTTCTGATCTGCCCTACCTGAAAATGAAATCTTGGCTTTCTTGACAGTGTAATGCTGTCCTGTCTGGTATTTAGCTGGATCCTGTTATGGGAAGCAACAAGAATTTTCTTGTGTTCTTTGCTCAGAGTAGGATCAGGCTCGAGTCCAGCATCAGAATCTATGTTCAGATATTTAATAGTATTTCTTAGTAATAACCCCAAACCTTGTTTCTTTTCTGATAAATATTATTTTTGTTTGTTTTAAATATCCTATTTTAACGCAGAAATCATTAATTGTCTGCCAGAGGATCTGCTTTTCATGTGCATGCTTTATATCAGAGACTTCTATGAGTAACAAGTATGAATCATACTGGTCCTGAGAATCAAAACACTTGCCTTTCAAACCATGCTTCTCAATAGCAATAGAACAGAAAATAATTCAAATCAGTTTTTTGTTCATTCAGAAACCTACAGATATTTTTAAGGGTCATGCCAGAAATATGTAAATGAATCTATAGGAGAGGGAGATTGCTGTAACAGTTCAAGCTATAGCCTTTGTCCTGAAAGCCTTTTGAATCCTTGTCCTGACATTCTTTTGAGAGCTTGAGGCAAACCGCTTAGCATTTCTCCAACTCAGTTCCTCATCTAAAACTGGAAGTAATAAATTTTCCACCTGACAGTGACATTATGAAAAAATATACATTCAAAGCATTTTGAACTCCACTTAGATTTTACTCGTGGCTATCTGTATATATAGCAAAGGACAACCTGCATGTAGCAAAGAAATGGGTATTTCATTATAAACAAGTCAGACAGTTTAGAATTTTTTTTTTTTTTGAAGTTCAGTTGCAGTATATCATTCAGCACTGCTATTGACTAGTATCCAAATTCTACTGTCCCCATTTTGGCAAAAACTCTGGTTAATTTTGTTGTCTGGACTCCAAAGTTTTGATTCTGCAGAATGCTGAGCAGATACAGTTTCTTTTAGTTTTGCTAAAAGCTCTTTCTGTTCAGCACCTCCCAGCAGCAGACCATTTTTAAAGCATTTTCAGGCTCTTTCATGAAAGCACAATGTTATAGAAGGATGATGGACTTGCTCAGATAGATGTAGAGTGGACAGAATTTATTATTATGCTTGATGTTTCTTACTATTGATACATCTTTTTAATACCAAATACATAATACAATAGTTGATGTACATTCCTGTCAGAGAAATTGTACTTGGGCGTGTTTGTATTACACAAAGTCCAGTTCAGTGAAATCTATCTGTTCTCCCCATGATTTGTATTTGAAGTAACTTCAGTGTTGACCAGTATCACAGAATACATTTGTTTGTTTCATCCTCAAACCTTTGATATTAAATTCAAAGTTGTCCAACTGTGCCTCTTAACTATCTTCCTCTTGCCAGCGTGGTAAGGAATCTAAAAATGAATGATCTTAAATGGCTAACTCTGCATTGGTATGCGTTCTGCATAGCCCTCTGAATTTTCTTAGCAGCACACAAACTCAGAAAATTAAATTGATATTTTACTAATGTTAATTAGCAAATAGTGGGCATTCTTCAATCTAAACATTTTTATCTAAATGTAATGTAATTGTATGATAATGTATAATTAATGAGTGTGATATGTTGCAGGTTGATTATGTGCCTGAGACCTTTTGAATTTAAGTTTGTCTTTCATTTTTTTAACCTTGATGAATTCCTAGAAGCATGAGAACAAATATATTGTGCTTGTTACAGTAAGAGGGAATTGTGTGTGTGATATCTAAAGCAGATAAGTATCTGCAAATTTCCTGTGTGCATCCACGCTGCAACTACCGTGTGTTAACTTGGACTTGTGCACACATCCTTATCTTTGCTCACAAAGTCCAATTTAGTTCAATTTTTTGACAGTAATGATTTCTGTGAAGGTTTTTGCAGCCTTAGACAGCAGCAGGAGGAAGGATGTTGCTTTTGTGCAGAGCCTGTCTCAAGCAAGGGCACAGGAGGTTCAGTATTTAAGGCAGTGATACTGGGGAGTGGTCAGCAGTATGCTGGAGACCAGGAGTTCTGTCTCAGAGGACAGGCTCTTACCTGCCCCCTCTCCTCCTTATTTGCATATATCCACAGAATAAAATGTTCAGATCTGCATATTCATCATTTGGCCAAAATAAAATAGGATAAAAGCTCTCCCCAAGCCCACTTTTTTTTTTTTTTTTTTTTTTTCCTTATAAAAGCTGTAAGACCATTAAAAACTAGGCCTTTTATTAGAGTGTATAAATGCAATCTTATCTGTGTACCTTAAGGCGAGCATGACTGTAAGTTATCTTTCATATTCAGAATTACTGTACCAGAGAAATGGTCTCTAGACAAGTATCAAGACAGTCTGGTAGTGGAATAGCTGAATAATAGAGATCAGCCTTCAGGACCAAGCCTTGAGCCTGACATCAGTCCTCTGTGCATGAGCTTCAAAGGAAACCATATTTAGTCCTCTAGGACAGTAAAAAGATTGTTTGAAGTTAGTAAAGCACATGTGTAAGTATTGGCAGGCTCAGGGCTTTTATCCTCAATGAATACAAATGTCTTACCATGTTAGAAGCCATTATTGTTTAGAAATAATAGATGCAAATATTTGAAGCAGATAGCCTTTGAAAAAATATTCTGGTTTGAGTGGTTCGTTATACTATACAACTTTTGTTTCCTTCTGTGTATTCTGAAAGGATACTAATATATCTTTTAAAGAGTTTAAGCTTTTTTTGTCCTTTCTTGCTTTGGAGAAGAAAGTATGTTTCCATGTCAACTAACACATTTGTTCCCATATATTAAGACCCATTGTGTAATTGAGATTTTTTCACTGCAAGATATGACTTATTGAAGGATAAGTAAACTCCTGTTAAATAGACCTAACTGGTTAGAGTTTTAAAATGCAAATCATCAGCTAACTTTCATTTGAACACATTCAGAAACATGCAAGTAGACATTCCTGGAAAATGTGGCTGCAGCTTTAATGAAATGGACACCCAGTTTTATTCTGCAGAAATGCAGAATTTCTCAGGCAATTAAATGATCACACAGGAGGAGTCAGAGTTGCTGCTGCAGAACAGAGGATCTGACTGAGGTGGAAAAGCCTCAACTCAGCCAGGTTCCAGCCTAGGAAGGGTTAGGCCAGCCAGTCCTTATGAGGGACTGGAAAGTGGTCACCAAGGTGACTTCACGCCTGGCACGTGATTGCCTGGGAAGTGTCAGGAGACACCATGAAGTATTTATTGCACCTTCCAGCCCATCACCTGCTGTGCTACTTTGACCCTCACAGGTTTGCATTCCTCATTACTTGGCCGACTATGCATGTTTCATTTAAGCTTTTTGTATTTACAGAGCGAGCTGGGTGGAAGCATTGTCAATTTTTCTTTTTCTTTTCTCTGTTCCTGAAGAAATTCAGGTAATTTTCCATCAAGAAAAAAAAAAATCACTGAAATTGTTGACCAGTTGAGATTATAAATCTACCATGACATTTAGTTTGTTACTTTTCTGAAGGCAACTAAGCTGCCTTTAAGGCAGTTCTTATAAAATCTCCTGCTAATCAGAAGTACTCAAACCTTTGAAAAGTTTGTCACTTTTTTTGCAGCTAACAGTATTTCTACTAAGCCATTTGATTGTACCTAAAAGCAGGAAAGAAGCAGGAGTGTCATTGTAATAGTGTTGATATGGCTCAGACATCCTATGATGGATTTTCTGTTAAGAGTGGCAGTTTCTTTTCAATATTTTAATGTAAACTATGGAACAAATTTTAACAAATTACTAAAATAATTTCTACTGCATACAACTTAGGAGAAGGGGGAGAGGAGGGGGAAGCCAGAACATATAAGGCTATGTATTTCAATTTACAATTCCTAGTGAATAAACTTAAATTATCATAACAAAACTTCAATCATTATAATAGCACTCTTTTTATTGTAAGAGCCAAAGTAATTAATCTGTATATTTATGATCCTTGTCTATGATTAGTTTTCTGTCACAGGATGTGGTGAGTCTGTGCTGTTATGACTATGTTTTATTTAATAATATTTTCCTACAGAGTGCTGAACACTTCCTGCTGAAGCAGCTGAATGGACAAATCCATGAAGATATCTTTCATTTTCTCTGACAGTGAATGATGTTTCCATATATAAACATAATAATAGAGTCGTTACATATGCACTCACATTATCATAGCTGCTGTGTGCTCAGTGTTATTCAAAACAAGGCAGGAAGCCAAGTTTTCCTAGTTCCCATTTTGATTCAAATTGTTTTTGTAATAAAGGGATTTTCATTCAACCTAAATGCAGTTTCATCCTCGTCCAACAAACCTCCCCACTTTTTTTTTTTTTATTATTATTATTTTTCCTTTATTCTAGGTCACTCAGTCTTGATGCAAGAGAAATTCTCCTCTGGTGGTGATAACAGCAGTGCGACTCAATGAACTATAACAAGGGCTCTAAATGCATCTCCTGTAGCATACCACAGTGATTTGCAAAAGTGGGAATAAATCAAAGCAGTGAAGAGATGCCATGTTGAGCCAGAAGCTAAATGTTACATCTTGTTGCATGAGGCTGGGGGGAGAACAGATCCTGTTTTTCTGGCAGCACAATATCTTTGTGCTTGTTACCTCCAATCCAACCCCATTAAGACAATCATTCAGAATCTGCAGGAAATTGTCACCTCTTTCTTTCATGCAATGGCAGCTGTTATTGGTGCCTACACACATTTCTCATTTCCTTCAAGATTTTCAACACACATAAAAAAAAAGCAGCTTAATTTATATTAGAAAATGTGTCAGCTTACCCTGAGGCTCAGCATGGGCACCAGGGGAAAAAATAAAAGATAAATGCCTCTAGGTGAACTGGCAGAGGCTCTAATTCTCTCCTCACTCTACTGCTAACACAGTATGCTCTGCATTAATCATTTCACATAGGCAGGCATTTAAAAAAACTTCAACTATTTTAAAACAAAGATGTGTTGCCCTAAACTTAACAATAATACAACTGTATATTGTGGAATAATTTCAATTCACCCATACAATATCCCCTAGTAGAAGACATATAAAATAATATTGGAGTCTTCCCCATCGTAATTTTTATTGTTCTGTTTCTTTTGTCTATACAGTTATGTCCCCTCTAGTGGGATTTTTTTGTCTGTGGGTAAGGATACATATATAATGTTGTCATCTGTTTGTCATTCAAATGCTGACATACACAGGATGTTTCCTGTCTCCCATTTTTATCATGTAGCTGGATAAATGCATTATGTGATTCTAGTGAACAGTTACACCTGAGTCCAACTCAAATATGGGGTGTTTTTACTCTCTGTGCTGCGATAGAGGGAAATATTTTTTTCTCCCTTTTGGAGCTTATGGGAATGTTGCATATTAGGGAGGGAGTGGATAAACAACAATTAAATGAGAAGGTGACTAGAGCAACAAATAAAGATGATGTGAACAGGAGAAATGTCACAACCAAAAAAACAGGGCAGAAGAGGGGCTACTCCAAGATATCCACACAAACTAGAAAGTGCCTACAGAGAAGCAGGGTGGGGAAAGCTCTAACACCTCTTTTGGAAAACTCAGATGATTGGATTCTTTTCTGAAGTGCACGTACAGTAATACACATGGCATGGAGGGGACACAGGAGGAATTAAATGCCTAGAGGTTTTCCATTCAGTGTGGTCCTAGAGAGAAGAGGGGTCCAGAGGAACTGGAGGATTTTCAAGAATCACCTTTCCATCAAGAAAAAAAAATCACTGAAGTTGTTGACCAGTTGAGATTTTAAATCTACCATGTTGTTTAGTTTGTTACTTTTCTATAGGCAACTAAGCTGCCTTTAAGGCAGATCTTATAAAATCTCCTGCTGATCAGAAGGTTCAGATGTGATCCCTCTTGCTGTGGACTAAGCCAGTTGAAGGTGGTAGGAGATCCATATGGTTGAACAGATCCCTCCTGACAGAACTGAAGCACAAAAGGAGGCATGGAAGAGGTGGAAGCAAGGACAGATGATGCAGGGAATATAGAGACAATGAGTGTGCAGGGATGAGGTCAGGAAAGCCAAAGCCCACTGAGAGTTAAATCTAGTGAGGGAAGTGAAGGGCAAGAAGAACTGCTGTGCATGCGTTGGTAGCAAAAGGAACACTAGGAAAATGTTGCTTTGCTGCTGAATGGGGTGGGAAACTTGGCACCCAAGGCTACAGAGAAAGGTAAAGGTGCTCAATCTGTAAAAGTGCTCAATCTTTACAGATAAGGCTGACATTCAGAGATCCCTGGCTTTGCAGGCAAGTGGGAAGATCTGAAAAAAATCATGCTTACCCTCAGTAAACAGAGAAGAGGTTAATGATATTTTAAAAAAGTCCATGGAAACGGATGGGATGCATCCATAAGTGCTGAGGGAACTTGCCAGTCTTTGTTTTTGAATAGTCATAGTGATGGGGCAAAGGTTCCTGAGGAATGGAAGAATGCTGTTGTCACTCTTCTCTTCACAGAATCAGCTCTTAGCAAGAGATTTGGGGTAGAAGCCAGGGGTGCCTTCCCACCTCAGTCACTCTGTCATGAAACTTTTTTCCTCAGTTTCAATTGTATGTCTCACGGGATCCATTTGCTGAGTGCAAAAATTTCTGGAGTTCTCTTAGCATATTAAAACTAAGTAAACCTAGTCCATGGGATACACAGACACCATTCCCATGGAAATGTCAGGTTTAAATGGTGCATAGCTTTGTAGGGAAAAGCAGATTTGCTCCTTTGGAATTTGACAGAGTGTATTGAAATAGTATTTCTGTGGCACAGAAGGTAATGTGGATATGTACATGTGTGCACTGGGAGTGTAAAATCAGAAATCCAGAAAGAAAGTGCTTTCAATGGGCATGATTTAAACAGCAGGAATATATTGCCTGCAATCATACACAACAGTAAAGTACAGTTCTAAATGTCCATTTTACTCATGCCTTTTTCTTCAAAGGTTAGGTTTGTGTGTGCTTTCACACAGGTGTAGAGGGATTCACAACATCACTAAGTAAGCAATGAAAAGGCCAAGGAGAGGGTCCAGATCTTTAGCTGGCATAGGATAGCATTTTTCTACTGAAGTTGATACACCTGTTTCTATTTGCAACTCTTAAGGTCTGGCCTGAATGCTGCAGAATGAGTAGAGGATGGGACAGGATGGGAAAAATATAGTCTGGTAATATCTATGATACAGTTAAGTAGTACAGCCTAGAAACTTTCTTTGTTGTAGTGAAATTGAACTCCTCTTGGATCAACTGACGAATATGAGCTGCATGCCTTCTGCAGGATCTTAGAGAGAGCCTTGGGTCCACAGAAGAATACACCAATGTTGTTGCTGTAATCACAATAACAACAAAACACATGAGAGTAGGAGGGGAAATGGATACACTGTACTTTATGGCTGCCTCCTGCCTCGCATCTTTTCAAATGGCTTTTTGAGAAAAACATTTGAAAAATCTTGTTTTACTATATACTTTGTGTTATGTACTGTATAATTTGTGTTGCTATATTAGAGTGTAATAATTCCACTTTCATGTTTATTATGTCTTATTACATTATTTATTAGATTGCTATATTAGAGGTCACAAAATATGTTAAATGATAACTTTTTGGTTTTGATCTTCATAGCTTTTTCAATCAGAGAGGCAAACATACTGTTTGAGCTGAAAATTTTAAGTGCTTTTTCTCCAGCTGAGTTAATTTTTTCCTTAAAAAAATATACTAAATGCTGAGTTACTTCTGAGTTTTCTTCTTCTCTTCCCTCTGCCCCCCTGCCCCTTAGTCTAACACATTTCTGCCTATGACAATTTAAAAATGGCTGATTCAATAACACCATTTGTAAATAGGTACTTCTTATAAAATAAGAATATGGCAAATGTAACAAACAATTGTGTTCACACATGCATGAGCACATAGGGTGCTGGTAACCTGGTTGCCTGCTAGAAGCTGCCTAAAGGGTTTGCCTCCACATATACTACACATATTGTTTTAAAGCATACATGCAGACAGAGATTCACATGTGCTGTGCTGCTGGGGAAAGCTCAATTGGCAGAAATGCAGAGGAAGTGACAAGTGAAGCATGAGTTTAAAAATGTTTGCTCCTGTTAAGGAGGGGCTGTGGATATGATTTTGGTGCCCAAGCCATAGCCCCCAGAAGTTGTGTCCATATTGCTCTAGTGCTCAATTGCACCAGGTTTAACCTGAAGTGGTGAATTCCTGCTAATCTGCCAAAAGATGCTGTTGCAGCCAGGGGGAACTCTCTCAGACTAGGCACAGGGACCCAAGATGTACTCAGATCCTAAAAGCTGATTGCTTCATCACACAGTAGAAACTCTTCTGTTTGACTCTTGATCTTCTATAACTCAAAGCAAGAAAAACAAAGTTATCCTTTTCTCAGAAGGAATCCTTATTTCATCCAAGGTTTTCTTTAAAAGCTTCAACATTGACCATAAATGTGGCTCACAAAAAAAAAAAAAAAAAAGGATATTTTTCTGTCAGTTTAGGACTAGCTTTCAATGGAACTACCTCAAGTTCCAGTATAGAAAGCTAATGCCCATATCCCCCTTGGGGAGCAGAAAAACATTAAAACATTTTTATCTCATCTGTACTTGCAGTTGCAAAAGTAACCAATAAAAAGTAATGTTTCAACTATAACTTTAAAAGTTCTGTTTATGTAGTAGAATCCCTATGAAAGGTCTTTCAAAAGTCATATTTTCTATTCTTGGCCTTTTTATGCTTTTAATCTTTCATATTTCCTGATTGTATTTATTTTGACCTCCATCAAGCGAATTCTCTATTACTGTTATTCTTGCAATTTTATGGTATTCTTGTAGCTTACTGTATTCTCTTTGATCTCCTCCCTTTCAGCTTTTTCTTGGGTTTTTTTCATCTTTTAAAACAAGTTCTCTCCTTTTTCTTTTCGTACCTCTGTCTCCCAAGTGCAAGCCTTTATTTTGAATTAGCAGGTAAATGTTTGGAAATCACAAAGTCACAAAGATTCTGGAATTTTCTACTGCTGAACACAAAATATTTCAAATTCTTGCTTCAAAGGCTTTCAGGAACAAAGAAGCTTTTCTCAGACCACTAGCAAATCCACCAAGTTCAAATGAACTGTCTTTGCCAGCAGAGATGAACTAATAACAGAACAGCATAGTCTTGCAAGAGCGGCCAAATATGTTAGGGGAACAAACATATCCTTGACATCATAAGAAAAAAATCACAGTTTATCTCTTTAATAACCATCTTCAAGGGAAATTAATGCTACTTTGTCCTTTGTGCAGAACAGTAATTGGATTGTGTGTTTCAATTATATCTGGACAAAGGCCAGGATATTGAAATACTTCTAAATATTAGATTTTCTTGTCCAAAAATTAGATTTTATTGGCATTCTCTTTCCGAGATTTCTTCATTAAAATCTTCATTAAGCATAAATCTTCTTTCCACACAGCAAAAAAAAGAAGAAATTGTTTTAAAAGGGTCATTTAGAAAGGTTTGCTCTCCCCTCCTCCCACTGTTTATGCTGAGAGAAGAGTTACCTAACAAGGTTAGAAACCAGCTTGCCTTACCTAGGATGGTTTTCAGCTAGTTGCTTGAACTCATTGTCCCAGTTTGGCCTTCCATAACAGGTTTTTGTCTCAAACCAGTAATTACATCCATCTTGTCATCACAATGTAGGGCTATGTGAGTAGCCTAAAGGAAAATTTACATTATAATAATTTTAGAGTCAAAAACATATATTCCAAGAGGCAAAAGCAATAATGCTTCTTTGCTGGGAAAGATGGAATGGGGGGAAGGAAACTGTACAATTATCAAATGGGAGGAGAGAGGGAGAGGGAGAGGGAGAGGGAGAGGGAGAGGGAGAGGGAGAGGGAGAGGGAGAGGGAGAGGGAAGGAGATAAGTATTTGAGAATTCACAGTATCATTAGAATTGTAAAAAGCATTTCCTAAAGTACCTAAGAGCCAAGTCCGGAGCGTTCTGGTGCTGATGGAAAACACAGTGGGTATACCAGCTCAGCAGGGGTAAAAACAGGGTCCAGCAGAGGACCACAAAATGATGAGAGGTCTGGAGCATCCTCTTACAGGAGACTGTGGGAGCTGGGCTGGTTTAGTATTGAGAAGGAAGAGAAGACTCAGAGGGGATCTCATTAATGCATGTAAATATCTCAAAGGCAGCTGTCAGGAGGATGGTGCCAGACACTCTTCAGTGGTGCCCAGTGACAGGATGAGGAGCAATGGCCATAAACCAAAGCATAAGAAGCTCCACCTCAACATGAGGAAGAATTCCTTTACACTGAGGGCAGCAGAGGCTGCCTAGGGAGGTTGTAGAGTCACTTTCTGGAGATATTCAAAACTCACCTGGGCAAGCCCCTGTGTAACCTGTTCTAGAGGACCCTGCCTTGGCAGAGGAGGTTGGACTGGAGGATCTCCAGAGGTCACTTCCATCCCTAACTATTCTGTGACTCTGTGTAAAACCCTCGATGTTTTGATTTTTCTCCTCAGGTAGAGGCAGGTGTAGAAAGTGGATCACCTTGCATGAAGCACTGAACCAAGTGAGCTTCTCAGCTCCCAAGTCCCAGGAAAAAAAATCCTTATTTTTGTGGGCATTTACTGTCCTTCAGCTCCTCTACTACACCCATTACCATGCTATCTGAGTATTTCTCAGGTGCATTTAGAACCCAAACCCACTGTCACTCCTAATTGTACTGCTCTTGTGTAGTAGTAATATGCTTGTTTCCACTACAGGCTATCATCATTGCTGTCAAGAAATTAACAGAAGAAAGTAAATTTAAAAATGGACTTTGCATTTAGTGCATGAACTAAGTGTCATTATCATCTTTTGCAGAAGTGGTTGCTGAAATTTAGATCCACTTCCTAGGAATGTTATATATCTCTTCTTCTAATGTGTCTTTTATGTTCCTTACCAAAACAATTATTCTTGTCAAGTAAAGTTATCACAAGAGTTTGCCACTGTCATGAAGGACTTGGAATAGTCTAAGAAAGAACTTAAAGTGTTTGGTAAGAGTTGGAGGGAGAAAACTGCAGAATTTTTGAATTGTTTGCAGCAAAATTGTCCCATTGAGAAGATGAGCTGTTCTCATGAAGTGGAAGTTTCCCAGGATTTTTGATTTTAACCTTTGCAATAGCTCACAGTGTTAAGGTTGCCTAGGAGTCTCAGGGGCATTGCAGGGAGCTTGTCCAAGCAGAGGCAGACCATGTGCCTTATTTGCTTGACCATCTGTTGCCAACATGGAATCTGCAAAGAGCTCAAAGCATTGAACAAACATGTCTGAGGAGTAGACATGTGTCAGTAAAGGAGGGTGTACAAGAAGCTTTAAAATTTCTCCTTGGGTTCAACATCACTTGACTACTGGTCATCTATATGGTGAGACAGGGAAAGAATGCAGAGAATGTTGTTTTGTTTTTTGCTGGGGGAGAAGTAAAATATCATTCAAATATAGTTGGGAGTGAAGCTCAAATTTTGAGGAGTGACGAACAGGAATGAGGTGTGAGGTGTGAGGAGTGAGGTGATACTTGGAAGATAGTTTCAAGATAGTTGAAAAAACTTGGTGTTTTTTTAGGTTCCCCAATAACTTCTTTAACAGCAGGTTTTAGGTAATACCTTGTGACATTGCTAATGCAGAGCAGTAGTTTCTGTAACTGCCATATACTTCACAATGGGAGTAGATTTTTCTGAATACATCTTTATGTACATACCTCATAACTTGACAGAAACTCTAAGGAAAGGAGAAAGAAACAATGAGGGTTTTATATCAGCAGAGGCAGAAAAGGAAAAGCTCTACGAAATCTGTATTTTTTTCATCTCTACTAAGCAGTCCTTTATTCAACAGAGACAGCAGGAAATAAAACAGTAGAGCAAAGACTTCCCTGTTTTTCTGGCAGGTGCCTAACTTATCACTGCATGATCTGAGTGATCCTTTAAAAAAAAGGGAAGAGAGAGAGAGAGAGAAAATCAACTCATTTGTGTTTATGTAAAGACTAAAGAAGTTGAATAATACTGACCCAGTCTAAGAACTAAGTGCCTGAGGTGGTATGATCCAATGAAATTATGAGATGGCAAATTTAAAGTCAATCAGAGAAAATGGCTTTTCAAACAACATTAATTAGACCATGGAGTTGGTTGCCAGAATGTTCCAAGTGCAATACTTTTAAAAAATGCACTGGAGATACATACATATATATATATATGTGAAGTGAACAACCAAAATTATAGTAAATAAAAAGAGTGAATCAAACCTACTCTTTTTAGACAGCCCTCCACGCTTCAGCACAAAAATGACAGAATCTAATGAAAGTCTGTTCATAAGACATAGACAAAATATCCCTTGATGAGCTCCAGAAAACTCTATGCACTTTTCTGTGAGACACCTGGTAACCATCTTTGCCCAAGACAAGATGCAGGACTGGAGGAATTACTGGCTTGATTTCTCTATTCCTGTTTTCCTAAATGTGACATGTAAACAGACATCCTACTATCTTCCTATTTACAGTTCTTTGTCTCTCTGCTTCATCCATCATTTATTCAGCTGTTCCTGTTCCATATGTTGCCACACTGGAAAAGCAAGGTACATTAACTCTGACTTGTAACAGTTTCATTATTACCTGACTTTCATCCCAGCCAGTAAGAAATATATGATAACTTAGAAAATCACTTTTCCATTTTTCAGTCAATTTTGTTTCCAAATGGAATAGAAGATCAGCAAACCACTCAAATGCTGAAGGGTCTCGACAAATCCAGTAAAAATAAACCTGTCAAATAAAGTAAAGAAATTTAACAAAAAGCAAACTTTCAAGAAAACTTCATAATTACTGGCTCATCTCATTAACTGTATAGTGTGTGATTCTTCTCCACACTAAATTTATAGTAAACATAATTAAACATCATTTTGAGAATTTAAAATTTTGATTTTCATCTTAAAAAATGAGTGAATATATTAACGTGCTAGTGAAAGTAGGCAATGCCAGTACATCTCTGCTTTGATTTCTAATACCTAGTCCTTCATTTCTTGAAAATAATTTGATGATTATTTGAAATTTTGAATTTATTTAATTTCAGTTTTATTCAGCACCAAAGCAAGGAATTCCTTGTTTCTCAAGACCTTATGCCATAGGCTAGCTCTTGATGTTGCCACAAATATTTATGTTCTTCAAGTCATATGCTCTGTATAAAAACAGGTGACAAATAGTCTCTATTCCTTTAAAAAAATTATTTAATGTTTAAATTGGAGCATTTAGTTCCTAGAGAAACCTGAAACTAAATTTACAGTTGCCAAAGGGGTAAAATAACTGCTACCCCATGATGAGTTTTCTATGGTTTGAAACCATTCTCTCTATCAAAAATTGGAACAATTTCTCTCATCCAGATTTCACTAGTTTCACTTTTCACATCTGGGATCAAGTCATCCTATAATTGTGTCTGTGGCAAACCAAGTATTCCTGGGATGTGTCACTGAGAGGTGTCCTTTAATCATCCCTAGGGCTTATTTTCCCTACTCTACTGCAGTAAATCAAAAACATAGCAGAGTTTGTTGTTTGGTATTTTTAAGGAAAGAAGCTAATTTATCAATATCTTGACATAAGGCAATACTTGTGTAGCAAAGACATCTTTCAAACAAGATGGTTAATCATTGTCCATAGGATGATGAGTTTCTGTTTGAAGAGTCCTTCCTCTGAGGTCTTCAGGTGGAACAGTGGGAGTCTACAAGAACCTTTTTCTGCACAGCTTTTCCAGCCAGCTGGCCCAGGGATCACTGTGACCACTCCTGCCTGTGCATGATCTGTTGTGATCTCTTGTCTAACTGCATATAGAACATCTTCTAACTGATAGCTATTTCTAGAAGGCTGTCCTATATGACCACTTCTTCAGGAACAGTTTCTGATGACCATTTGCAAATGTCTTGTCTGTGTTCAAGTTAATAAAGTTTGCAACAGGAACTGCCTCAGGACTGATAAAATTCCCTTATCAGCATCTTATCAATGCACTGAAACTCAGGCACTCCCAGGCCCATCAGGAATTACCTTAGGGAGCCTTCAGCCCCATCATGATTTCCCAGCTGGAAATCAATCTCCTCTAGCAATGCTATGCTGTGTAGAGGACTGGGACCAGTCTGTCCCCCAGTTTCAGCTCAGTGCCTTACATGAAGCCAATACAGATGTGGAGACAACTCAGTTGTGAGTTCCTGTACTTCCCAGAGGATGGATGTCTGAAATTCCCAGGCTGTCTGCCCAGGCACTAACCTGATGGCAGTCTGAAGCACAATTACAATATAAATCTGATTGCAATTCTTATTAATTGAATTCTGTACCTCTTGCCACACACTACCATTATTTTGTCCAGATGGTGCCAAACCTCAAATGGACCTCTTCAGGCTGTGTATTTTCATAATTTATCCAAAGAAGGAATTCACAAACATGGAGGAAGTCTAACAATACAGTTTCAGATGTGAAAGGAACAGCAGGAAGGACAAGGCTAGTATAAGCTTATAAAAACTGGATGATTGGGACTTATTTTATTGTGACTGTGATTTTTATTTTGTTGCAAAATCCCATAGCTTCCTCCAACCCATCTCCTTTTCTGCTCACCAGCCCCTCTGTCTTTTATTGTACTGCAATATCAAAGGTGGTATGTTCTCAAGGCAATCACTGTGGTGACTCCAATGTTTTGGAAATTGTAGCCATTTTCCACAGGATCAATGAGGTAAAAATGTATATTGGACACTTGTGAAATGAAAAACCAGAGAAAGAAACCAGAAAGCTATAAAGAGATTTCCTGAAGATTTAATATACTAGCTTGTCAGACTTCTGGTAAGGTGGTGGGAGAAAAATGTGGTAATACCATGCTTCAGTGGAGATTTGGTGAAAGACACTAACAGTAATTTGAGATGTTTCCTAGATCTGAGTGTACTGTAAGGGACTATCTGTGGTTTATGCAAGAAATATAAATGATGTATAATCCCAGAAACAGAGATGAGGCATTCAGGGTTAAGTAGGGTATTTTTGCAGCCCAGGAATAAGACTGTCTGTGGAACTTTAGTACTAACCATCTTGACTGTTTGCTTTTTCCCCTTCTGTTTCAATATTTTTCCTTAAATATGACCTCATTGCTTTACGGAAGGGGGTTGCTGATGGTTTACACTGGCATAGGTTACAAGGAAAAAGCAAGCTCACTGGCTTTATAGAATGTCATATTTGTGGCCAACAACAGCATTATTTTAAGTTACCAAAACTAGGTAAGATTTATAGCCTTAATCTTTATGTAGCTTTTTTGTGTCTGAGTCCTAAAATCCCCACTTGTTCTAGATATTCAGCACCTCAAAAATCAGCCCACTGAGTGCTGTCAGTCTGTATCACACCATAGCTGTTGATTTGTAGTGAGAAATTTCTTCCCCCAGACTCTACTTGATCATCTTATTTCTCAAGTTTTTTCAGTATTTCATTTTATGAAAATGTATATTTAGTATGTGTATGTGGAGAGGAGATACGTATTTCTAAATGAATAAGGAATTGTTCATAGGGTAGCAACTGGGAGCATGTGGGCAGGACTGGGAGATAAGCACACTCAGGGAAGAAGGAAGAAAAGCTGGCTAATGAGTTGAGACAATATGGTCTTCAAACTGGGGAACTGGTTTCCAGAACGTCAGACTATGGATCTTGAAGGAATGTTTTTAGCTGTTTGCAGGCCTGGCTGTCACAGTAACAGCCAGTCCAGCTGGTTGGATCAAGCCACCTCTGGCAGTCCTCTAAGGAAAGGATGCAACATTCTGAAGCTGCATAAATTCCTAAAGCTCATCCTGCAGCATCCATTACATTGCCTCTGATTTTCACATTAGAGGTGGCAGACATTTGGTGATGAAGAAAGTCTGTCATTATTTGAAGTATTTTTGGCTGTGATTATAATCTTAGAAAGAAAAGAGATAGTGAAGAAGGATAGCCTATGGGTAAAAGGAATTAGTTTCCCTTAGATCAAAGAGGACTTCTAGTCTAATATCTTAAAATAAATGGTGTTTACAGAAAAGTCTTCTTTTCTTTACACTGGCTGCCTGTAGCATAGCACAACATATTACGTATATAATTAAAATACAATAAATGCACAAAAAAAATTAATCCTTATTAAAACAGTAGACTAAAGTAGCTATTTCTATAATTAAAACTTATTCTGAATCTTGTTTTTTTCTTGTAAGCCTCATACTATTAACTGACTGCAATTATTTAGAACCCTTAAAAATCTGGTTAGATTTATGTTTCATTAGTCTCCACCCACCCTACTGGCATCAATTGCATTCATCAGCTTGATGGCTTGCCCAAGTAAACTGTCTTAAATTTTCCAAGTGCTCTTTTTGCAAATTGAGTTAGATGCAGTATTGCTATTAATCAGATCAAAGCAAGGGTTTGAACAGTTGCTTATTTCTGTAGTGCTCTGCTCCCTTGCAATTCATGGATATTTATCCTTCAGTTTCCCACATCCTGAATTTTGTACAGTGGACAAGGGCAGGAGCTGTGTTACCTCTTTCCTGTAAGGTGAAAGAATGTTCTTTGTAAATCAGCTTGCATCATGAGGAGAGTCATTAATAATTATTTGTTGATGAGCATCCGTCTGTTTCTTCCTGCTCCCTGAAGGCAGAGTTGAAGCTGCAGCTCTGAGCAAAGCCAGTTTTTCACTAAAGGAGTGTCCAAGGAGGACTCTTGCTGCTCTCTCTTGGGAATGAATATCCCTGCAAAAACCTCTTACACCTGCAGGTGGGCACCTCCCTGCAAGTATCCAGTCCTCCCTGCTCTTGAGTATACTACATTACCTGTGGTCTGTAGCATATTAAAAAAAAAAAAAAACAACAACAAAACAAAAACAAAATAACAAAAAAACAAAAAACAAAAAAAACCCCCAAAAACAAAACAAAAACAAAATAACAAAAAAACAAAAAACAGCAACAACAACAAAAACAAACAAACAAAAAACCTCAAAAGCAAACAAAAAGGTCTTCAATACAAGATTTTTGTGCAGAAGGACTGGGGTCTGGGGCAGAGATTTACCACAGATGGGGAAGTCAGTCTTAAAGCAAATGCAAGAGGCTGATTGTGTTTTCCTCTCAGTATTTAGCTGAACTTACTGCCACAGGATGTTATGGTTGTCTAAGGTCTACATGGGTTCAAAAACAATTAGACTACTTCATGGAAGAAAAAGCCACAAAGGGATATTAAAGACAGAAGTACAGCTCTTTGGTGGTACTCAGTAGGACCTTTCTTATGTCTTTTTTAGGGAAGAGATAGTGGATGTTTGCTAACACTAGAATCTGATGGATCAGTACAATTTTATCAATTTCAGTAGCAACTGATCTGAAAAATGTGATCACTAATGTGAAGGAAAAAAATCATATTATGCATAACTAAAGCCAGTAGAAACTTTTCAGCCATGTAGTACATGCAAAAAATGATGGGGAAATGAGGGCTCTAAGGCTATTTAATTGTGAAGAATCAATTAGATAAATGTGTGCTCCCTTTGATTTGTTGAGTTTTTTAAACTATACAGCTGCAGACATTATGGAAACTATAAGTATTTATATCTCAACCATATGTGTGCAACACTGAGAAATATTAGTTCAATAACTGTAATGATAGCTGTACTCAAATCAAAATGAAGTTGTTAAAAAAAAAAGAAAAACCTCTTATTTATTTCCTTAATAGACATTTCTATGGTACTCATCATGTCAGAAAGAGAGTGCTGAATACTTGGAGGAAGATTAAATTATTTGTAATTATACCACAAGTGGAAGCTTTTAACCAATGAAAAAAAAAAAAAAAAAAAGTGGAGCTACCCTGAGATTAATCGCTCTCACTGAGATGACTGCTAAAATTTTTTAAGTAATGCTGTGAACTTCCCCATGACCTTTCATCCACACTTTCAAAATATTTTACAAGCACTGATGAAATTTAGCCTTATAACACCTGTGAAAAATAAACATCACTATTCCCACTGCACCAATAAGGAAGCCAAGATATAAAGAAAAGACAAGAAGAAATCCTGATAATTTCATATTTCACAGGAATTCAGAAAAACTGAACTCTATTGCAGAAAACAGTGGCAGAATGCATGATGCATTTATCTTTGCAGACAAACTCTACCCAAAATTCTCCCTAATTCTCCCTATGAATGAACACCCTCAAGTATACTATTAATGCAAAATTAAATTCTGTTCTTTTCCCCTTAAGATAGCAGCAATGACAATAATAACACCACTTTTACTCATATACATGCAGAATATACATAATGTACATATATAAAATTTGTATGCCTATGCGTAGCTCTCCTTCCAGTGAAAAAGTTCAACCTGGTACAATCATAATGTTTGCAAAGACACTTCTTTTCTCAAATAACATGTATTTTCATTTTTATTTCCCTCCCTTCTCAGTGCTTTTTCTGCCTCAAAGATCCCCCCTGGCAATTTGAACTTGTCCTCAACTCCTCAGTTACTAAAATCCCAAATGCTTTTTCAGTGGCAGCTCGTCATTAAGATGCCAGTTTTAACACTCTTTCATGTACAAAGATCAGCCCCTTGGTCCTGCAGTCAGCTCCATATGTATTGACCCTTCCAGAGATCTGTCCCCTCCAATGCAATTTCAATGTTTGTCCTTAAATGCGAAATGTTGAACAGTTCCTGATTCAGCTTTTACACTGGAAAATGGCCAAAAAGAAGCTGTAAGGTCCACAAGCTACCACTTGCCATGATGGATATGGAAGAGTTTAATGCTGATTTTTTTCTATGCTACCTTCTTCCTTTATTATCTCTTCTTCACCTATCCTCCCCAGTGCTGCCTCACATGCCATTAGAAGAAGGAATATTATAGGTTAGAAAATTAAGAGTATGATAATTTAATTGGTGTCATCTTTACCTTTTAGATCCAAACATATTTTTTCAACAAAATAATTAGAGTGGTTTGAGGGAGTAATATGTGTCTTGATACATGCATCTCATCCAGAGCTTAAATGCCTTTTATATTCCTTCTGTGCTGGTTAATATCCTGACTTTGCAATGTGAGAAAAGCAGCAAATGGTTGCTGAATGCAGCCTTCTGTACCAGGACATGCTGCTGAAGGACCCTCATGAAACTCAGCTGGACAAAGAGCAAGTGCTGCCCTTCATTCTGATTGAGATGACATTTGCAGGATTTATTTTTGGTAAGAAGGAGGGTGAGTTTCTCTTGTAGCTCTCTAATTATCTGTCTAGCTATGAAAGATATTCCACAGTTATCTCCAGTTGCTATCGAAAATCTGATCCTTCAGCTTTTACTAAAAGCACTGCAGCTAGGGCTCCCTTATTTTTCAGGGAATGACAGTGAGTTCAGGAGGCTTCACCCCACAACAGCTCCTCAGGCAGCTGGAGAGGGAGTGGCTGCTTCTCAGAGTGAGTTAAAGCACTCAAGTGAGCTTCTAGCTTTGAATTGCCTCTCTGTCCTGGCTAAGTAGGTCCCTTGTGGAACTTTCAATGAAGCAATAAACTTTCCCACCTACCTTCTGCAGTGCCAATACTGTGTTAGGGTTGCAGCATTTATACCAAATGGATTTTAAAATAGAAGCAAATGGTGTGACTCCAATTCCTGCAGCAATGCACACACTGACTCGGTAGTGGAAGATGTCTGTGGTTGCAGATCCATATGGTCCATCCACAGCCAGTCTACAGCAACAAGACATTTAGTGAAGAGTCAACAACACATAAAGTGACAGAGAGGTTAACATTTGTTGGGCTATGCATTGTCAAAACTGAATTTCTGTTAAAATAAAAGAGAAAAGACATGTCTAAGATGGCACATAAATTGCCCGTTAAAATACATTTAATTTTCAGTGGGTGCCATTTAATAGAAAAGCAACTGTCTTTCCTGAAATGAGAGAACAAGAGCACCCATGTGGATTTGGGGCCTGGCCATCTATTTAAGCATGCAATTGCAATTTTCTGGCTCTCTAAAATGTGATTAGTCATATAATTGCCTGTCCAAATTTAGCTGTGGAATTTGCATATTTAATTATGAATTACTGAAAAGCATCCTGTTTTAGAGCTTTATTTGTTATATTGTACATATCAAAGTAAAGAGGAACAGATTATATTAATAATTTTTAGAAGTTCTGTATTTGAGTTAAAGTAATAAAAGAGAAGGCAAGAAAAAGGTCATCACATGCAAGGGAGCTACTATTTTCTCAGCTCTTTCTGAAAAAGCAGTATTTCAGGAATACATTTTTGGCATAGTACTGTACTTAGTGTCTGATGTAAAGGCAAAATGTGTAAGGAGAAATGCTTGTTGATATTACTACCTCCTGTAATCAATGTTGCTGTTGCCACAAAATTAATTTTGGTCAAAATTAGAGATGGAAAAGATTACTGAATAATCAGATTCATTCCTTTAGCAACATGAAATGTAAATACACACAGTACTTTGTAGTGCTCTTTCCAGCCCTGTCTTTATACAGCATACATGCTCAGAAGATGGTTCACCAACACCCAGTCCTTAGGGGAAAAAAAAATTTCTTCTTTTTCATTTTTCTGTTGTTTTGTGCTCTTTATTGCATGAATCATCCTTAACATTTATCCTTAAATAGTAAAACAAATAGGCACACATAATTGAAATGAAGTGCTTTACAGGAAAAGAAAAGGGGATCTCCAAGAAATGCTACACACAAATATAGGGACACATGTATCTCAAACCTTATTGTTATTTCTTAAAAAATCCTAGTAAACATTTTCCCTTCTATTTCAATATTAGAAATGCCCTGTGAGGTAGCAAACAAAACAGCTACTTCAGCAACTCTGGAAATCTGACCCTAGACATAAAGAATTTTTTTTTAATATGTGCAGTAATTTAAATTATTTCCCAGCCCAGTGTTTTTTGAGCACTCAAAACTTCCTGTAAAATATGGTTAATTTGTGATATATATGTATAGTGCCTAAGAACAGCTTTCAGATAAGCTTTCTATGTAGTTCAATGTGAAGCTGGAAGCAATTCTCATTGTTGTCAGTAGACTGAGAAAAAATGGATCTGGAAGAAATTTCAAGGATTCTCTAGTCTGTTGTGGTGCTATAAGACAGGTTCAATTATTTCTGAATCATCCCTTGAAGAGATTTGTCTTGTCAGTCTGCTCCTAAATCCTCAGGTGACAGAGATCCCATCATTGGTTTGAATGCCTTACTCAGCCATAGCTATACAGCTTGGCCAAATAAAAAGCCTCAGAGAAGCAGGGAGGAGAAAGAGGAGAAGGAGAAACTGAGCTATGCAACTCATTCATTTGATCTAGCTAGAGTAGGCAAAGGTAGGAAGAGAGTAAACAAAGAGACAAAAAAAAAATTACAGTTGTATTTGCCAAAGAAAAGTAGAAAATAAGTCTATGGACTTTTCTCACTGTGGTTTGGATTGCCATATTCTTCCTATCCATTTCATTAGAAAAGAAATTAGATTTATGGGGAAGGCAGGAGAAATGTTTCGTTTTGAAAAAAGTATCATTAACAGATTCTATGATTATTTTTAGAATTTAAACATTTGCTGATCACCATGATGATTGTGTAGTACTCCTGACTGTAAAAGCAGTTAGATTTTGGGGCAATGTATTACACCAGCAATGAAGTCAGCCCAAATCCTGAAGAGATATAACATCGGCTTGATTATTTTCACATGAATAGTCAATTCTATGATTTTATCTCCCAAATTTATCAGAAATCACAACTGCCTTTGTTACCTATGTGTGTGTACATATATATATATATGTATGTGAACATTTTATTGTAATCATCTTAAAGTATTTTAAAACCACTTATTTTATTCTTAATCCTACCTTATTATTCAGGTGCTATGTCTTCTGTCTTCTGCAGTTTCTACTATATGTTATTTTTAATATAGTCACCAATTTGGTGTGTAACTTTAGATATTGAAGCTGTGAAAAAGACCTGTTTTTTGTTTTATTGCTAGTTTAACTGTTCAAATATTCTTTTTAGTATATTGCAAGAAAGAAACTGAAGGATGTCATTAGGCATCCTAACAAGATTAAAAAGAGTGGTTTTATATGACAGCACTGTTGATTTCAACCCTGCATTGTAGCAAGCAACATTTGATAACTTTTTCTCTTCCTCATTTTTTACACATGCTGTCAATCACTTTGAACAATTTTTGCTCCAGTTCTGCTGAAATGGCATACTTCTCATTCCAGTTGCTTTTAACAAAGGCACTGATTTCATTTCTAATTCTTATTAACTGATACAATGCAAGAACTGGACCAGACTTTCCTGTCTGCAGCCACCCCTTAATAAACCTCTGCAGCTCAGTGGTGTCTATGAGCTTTCCAGGGGGAAATCAGTCCCTCCAGTCCCAGGCCCTACATACACCACCAGAATTTAAATGAACCTATGCTGGCTCTTCTTTGCTGAAAATCTCCCCTATTCCTGCAAGCAGTGCAGGAGTGGAGCTAAGTGGTTTGAATCTATTCAGTATAGAGCTGGATCCTTGGCTGGAGTAAGTCAGGATGACTCCTTTGACTTCAGAGGATCCCTGCTAACTTGGAACAACAGAGAATCAACTTTTTGCTTGTATTAAGATGAAAAAGTACATAATTTGAACACAAATAACTTTTATAAAATGGAGGAGGGTTTGGGAAATAGTGATGAGGTTGAATGAGACTGTCAGAAAGAAGTAAGGTTTAGGCAGGTGTTTCAGGGACCACAAAATATCTAAGTAACTGAAAGGGGAAAAACTGGAGTTTTGGATGGTGAGTGATAGGTACCATCAGAGCATAAGCATAGAGGCACAAATCTAGGGATACCTTCCAGTGTCATTTATTAAACAACCATCTTCCAAAATAGATATCTTTAGGTGTAGATATAGGTGTTAGAGATCAAGATGGTAGCAAAAGATAAGGATACTGATATGGACTTTAAATCTTGGATTAGTCATCGCATCCTCTTGGTAGCTTCTGCCCCCAGTTCTGGCTATTTGTTTCTGGTATATTTTAGCGTAATGTTGTATTTATGAATACGGAACTACAATCTAATAATGTATCATAAAAAACATATGCAAAGTTAATTAAAGTTAAAATGTTAACATTTATTTTAAAATGTAGAAATAACATTTTAAAATATATAGTCTCTTGTTCAAACCTGGGTAACATCCACAATTCCTTGAAAGCTTTTTCCTCTGCTCCAAAGGCCTTGAAAAGGGCTGCAGTCCAATCCCCCACCACCCGCACGTGGATGCTGAAGTAGTCCTCCTCGGGAGCTGAGGTGAGGGTGAAAGGGTGCCACTCCAGCTGTGAGACAGATGGGCACTGCAGAAATATATATTGGCCAGCTCCCATTTTAAAGCCATGTTTCTTCATGTGGAGCTCAAGGACTCCAGAGGAATGTGTCACCACCTACAGAACGATAAAGGGACAATTTTTCTCTCCATTCAGAAGGGTAAATATTTGTTTTCATTAGGTCATAGATGTCCTAACCTACGTGTTGCAGTGTTGTTGCCCAAAGGCTGTAACCATTCAACAGTTTGTCAATTTTCTTGGTATAACCTGTGCAAAAGTATTTCTTAATTGATTAGAATAATTCCTTAATTCCTAGTTTTACTCTCATGTAGCACTGCTAACTCTGTGGGATTACAAGGAAGAAAGCACAGTGAGCTCAATTCTAATACATTTTTATAGAGAAGTAATCTCAGTTAAGCAGCAGTTTGTATGTCACATGTGATATACTGAGATTCTCAGATCACAGCCACTCTGTGAAATCAGCAGCAAGACTTATCCAACATCCTGTTTGCCTTGCACAAGATATATCTGTTCCTGATCCCTGGCTTGATACACACGGGCTCAGCGGCTTCAATAGTGACATCCTCAAGCTATTCTGATGTGACCTAAATAGCCCCTTGGCACACAGCTGGGAGAAGTTGTTACAGTGGTATTAGTGAAGCCTCGACTATATATGCTAAGTGCTCATATAACCCTTCATCTCCATGGAAGCCCCCAGATTTTAAAGTAAAAACCATGTGCTGCTACTGAATTCAAGGTAGTCTCTGGCATTAACTGCAGTGGAACATGTTTTTAGTTCATTAAAAAGAGAGACCACAAAAAGATGTTTGTGTTGTGGTGGTGTAAAGTCTGGTACTTCATTAATCAAGTTTGGTCCCATATGGAATATTCTTATGGATTTGCTATTGGAATAAATGCAAAACGTAAAATCAATACTTGGCTGAAAACAGGGTAATGATTGAAAAGTTGCTGAAGCTAGGAGTGAAAAATGAGGTTCCTAATATAGAGAAGTTACCTAAAAACAATAAAAAAGTCATTGACATAATGTTTTGGTTTTTTTTTTTTTTTTTTTCAGATATGCAAGCTATGTTGCGTACCTTAGTAATGATGACTTCCTGTCGAAATCTCCAAAGCCTAACAATTCTTTCACACATGTACAGCACCAAAGGACTTAAAACCCACTTCCAAGCCTGTAGAAAATTCCATATTAAAAAGCAACGTTTATTTGAATGTCTACAAAAACACTTTGCTTTTCTGGTTTAAATCAGCAGATAGCCTAAAATTAAATTACTTGATTTTCTGTGATTTTTGGTTTGTCTTTCTCATGAGAGTATTTGTGTTGCTGGTGTAGCTGTTCTGGCTTTCTTGTGGAATAGACATATGGGACTCCCTCACAAACACACTCCAAAAGCAGTGCTAATATCTATCTGTACTCTGGCCAAGAAGAGTCCTTTAAAATCTTTTCCTATTAAAAGGCAAAGAATTAATCTATTTGGATGTTGTTACATTAAGATGTCATTGGACCTGAAGCTGTATAGATGCATACAGTTATACAATATTACCCATAGCCTTACTTTTTTTTTTTTTTTTCCATTTCAAAGCAGTCAGGTAGGAGTAGCTGTTATTGTCAGCTGTGAGTTTTCTGGTGGTGTGTGAGAAAACATTAAGTCCCAAATATTCAATTAGAGAAATGGGATACATTTCCATTTAATTCATTAGTCAACTCTTTATCAATATATGTGGGGTTTTGTTTTTTTTTAATCTGGGATTCTGAGTTGGTCATACTTTAACTATAGCAGATGCTGTGCTCATATTTGCTAATCATATGTACTGATCGCTGTAACAATCAGATATATTTGGCTACTCAAGTATATGAGCTGATCATTTCACTGAGTTGCACTGATAGCTAAGATAATTAGGTATGATTGAATCTTCATGATTTTGGGTTTTTTTTTCCCCCCAAGGAAGAGATACTGCTTTGTTTCCACTTTTGTTAATTGCACCTCTCATTCTAGAAAACTGAATACTACACAATCATGTGGCTTTTTAAATTGCCAAAGAGTAACTTTACTTGCTGAAACATTGACTTTGCTCTGCAAGCTGGGTAACAGGGGTTATAAAGTATCTTTTATGAGACGCTACCCATAAAATTAGGTGGCTTCCTCAGAAAGCGCTAAGAAGATGGAGTGGCAATTTCCCACGGTTAAGTCTTGAAAATTAAAAAAAAAATAAATAAAAGCAAGCACAATTTAATAATGGGAAGAAACCAGCATAAGCCAGAAGATTCTCAGCTAAAGCAGAAACTCAACACATCCGTTGTCCCTAAATACTACAGGTGTCTCTGCTCAGTGGGTAATCTCATGTCTTGAACACATTTGCATGTATCAAGGCACAATAATGATGAGATCTGTTTTCCTCCCTTCCATTTGTGCTACCTGTAAATAAAAGCATGTGACAGGAATGATAAGGTTGCAGGCTACCCTGTGTGAGAGCTCAGCTGGGATTTAAATGTGCCATCACTCCAGTGCAACGGAGCATTCAATCCAAAATATCTCCTGGCTGGGTTGGGACAATGGGGTGTCCACCAGGAGAGCTGGGCTCCTAAGCTCCACAGCTCCTGGCTGGCTAATCAGGGCATCAGTATTCTTGCCCAAGTAGTGTTTCCTCCTGTAATGAGAATGAACTGAGATGGGGCAGTGGTGGCTCAGGCAAGGCTGTGAGGACAAAGGTCCGGATGCCTCGGGTGACAGGGAAGTGTTCCATCATCCTCAGTAGGAGCCAGGCTGGGCTGCTTCCCACCTGCTGGAATATGGAGCAGGGGAGCAGGTGTGGTGTGACTGAGAGAGGGGCTCTGTCCTGGCAGTGTCCCCCAGGAGCCATGGTCAGCATGGTGTGCCCTCTGGCCACTTCACAGTGTCCCAGCTGTGCACTAGGCTGTCCCCTGCCTGCTCCAAGGCTGTCCCACCTCCACCACCCCTGCCAGTCCTGCACAAACCATGGCTTTTTATCCTCTGAGTGAGTCTGTGCTGTTTGTCAGTGGTGTCTAGCAGGTATCACACCACAGCACATCACACATCCAGCAAGGCACTGTTCATATAGATGATCTATATGCCATATGGTATTATCACAATTCATTTAAAGTAATGTGACTTTACAAGTGTGGCACTGGGTAGGCAGGAAAGTGTGACAAAATAGGTTTAACACAGAGAAGTGGAAGTTCTTTCCAGTTAGTTTTATGATAATGAATGTCAAGACATGCTGTTGGAAGCAAGCTTGTGTCTGTATTCATGGTGCGTAGCCATGTATTGATTTTTATGGTGACATTGTAGCTGAAATTTTTAGAGAGGCATTCATTTTCTCATTAATATGCAGGTTGGATAGTGGCTAACAATAGTTTAGTTTAAGAAAAATCTATGTCAGCCATTAAAAGAGCTACCAGACACTGAATGCTAATTTTTCTCCTTTACTTTAGGATTTTCTTTGGTATGTTTTTTTCTTTTTGGAAGAAACAACAGAAACTTGCATATGAGCAACCTAAATCTTGAGCTGAAAATGTTAAATGATTTTGTTTGTATGCAAGACATCTGACATACTGTACAAGTCTGCTACTTAATTACCCCCTGTGGATTTGCAATCTTGTTCTAGCAAAATCACCCTTCCATGGGATATTTTTCCTGCCTTTTGCCTTTCCCTTTCATAATTGATTGTTTCAAATTCTCTCCTTTTTACATAACTTAAGACATCAACACTGGACAGTATGAAGTGTGTGCCCCAAAGCAAGGACATTATTTTCTCTCCACTTTATTCTCCCTTGGTATTTAAACTATCCATACTAAAGCACTATTAGTTAAAATAATAATATTAATTTGCATCCCTAGCTTTACAGTTCTATTGTATCTTCTGTATCTCTACCCCCATAAGGTTTTCACTTGGAAGCTATCTTTGTGCAATGAGCACATCAAGGATATTTGTGATACTGAATTATTCAAAATAAATGTATACAGTAAATCAGAGAGTGTACAATTTTTATACTCATACAATTCAAAGAGAGTGTTGTCTAATTAAAGGATCTTCCAGAAATAAAAATTGTTGTTAATGACACCAAAATTGTATACAATACTCTTCACCTGCACGTGTCTGTACTATTACAGAGGAGGTTGGGATCACTATCTTAATGCACAGGGAGGGGTCATGGAACAGGAATGTGAAACTACTCTCTAAATAGGACACTGAGTGCCAGTCACTGGCATACACTCCAGCCCCCTGCTCCCTGAGACATTTGACCTCCCAGGAAAGGACAGTAAGTTAAAAACAGAAGACAAACATTACTCTTACCACAGGTTTGCTGCCAGAAAACTGTGGCAAGGGGCACTGAGTGGCATTCTCCCATTCCCAGTAGTGATCTTTACAGTAAGTGACATTGTGAAGCAGCAGACTCTGGGGCGTCTGACCTCGGACGAGCTGACTTAAAACAAAAATGTTCATCAATGATGTGCTTCTTCCCAAGGTTTCTATGTCTCTCTAGGCTTTGCAGTAGTAACCAAATGCCAGTTCTGAGACAAAAGAAAGTTTGAGAACTGGCCATTTCAAACCTGCTCTGCACTCCTGTTCAAATTACCTCTCCTTTAGTTTTGCAGTGAATTTTTGACTGAAGGTGAGAAGTGTGCTATAGTATTGGTATCCGTCAGTGCAGCTGAAATGGAGAGAGCCCTTGCATAGAAAATAAACATTTTACTGTATGTGACAAAATTTGATTTCCAAGTTCTTTGGAGTAGGCTCTCTGACCTCCTCTGTATTTGAGCATCTGGTAGTGATTAGTAAAGTGATAAAATTTAATAGGGACAGACCTTCTCGTTCCTTTACTGCTTTCTAAATGTATTTTTAAAAGCTATGGATAAAGCTGGAGGAGTGTAATTAGATGTGTACTCTCTAAACATGCTAAATTCTAGCTTCCTTACTTTTGAGAATGTTAATGATGTGAATTTTAAAAATATATCAATCCTGACTGTTCAGTTTAAATGGGTTTCACCTGGTGTTGATTATGGGCAGAGAAGGAAGATTTTTATGGGGAAACCCTGTTTGTTTCATGTTGTTTCTGAATTATCCCTTCCATGCTTAGGTTGGCAAAGTTCAGACAGAAAGAAAAGGAGTTAGTTTTGAGTGAAGTTTGTTCAGCAACTTGGGAAGGAGAAAGAAGTGGGAGGTGGATGAAACCTTGGGGTTGGACTCTTTTTCATTAGCAGGGTAGTGGCAGGGAGGTACTGGGGCAGGAGGAAGCTCTGTTGCAGTGCACTCCCAGCCTGGAGCAAGCAGAGTACTCACTGAAGAGTATTGATAACTGTTTTGGGGCAGTCTCTGGCTGAGTAGTGCTGGTCAGCTGGCAAGACAGAGGCAGCTTACAAAGCTGAAGGTTTTAAAGGGTTCATTATTGTTGTTTGAAGTTAGATTCTAAAAGTTTTGTCAAAGAGGGAGAGGAGGGGGCATTTTAATCAGTCTAGTTTTATAGTATTTGCTTGCAGCTCTGCCTCTGTAAAATGGGTCTAATTAATTGGCCCAGCTTCAGGAACACTCAGAGCCAAACTGGATGTGGCAACTCTCAAACCACAAGGAAAGACGTGGGAAAATTAACACACCACAAACCATTGTACTGACCTGTTCCCTGCCTCATGAAGAGACCATCCAGGTACCTCCAGAGAACAGACACATGCACACGCTGCTGTGGGCTAGGAAATTGCACTCTATCAAAGAATCCTGATCTGTACCTGCTTTAGTGGGGCAATAGCATCTGAATATTTTATGAAATACACATAAAAATTATATTATGATCGCAAAGACAAGCTGATAGGGTTTTTAGCAACCTGGTCTAGGGGGAGTTGTCCCTTCCCATGGCAGTGGGATTGAAACTAGATGGTCATTAAGGTTCTTTCCAACACAAACAAATCTGTGATTCTGTGAACACCAAATTACTGTCCTCAGACCTGAAAAGATTAACTACAGCTTGCAGCCATGTGCAGACAAACTAGCCAGCAGGAAAAAATCAGTGTTGCAAAGCAATCTTTGTTGAAGACCCCTCACAGGACATGATTGAGGGCTACCTGGGGCTTAGGACTAGGTCTGGCTTGGTCCTCTGAATGATCACTTGTTACCTCTTGGAACACAGCAGTGTGTTCCTGTCAGTGTATTTCCACGCCCAACACTGGGTTATGCAGCCCAGGGATTGTACCATGGTATGAGCCAAGCTCAGGGGGTGAGGAAGACCATGAGATTTACCTCAAAACGGCACTCCCTGAATTAAAATGTGAATGTAGGTTAACATGAATGCTATCACACAGAAATGAGAAAAGGAAGTGGAGGATAGCACACAAGGGAGAAGCAGATGATGCCAATGGAGCTGGAAACAGAAGATGGAAATGTTTCCAGCTCTAAGCACCTTCCTGCTGTCACTGCATTGTCAGGGGATTTATCAGTCCCTGAGCTTCTCAGGGAAGGTCCCATGCATCTGCTTTTGTGCTGAGGAGCAGGGAGACAAACAGCAACCAGGAGACATCTCTGTCCATAAAAGCCACTGACTGGGCTAGTCATAAGCCTGAGATTTTTGTTACTGTACTCATTTTAACCTGGCTTGTAGTATGGTATCTAGCACTACTACTCAGTATGTCTGTTTGGTGAGGAAATTTGGGGTTCTGGTCCTTGTAGAGGAAGGTCAAAATAACTTTTCATTTATGGAGGTAGAGAAGAATGGTCACAGAGACACTTGCCATAGGGTAGATAACATGCTGAAAACTCCTCAGGCTTCTACATGGTCTCTTGCAAAATGCCTTACAAGAACTATAGCATAAGGTCTATCCCTTACTAATTTGAACCCACAAAGTTTTGATTCCTGATCTGTAATATCCCCAGTTCCCAAGCATGAAAGTTCATTCACTGATAAGGTACAGGTTGTAAGATGGTAGAAGAGTGGCTGAATAAACTGAAGGATGCTTTCATTCCTCAGAAAAGTGAAGTATTTTAATTTCAGAATGTTTTCGTTTTGTAATCTCATCAAATATCCCAGAAGTTTGTTAGTAGAAAAGCACAGGATTGTAGATTTGGATGGTGTTTCATCTCAAACTGTGTACATACACCCTACATAGTTTAGACAAACACTTACCCCATACCATGGATTATTAAACCAGTGAAGAAAACCACAAAGAGGTGATGGGTGTACCAGAAAACCTCATAGCATGACCTTCTGATGAGTTCAGTGGATGAAGTCATGATCAGAATTAAAGCCACAGTTATCACAACTCCAGTTATTCCAGCTATTGTGGTTAATACTTGTCCTGTGGTGTTCTAGAATAAAAATACTTTATTAGTACTAGTAGTAGTAGCTATTGTTGTTGTAACTGTTATTTTTATTACTATTTCTGTTACTTTTATTGTTGTTACTGTTGCTACTATTGCATGTAAAGCCAAAATCTTCAGCACAGGAACAAAACCAGAACAAGACACGGAGGCAAAGAAATCCTTCATTTTAGCACAGAACAGCATTTAAAGACATCTCTCTGCTCCATTTCTACTCAGGCTTATTCCAAACAGATATTTAAATATTTGCTGCCACTTGTTTCAGGAATTGTAAGAAGGAAAACAGACAGTCTCATTTGTACTTTTATTAATTTTGCTTACTTACTCACTTAATGAACGGATGTCACAAATAAAGAAAAATTATTAGAGAAATGAGAAGATTAAAGCTAGAAGTCTAGTAAAGAAAACAGCACTAGAAACCAGCTTATTTATGTGAGTGTGATGAAGTGGGGTGCTAAGATACCTGCAACAATAGAGGTGTGGAACTCTTCTGTGCTTACTTTACTTCAAAGTTTGTGGGGCTGTAGCTGCCCTGAAATGGTACACAAAGATGGCATACTCTCATTTACTTAAAAAACATGTCTTGTTTACCTGTTCCTTACATTTATCTGGAAGTAAACTGCATAATGCTTGGGTTTATTTTTTAAAATACGTATTTATATTAACATTTGTATACTTGTCAATGATGAAACATTAATATGCTGGGCTGGAAATGCTGCTTCTCGATCATGACTCACAGATGCCAGCACAGGTCTGGCAAATCTGTCTAAACCCACCAAAATAGACTGAAGTGAGAGTGAAGATGTATTTTGAACACAACTGTCAGATGTTGATTGCAGTTATAAAGTGCAAATTGTGAAGAACAACGGTAAAAATCTCACATACAAGATGAGAATCAAGCTAAATATTCCATCAGAGTGTAAATGAAGCCCCCATTTGGCCTACAAAGCATATATATCTGTTTTCCCAGTGCTGATGCAAGGGAATGAAGGAGCTCAGCATGTCTTCTGGATCCTGATTTGGTTCTACAGCTTAATATACTAGGAGGAAAAAAAACAAGCCTCTATTGTATTTGTAAAGTGCACTCATTTGATATGGAAATCCTGGAGGTTAAAGGAGGATAAAATTCCACAATGCCATTTTTATAGTCACTTTTTACAGTAAAATCATTCTTTCAAATGCTCACACTTGACAGCACACACCACATTTTCAAATTGGTACCTGTGAAGAGTGTGTTTAGATCCTATTACATATTAACAGGATTGATCTAGGTGATATTTTGAACATTTCCACTACAGTGGCTAGTTTGGATGTTGAGATGAAAAAAGGCAAAATGTCAAAGACACTTAGTATACATTGCTTCAATGGCAATAGATAAAACTGTAAAGAAAGCCTGAATTGTTGATCTCAGAATTTTCTTCTCTGGATTTAGAAACAATCTTTTGTTTGCTTCCCTTCATAATTTATTAATTCTGAGTTTAGCTACTGAGACACAAGTGAATGATAAAAGAAATATAAATATTAGAGGTTAGAGTAAAATCTAGACTGTAAATTGAAAGGTAATTGTGGAGTGTATGGCTGTGAGAAATCTGAGAAAAAAAAATATTCTAGCCTTCTTCTTCATGGGTATTTAGGATCATAATGCTAATTAGAGGCCTACCTCACAATTATATTACTATTGGAATGCTTAGAGGACAAAAATAATGTTTACTGAAAGATGGTAAGTTCTTATTCAGAGCTGGGAGCTTTGTTCTGCTCCTGGGGAGCACCTCATGGGCATGCAATGGAAGTGGTCACTGGGTGTCCTGAAAGACTGGGAAGCTGAGCCCTTGGCTTGCTGTCCTGTTCTGATAAACCTGACTGCTTTGTCAACACTAACATGGAGACTTTTGCACTTATACCACTGACTGCATCCATTTGCTTGGCTTTCTTCAAATTTGAAATTGTTTACTTGATTTTGAAAGATGAAAAACCCCATGCTATATAAACTGGAAATGAACTGAGGAAAAGCAGGACAAGCCTCACAGCTTAAAAGTACTGTTGAATCCTATCAATGGCTGTCCAGCCATCTTCTCACTCAGTTTCTTGCTTCTTGTTTAAGTGGAGCATATCACTGCTCAAAAGAGCACCCATCCATGGTGTTCAGGCAGTCCTTATTTCATGCTGACAGTGTGGGCATTTTCTAAAGAACAGGACAATATGCATGGGAGTCTCACTGGAGCCTCTTCAATCTTGGAATATGTAACTATGAAACAGGATACACAAGGAAACATATAGCATTAATGTGATGTGTGCTATAATGGAATAAAAAAAAAAAAAAAGCTGGTTAACTTTTGCATGGTTTACATGTGTCCTCTGCATGCTCAGCTTTTCTTTATGTTATGAATATTATAAGGGAGAGTTTATAATGCTGTTGGGGGCTGTCCGAGAAAGTGGACAGGAGGCAGAGTCAGTTTTTCCCCAAAACAAGCAGAAGCATTCATGGGTTGAGGATCCTGTAGCTCTGAAGAGCACACAGCAGCTCTGGCTTCTCCCTGCACTGCTTCCTTGTGCAGCAACCCTCTGGGTGGCTTTGAAGGTGCTCTTCCTGAGCAGCCACACTCGACACTTAATGGGGCAGAATCAGCCCCCAGACTGAGAAGGTGCTGCACCACCATGGGGAGACACAAATAGCAAATGCCAAAGAGTTATTGTGAAGTGCTATTGCTGTTCAGTTATTTTTCTTTCTGAAAAGAGCTTGTGTTTGTTCCATGTATTGATAGTTTAGTTTTGGGTTTTTTAAAATTCTTTGCAGGTTTATTTAATTGCCTGCTCTTCACAACACTCCTCATCCTCCCCCCACCAGCTGTCTCCTGACAAACTAATTAAAATACTATAGGCATTTCTTTGAGCTTAGTAACCTGAAAATTGCAGCTCTGAGTAAGTGTTTTCAGCTGAAATTGAGGTTAACCTTTGGCAGCACCTTCTCGCTCTGGTTAAAAGGCTTTGAAATACAGTTTTACCGACAGGAGAATCCACAGAGGAAAACTCTGTAGATGAGGAAACCTGAAAAGTGGCATCTTACTGTTTCATAGGTCCTGATTGGGTTCAAGTAGCTTTCATTTGGGCTCTTGCCAAGACCAGAAAGTTTATTCCGTAGCCCCTCCAGCTTCTTTTGACTGGCTGGAATGATACCGCTCAATGTTGATGGAGTGGGCAACAATATGGATGGCTGCAGGAGGGAAAGAGTGGTGTGAAATTACAGGCACACTCCTAAGTGCCCACAGTGCAGAGGGAACATCATTATGCACACTGAGAACTATTTGAAAAGCTCAGGCATAAATTGAGAGTTTTGCATGGATTAAGCTGACAATAAAAAAAGAATTTTATCAACTGTGTGTCTAATATGAAGCGACTGCTTCACAGTGGAGAGGACAGGAACAGCTCCAGGGTCACCTCCCAGGTTTACAGTCAAGTGCCCTGCAGTCTCCAATGTCATCGAGGGAGGACCTCGTGAGAGTTAATATAAAAATACATCCTCTGACTTTAAATTGTTCAAAATTAGGTAAACAGATTAAAACTCCTATTTTTAATTAATATACTAGGATGTGCCATGGTTTACCCTTGATGCACAGGACACTGAGTTGACTGGTTTAGGCGGGGACAAGTTTGTAACTTGCACTAGAGATGCTTTCAAAATCTGTCCCCTATTAACAAGTAGCTGTAGCATTACTTTATGCAGGTGGAGCCTGGGGAAGCCACAGGAGCTGTGATTTAATGGGAGAAGAGCAAATTGCAGTGTTAGATCTGATTTGTCCTGAGTATCATATACTGCCTCTACTTCTGGCCTGCTCCCAAAAGGTGTATGAAATGGTCAGTTGAGAAAAATACTTTAGATTGAAGTAAGAACTTCCCTGTAATTATTTTCTTGGGTGGAGAGAGTATAATTTCAAGAGTGGAAAAGGAAGGACTTTGTTTTATTATTGGCTAACATAGATAAAGTTGTAAACAAGCTAGGTGCAGAGTTTCATTTTTCAATATGAGAGATTCTCAAATCCATTATATGAAATTTGTAATTAATGCAAGATATTAAATGCCAAAGGATGAAAAAATGACAATGAAAGATAATTGTATGTTTACAGCACAGCCATTTCTAGTTTTTCTAATTAGCTTCTTGTTATCATCTCTCCTTCAGTGGTTATCTGTTTCTGTCCCTGACCATTTAAAAAACCTTTCTAAAAGGAAGTATTTGTAGTAAACCAAATATGATCTTCTTCCCTGAACAGTATTCTCAAAACAGTTCTCCTCTCCTCTCCTCTCCTCTCTCCTCTCTCCTCTCTCCTCTCTCCTCTCTCTCCTCTCTCCTCTCTCCTCTCTCCTCTCTCTCCCTTCTTTCCTCTTCTTGCCTTTTCTCCCCTTTTAAAAATTGTGACTATGTGGATAAAAGCAATGTCTTACTATACTAGTCACTGTTCAATCATAGATGTAAACACAGGATTAAATGCATAAGTATTGTTGCTCTTTTATGTGCCTATCCACTTAGTGGGCTCCCTCACTCTACGTGCTGGAGTCCAGCTCCTCTTCAACACCTGGGGACAGCTGTGTCCATGGGAACATGAGTTAAAGTAGGATGCTGGCCACAGAAATGGTTAAAGCAGCCAGTGCAAGAAGGTAAAACATTCCCCCTAACAGTAGGTTATCCCATGTGTCCAAGCTGGAGAGAGGCTATTTTCACTCTGTACTTCTGAGGTGATCCTTCTGGAGCAGTAGATGTGATGTGGTTGGTTGATTGTCAAGATGAACTTAATTCAAAATGTAATGTTAACATAGGACTCCCCCTGCCACTCCTTGACACCTGCTTCACCTCATTGCCTCATGCTTAGATATTCACTGATAGATAAAAGACCCATTTTAAAAATCTTTGTTACATTAAATTTAAAATAAGGCTTTAAACCAAATCACATGTCCTAGTCACTGGGTTGACTGGTTCTTCTCTTTTCAGCTGTCTCCTGATGAAGCCCTTAATAAAAATAATCCAATATTTATTGACATAGGCATCCAAATTAATATCCTCAGCACCCAAACTGCAAAATCAACCCCTCATTTCTCCTGAATCTTTGGCCCAATGGATAATAAATTATTTTTACAAGCTGGAATAGCTTCAGCAGGATGGAGCCTGAATCCAAATGGGTATGAACAGCAGAGAGATAAAATGAGCCTGGAAATTAGAAGACCTATTCAAGCCATCAAAGGAATGAGACTCTAAAATAACATTTTGATAAACAGAATAATGGGATTAAGCAATGTAAGCAGCTTTCAGCCGAAGGTTGGTATTTTATGAGAAGGTGTGTATGGCGTGGCTGTGAGCACCAGAGGGTATGGCTCAGTGTCCTGGCATGTCCTGCAGTGGTGTTATGGGTTAGGTGCTGGATGGGAAACAACCTTGCACCAGGTGAGAGGTGCCTCCTGGAGCCTGTGCCTGAGAGTGTGCTCCAGCACCCCGGCAGTGCCGGGACACTGGAAGGAAGGTGACACTGGGCACAAGCAGCAGATGAGATGTGTGGATTTAGACTGTCAAAACCCAAGAGCCCAAGAAGCTCTGAGCTGCATAGTTTAGGTGGCAGCTGTGTGGGGGCTGTGGCAATCTGTTCCCCAGTGTACAACTGATGTATAAGCAGTGTATAAACACTATTTATGTATTTAAGTGCAACAGCACATTTAAGTGCTGAGTAGGAAGTGGGGAACTGTTCCTACAAGGGGCTTCTTTCAGAACAGATGTGTTGGCCTGGTGAGGATGTTATCTGATCCAGCTGGAAGGGAATCAAGTCACTGCTTGATGAGGACCTGATTTCTTTGACATCTGAAAGAGCTCACTCATGGTGCAAGAGTGTGGGGTAACAGATTGCTGTCTTTGGAAAGTTGTGGAGTTACATGCTGCACATTGTCCGGTATGGGCTAAGGGAAAGAGGAAAGAAAACTTTCAAAGGATGGACAATGAGTCTCTCAGTGGACTTCTACTAAGCAGTTTTATTTTGGCATCTACCAGTGATTACTGTAACTTGGGCTTCTTGCCCTCTGTACCCACAAGATGTTCTTTATAAATGTGGTATGATGTAATAGTCCCCATAGCCTAGGGACCAAGAGAGTTTCACACAGTTAGGACCCGTAGTGCTGTTCTACCAGAGCCTGCCTGCAGTCTGTCAGCTGCAGGTTTTGGATTATCTTTGCTTATTTAGCATTGTGACATTGACTAGTTGTGGAGGTTTGATATGGCTTCATAGCAAAAGGCACTTTCTCCCTTTCACCTTCAAAACAATAGATTTTTTTTTAAGTGATACTGCAGACTATAAAATAATTGCATGAAATATTTCTGTTGTTTAGAAAGCTAGAAAATCTCATACTTTCCCCAAAGTGCAGTATTCTACATGATTTGCACAAGTTCTACTCATGTCAACAGTGACAGGATATCTAATGCTATCTGGTTAATGCTGAGTGTTGAGAGTGAAATGAGGTGCTAGTTTTCTCCAGACAGAGGTCCACATTTCCTAACAGAGTATTTCTGTTCTTGGACAGAAAAAAAGTAGGTTGAATGGATATAGTTTCTCAAGAAAATCTTGGGACTGTAGTTGAGGAATAATCATGTTGCAACTTTCCCCTGGAAGAAGAGATCCACTTCTGGCAGTCTAGCTTAGTAAGATTTTTCTGCAGGCTATCAGAGGACACTGTCTCTTCCATCTGCACATTGTTCTGTTTCCCCATTTCTGTCTATGGAAACATCATCATACCTTCTTCTTTGGGACCTACCACCACACCTTCCCTTCTGGTGACATTCTCTCCAGCTTTCATATAGAGGATATTACAAGTGTAGAAGTCTTCCAGAATGAACAGGAGAGCTGTTATTGGTTGGTTTTGTTTTCTGCAAGCTATTCTGTGGTAGATGTTAACACACAGACTGTAATGATACATTGAAAAATATTGCATTTAAACTAGTGATGTACTGAATATGTTGGTTTACCTGAGTCTCCCATGATCTTATATATTGCCTGGAGTTATTAGATTAATACTTCTGATGGGTTTCTTTGTGCTGCTAGCAAAAAATGATGCAATCTAAAAATTAATTATAGCAGGATGGTAAGAGTAAAGCAAAGATCTAATTCCATTTTCAGTGTGGTTCATTTTATGTATAATAGTTGTAGCAGAATAAAAATTCTGGCACTGAACACATTGCCATTAACTAAAATATTTTACAACTCTAAAGTGCATTTTCTGAAGGTCTTTTCATCTGCAGTGTAGAGAATTTACTAAGCAATTCCAAAATTAATATGCAGATTTCTGAAATCTGAGCTTACCACAGTCGGTAGTTCTTTCCTCTGCACCATTTATCTAAGTTAGCCATGAAGGCAAAGTTGAAGGGACTACACCTCCGAATTTTTGGTTCAATTTTTTCCTCATTCTGCATGTCCAAACATAACATATGGAATAAATCACCCAGTCTTTTAAACAAAGTTCTTTTTTATAACAGTTCATGAAGACTGAAGGATTTTTGTTGTTTTTAATGACATCTGGAACCTCTGAAGCACTTAACATACATTAATTTGTATTTGACCCTGAGATGTTCTATCTAGTCCACCTCTGAGATCAAATAAAGGGCTTTATTGGAAGGAGAGAGGGAGGAAAAGGGTTGCTATCAGATCATGGTGTTTACTGTACATATCCTTAAATACAAAGAGATGTAATTAAATTATCTTGAAAGTATGGTCAATTTAGCTACTCTTATTCAGCCAATTGTGTCTTCAGTGAAGCATGCACAACTCTCATTGAACTAAACAGACATTTCATGTGTTTATCTGAGGACAAGATTTCACTCTTTCTTTTTTCTGCATGCCTGTACAGGATAATAATCAAATTGGAGCTTGCTGCTAGCAGTTAAACATTTTGATTAACCAGCCTATCATGATAAAGTCAAAGGGTCAAATCCTGGCCTTTCTGCCCACAGCAAAAAGAACAACTTTGCAGGCAGATAACCCAGGCATGGAGAATTCTGCTCCTGATAAGGTTGGGGTTCTTTTTGCCACCCACTATCTTGTGTCATTCCTAGTTATTCTGAACCCCTGTTTCAACTTCATGATGTCTTTGGGGACTAAAAAGGCACAGTGACCACACATGTGCTAGCATTGTATTTTGTTTTTAAGAATGGTTATAAACATCAAAGAAGAGCATGAGTTGGACCATTTTTTATCTTAGGTGGAAGCCGATAATCTTCAATTTAATATAGTTTCCTTCCTAGTACTTGCACTAAGTCTGGATTTAAACAATCTGACTGAAAAAAAAAAAAAAAAAAAGACATTTCATGGAAGTTTGATTTTCTGTAATTTCTGGAAGTACAACCCTGAGGTATGAGCTAAACCTCTTTTGAAGATAAGCATCTGCTTCTCTGAGAACTTAATCGCTTACACAAAAATGTGAGTAAGGTTGCCAAAGCCATTCACATAGTTTACCAAAAAGTGGTTGAAAATGGAAAGGTTTCCTGGTATTTTTAGCTATAGATTTTTCAGTGCTTGCCAGAAGCCAAGCACACATGGCATCACCATCTTTACGCACTTTGCATGTTTTTAAAAAATCACATTGCTGGAATTTTTAAGGAGCAGGAACCAACATTTCAAACAGCTTAACTCCAAACAACCTTGCTGTCCTTCCCCTGTTTTCCCTTAATTTCTTAAATTTTATTAATATCATAATTCAAAGATTGGTGAAGCAAGATATCTATATAACCTTTCTGTGAATACCAAAACAATGCAAGTAGTTTCTTTTTTAAGATAAGCCAAACATACTGAAGTAAAGAAAGAAAAATCCCCCCAATATTCCCCACTTCAGAAAATGCATGAATGTGCTTTTTTGAGAAGGTAAAAACAGTACAGTAAGAGGTAGGTTTTGTAGAAACCATTATTACCATCTCTTGCAGTGTCTTTAAGTTTCAGGCCACTGTGTCTCAGCTGAAAAGTCTCTTTTCCATTACAAAGCACAGAATTATTTGCACTGATCAAACTGAGAGTGCATGAAACTGTGATTTTATTCTAGCAGAGTTACAGGTCTATAAGGAAGATTTATTAGTGGCTGAATAACTCCCAGACAGCTCTTATCACAGACAGGCATGCAGAACGCAGGAAGCCAAACTAAGCAGAATTCCCTTTACTGAATTTTCAATGATGCACTTGATTATAGATAGCATTGTTTACTCTCTCTCTTTCCTCCAACTTCCCTCTTCCACTAGTCTCTAATTATATCCCTTTATGACCTGACCAATTAAAGCCTGCTCTTGAATTTGTATTAGAGCTGATGAAAAATTAAAGGTACAGATGTACTTTTTCCAAGGCCAGGCACACCTCAGTGAGCTGCCTGTTAGAAGCCAGACAATACTGATGTTGCACTGACTATTTTTAGCACACTATTAAATAAATATGCTGGAAAAACACCACCTGGCAAACCAGGATGAATACATGTTACTTTAATTACAAAGGAGTTTGCAATTTTATATTGTGAGGCTAAGCTTACTGATCTGATTTCCAAATTGGCTTAACTTCTTGCTGCCACATTTAGTCTATTGATCATACAAGGGTGAACATCCATTTGACTAAGAATTACTAAATTGCAATAAACTAATAGGAGTTGACATTGTTTTGGTGTAATAAAAGGCAATATTGGTAGTACTAGGATAAATAATGTGTCAGTTGAGAGGCAAATGCATCTATTTACACATCATTTTAACACTGTTAGATTTTATTAAACAGGATTCAGTGTACTTGTGGGTACCACTCTGAAATGTTGTTTTCCTGTCACAATGTGTTCTGTAGATTTTATTTTTCAATGGACTTAAAATTGAATTTCAAGCCATTCTTTACGCAAGTCTGACTATACAGTGATGTAGTGCCAAATATGATAAATGTTTCTCACTCGATTGTTAAGGAAGCAGGAATTCATAGGTTGTCATGCTTTTTATATTAGACTTCCCTGTGTTGTGTTTTCTTTCTCAAATATCTCATCAACTATTTTTCCATTTTATATTTTAGAAAAAAAATCAACTAACCTAAATAACAAAAAAATGAACCCTTGGTTTTTCCCTAGAGAGTGATTTAAATTAGAATTACATGATCTGCTTTCTGATTTTATAATTATATGATTATATGCTTTCTGTCATTTCACATTGGCTTCTGTGTCTTTTTCCTTGAAATTAGTGAAACAATTAAAGTAATCACTTTTCTGATAGATTTGCGTTTCCCTAACTGTCCACATTAATGCACTAGAAAATATTTTAATATTACTGTAAAAACTAAAAATATAAAAGGTTTGACTGTGCAGTTTTGCTGTCTTTTTGGAGCATGACATATTGTACACCAATTAAAGTTGATTAATTTATATTCCTGGGTTGATTTATTAATTAAAGAAGCAATGTTGCACTCTATAGAAATCTGTTCTGCGGTGAAACCAAACTCTGATGAATGAGTGGACATGACAGATTAGTAATTCATCATAACACACTGTAAGATGAATGTTTGCATCCTGTAGCCTTCCCTTAGGAATTCTTTAGCATGACACACAGAAGACAAACTTCAGCTATTGGTTCCTGTTGGCAATCCTGACTCCATATTCTCGTCTCACTGCATGAGGACATTAACAGCCTGCACACGCAAAAGCAGCTCCCTCACGCAGGCTGAAAAAGATATTGGGACCAGAATCCACCCTGACAGCCTGGGTGTACAACAGTTACCCTGAAATGGCTCATGCTTGCAAATAGCCCTGATTAATTCCTCTGTCTCCTTCCAATCTTCTGAGAGATAGATCTATGTATCTATGTATCTACGTATCTATGTATCTGTGTATCTATGTATCTATGTATCTATGTATCTATGTATCTATCTATCATCTATCTGTCTATCTATCATCTATCTGTCTATCCGTCTATCTATCTATCTATCTATCTATCTATCTATCTCTATCTCTCCATCTCTGTGTGCTCATGTCCTTCTTCATGGCTTTTGTTCATTCCTCTCTGTACATCCTTTTTCCTTGAGCTATCTCCTGTTCCACTCATGTCCTCTGAATTCCCACAAACTTCAGTCTTCTCCAAGTCCTTTTACTACTTAGAGAACAGGAAGGTGCCACGTCTTTTTCCCAGCCAGGGAAAAACACCTCAGTAAGTCACTAGGACTGACAGAATAGATACATTTTGATCTCGAATTGCTGCTTTTCCCTCAAGGGGATCATCATTTTCTAGGATCAGTCACCTACTAAAAATAAGTATCTAAAAATCCACTGTTTTTGAGACATCTGCCTGTCTCAAATTCAGATTAAATTTATTACCTGGTTGAAAAATTAATGAAGATTTATTGGTGGGCAAATGTGTGGTGTGACTCATAAACAAAATTTCCTTATAGAACCAGGCAGTAATGCTGTCATCTCACCAAACATCTACCCTCAGGGTTTCAATGAAAGGTATTTACACTAAATTTTAAGAGCACACAAATTGGTCAGATAAACTAAGTGGAAACTGGTGTTTACTATTCAGATTGAAAGTTTATTTCCTTAACAGTCAAGATCTTCTCAAGCAAAAAACAATACAAATGGTTAATCAGATGGAACTCCTACACACATTTAAAGCTGCAGTCAACAAATGATTGCACTAAAATATCACATCTCATAGCTGATGGGGATTACAGCATTAGGCAGAATCAGTGTGAAATTCAAAGCAGTTCAAAGGCAAAGAAGAAAAAAATAAAACCAAAAAATCTTACTTGCATTTAATGCTATTCCATAGGCAACCATCTTGTGAAACGTGATGTTTTTGTCAAGCTGTCTCCTCAGTGCTCCTCCACAGTACTTGGTGAAAAAGCAGAACTTGTTTTATATCATTCCTATTGGTGTTTACAACTCACATTTTGGAGAGAATAGTTCAGTACACTTGAAAATGGAATACTGAAGGGATTCAGTGGAAGTTTTGGCTTAGTTTTAGAATTCAAGAAACTTTCCTGAGCGACACTCTAGGGTTCCTGAAGCGATTGATCCTATATAGGGGCTCAAAAAAGCATTTGATATAGCTCTGCTGCACTTAGCTGTGATTTGTGAGTGGTTTATCTGAGCTGACATTAACTCTTTTGCTGGTGTAAGGACACCAGGCTGGGCCACCACTGCTTTGTGAGCTTAGCATAACAGAGCTGAAGCGCTGGCAAGTCCAGCTTGCAATGCAAACATTTTCTCTGCTTTCAGGAAATGCACAGCTCAGGAGAGTGAGGCTGCCTAGACCTCAGGTGGCTGCATGCTGATGTGTTACTGAGCCGTGCTCCCATTATTGGAAGGGCTCGGCAGCGGCGTGCTCACGGCCAGCTGGGTGCCCCTGCACCCAGCCAAAACTAACATGCTCTGCTGGAGCCCAGACAGCACTCATGGGCAGAATTCACTCTCTGAGTGGTGCTGTGCGAGTCTGGATTGCTCACATGACCTGGCATGTATCCATGTTATTTCCCAGCTAATAAGTCTTCTTAAAAACTGGAGCACCACAGGGTGTGATGTCAATGCACAGCACCTCCTTGGAGAGGCACTGGATCCAGCCTGGTGCTGGCCATGCTGGAGCACTCAAATTGCCCTGTACCATGCTCCTCAACAGCAGAATATTGTCCAGGAGAGCAAAACAATATCTGTGGGAAGAGTTCCGGTCCTCTGAGTTCTTACTCAGAATCTAAGTGGGCACACATATATTCTGTGTGAATTCACAAACTGATTCAGGCCAGGACACCTTTTCTCTTTTTTTTCTGTAAATGTTCAACTCCTGAACTCAAATAATTATGTAAGTGTTGACTCCCAGCCTAAAGACTGCTTAACATTTAAGCTCAACAATCACAGAAACAAAAAAAGACAGAAGTGAAATAAGAACCATCTTACTATAAAAGAAATGTATCTTAACATTTCTAAATTCCTCTTCCTGGAGTCATGAAGTGATCAGTGATTTTTTACCCAAACATGTGGCATTGGGATAGCTCTGACTATAATAATTCAATGCAAGTTGAAGTTATAGCTAATAGACTTAAACCTTAAGTACTTCCTATGCACGATTCCAAGGTTAATGTGAACACCTCTGTTACAAAATGCATTTACCACAAATGAAGACAGGAATGTTCTCAGATAGAAGTGTTTAAACGTGTTCGTTATTATCCTTAGAACATTTTTATCTATCTGAACATTTTATTTCTCCAATTTTCACTTTGCAGCTACAGAGAATACACATGATGGATAAGAATTTTCTCCATTTGGCCAAGTGGCATTATTATGTCCCTTTTTTGTAGCTTCTCACTTTTCTCTTCATGACACCATGCTATGTAGCAGCTGCCAAAATCAGTGTTGCATTTAGAACACTGAGTTAAACAAGTCATTTGTTTCTCTTCAGTCATGAATACTGACAATTTAAATGGTAATAACTAGGCAATAGTGTACAGACTTCTCTATCAAAAATTAAAATTCCTTGGAAAATGTTTGATATGGACAATACTGCTGAACTACAGAAATAAAAAAGAGAGGATAATATGGCTATTTGAGAAATGATACTTACAATGCTTGCTCCTCTTAAGAATGAAATAAGGTTTCTACAGACTGGTAACAGGATCAGCATGCAGTTAAAATTAAGGCACGTTGCAGAAGCTCTTGCCCAAGCCAGGGTTGACTGTATATATAACAGCATAAAGAAATTAAATTATGAGCTTGGTAAAGGAAGAGCAAAAGAAAGAAAATACTGTATTTAGATACTACTCTTCTATAGGAAAATTACTGTTGAAGTATCAAAAGTTTTATGAAGGATGTAAATAAAATCAGACTAGGGATGCATTTTTCCTGTTAAGCCTTTTAACAATCAAACTCATACTTACTCCCAGCATAATCCGTGTATAAATGTAAGCATTGTCATCTTCATACCAGTGGAAGGTATCAATAAACAAATAGAAGTTCAGTCCCAGCCACACCAGCTACAAAGCAGAGAGGCTGCAGATTAGTGACATTTACCGTATTTTTCAATGCATATAAAACTGGTTATGGTTATTGTTTTAGGTGAATCTGAGAGATGCTTCAAAATCAGTGTGCAATGCAGTCCTTGATCACTGATGATAGAAATTAAAAATGCCTGCTGGAATGAGGTTATATTTTATTATATTCAGTCCTACCCCCAAATCCCCTGTAAAGGATATAAATGATGTTTGCTGTGCTGATGCTTTTAACCACAGACCTTAACCTTGTCTCTAAAAAGGAAATAAATGCTAACATTTAAAAAATCACAGGAATTGAAGTAATTAAGAGCTAAGGAAATTCCTTTCTCTCTTCCCCATACACAATTGACCAAACTGTCTGAAAATAACTCAGAGTATAATTTCAATTAGAATTGCAAACCACTGCTCCCTTTATCTGAGGACTAAAGTACATTGACTTAAAAACAATTAAAAATAAAACACCAAGACTTTAAATTGTTTTTAAGACTAGTTATAAAAAGGCTGCTGAATATTTTATAGCAAGTTTTACATTAAGCTTGGGAGTATTACTGTAAGCAAACCATAAAATGTCTTTTAAACAAGCTTAAAATATTTATACATATCCAATTAGATTTTTTTTAATGCTAAAAATACTTACTAATAACAGCACTGAGAGTTTTTCATTCAAAATCCAGCATCCCATTCTGAGTGCCTCTCCCTGTGCTAGCAGCAGCTGACTCTTGCCTTTTAGTGTAACCTGAGTTCTCTGTCCATTCCTTGGGCTTTTCTACCAACTCCTTTTGTCTTGAGTTTTTAATAAGCACCTACTGGGACCATGAGTTCTCTCTAGGAATTTTCTAATTAAAGACTGCCTGACAAGAACAGATCACTTGAGTGACATGTCTCATGATCTGTGTAAATAAAATGCTGATCATTGTCCAGTCCTTTTTCTCTCCAGAGTTATTTCTCAGCAAATGATAGATGCTGTCATTAAATTGCTCTCTTGTACTAGCCTGTATTTGGGTGGGGCTTTTTATTTTTTTCTTTGTTTTTGTCTTTTGAACAGGGTGCAACATTTCTTCATGATTTGTCTTTTAATTCAGTAGCAAAGAGCAGCATCCCTGATGTGTTTTTAGTATGGGAGTGTGTCCTGGTGAGGGCACTGCATTTACCCTTGGTTCTCCTTGCCAGAAGCTGTGCAAATTCTGCCTGTAGTAATCTCGTTCTTTCTCTAGTAAAACCATTTCCTTAAGGCTTTCCTGACTTGCCTGTGAAGGAGACCTTTCTGTGACAAAATAACTGAAAATTTCTGAAAGCTGAAATGCTATCAAGCTCAGCTGCTTTTTAAACCAGTGCTAATGGTTGTTCATATGAGTTAGCAGAACCATAAGAATATTGCTACAAATCTGTTGAATGCAAACATTTACAAGGGATTTGCTTTGAGCTTTATTTTTCTTGGATGGTAAAATTACATACTATTAAACAAACTTTATGACAAGCCATGTGCAGTAATTGGCCACTGTCCATTATGTAACTTGATATAGGCTGTCCCCACAACCATCCCCTTTTTAGTAGCTTTGGTAGTTCAGGGGCTACAAGATAGTGAATCTTGCTGTATTTTTCAGAGGTCAAAAGATGAGGAAATAAGGAGAAGAGAAAAGAATGTGCAGAAATACTAGTAGGGTCAGATGCCTATTTAAACTACTTAAAAAAAAAAAAAAAAAAGGAAGGAGAGAAAATCCACTATCTGGATTAGCTGTACTTCAAAGGGAAATGCAGCACTGCGATGTTCGGCTTTGAAGTTCAGCCGATCCAGACAGCAATTTTCTAAACTCAGTTAAAACTGGCATCTGAAATAGATTTTTTTTCAGAGTACAGCAGATTCATATGCTGGTGTAGGTTCCAAAATGTGTCTGGATCAGCAGCTGTACTTCAAAGCAGCACATCTCAGCACAGCATTTGACTTTGAAGTGCATGTGGTCCAGATGCCAGTCCTCTTAAAGGAGCCAATGAATCAACTGCACTTTAACTTTTGTCTGTTTAAATAGCAAGGCTTTTCTCATTTATAATGATAATGTGTGTGGTCTCGAGTATGGCATCTATCAACAAAAACATAAAGTTAACAGAAAAGCTCTTTATTGCTTCATTTTGTACAAAGGAACTGGTCAACATCATTTTATTGTACTGATTTGCAGTGATCTCAGCCAATTTCTAGCACAAACTATTCAGACGACTCAGGAAAGCACATTTTATTGATTAAAGATGTAATGATATTCCATTTTGTTATTGTTTTATCATTATCGTGATCTACAGCTGTCCTAAAATAGACATAGAAAAATGATTACAAGGGGTTCATTCCAGCAAAGGGGTAGAAAGCAGTGGTGGCCATGCTGAGCTCCCACACAAGAGACAAGCAACACTGTCATCAGCTTAAAAGGTCAGTTTTTGCATGGAAAGAGGTTTATGAGGTGCTGAATTCTTCCATGTAAGTATCTCAGCATTAATGTCAATGTTTTTACCAATTACTGCTACAGACCTCAATCACAGTTAGTTCTATTCTATTTGACAGCAACCTCTATCTGAAGTTGTTACTAATTTTTTCAAAGTACTTTGAACAGTGCTTACCCTTTGCAAGACTAATTCTTAGCATGAGACTGCATACACATACCTATACATATTTCATTTTGCTAGGCTATCCTGTTTTTACTATTAGATATGCCTGCCTTGTTTCTCAAAGGCAAAATAATTTCAGTTGGCTCTGAACTCTGCCCTAGCCCTTTCATAGTTTTCCTGTGTTCTATGTCTGCTAGTAACCTGGATTAACTTTATAAGCTTCACTGTGCTACTTACAGAGATGGATATAGGTAAACAAGTGATCCTGAGAGTCAGAGTGCTGTAAGTTTGCAGATCAGCTGAAACCATTTAATTGCTGACTGTATCAGAGGATATGTTTGTGTTAGACTGTACAAAGTGGTGGCACTGCTGTGTTCTCTAATTTTTACATTACCTTGGCTTAATATTTCCCAAAAATGTTCAAGAATCAGAAGGCAGATTTGTCTCTGATGGATGAAGAAGATGAGCAATATCTTGGATAAACCATTCACTTTTGTCAATAGAGAAAGTGCTGAAGTTAATTAGAGATCAAACCTTTCCTTTTTGGGAGGAGAGAGTTTTGGGTTTTTTGTTTTTTTTTTTTTTTTTTTTTTTGGTGGTGTTTTGTTTTGTTTTGTTTTGTTTTGTTTTTATGTGTATGTTTTGGGGTTTCGTTTGTTTGTTTGAGGGAACAGAGGCCAAGGTTCATCTTTGGTTATGCTGTAGTGCTCTGATTCTAGTTTACAAAAAGAACAGTGAGTTTCCATAAAGAGTGGCTGAGTGACTAGCAGCATTAAAAAACAGCTATATAATTTTTAGAGATTTTCTCATAGTGGGGCTTTATTTTTTATATTTAACTGCCTCATTAATGTTAATGGATTTTTTTTCCTTTTATGAACTGCACTCACATTATGGATGGGGGAACTGTTTTGCAGTTTGAGAACATTCATAAAATCCCCAAAGCTCTAAAAGACTAATGTAATTCCAGCCTTGTCAGTGCCAAAGATTCAAAAATCATCAGATTGTTCTAAAATTTATGAAAGTAGAAAATAGAGAGTGTGCAGTCTGGGGGACAGTACTGAGACTTCAAGGGCATCTGGCTTCCCATTTACAGCTTTTTGTCAGTAACAGTGTGTTTATTTTTTAATAAAATATTTAAAATCTTGGCCCTAAACACGGGCTTGAGCAACAACAAAAAAATGCAGTTACCAAAAACACTTGTGATGCTGCTGGCAGAATTAGCAAGGGTATAGCAAGTATTAACTGTACCCACAAATTCAGTCATTTGTCACAAGGCACAACGTTGAGAGAAAAGCTTCTGTTTCTATCCAGAAAACAGAACAAAGTTTCATAACCCCATTAAAAAGAAGAAGAGAGTTCTGGTTGTAAATGCAGCTCCTCTTGAACTCCATAAGCCAGTGCAATAAAACAGTTCCTGTCCCTCTGTTAGCAGACCTGATACTGGTATTAGGAATCTCTCAACTGATGGGCAGTGCCAGGATCTGGAACCACAGGGTATGCCAGGGATGCCTGCAGAGTCAAGACCAGGAGTCAATAGCAGGGCAAAATGCAAAGGGTCTGGGATAAAAATCTTGTTGGAGGCTAAAAGGGAGTTTGTCATTGACCAGTGTGGGAACAACTATTACTTCTGCCTAAAATGGGGTTCAGCACCCTATTTGCAGACTCTGGCTCTTTCCTCAAGCCAATAGAAAGTTTTATCAATGAGAAACCTAACAGCTCTGTCTTGGGAGATAACCAGCTCCCAGCCAAAAAAATATTAATATTTGAATCCAGATATTTTCTCTCTCAATGGACTCTTCTATTGGCATGCTCACACTGTAATCAAAACATATTCAGGAGCAATTTCAGATGTTCAAAACCTATTTGTTTCAGTAAGTGCCAAAATCTCACAGCTCTTGACTGTGCATCTCCAGAAATAAAGTATCATACATTTCTAATTACATGTGCAAAATTCCAATTTTCCCACAAGAGCTGTTTTACACCTTAATAAAAGGAAGCAGCCCTTCAAAGCAGCTGAAATCTCGTACTAATAGATGTGTCCACAGGTTACTCAGAAGAATTTTCCTCTTAGGTATTTTGTAGGCAGCAAACTGTGGAAAACAGTTTAAGGATGAGTTGAGGAAAGGGAAGAATAAGGAATAGGAGGGAAAAGGGATGAGTAGCATCAATGATTCACCTCCCCCAGAGCCAGGGCATCACCAACACAATTGAGAAATTATTGAGAGAGACTCCATATCAGTACAAAAGGGTTGTTCAGGTTCCACATCAGCACACAACCAATTCCTTAATACTACTACACACATCTAATCCTCTGGTCAGATTAAGGATGAGACCTGGGACAAAGGACATGGCAGAGCTGAGGAGCTCAGACCCTTTTTCACCTTAGTTTTTACTGGTAAAACTGACTTTTAGTTATTCCTGGCCCCTGAGGCAAGCTGGAAAGTCTAGAGTATCAAAGGTGTACTTTTGGTGAAGAAGAATCAGGTTAGGGAACATCTGAGCCAACTGGGCATGTGCAAATCTTTAGAACCTAATGGAACACATTCAAGAGTGCTGACCTGGCTGCTGTCTCTGTGAGAACACTCTCAATCATCTTTGAAGGGTCAAAGCCACTGGGTGAGCTCCTGAGGGCTGGAAGACAGCAAGTGTCACTTATGTCTTCAAGAGGGGCAAGAAGGACCATCTGGGGAACCTGAAGTCAGTCTCAGCTCAGTCCCAAGGAAGATGATGGACCAAATCTACCTGGAAACCACTTTGAGACAAGATGGGAACAGTCAGCATGACTTTACAGCGAGCTGGGCTCTTTGTGCCAGTGCATCTTTCAGTGCATGAAAGATGTGCAGTTACTGGAGTGAGTCACCCAGGGCCACAAAGATTATTAAAGGCCTTCATGAGGGGAAAAACTGAGGGACTGTTCAGCCTAGAGAAAGAGCAGCAGACTCATATTGTTAATGTATATAAATACCTGATGGGAGGGTGCAAACAAAATGGAAGCAGACTATTATCAGTGATACTCAGGATCAGAGGCCATGGGCTCAAACTGGAACACAGGAGGTTTTTTCTGAACATCAGGAAACTTTTACTGTGATGGTAACTGGCACAGATTGCCCAAAGATGTTATGGAGCTCCCTTCCTTGGAGACACTCAAAGACCATCTGAACACAGTCCCTGGCAACCTGGTGTAGAGGACTCAGCTCTGAACTCTGAGAAGGGAGGTGGAACAGGGAGATTTCCCGTGGTCCCTTCCAATGTCAGACATTTTGGATGTCTGAATTTTCCGTTTAGTTTACTAGAACAAAGCTTTCTGAAGTTTCTTACCCTAGACTAAGTGCCTATTTAATTAAACTAAATTAATTTGTCTTTTGTTAAAATTTTCATGAAGAAGTTATTAGATTAGTGTGATTTTATTTCTGGCTCTAATTCAGAACTTTGTGATCTCGTTAGCAGTCCGTTTTTATGAGGAGGATATGTTTTGGAGTGCTAGACTGAGTATTTTCAGTGAAATATTTTATAGCATTTTTGGTTGATGCAGTGCCACATTTTTCACTGGACACACCAAAAATAGTAAGAAAGACACACAGGTATTTAAGAGACTTTATATACCCTGAAAATAAATAGCAATTACACAAATAAAGGCTTCAATTGAATGAATAGAAATACTTGTGTAAAGGTATGTTTTTATGACTGTGTGCTACAAATCATTTTTCAAAAAACACATCATCATGCAAATTCCTTATTTGCATGGTAGTAAAATTACCAGAGTTGATAAAACGATATGTTATCTGAATGGTTTTCAGTGAATTATTTCTCCTCATTTAGACTTTATATTCTTTCCTAAATTCATTCTGAGATTATTATTAAACCCTATTTCATATTAAATTAAAAATGAAATACAGTTTGCCTAGCATAGGAGCATTAAAAGGTCACTCCTATGTACTCCTTGGTGTAAGTAGTCATATGCACATGCAGGAAGAGTAACAATATGTACAACCTTTCCAGATGGCTGTTCACAAGTGCGCACAGAACAGAGGTCAAGAGCTAAGAGTTCACCTAGTTGAAAGCATTTTTCTAAGATGTTCAAAGTGGAAATTGTATTTTAAAGCAATTACAGCCCATCATTTTTAGCACTGCTGTATAGCAATATATAAAAGCATAAGCTGTAAGTGTTCAGGACTTATTTCTCTGCCACTAAAACGTTACTTGCTTCTGTTACCTGAAATTCAAATAAGTCGGTGGCACTGTCTATAAAGTATCTCTCTGTTTTGGGAAGAAGCCAAAGAGGCATAGGCAGGGGTGAGTAATGAGGATTGAATACATGAAGAAGAGGTGAAGAAACAATGAATAAAGACAAAATGGCAGGACGTCACATTTTAAAAGTATTTTCATATTTGAAGCAACAGGGCTCCAGTAAGAGAAGGTTTCCAATCAATGCCTTTCTCCTTTCAACATTTTCTCCCCTCATATTTCTCCCCTGTTCTAAATCTATTCTAAATGCAGTGTTTTTGCAGCTAAGAATAATTAGTCCTATGCCAGACCTCTCCAATGTCTCTTGCCAATGGGCCAAGTAGGCAAGAAGTCTTGCAATTTGTGGCACATTTGATTTAACTTTCTGTGGATGAAGAAATTAATGAAGTTTTAGGATTTATCAGAGCAGCCTTCTTTCCACTGGATTCCAGAGGAAAACCAGACCTTTCCACATTATCACTGGACCTTCAGAGGAAAACTGTTTCAACAGACCCACATCTGTCACTGCAGGGGACTGTAGCCACCATTTAATGGGACTGCTGCCAACACCCTGACTGACAGGCTGTCAGGTTGTATTCTGACTGTCTGACTGTCAGTGTTTTGGGTTTGGGGTATTTTGTTTTCTTTTTATTACTGTATATTTATTTTATTTTTTTTTTCCTAGTAAAGAACTGTTATTCCTATTCCCATATCTTTGCCTGTGAGCCCCTTAATTTCAAAATTATAAAAATAATTTGGAGAGGGGATGGTTTACATTTTCCATTTCTAGAGAGGCTTCTGCCTTTCTTAACAAACACCTGCCTTTCAAACCAAGACAAGGATAAAAGATTTAGAGGCTGTACATGGTCAAATCATCTCATTCTTTGGTCCTTGCTTTTTTTTTTTTTTTTTTTTTTTTTTTTTTTTTTTTTTTTTTTTTTTTTTTTTTTTTTTTTTTTTTTTTTTTTTTTTTTTTTTTTTTTTTTTTTTTTTTTTTTTTTTTTTTTTTTTTTTTTTTTTTTTTTTTTTTTTTTTTTTTTAAAGACACTGCAAGTTCTTCAAGGCTTTGAGATGCCTGCAATTTCTGTGGAACTGTAAATTTGCCTTATGGTAAGTATGGACATAAAGGTAATGGCAAGGATGTGGTGATTATAGTATTTAATGTATGCCTGTTTATATTGTAGTTACGACTTAAGCTAATGAATTCAATTTCTTTAAAGGCTTTCCCAACATATTGCTTTAAACCAGAAGAGATTAAAGTTGGTTTATATTCAGATATTGCTCATTTCAGATCTTGTAAAGGTTCTAACAACTGCCTGTGGTTTGAGAATAAAGAAATTAAAAGACACTTAAAGGACTATCAGTAAACTACTATTAATTTAAAAGTTGAGCAACATTTTTATAATGTATTTTATAGAAATATAACCTTGAGGGAAGCCCATTTAAAAATCATGCTAATTTTTAAAGTTTTTAAGAGCAGTTTGGTTCAAATTTTCTGTTTCACTTACTTCAATATTCACTTCATTGTATTTGAATTGTACGTACTCTATTATATAATTTTCAAATCCTATAATAATATAATTTTGTCATATAATAACATATTTTTCATTCAAAACACACTCATTTTTTGTGGCTCTTGCTATGCTGAAAGTGGTGTTTGAATATCTCTACTTAGTCTTAATATCAAACTCTGTAAGACAAAGATGAGTTATTATTAAAATAAAAAATCAGAAGGAGAGATTAAGGGACTTGTCAAAGTCACAGCAGCTATGAACAAGTTGGGGTTCATGAACAGTTCATAAGTCTTTGCTATTTGTATGTTGTTTCGAAAAAAGCTGAAACATTCTTCTTTAATGTCTGAAAACATTAAAACTCCACTCCCAATTGTTATTATAATAAACAAAATGGTAATATGTAATCACCAGACCCAATTTTTTTAATGTGATTAGATAGATCACTTGAGAGAAAGGCAGCAAGAAACAAAGAGGAAGATGACGAGAGATTTATTGCTTAATTTATTATTTGTCTTCTAAAGATTTTTGAGCCCATGTATTATTAATACTTTTTAAATGGGAAAATTCTACCATAGCTTGAGAGACCTGCTCCAGCATCCCTGTCCTGACATGATGGCTGATACAGGCTTTGCAGACTTGGAACTTTCCCTGGGACAAGATCTGCTGTGTAGGGAACATGTCCATCCCCTACCCACCCTGGGGAGGAAACACCAGACACGTTCACACGCTGTTTCATCCTGCAGCCTGGGCCATTTCAAACAAAATGCACTCTGAATGTCTGTTTATATATGTAAGAATAAGATTGTATGCACAGCATGAAGCTGTGGTTTCTAGCATGCAGCAACTTCAGGAAAGTTTGTGGTTTTGAGCAGAAAACTAACACATTCTGAATTCCTATTACAGTGTGCAAGACAATGGCTAAATGGTTTTGGGAGTCCTGAGTAAGAGTAGGAATATAATATCCTTTTTATCATTGGTAAAATCAATAGAGGAAATGTGCCAGAACCAGTAGTCAAAAATTACGTAGAAAAATTGGTAACAGTAGAGAAGGTGGCTACAAAGATCAGGGCTGAAGATAATGCTGTTCTTTAAAAAACTTCTGCACACACTCAGTTCTAAATATTTTTCACCCTTTCTCCAGGAACAAGAATGTCAGCTTTCAGTTGACAAATAAATGAACCACCACCGTGTCACCTTATTGTGGTGACAACATTGAGAATATAAATCAAGAGTAAACTGATCTAGTGATGTTTTCCTGACCTTAAAGACATCATGGGATGATTGCTGAGGAACATGAAGCATCCTACACATTTGAATGAATTATTAAATCTATAAATGACAACCTATGGTAAGCTGAAAACTGAAAGTGCATGGACAGTATGCAATAAATGTAATTTCAGACACATCATGTAAATCATGCTGTGCACAACAGTATGTACTCCTATATTTAATCAAATAAAATAATCCTTAAAAATAAATGTTTGGCATAGAATTCTTACTGTGTTTCTAAAATCCTAAGTAGATTTCCTCAGACCGTGCTTCCAAGACAGAGTAATCAGGGCTGTGGTAAAGTGAGTGGGTGGTTCTTCCATCAAAGCTGCCCTAAGTTTAGTGACATCACAAAGAATGGCAGGCTATAACCTGAGCCTGAGAGAGAATGAGCATATTTATTAAAACATGAATTTATCCCTGAATGTAGGTGCTGAACCAGACTGGTGTAAATAGAATGAGGTGGGGCAGAAGAGCATACAAGAGAAAAGCAATGATGAAAGTAGATAATTAAAGTTCTAAAGGAGCAGATTTTGACTTAAACCATCCCTTAACCTGCTTTTCCTTTAGTGACTTCCCTCTGCCTCCTATACATGTAAATTACACTATCTGAACGTCCACTGAATGCCAGAATGCCCATTTCTTTTTCCCTGCTTTGTTCTCCTCTTTCATTCAAAATCTGGTTCTCGAAGCCATTTTAAAACTTATTGATTTTCAGTTTTCCACCAGAGAATAATATTTGGTCCTGTGTGTATTGATCAAAATTATGGGATTACATTTGGCAATATTTGTTCACACTGACATTTCATATTCAAAACAGACTAATGTTTTATATTTTTTGAATTTTCCATTTTTATTTTTCTCTTTGAAAAGAAAAACTATCAGGAATTACATAAAAATAGTCAAACCCAAGCTTATGTTTTGTATAATTAAAGTAGTTTAACTGTCTTAAGAAGCTTTGGAGATGAGTTTCATGAAAATTGTTTCCTTACACCGTTTTGAATATAAAACATTTCACAATCTGACTTTTTTTTGCAAAGCTGTTTATATACAAAGAAAACTGATCATTTGATATGCTTGATTAATGTGATGCCTCTCACTAAAACTGTGTGACACATATAGTCATCTGCCTGATAAAGATTTCTTAATTGTGAATCTGTTTTTGTTTATTAGTTTTGGCTTTTATCCATGAATTTTACAAATACTTTGATGATTATTTTATGTGAAAAATACACGCAAGAAGTCAAGATATGAGGTTGTTTGTGTCCGATGTTGATTATTTTCCTGTTGATATTAAACTGATCCTAGAGACTTTCTGCCTAAATTTTCTTTCTATTAAAAGAATGGGCTGAGGGTGAGCTGCTTTGTACTTTATCTAGTCCTTGTACAGCTGGCAGTAAAGAATTCAAATCTGACCTCACCCTGACCTGATCAGTGTCCTACTTGGGACAATGGTTTAAGGAATCTGTCTATTCAATGTCCTGGTTTTGGCTGGGATGGAGTTGATTTTATTCCTAGTAGCTGGTACATCTCTGTGTTTTGGATTTAAGATGAGAATAACACACTGATGTTTTAGTTGGTTACACTAACTCTGAGACTTTTCAGCTTCTCTTGAATGCCTTGCCAGCAATTAGGCTGGGGATGCACGAGAAGCTGTGAGGGGACACAGCCAGGACAGCTGACCCCAACTGACCATGGGGATGGATATTCCACAGCATATGGTGTCCTGCTGAACAATAAAACTGGGAGGGAGCTGGCTGTGGGGGGTGGAAACCTACTGCTCATGGACTAGCTGGGCATCAGTCAGCAGGCGGTAAGCAATTGCACAGCATGTTTTGTATATTCAGTTAATATGGTTATTATTATTATTTTCCCTTTCTTTTTCTGTCCTATTAAACTTTTTTTATCACTACCCACTGGTTTTACCTTCTCTTCAATTCTCTCCCTGTCCTACTGAGAGGTAGTGATCACATGGCTGTGTGGTATTTAGCTGCCTGCTGGGATAAACTGCATCAACAGTTTAGGAGTAAAGGCTGATGCTAAGAATTTTTCAACGTATTTACTTGAACATAAAGCTAGTTTTCTGTCCTGAAGAATTAAGATCAGAAAGATACAGCTACCCTGTACCTAGGCTAAGAGCTATTTGTCTCCACAGGTCCTCTATGAGCCAAAATGTCATTGTGAGAGTAGGAGCTCAAGTTTTATGAATTTTTATTACTGTCCTTCATACCCAGCACCTAGCTTCTGTAGGACGAAGGGAGATGGAGTCAGGCTGCAGGGTAAGTGATCTGTGCAGTGGCACAGGAAGGTGCTGCTGTAAAGGAGGGCCACTTCCACTTTCATTTTTATGTGTAATTATTTTGACTTCTATTATTCTTTGGCCATAGAGGGTTGCCTTGGGTTCAAGATTGCCTTGTAATTGAGCAAAACAGCATGCAGCTGTCAGGCCTAAATTTGTTGTGCAAATGAACACACCTGTCTGAATATCCACCATGAGCTGAGTGCTCCATCAAGCCTTAGAGAAACCTGGACACATCTCATTGACTCCCCGCAGTGGAAGGAAGCCTGTTTGTATCTGGCCAAAAAAGGTGCCGTGCTTGAAGGGCCTGGGTTGAACTAAATGTAATACTTTGAAAAATAGTCTCAGGGTGATGGAGGAGTAAGGAGGAGAACAGGCCATGCAGGGAGAGTTTGACCTCTGTTTTGTTTGTATTGAGATGCACCTCTCAGAACAAAGATGGGACAGAAAAGCTGTGAATTTCTTGCATGTATTCTTAAATATGAATGCATAAATTGAGAATGCTAAAGTGGCCTAAGCTATGCTATTTCCTGGTGGTTTGTTTTTGAATGACTTATCAGCTTTATCTTTTTGAGTCAAAAGTAATGATGCAAGCAAATGTAATCCATTATGGCAATCTATGGTGCATCTGTATCTACCTATAGCTTTATTTCCCCATTTTCTGTGTGTTTATGGTGTGCCTTCTAGAGAACTGAAGGGGAAACCAGTCAGCTCACAGGTTTGACAGGAATAATGGGAAAGAACAGATTTGTGTTATGGTGGAGAGTGATAAAAACACTGGGTGATAGGAACAAAACAAGAGGACAAAGTGTCTCTTGAGGCAAGCTTGACAGAGGCCCCTGACCAGCACAGCAACAGCCCCAGAATGTGCAAGGGCAGTAAAACATGGGCAGCATTTGGCTTCTGTTTAAGTTCTTGAGGCTTGAAATATTTGGGTGATGGAGTAGCTGCTCTCCCTGATGGCAACCTGGCTAGTGGTTGGCAGGGAGGGCTAAGCCAGATTCTCCTACAAAGGGATGTTTTCAATGTAATAGCTGGAATCATGCATATATTTAATTAATGGGTACTGTTTCCAAAGTTGACAGTGAATGCACCCTTTAATCTTTACTTCTATGCCTTTCATAAATATATTGTGAAAAACTTGCCATAGGTTTTTTGGTTTTTTTTTTTTTTTTTTCAGATTGAAAATGGCATTTGCAACTTACTTTTGAAAACTACTGTCTTCTCATGGGAAATTCTGAAAACATTTTCTATAGAAATAATTCTGTTTCTAGAGCATATATGTTTTTTTATCACATTTCCCTATTGATTACCAGATATATTTGCATAAAAATATGCACATAAGAATTTATCATCTGCTGCTGCTTTTTTCTGACTTGAAATAAAAAATCCCTGGGGAACAAATGTACTCCTAAGCAACAGAAATTTTCATAGGAGTATTTCATTTTAAATAAAAACAAGCAGAGAAAAAAATACCCTGAAAATATTACTTGCTACTTTTGGAAAATAGTTTTTACTAATGGCTTCCACAAGGCTCTTAATACAATAATCATGCTTTTAAAGCTCTCTCCTAATTTAGTTGCAACCAGCATAGTACAATGCAGAAAAATTGATAGCCTGTGCCACATTAGTATTGTTGTGGTTTGTTCAGAAAATCTTGCTCAACTTGCCAAGATGCTCTTACAATTAAATTTTGTCTTCCATCTAAAGCTGATCAAAAAGGTAATTTTGCAAAACTACCCAAGCTGGGTGGAAAAACAGAGTTATGTTTTGTGTATATTTTCCTGTGATATATTTTTAGTATTCTCATGTAATCTGTAAAGGAAATTAATTTAGTCCATATATAATAATTATCTTGGAGACTCCCAACTAGCTAAGTTGCATCCTTTTCCCTTTTCCCCTGTTACAAGGGCCTGTTTGGTTTTGGGGTTTTTTAAAATTCTCATCCTAAACAGGAAGATCCTTATTCATTGCCTGAGACACACAAGGAAAAAACAAATTCAGAAAAGATTTCACTGTGAAGATTTCTAAGGTTTTAGAAAGAGGGCTAGACCAAATACTTCTGCCTTCATCTAACCTTCCTGGCTTTGCATTGGCAAGGATTCTGCTGGCTGATACATTCAGCAATGACCTTTTAAAGAGCTGTTCCTTCTCCTTTCCACTCAAGCTCCTGTGTGATTTCTCTTCCAGCCCACCCCCAGGGCTGCTTCGGGGGCAGCCTGAAGGCACAATTAGAGGACAAAGTGTAAACGTCACCTTCTGACAGTGTGCATGATGGGGGAATTAACACTGGTTTGGCACAACTTCTCCAGTGAACTTCCATTGATTAGAAATGAAAGCTGAATCAATATAACACTCCCTAACTATCACAGACATGGTGAAGTTCTGATCATAGCAAAAATTTCATGTGTCTTTGGAAAAGTCTGAAGACTAGAGCACATCACAAATAAATAGCATATCCTAAGAAAGATATTTTTACAAGAAAAAAAAACCCAAGAATGCTAATGACAAGAGAACCCTCTTCAAGTTTATTTCTAGGCTCCAGAACTCTGAAGTAAGAGCAATTTGAAATAATTTGGCTGCATAATATGAAGTGGCACCTTGGAAAGCTTACCAGAGTGATACAGCATTTTTCTGTTTAAAATTTTTAATTTAAAAATAATTTTTGTTGTTGTTTATTGATTTATGGTCTATTATGTTAACTTAAAAGAGTAAATTATTCTAAATTTATTTATTTTAGAGTATGAAATTCTTATCTTAAATTTGGATACTAACAGACTAATCAAGAAGTTAAATTTAAAGATTGAAGATGTATGACACCATAGATTCAATAAGCTTAAGGCTGAAATACATAGTGACTATGACTGTCTTTGGAAGTGGTCTCCAGGAAAGGGGAAACCAGCACCATGTAATCCTAGCAAGGAACAGTCACCCTGGAGTGCATTCTGTCAACAGAACCCGAACCAGAACCCTTTCCTGTATTTGCTCTAGAACAATGCTACTCATTTTTAGCTCATCTCTTCTTTGGAACAACTGATTACAGCTTTATCCTGCTTCCAACTCTTTGACGTACAGGGGAAAGGAGTAAAGAAAGTGAGGAGAGAAGAAAATCCATCTGAGCTTCATCCAAAAGCACAGACCAAGGTGTGTGATGACTTCAGCTGCACTGTAACTGATGAAACTGAATGACATCAGATCCTTGAAGCACTGAAAATGTCTGCTGTGTCATTCATTTCTCCCCCTAATATTTCTGAGGGAGATGACAGCCCATGGACCCTTCCCAGTGTGCTCCCCAGCTGATAGCAGCAGCTGGGGCTGAAATGATTTCCTTGGACACTGAAAGGTGGAAAGGTATCACAGCTGCTACCTAGAGGGCTGATGTAGCTTTGAAAGAGATGGGTTAAGACTATTAAATGAACTTTTCGGTGTTGGAGAAAAATATTACAGAACTCTCAGCACTTGAGAACAGTACAGGAACTCTTGTTTTTAATGAATTCTAGAGAGAACATTGATTCTCTTAGTTCCACTTGCTATCAAATTAACTAAAGGTTTTTATGTGATTATTAATTATATCTAAAACAAAGTGTAATTACATTTTGCAATTAGGTTAGCTATAAAAAGACCTTAATTTGGTGATTTTTTTCTAAAAGGACAATATGTAATCTTTTTATATTCAAGTGAGTAATAATGGGCATCTTTGTAACCCATTCTTCAGCTTAAGACCAGCTTAAAGTATATATAGTTAGTATATGACCTCATATATTGTTTTTAACAGAACAGAACCTCAACAGGATACGTTTGGTGAATTAGTAAATTAAATAATTTCATCCAATTTTCCAAGTTTCTACAAAGTGGAAGTAGAAAATGTAGTCCTTGGTACGATGCTAATATCTAGTACTACTGAGGCAGTTTTTGTCCTCTGTGGCAGCTAAAACAAAATAAAACCTGGAATATTAAAATTCTGTAAGACATTTTCTGTAATGACTTGTACTCCACACAATGGTCCATTAGATCTGTGGAAGTAAGATGTCCACAAGAGATTTCTCCCTGCAGAGTTCTTTTTTCAGCTGCTGACAGCTCTGAAGTCAATCATACAATAGGCACAGGACTGACTTTGTTTGAGTTAAACCACCCAAAGTGATCTTTAATCTCTGTAAGTGCCTAATATAAATTCAGAAGTTTAGAAATACAAGGGTATTTCTCTCTCTATTAAACCGATATTCTCTGATGTCTGAAATCAGATAAGAAAGAACACATGCTGTATATGTAACTTACAGGGTTTTGTCCAGTGATACCTGATTTTGTAATCATTGAAAGATCTCTCAGTCTTTGTACATCGTGTTAAAAATCTCATAGTAAATTCCCTAAGTGAATTGACAGTATACAAGGTGCAAAATTAAGCTACAAGTATGCACTACTGACTTGGCTGATTTCTGGTACCATTTGCACAGTTTAGCACCCCATTTTCCAGTCAGTACTTCATGTGGTTTGGATACTGAATTACTGAAACCTACTTCACTATGATAGCTTCAAACCCAGGGAGTTTTGAAATAAAAAACAGAAGAATACATTTATTTCACAATTCAGCTTCATTATGAAGGGGTAACCATGGTCCAAATGCGTGATTGAAATTGTTAGTTTAAAACAACAATTCTAATTAATCAGCTTTCACATAGGGAAAGAGAAAGCATTTACTCAAAGCTGGAGTTAGGAAGTTATTTTTATCAGTAAAAAAGATCATAAATTTGTCTCACAACCTTTTCAGCAATTTAGATGTGTAATTGGGCCTTCAAGACACACTCTGCCTTGACATGTGTAATATTAAATTTCTATCACCATGATTTATATACCTAGCTAGTAGTTCTGAGAGCTACTAAGTACAAACATTGAATTTAAAAGCATGCCCCTACACACAGGGACTGAAATTCTGTTACCTTTATCATTGACTCAAGCAGAGCAAAGTTATCACGCAGTGGTTCTCAGCTTGCCATGAAGGTATCGGGGCTTTAAGAGAAAATCAAATTACATAAAAATGGTGAAGAAGTTGCATACAAAACAGCAACTATTTCACTACCTATTATAAAAAATGGCAATAAAGGAAAGGAAAAATGTAAGAAGCAACATTTTTTATGCCTCTTAATTTCTGAATTGTAAATTCTTTCAAGAAAATAGGTAACTTTAGTAAGATTAAAAGGTACTTGAGACCATCTCCTGAAATCTGATAGTCAAGTAATTCAATTGCATTCTGTTTCACAGAATAAATCTGGTAGATAAGGTTCTGCCTGTGCTCTTTCTGCTTCATACTGTGTGTCATGTTATACTTTGGCTCTGGCATTTCTGGTATTCTAAAGGGTAGTGTATCATTAGATTAAGTTCTGTCCTCCTGAGATAAATAAAAAAATATTATTTAAGAAACCCAAAACAATAAAATATACTTTTCTAGCTATAACTCTGCCTTTAATGCAGTATGGAAGCACTGTTTTTAGCAATACTGAGGTTATTCCTGAATACTTTTGTATTTTTTATGCTTTTTTTGTAAAATATTGTCAAGATATTATTTTTGTATAAACATCTAATTGTATCTAAATCGGTTAGGATAATATTCAAATGTTTAAATTAATTATATGATGGCTATTTTTCTGAATGGACATACTGGTTATTCTGATGTCAACTCACCTGAACTGAGCAGTGAGAACTTGATAGAATTTGTCTAGGAAGGCTATTTTTTCCCCCTACCAATATTTAAAGATATGATGCAAGTGCTTTCCAATAGCAGAATTACTTTGGGAATTTCCACTGGGACACTGGTCCATTTGGGAAATAGGTAGGATATGTGGTTCTTGAGAATTGCTCAAGGAGCTGATTGTGTTATCTGGAAAGGTTTAAGGAAGCTAAAGTGAGGTTCAGATGTGCTTCCCATCTTGTGGAGGAAAAAGAGGAGGAAGGAGAGCAATTTGTTGTTGGCAAAACAGAGTTCACCACTTTGAGAAGGAAATAGTTTCAAACTGGGGCTTTGCTGTAAAGGCTTTAGTTGCACGGAATGACCTTTAGAGCTCATTTCCAACCTAAACTATTACATGATTCTATGAAAACGAGCTCCTCAGCCATAGTTTGTGAGTCAGATGCCATGATATATTTGAGATGTAGAAATAAATGTTTTATGCAGGTACCTCCAAGATGTTTTCCCTCATGAAAGTGAAACCGTTTTACAGGGAAACCACATACTGACAGGAAAGAAGGTACAAAATGCTGAGAGACATCTGCTTTGCTTTTCATCAACCTCACTGCCTTTAGCTGTTCAATCTAAGTGAAATCAGAACTTTTGAGAAATTATTAACAATATCAAATTGAGGTGAGAAAACAAGCACAGAAAGCACTGCAGGCAGGTGCATTGACTGGAAGAACTGCTCAGAGTTCCTCAGAAATTACTAAGGTTGCTCAAAAGGCGCAGATCTAAAGTTGTATCCAGCACATTGCTTCCAGACTTGTTCTTCCTCTGCTTTGTAATGTATAGCCTGTGATGGAGGCAGCAGGCTGTGGTACATCATACGCAAATGAGGGGGAATTCAGAGGGTGTATCACTGTTGTTGGAAGATGCACACTTCCACTGAATGGAAAAGTTGATATTTGCTATGATAATCTGCCCTTATGAATAAGTCTATGTGGAGTGGAATTAAATGGTTAATTTTACTGATAATGTGTCTGATATAAACTTTAAGTCTACTTGTTTAAAGGGCAACTGGTTACAGAATCACATCTCTGGCTTGTACCACATGCTCCAAATTAAGATTAAGATCAGTGCCAAATATTGTTTGGAAGTGATTTTGAATTAATTTCTGATCCCTAGGGGAAAAAAAAAAAAAAAAAAAGACGGAGACTCTGGTATATGAGGACTCTGGTATATGCAGCTTCACTTGGGTGGCAAAGAACATTTTTGTGAATAAGCTTGAGACTTCTTGCTGCCTGAAAAGAATAATTTGTCTGTAGGGCTCCATCTTTATACAGGCAATCATTTAGAAATAAACATTTTACTTCTCAAGTGTCTTGAGAACAAAAGATCAAGAACTGATGCTCTACACAGGGGGTTTCAGAAGAGAAAATTTATTTTACCTGCTTCTCCCACTTCAAAAGTAGATCCTCTCAGACACCAGGTTATGACTGAGAAATTTGCAGAGATTTATGGAGAGCTTTATTATTATATCTTCCCTCTTACTTCTTTTTAAGCACTGCTGGACAGGAATTACAATAGATGAGTGGGCATTAAAAATAATCCATAATACTTGTAAATTGAGTCAAAGCCTCTGCCTTTCCCTCTTCTATCTTCATTGCCATTACAGAACATGCATATGAACCTATCCCATGTAGGAATAGATTTTTTATTTCTACTAACAGAAAAAAAGAAAAGAAAGAGTTGACACTGATTCCTCTTGCTCAGGCATTCTCCTCTCCACTTAAAAACAAAGGAGGGGAACTAAATACATATATTTCTCACTGATGACCTACATATATTTCATTACTGAAATAACTCATCTTCCACATGGTGACTCCTGCTTCAGTCATGACCATTCTGTAAACCATAAATTCATTGATACCAACAACTGCATTCACAGCCTCACTTGTTAATAACAAGTTGTGTTTTAGCTGAGGCTGCAAGTACCTCTAACACACTCTGGCTTGTTTGTGAAAATGTTACAATTTCTTTATAGTGTAAATGGAGCTGTTTTCTTTGCTAGGATTTAAAGTCAATATGAACAAATCACATATAATACAGTACCAACTAAGCCAATCTGTAAAATAATTATAAATTACATTGGCAAAATTTCGCATTCACAGAACAGATTTTAGACCATATGTCTGTTGATGATGCAACTGAGAATTCATCTCTAGTTCTCAGACAAGGTATGTGTAAAATGACTGTGTCTTATGGCTTTTTATGTTAGGCATAAATGTAATGGTACATTGTCATGCCATCACTTCAGATGCTTTCAGTTACAGGACAAATTTATCTACTGACCATACATTCACAGCAAGATATATGGGTGCAAGAATTGCAAATCGAAATCCTACAATTCTGTAAATATTCTGCATGGAAAAATGCACCCCTCCCAAAAAAAAAAAAAAAAAAAAAATCTTTGTGCTTCTAAATAAGGACTGCACAGAGAGGAGGGATGCTGGGATCAGCCCCAGGAAACAGACCACTGAAGTAATTGAGCAGTAGTAATTTAACTCCATTTTGTTGTTCCATCTGGGAAAATAATTCAAGTATTTAAACAATATAGTAATGAGGTACATAAGCATACAAAGAAGGGTGCAATATTTTGGCTTACTGTACCACTCTCCTGCAGGATTAGTAAAGATAGGGCAGAATTGCCGTTGCCAGAGAAGCTACTGCGGTCTTTAAGAAGAGCAGCATTCTTAAGAAATCTTGGAAATAATAAAAAAATAATTTCTTACATTGGAGAGATGTTCAGATTTCATTGAAATCTGTGACTAAATGACTTGAAGTTCACTTTTGTTGGGGAAGAGGGAATGGAATACAATTGGTTTGTATTTTCAGAGCTCATACATTTGTCTTGTCCTAATTCTACAGCAACGAAAGCAATTCATCTTTGAGACCTGGGATACAATTCTATACTTGCACCCCTTTGTAGAGACACTACGTGGTCAGGACTTGTGCTATGCAAATGTCAGCAGACTTGGATGCAGGCTCTATGACCTTCAGTTTCCTGGCAGCTGGAAGAAATCTGATTCTGTTCGCTAGCAGTCTGATCTTCCTTCTTCTGAAGCCCCTAGTTATGCTGTCAATTTTATCAAATGCAGCTCACATCCTAGAAACAAAATCATTTGCCATCATTTTCAGCATTTAATTTTATATATTCTTGTGTGCAGTACAATGAAAAATGTTTAATGTTAAAGAAAATTTCTGTGTTCATCCAATGAAAAAGGGAACGATTGAGCTGCTGCCTATTTTTGATTTTTGAGATTTTTCTATAACCCTATTTATCTAACATTTGGTTCACAATTGTTTCTAAAAACATATATTTGGAATGCCATAAAAACTAGTTATCATCAACTCACTAACAAAGGTAAAAGATTACTTTTATGTTTTTCCTGTTAATTATTAGCAATTCAGAGTCATTTCACTGGCATGCATTTTAACTTAAACAGTACAGCTATTACTGGGTAAATGTACTCAAAATAACCACATTTGAAAACTGGTAATTTCTTCGCATTTAATAACTGCTTTGCTTGATCGCTGAAAGGGATCTAAAAGTAAGATGTTCTAGGCTCTATTTATAGATGCAGCTTCATAACTTTTTTTTATTTATTCACTGAATATTTTTCCTAGTAGTTTCTGAAGTATGGTATTTTGTCTGAGTGTTCAGACAGTGACACTTCATGTGTTCTTGTGCTAATCAATCCCAATAAGTCCCTAATACCTCAGCGAGGTGCACCTATGTGTGTAACTGAAAAAAAACATAGAAGTAACCTTTCCCCTTTGTTAGTGAGCTGATGGAAACTAAGGGTTTTTAAGTCTATCTAAAATGCATGCATATGTCTATTGCTCATTTTTCCTGTTTATTTTATTTTAAACTTCTGTCATGATAACTGTCCATAGAATATGCCGGATAGATCTGAAAATTATTTCTGCCCCTTTTTTAAAAAAAGATTGATTACCCTTTTTTTCTGTTGCACAAAGAATTTCTTTTAGAACAGAAACACAGGTTAAAAGTGGTTTTATTTGCTTACATATAGCTGTCTGACCATTTATTACTTTAGAAATTTTTACTTTCATAAGAAAACACTGGGTCTTCAATGACATCAAATCTGCATACACTGCAACTCTCCTTGTGTTGCTTGCACAGCAGCACAAAAGAGAGGCAAAAAACTCTAGAGAGCCACTTGTGCAGAAAAGATGTAGCACTGGCTCTCCTGCAGCCACTCTTCCCTGCTGACTGAGTGACAAATTTGAGCTTGGGATACCCATTCTGCAGGGCTCCTTTCCATTCCTCCCCTAAGAGATGAAATTTTATACTCAAGGGTCTTCCTTCTTTTCATTAAGCTATAATGCCCATTGGTAGACAGTCCATTTGAATAATCATCTTTTTGTGAGGACTAGTGTGAAAGAAAAACCCAGAAGTCTCTTCAAAGCTCTTTAGGTCACAAAAGCCTTCAGGAGTCAATGGAAGTTCAGGAGCTTGATATCTGAAGATACTTGAAGGTCTGGGGATTAGTCTGTAAGTGTAAGACTTTGACTACAAATTTCTATATATATCCCAGGTTCTACAGAGGCTGTAGATAATATGGGCAAAAATTGGTGTGACTTTAAAGGAAAAATTGTATGAAAATTTCCTAACTGCCCCTTATTTAAGGAAGGGCATTGCTGTGTGGGCATAGCTCCAGGAAATATCATGAGATAAAGTCTGGATATCAGGACTCCTGTAGCTCTTCCTTTTAAGTTGAACAGGTGCATGAACTTATAAGGAAATCTTTCAAGCTTTTTGATTTTTTTTTCCCTCGTATTTAAAATAAACAAATTTAGCAAAGAAATCATGATCCCCAAAACTGATACAGATCAATTATTATGAGTTAGAGTTCTTTGGATATAAGCTGAGTGGTGACTTAATGTATAGACATATTTAGCAATCTAGAGCAACAAGCAAGTCTACTAAAAAGGGAATATTAAAATAACTTGCCTAAGAATAGTTACAGCACTCGGATAGAAACCTTCTGTCATGCAGGTGCTCATCTAAATGTTGGCAGACATTCAGCTCAGTACCAGAGGAATCCTGAGGAGGAAACAATATCAAGATGCCACCCACCTACCTAATAATGTGTAGGTTATGCTGCATAACTTGCTATAAGCACTTTGAGGCAAAGAAGGTCCCCCAGAGGTAAGGACAGGAATGATGGCCCACCTATTGTTTAAGAAGCAATTACATTGTCTAAGCAAAAAATACATGCTGCTAATACCCCCTTATTGAAAGTGTTTTTAATGGTTACAGAGTTCCAAAGTCTCATTTTATTGCATTTAAGCCCACAATATTTATCCGCGCTATTTTGCACCTCCCGTTACAGCGGCGATGATGTGCAGGGTGTGTGCAGGCACAGCTCAGATTTGTATTCTCTGCCTCTGCTCAGCTGCATTCGGTGCACAGAGGAGGGTGGAGGATGCAAATGGCCCTGTCCTGCTGTGCCCACAGCCCTGAGACAAGCCTTCAGCGCCCTGCTCCTTCCAGCTGCGCAGCTTTCTCCTGGAAACGCGCTCTCTGCTCTGCTCCGCGGGGCTGCTGCAGGTGCCAGAGGTGGAGCCCAGCTCTGGATCCATACATTATAAACGTTTGATATTAACTGGTCCCCTCAGGTGCAAAGCACACATTGTTTGCAGAGCCTCGTCCAATTTCAGCTATCCCCAGAAATTCAGGTAGGCAGCCTTCAGCTTGTCCTGAATACTGATTTCATGGGAAATACGAAATTAATGGCCTTGCTTCATCTTAGTACAAAATCTAATCAGAACTTGCTATAAAGCAGAAACATGAAGGGTTAAATCAGCTAGTGCAGCAACAGAGAAACTGTGACATTCTACCTATTATTTGGTAGCAAGTTGCCAATTTGTTTTTTGAAAATAAAAAAACCCTTTTTCACATTAGAATCTTTCATAAATGGTTACTCAATATCTCACTACACTGCTTATATTACAGCCCATATTCCAAGATGTGCTAAATGTTTATCCCATTTTGCAGCAACACCAAAACCTCCACATTCAAGTTACAATTGATAACCCCATTAAGCCCAATTAAGTAAAATTAAAGATTGGCTGTGTGTTGTTAATGTATTTGAGAAGTACTACCTTTACATTGTTTTTCACATTTCAAAGCATAGTCAGTATTTTCTGTTGACTGAAATTATTAATATATATAGAATTACAGTCATAGAAAAATCAAAATCAGAGATATAAGACTGAAAGAAATTAAATATAGAACAGTATCCTCAAATGAGTTTTAAATGCTGGTATTGTATCCAATAAAAGCCAGGATCTTTTGAGTGGAGCAAAAAGTACTTACTGGTAGGTCAGTTTATTCGGGTATTGGTAATTGCAGATCACAGGTTTTATATCATATTACTCCAAAATTGTTTACAAGTCAGAAATAAGTTCATATGTGTTTTTCTCATTGTCTTCTGTGATGAATTTTTGCTTTTTGCAGTATTACTGAAGAGATATCTTTAGCATTCAAAAGCCTTAGCTATACAATTTTGGAAACATCTTCTTTTTGAATTTATAAACAGTATTTGTGGATACTTATGTCCATTTTGCAGAAAAAATAGAGCTGACTTCAAAAACTAGTATTGAGTTTCAGCATACAAAAAACATAAAAGCTTAATTCCAATCAAAGCAATTTTTGGTTTACAGTTTTTCAATTTGTACCTTTATATTGTTTTAAAATATTTACTGTATTAACTCTCATTTAAGGTACACTAGCAGTTGATGCAAGTTCTTACTCTCACTTAAGGTTTTGTTAGAAGTGACAATTACAATTCAGCTAACATTTTGAAAAATGTACAACATGTTCCTGTATAAAATGAGATAATAGTGAGTCAGAGAATATAAATCTGTAAGTTTCTATACATTTTAGCATATGACTGTGAATTATTCAGTATACTAATTACTCTTTTTGCATCTTATTTATCTTGCTTCTTATGTCTAAAAAGTATCTTGTACAATGGAAACAGTACCTTCTTATAGCTTTCAGGAAGAGGTTCTTCAATACTTTGAAAACAAACATGAAAGGAAGTATTTTAATGAAAACCTGGTTGGAGGATATCTACAATAGGTTTGCTATGGAAGGCACCATTTGCTTTGTACCATGATATTTTTAAGTCTAGAATTAGAGTTTTTTTGTAGAGTAGAGTTTGTAGTGTAGCACTGTCTGCCAAAAAAATGTTTTGTACAAAAAAGCATTAACAGAAGACATCAAAAGTTTAAGTGTATTGGTATTTTGAGTATTGAAAACTTCCATTATTTTATGACTTAATGTGTAAATCTGTATCAGATGAGCTAAAAAGCCAAGAATGTTTTTAATTTCCTCATGGGTTTGCATTCCTTTATTAGCATTTAATTTGCAACGTTGTGATAATGACTTTTCCTAGTTTACTGTTCCTAAGAACTGTTATGTATTTTAATGCAATTGAAAAAAAAAAAAATTATCACCAGTAGAAGAGTACCCAAGCATCTCATAACTCTGTTGTAGTTCTCTTGCATGGAACTTATATTTCATACAGAGCATGATGTTAAGGGAAAGATACTTCTGAAGATATAAAGTATTCAGAAATTAGCAAGTACAAGTTTTGCCATGCAGTCATATTCCAAATCCTTTTTTATCTACCTTCTGATAGCCTTCACATATGCAGTCTGTGATAGAACCACAATTACACCCAGCTTTCCTGGGCTTTCATCCTGTGCCATAACAGAAGGTGCTTTTTTCTTACTGTAAAACACCCTTCCTTTAATCACAGTACATTCTGCACGCTTAATGAGGTAGGGGTATGTTATCATGTCATTAAAGACTGTATCATGATATATAATAAATGGGAGCTGATTCAAGACACTGTCATCTTTGATGTGTTTGAATTTGCAACTGTAATTTTCTTCTTTTTTGTATGTTATGTAAATATAAACCCAAATTCTGTTATATGCAACTACTTTGAAATCATGTAGATCACTACGTGATTTACTCAGTTCATCTAGTTTCATGGCTCTTCATAATGTTTGGAATTTCATGGGTTGGTAAATTGATTATATAGTTTCATATAGGTATCACCCTAGGAATTTTTCCATGGATGATCATCTATCTAGGATTACCTGTAGTACATTTTTTTACAGCTTTATTTTAAAAGTATAGTTACTTCAAGATCAACAATGGTAGCAATATTATAGTGAATTGCCCATAGTTTGAGACAAAGGTATCAATTCCTGAGTGACCCTAAGGGGAAAAAAACTCAATTAGCATGACACACAGATTTTGGCACTGGTAGAGCACATTTTACTACAGGGAGATCCTCCTCCAAATATTGCATTGAAGACAGTGTGCAGACAGTCATGGAATTAGTTTGATGCTGAAAAGGCACACCCACAGGTACTCAGGGCAGGTACATCCTACCCTAACCTTCAGATCAAAGTTAGGTTTACTAATCTTGTCTTTAGTCTTAACCATCATGCATAAGGACTGCTTTTCAATACTATTTACTTTATAGATACTACTTTAAAGAAAAAAAAAAAAGAGAGAAAAAAAAAAAGAAGTGGAGGGGAATAAAGAGAACAGAAAATTTGTTTAATATTTGTTGTTCAGTGGCAAATGAGGCCTCCTCCTCACTCCAGTCAGGAGTTTTCAGGAATAAGTTTTCCCTGTCAAATGAAAGACAATTTAATAATTAAGAGAGGACAAAATCCTGGGTCCAGGGATCAGAAAGAAAGATAGAATCTAAAATAGTGAATTATTCAGATCCCAAAGAATTGAAGTAATGGACATGAAGGTACACAGAACAGTGTTAGTAAAACAACAAAACTCCAAAAAACCACTCTAAAGCTTGCATTCCTTATATCTAATCAGTAATTTTTACTATAAATAGAAAATATTTTTTTAAACAAGATGTCATACTTTCAACACTTTCACTTGGCTCTTTTCTTTTGAAACGACCTGCTTTAAACTACTCTCTAGCTTGATATTATTTTTAACTCTAAAATTCATCAGTAAACAATGTACCAAACCACTCTTATTTTATTTAATTCCATCTTCCACTTTCAGATTTTTCCCTTGCATTTTTCCTGAAAGAATCTGCCTTCCAGTTTGTCCACAGTATAACAATTGCAGTAATTGTTTTATTTCTGAATCTGTCTTGTCAAAAAAATGACCACTCATGCATTTTTGTGTATGTTTGACCTATTGATCTGGACATAGGAGGCACAGCAACAATCTAATTACTTTTTTGGCATTGAATTTTTGATTAAAAATGTACAGTGTAGTCCAGATGTCATTTTGGGCAGGAACTTAATACAAATTCTCCATTCAAAGAGCTTCATTCTCATATTAGTGGAAAAAGCTAAGTTACACAAAGCTGTCTAATGATGCATGCTACTCTGAGGTTGCTTCACAGTATTTCCCTGCCCTGCTTTGACAGGCACAGCTGTAGTCTGTCCATCTCCAGAAATAGCTCTGCCAGTGCATGCATCACTTTCCTGATGCTTGACATACCCACCTGTACCTGTATCTGTTGCCAGATGCAGATCAGTGACCACAGACACCTTTCTTTCTTCTCCCTCCAGGAGGAGTGTCCTGAGGGAGCCACCTGCCTTCTCTGTTTCTCCCATAGGAAAAGTTTCCTGAATTCTCCAGGCTGCATTGTCTGATGAAGTATAGGGCACAATAAACCAAACTGATGCTTTGAAGATGTCATTTCAGCAGTGTAAGACAAGCAACCTCTCTGGACTGAAACAGCTTGGGAAAAATAAGTTTTAAAAGTGGAAGCATTATTCCCAAATTAAATTTATCACTGAGTGTTGTCAGCACTTTTATGTGTGGTGTAGATATAATACTTGAATGACTTTGAAAATAGCTCCATGCCATTTCAAGAAATAATTTTAAGTAAGACTAATTAACTTCAAAGAAAGAAGGAGTAAAAAGGGTTTTCTTCTTTATTTAGTTCTTAGCTAAGTGCTGTCTCAAATTAAATGAATCATGAAAAATTCAAATTGTTAGAGTGCCACTCCTATAATTTGATCACTATTTAATTTGATTTTTTGTTTTATTTAATCAGAGCTACAGGAACCAGCTCATTTGTACTGTAAATTACACAACTTCTGCCCTTTATTTCATATATGGCTGATCACTTTTGGCAGATATGATTGGATTATCTAATCATTGGCTATATGAAATTGCCATTTAATCAATAGGGAAGGTCAAAATTTCTCAATGTGATCCTGAAGCAGAGTACCTAAGGAAGTTGGAGGCTGGTGAAATCCAGCTGAAATTTTATATGTTTGCAACATTATTATTGACTATAGGTTCATTATTACCTTAACAAATGGCTCCTTTACCTTCTCTTGCCACTTAGGGTTTGTTGGCCAAACCTATGGCTTTGGTTATTGATTACAGCTACCAATGGCTTGATGGATTTATCACTTTTCCTCATAAGTGTATTTTATAGTTGTTTGAGACAAGACATAATGAGTTTTATATTCCCTGTTCTGCAAAGAGGTAGTTAAGGGATAGACATCTTCAGTTACTGAATATGTCACTGTGAATATAAAGCTAATTTCTTGCTGTTTAAAAAAGGTATCCACGCTTATTGTTTGTTAGTCTACAGGCACTGACAAACTGGAATAATATGCTTCATCCTTATTGCTCCATTATTTATTGTGCAAGCCAAGCAGTAATACAGCATCCTGTGCTCTGCTTTTTCAGTTTTGGTTGCCCTAGGATGGGGATTTTCCTCCTTGTGACTCTGCAGGTATGCTTGACTTTTTTCAGGATACCTGATGCTGTTCTCAGGTTACACTCTGATTAATTGCCAGACTAATGACTTCTTCTAACTTCTATCACACATCCAAAGGTTTGAAATATATATTGTGATATTTAGTTTGAATGTGTGCTGCTTGGTGCACCTCCCACCCTGGGGACATTTATTTCATACTCTTTTTATCAGCATAAATCTAAATATGTTCCCAGGTAAGCGATCTGAAAGCTTATCACAACAAACACATCTGGCTACCCATGCAAAGGATTTTGGTGGCTGTAGAGAGAGCAGAAGCTCTAGTAGCCACTGGTAGGGAAATATTTTGTTTGGGGAACAGTCTGCTCCTGGCACATGTATTGTTCAGTGGAATGAAGGATTAGGAATAGGGACTGCAGTTTGCTTTTTGGTGGTAAATATAAGAGACCTACATTTAACAGCTGAACGGAGCAGAAAACATCTGTATCTGCTCTTGCTTGAAATTTTCTGAGGAAAGGTTTGCTATTCAATGACAACCCAAGATCCCTATTCTTCTTACACCTCTTTGTGAAGGTATATGAAGAAGGAACTGAAATGGATCATAACAACAAGGCTGAGAATGTTTTATAAAAGCAGTGCTTACTTAAGCTTTATGTGCCTTATTTGGAATTTTGTGTGTAAACCAATATTCTGAAGGCAGCAGACAAAAGGAGTCAGAGGAGCATGACCATTCTACAGAAGAGAAAGGTGATGATAACAGACCAATGATGGTAATGATAAGGCAGTGACAGCTGGATCATAGCAAATATGTATGTGCTCTGGTCTAAAACTCTGTCTAGGGGACCTCTGTATCAGAAACTCTTTTCAAATTCGTGGTTAGAGTGGTAGTTAACAGCAACAGCAGAAGGGTTTGGGTTTGCCTTCAGACAAACCTGGCGTGTGTCCTGACACAGGAGTGGCTACTCCCACCTCCCTGTGCCTCAAAGTGATCAAGGGTCTGTAGGAGTGTGTGGAGTAATCCAAATGGAATAGGGTAATAAGACAAGTCATGGGACTCAGACATGCATGTTTCTTGTTTCAGCTCTCATGGCATCCTGCCTTAGTTCCCCATTGAGCAGAGCAAACCTCTTAGTAATTCCCCATGTTTCTCTCACTCCAGGAACATTTTCTCGCTTGCACATGTTTTCGTTGGTAGGAATGTGTTAGTAACCAAATGCCTCCATTTCCAGATCACAGGCAATATAGAAAAATATTCCGGCTTGTCTCTTCAAATTAACTGTACGCCAGAGTGGTTAAATAGAAATAATTATCTGCTCACCTCACATGCAGTCATACCCCTGCTATGCTCACTCTGGACCAAGTTCAATCATGACATAGTAATGTCTTTTTTACCTTAATGAATCCAACATTTATTGGAGCTTTTGTAGAAATTTTCTCTTCAGCTGCTTTTCCTAGAGTGAATTTTATTCATTTGGTTTGTTTGTTTCTGGAGCACTGTCTTGTGCTCCAGAAAGTACATGACAGGAGAAACAAAGAACAGTAAAAAAAAAAAAAAATTAAATGACATATGACATATATGACGTTACTGAAGTCACCCTGCTAAAATTTATGTGTCTCATTATTTTAGGAGTAATTTTACTGGGTTCCTGTCAATAGAGCTGTAAAACCAGCCCCTCAAAAGTTCAATGAACTTTTTAGTTTTCAAGTCATAAAACAGACTGAAGTAAACACATGTATGTATTTTCTACAAAAGTTTAAAAGATGAATCAACAGCTCAAAATCAAGTTGCAAACCTCTCAAGAATAATAAGACAGTAAACTTGATGTTGCATGATATTTGACATACAGCAAATCACTATTTACATTTTATCCCAAAACATTTACCTGAGAAAAGGTCATGGCGTTAAATTTGGAGACATTTACAGCAATTGCCAAATGTTTACTATCTCCATGAATGTCATGCTTCTTAGTCAAAAGAAGGTTGATGCGCTAAATGTCAATTATTTCAAGTTGTTTGATGGCAGCACAGATTGCCAAGCAATATAAAAAGAGGTTTAATAAATATTATATACACTGTTAACCATTAATCTTGCCTAACTCTAGAGGTTAGAGTTTCACACAGAGAGGATTTATGACAAGCAACTGTGCAGGACATTAAAACTCAATTATTGCTGTCCTAGATAAAGGCATTATCATTAAGTTGTGGAAGCAGTACCTTGCTTGTTCTGATACTGCTATCAAAACTTAGGAAAGCATCAGGGGCAATTAAATTACTTAGGGAAATCAAGCCATTATGCTTCCCTTTGCAATATTTTGTCCTTTTCAGACTAAGCAATGAAAGGACTAGTCAGTACCCTTTGCAAGAAATCTAGAAATTCAGATATCTCCTATTGAACAATGAGCAAATTTTTGCTAGGACCTCCAGTTCTTGGACCTATACAGGAACTATAGGAATATACATCAATATTTTGTCTGTTAAGCAAATATCTAATATGCATGTCTAATGACTTACACATCCACCTGTTTCAGAGCAAATATTATCATAAAACATTGCTCAGAGGGCAGTGTTTGGTCAAGTTAGAACTTGAAACTTCTTGAAAAGAGTTGTAGAAACATAACAATTGGGATTTCAACCTTAGAGTCTGATTCCTGTACACAGAGTGAAGTTCAGAACATTTAATTGACCTGCAACACAAGTCTGAAGTCCTGACTGATTCCTGGTGGAGATAGAAAATATCACTCCAAGAATTCCGGACAGAGTACTGAAAATATGTATCTTTGGGAAAATTTAGTTCCTTTTTAAAATATTGGCATAGTAAGTTGTAGCATCCCCTGCTGCAGTGGTTTAACTTTGTTTTTCATCTCTTCTGAGTGTCATGGTTTTTCACATTTTTGGTCTGACAGTCTCTGTGAAAATCAACTTGTTGCATGTGATAATCACAACTTCTCCAAAGCTCTTTCAGACCCCTTTTTCCAAGACAGACATTCAAACTGTCTTGTGATCCCCCTATACAAGTAATCAGATACCTGGTCTGGGGCATATCTGAACTTTTGTCTGATGAAGTCTAGATTTCTTAAGTAGGTAGATTTTGCTATTCTGTTTAAAGAAAAAAAAACAAAACAAAACAAAACCTTGTGAAGTGTTGACTGCTCAATTTTATCAGGAAGGTCTTTGTCTCTTTATCTAAATATATGAGTACTCATATACACTATATCCGTGCATAATACTTTTAGATCATCAATTTACTTGTGTAGCCAGAAGATTGCAATCCTTTTAAATTTTTTTTAAGCTATAAATTGATTATTGATTCAAATCCTTAGTCTAAATGCTGTATCTTACCTTCCTTACATTTCCTTTTCCCCGGAAATTTAATCCAGTTGCCAATAATTGAGTGGAATACTTGCTGGCAGTGCTCTGTGATGAATTACGAATTTTCTGTAGAGATACAATTGGCAACACCAAAAGGAAAATGAATGTCTGCACTACTTTCTGAGTTCTTGAACAGACCCCGAATTCACAAACCCTGTGAGAGCCCCCACTGTTAATGCCTCTGAAAAGAAAGTTTCCAGTCTGTTAGAACACAGGATAACCAGCAGCCACCATGATCTTAGTACCACAGCTAAACAAATTCAGGGTAGCAGTGTTTACCTAAAAATTTATATTCTCTCTTTTATCATTAAATAATTGTGCAAGTATCAAGTAGCAATGTTTCAATTATTCATTATTTCACTTATTAAAAAGATGACTGTAGGCAAATAAGTGTCATTTGTATTAAACTGTGAACATCTTCATGAGGTTTGCTGCTCAGATCTTCAGTGCTTAGACCACAGAGAATCTTTATCCATATAGGAAACACGGAAAATTACTCACTATGGACCACAGAATAATTCTGATAGCAGGAGGGAAGATCTCCCCTTTCTTCCTTCCCTGTCTTCTGGCAGACTAACTTAAGTCTTGTTTACTTGCTGAGATTGGCACAATAATTTTAATGGGTATGAATTTTTCCATAAATGATAAAATTTCCATCATTCCCGCTTTTGATAGCCAAGCCCTTTAGTACAGGCTACCTCTGGTTTGTAGGTTTTCTACAAGGAAGCAAAAATACCATTCCACTGTGTATATTTGTGGCCACACCTATACTAATGAACAGTATATTCCAGCTAAACCCCCTCCTCCTGCTCCAAACCAGAGGCTTTCATCCATGCTGCTTGCTGGATCACTTCCTAGCCCAAGCTCTCCAGCACTTCAGGGTAGGGCCCAGTCTGGGAATATGGTATCTGGCTCAGCCACAACCATGATATAGTCTGCTAAATATTATACACAGAACATTTGCATGGGAGTGTGGAAACTTTGGGCCTACTCTTCAGTTTATTGGAATACATTCAGTCTCTAGGTCCACATTTCCATTGAGTGCCTTCTCTACTCCATTTCTAAACAGCATAAACCTTGTTCTGGGTTTTGTCTTCTGTTATGTATTTTATAATATATTTTGCAGTTCGGGTTAAAACTTGATTTATTCCTTCTTTGTCCTATATAAATAGCCACACATTGTGAGAGTCTGTAAATATCCAGGCTTCTTTGCCAAAAAGTTTCTTCCATTACCTAAAAACACATTCTTTCATTGCTCAAGCGTGGATGGTATTGGAAAAGTTAGTCTACAATTGGTTGAAGCTGAACAGCTTTACCCTCTAATTTATTCAGTGTACCTTTCTTAAGTTTCCAGCAGCATTTGTAGTGGGAAGGCTGGCAGAAGGTTAAATAAAAATAAGCTGGGACAGCAAAGATAAATCAGATGCAGATAGGCAAATAATTTCCATGTCTGAGTTAAATCCTTTTAACACATTTCATTGCATAAACTATCACAGTGATAGGCTCACTGTAAGATCCTGAAAAGAAATCTTTGAGCTTCTGTGTTTGGTGAAATTGTTTATGGCTTTCCCCTAATTATATTAGCAAACATCTACATTAAAAGGTAGTAGATCAAAGCATTCAAGAGTTTGAAAATGTAAGTCAGAATGCTCCACAGAGTCTCAACTCCACTGTCTTATTTGTATGCATGAACACATGCTATTGTTTCTGAAGGATGTCTCTTCTTGGGTGGGATACCTTTCTGTGCAAAGGTTGTGGATTTAGTTGTTTTATAAGAGTTATTAAGAGAAGACTGGACTTCAGGGAGAAAAAAAATAACTTTTTTTTTAGCAAGCTAAAATATTTAGAGTCTGTGAGATAAATAGAATATAGATTATTTACCCTTGACATACAAGCAGCTTCTCTTGTTAATTGGAGTAGTAAACCTTATGATGTGTTGACTTGTTAGAACTGGAACATGTTTGGACAGTCAGGAGAAATATAGTTTTGACAGTGATGAAATACAATATATTATCTTTTGAACCTGTCTGATATATACACACAACTCTCTATGAAGATAACACTATTATTTTAATGATTCTGTGCTGAAGTTCAGAATGAAGCTGTTCTTTACCAATTTTATAATAAAGTTGTTTATTATGGAGCCATGCTTATGGTATATACTTAACTAATTCATAGATAATTTAGCTGATTTGGAGATAAAAATAATACTGCCAAATATTGGAAATATTTCTAAAGTTGACATCCTAATACCTGACCTCCATCTTAGACTTTTAGAGGTGCTTAAAGAGTGTGTAAAGAGCAGAAAATGCCCAGAAAATGTCCCAAAAGATATGTGTTAGTTTAAAAATGTTCATCATTAAAATAAAAATACTAACAGATCACTCAGGTTCTCTTCAAAGACCTGGTTCAACAGAAAAAAAAAATGTAGGTGAGATATTAATAATCACAAAAAATTAAAAAATCTTTATTGAATTTTTACACATGTAACAATGTTGGGCTGCTTTTATGCAGACCATCTGGATAGTTTCATAGTCAGAGAGAAAAAAAAGACATTTCTAAAATATGAACCTTTGAAAGCAAAATTTCAGTTCAGGTGAAATTATTTGCTCTTTACAAGCATTTCTTTCTCTCCATCAGATATAAAGAGAGTGAATGGTGACCAGATCATGATGCTGTAGATTTGTACATTTATTGAGATGAATTTACGTTCAATTTAAAGATTCAGTAATAAGTGAGAAATTAATGAATGCTCCATATTTATTATTTCTTGTTGCAGTTTAACAAAGGATGTTGCTCTACAATAAACCATCTGCACTGAATAAGGCAGCTTATTTTGTTAGTGCCCTAAAGGAAGGACAGAAATTACTGTACTGGTGTGTGTGTTCAGGCACCAATGTTCATTACTTCAAAGTAACACTCTAGTGTTTCTATGAACTGCACAGTGCACTTGTTCCACCAGGAATCCAAGCATCCTTCATAAATGCACTGGCAGAGTGTTTACAACAACTTTAAATTAAAGTGAGCCAGAGGGCCTGGCTCCTCACCAAGGAAAAGCCAGGAGAAATTCTGGTTTATGGCTTTCCTCAGCTAGCACAAGCATCTTCTCCCCCAGTCAGGGAGGCCAAAGAGCAGCTTGAAAAAGTATTCTGTTATCTCTTTGCCACATGCCTAATGTTTAAGAAATCATTGGTGCTGTGTCCATCCAGATTTATATATTGATCCTTCTTCCTCCTCTCTGCCCTGCTTTGTTTTCTTATTGTTTCCTGCCTACATGGGTATGTATTAGACAATAAGCTTATCAACAGATAGTCATAAAATAAGTTTGAGAAAAAGAAAAGTGATCATTTTTCAAGTGCTTACCTTGTCAGATGCACAGCAGAGGGAGAAGCTTCTTTCTTTGGACAATGGAGGGTTTTAACACCAAGATCTTTTTGCTGTTTATGTTGCCAGGAATTGCACTGACTCCTACTTAAATCTTTGAATCCTTCTTAATAAAAAAATCCCACTGACTTAAAACAGAGTTTGGGAGAAGCAAGGACTTCATGGCTTAGCAGTTGCAGTGTCTTGGTTTAAGGAACTCAGTGGAATGAAGATCCATTCAGGATCAACAAACTTAAAAACCATCCATTAATGAGTTCTTTCAAATTTGCTCTTACCTCAACACAATTATCTGTTTATGCACACACATGTGTGGATACATACATGGAAGACATAAAGCTCTTGTTGTCATTTCCTGAGCCTCCCTTAAATCTACATAATTCTTCCCTCCAAATTAAGATTGAACAGTGCAGAGGCCAATACTTTTCTTAGTCTAGAATAACATACAGAATATATTTTGTCCAGTCACACTTGGAGTTTAAGGTTTTCCTATACACATGGCTTTATTGTGGCTCTTTTTATTTTCCCAGGTATAGTTCTGGTGGCTCCAGACTGTGCCTGTACTGATTTTAGACAGGCTCTTTCTCTTTGGTCATGCTGAATTGCTGTAAAAGTCTGCTGAGATCATGGTTGTCCTACCATGTGACATTTTTTATCTGCTTTATTGTTGGTAGTTAGTGCCAGAGAGTTTATTAAGATACTGGTCTAACAGGCTGTGATTTTCTAGCCTATGGCTGGTTCAGGTACCATGGCAAGACACCAAAGATCACCTGGCATTTCTGTTGTGTTGGAGTGTCTTGTGAAGAAAAAACTTAATTGTTTAGGCATTTATAGTTTACTGGCATTTCTAGCTTTTTCTATGCGTCTAAGTGGTTTTGTTTGTTTGTTTTGTCATGGTCTGAAAAGCTTAGAGCATCAGGCAACACTGATGAAATTTGCTGATTTTTGTCTTCTGCTTATATATCTGTGTAAGTGAAGCCTGTGGTTCTGTAAGTGTCCATCTGTAGACTAAGAAAGTCAGCTAAGCCTCTTAACTATTCTCGTGTTCTTTGGCTTGTACTAGTCCAGGCTGCTAGTCACAGGCATGAAATCCCAGTTCTTTACAACCAAATGGAGCTCCTTGATTACATACAGAGAGCCACCAGCTGAAACAAGCCCGTCATAAAGAGCAAGTCTGATGCATAATGCCATGATGTGATTAATCCCAGTGCTGAATAACATGGTTGAATTACTCCAAAAATTAATTTTCAATAACTAAATAGCAGTAATAGTAGTTCATACAGGCCAGTCTCTGGCCACTTGTTGCCAGGCTGTGCTAGATTTATTACAAACTATTTAAGGTTCCTTGCAGCTTTGTCCTGATATTTTGCACACATTAAATAGTCTATGAGTAGTTCTCCTAACTGTGCATTCATGCTAACAGTTTGTTCTGTCCATGTTTTACCATGCAGTGTGCTCAGGTATTTAAAGGCATTTTCTTTGGGTTCACTGTTTAACCTTGCATGAATAATAGTCTCTTTTACACAGTAAGCCTTTGTTTTTCATTTGAACCTGTTTGAAATGGCAAGAGAACCTGCTTGAGAGCAAATATTTTTATTTTCTTCAAAGACATTCAGTAGTTTATTTCTTCCTTTTCTTTTTTATTTTTTGCCAGCTCCATATTTGTGCTTTGGTTTGTGCACGTGTACACAATTGTTTTGTAGTATTGTGTGACCTTCTTCCTCCCAGAGTCTTCCTCTTATTTCCAGAAAGTCTTGTCCTCCCATTAAACTTGATGGAAAATATCTGTCAAACACCACTTTCTTTCTGTTTTAATATGCTTTCATTTTTTATTGAGATTTTTTTTACATAGTTATCATACTGTCACCTTTTCCAAAATGGAAGGTATTGAAAGGATAACATTGCAACCATTCCTGCTGATGAGGGACTGAAGATTTATTATGTAAAATACACTTGCTCTGAAAATCGAGCTGGTATGAACCTATGGCATAGAAATTTGTCTTTTCACTGAGACACATCTTATTAGTATAAACATGGCTATGAGTTTCATGGAATTTTATTCTGGTTTTCTTTTGAACATATGAAGCCAGGCTTTCCTGAATATCTGTATTGCAATAGAAACACACTTTATTTAGTTTTAATTATGTGTCTTTAAAGACAAATTTTTCTTTCTATATATTTTGTTGCCTTTAAAGTCACATTTTTTGTCAACTCTCATGGGATACTTCCTTCAACCACTCTTGTTAGATTCATTCTCCAAGTGGATTCTTGGTCATCACACAACAATTTCAGTTCTACAGAGGAAGTTCCACAGAAAGCAATGGGCTCAGTAATCTAAAATAGCCCATGAGGATTTATCTCTCATCTGTCAGTCTGCAAATAGGCCAGAAGAGAAAGATGCTGGAAATGAAACCCAGAAGGGCTTCATATCACCTTCCTGCTGAAGATTTGGAAAAGAACAGCTTCATTTACATTTGCTTCGTTTTGTTCTTAGCATTGTAATTTCAAGTACATCGGCAGTATGAGATTTTCTTTATCATTCTGATGTCATGTTTAAACTGCCCATAGAATGGAATCCACATAGGACAGACTAAATGAAACAAGCCTTTTGTTTGAGACTTCTCAAACATAATCTTCAGTCCCCACCATTCAGTGCCACACCTAACACCCCGAAGTCATTTCCTGAGCATCTGTTAAGGTGTAATAACACATCAAGTATCTAGCTCATTGTGTTTAATAGAACAATTACAATGCCTCGTGCAATAGAAGGGGAATCTTTATGTGCTGACTGCATATGTGCATGCTTGAGGACTTCACTGAAAATAATTCTAAAAAACACCTGATGATATAGATTTTCAGATACGGAAATACATACAGCAATTTAAGTTAAAGAATAATATCCTGAAGCTCCATCATTTCTTATATAGGAAAGCGAACACTCCTCAAGTAAAATATGTTAAACTTCCCTTTAAAAACAGAGTATGTTCTGATGTTTTTGTCAACTACTGTTTAGGGTTTGATCATTTTAATGATATTTTGACTGTCTGAACTCCACTTGAATCTACTGGTAAGCACTAATATAAAAACTTTTCTGTTTCATGTTAGCACAAAGGTCTGGGCCATCTTCCAAACCACATTAAACATGTCCAGGGACTCGGCCAGAAATTTAAACCAGAGCACCTAATATTAGGACTAGATAAACTACACACCAATCCCAATATTTTTGTTTGTTTGCCTAATAATAGCACACTGTATATTCTCAGTGGGAAACTTTTAGAGCAAGAAATGACAGACCACAGCTTTGTGCCAGAATGTGCTGACTTTTTTTTTTTTTTTTTGGCACCTGAACTTGAACTAACTTGTCTATTTTTCTGTGATAATGTGTAATTCCTATTGTTACAAATCAGGACACGTTATAGTCTATTTTGTGGAAGCCTTTTAAAAACACTTAATTAGCCCCTTCCACAGAGCTGTGTAACAACTTGTGGCTAACAGTCAGATGTTATTCTATGGTATTTATGAAAAGCTTGCACAAGGTTTTTTCAAGATGCAATTTCTGTTTGGATAATCAGTGAAATCCAAATGCTAGCAATTAGGGTATCTTATGGTTCAGTTTATAGCAACAAGATAGCAAGTTTCACCCCTATAAGTTAAATTCCTGGCAAAAATGGTGTTAGGAATTCCATTTCAAATAAAGCAATCAATCAATATTTCTCCTCTGTTTACTCTCTCTCTGATCTTTGGAACTGATGGTTACACTGGCCAGATAAATTTGCTTAAAACAGTGAAAGACATTCAGAAAGTCCATCCAATTTCTTGATTTATTTGCTAGTGGTGCATAAAATAAGCTTGTCTGTGAAATAGCCATGTTGAAATTGCTATTCTCATGCATTTTTCATTGTTATTATTCGGCTAGACTGACTCTTGAGGGTCAGATTAAAATTCACTCATCTGAAGCTGCACTGGTGACAGAAGATAGCCTCAAATTAGCTCTTCCAGTTAATATCTGTACCAGCATTTGGAAAACCATTAGTACTGAGAATATTGTGATTGGGTAATACATGTTTTTTACAGAAATTCTTTTAACCTTCTGTGCAATGAAAACTTTAAAAGCACTTCTCGATATCCTAGACATTTAATTCAGCCTCTGTTAGCAGAACATTGTGGTCTTTGCATAGTCTTTTATTGCTGGTGATGAGAGGTCATTGCTTATTAGATAATCACATCCCTTCCCTGCAATACTGGTCATACACATTTAATACAATTATAATGCTTAACACTTATATAGTGCTTTTCTTCCAATTGCTTTACAGACATTATGTAATTAAATTCTCGGCATTCTTGGCAAATAAACTAACTCCTTATTACAAGCAGGAATATTGGGCCAGAGGCAGTAGCAGCATTTTCAAATATAGTCTTTAATTTTTAAGTTGGTAATTGGAGCTGAGCATGTCTGAAGATCAGGTTGTGTGGCAGAAAGATTACCAGTCATTTTGAAAGCTGTGGTATAAAATGTGCTGCCATAGGTCACTGAAGTAGCTGGGGTGAGAAATAGGATTGAAAATCCAGTCTTGACTCTTCAGGCTTAGAGTGAGATGCTGAAATCCTTCTTTCATGTAGATGGATTCTACAATCTGTACTGAGGCAAAACACCAGCTGCCTTTGGCTGAGTATACTCAGCAGCCCTGTAGAGCTCATCCATCGCTGCCACCAGGGAACCAGGAGGTTTCTGACGAACAGCCTTAATGCATCATCATGTCTGAGCTATCAGTCAATGCATTCTGGACGTCACTGAATCTTTGCCTCACAGGAGAGCCCTTGAGAGAATGAAGGAGAGCAGCAGGAGAGCAAGCTGCTGTCCCATGGACAGAACAAGGCTGGTCCATAGGAAACCAGGGGAGGCAACAGCTGTTTGGAAGCTCAGTCTCTACCTGTGATCCTTGTCCCTCAGCATCATCAGTTTTGACAGCAGCTGGCACAGGACAAAATATTTCCTTTTGTGGGAGTGCCAGCACAGAATGGCATCATTCTCCTCCTCTTTCTCTGGGAAAAGTGATGAACCAAAATTAAATATATCATGGACCAGGTTGAAATCACTGGCTGTCAGCTGAGCTGAGTCCTTTAAACTCCCTTTCCCCAGACACCAACAGCCCCGTTTCCAATGCTCCCTCTTTCCTCTCACTCTCTTTTTTTGTCTACTTGCTTCCATCACAACCCATCAGTTCATGACACATATAGGTATGTTCCCTGACACTGTTCCCAATTCCTTATGGAACATTTGCCTCTCCTTTAGCTGTGGCTCCCCTTTGTCCTTATCTTGCTTCTTCCAAGTCCTTCTTGAGACCTTTCTTATTCTGCTAAAACAGGTGGTAAGTAATGCCATCCCTGTAGACAAATGTCACATCCATCCTCCTTCATTTCTCCTTGGATTTCAACATTATGTTAACTGCCTTGAAATATTACCTTCCCTTTGGTTTCACAGCTCAGTCTTGTATTGTCTCATCTCTTACCTCTTGATATATATTTAGGTATCTATTCAGAAAACTGATTGGACACATTTTTCAGGGCAAAAATGAATCATATGCTCCCATGCTTAAATGATTGAATAAAGATGTCTTTCTGATCCAGAGCCTAAGCAGCTGTTGAAATGTTTCTCTTTGCCATTTTTGCCTTTGGGATCAATAATCCACTGTTCCACACAACAACTCTCAGTATTTCACCTTCCCTCTCTACTCCCATCCTGCTTCCCAATACCAGTATATTAGGGAGACTTGTTAATACATTTTTGTGAGTTTACTTTCTTCATTTAATCTTCTAATGGCCAAAGTTGAACTAGACCTTCTTCCTTAAGACCTCATTTTGTTCCCTTCACTCTCCTGTGTGAAGGGTTGCCATGGTCCTAAGTTGCTCTGTGGGTCTGAAGTCATTACCTGCTTTATTTGAGATAATAATGTTTATCATGTTCTAGTGTTTATGTATTGCATTACTAATTTTTGTCTAGTCCCGTACTATAGGCATATTTTAGGCAAAAAACAAGAAAAAATATATACTGGCCTAATATATTATACTCCAAATTGAAGCACCTTATGAAATAAACTAACTCCTAAGATACTTGTTGAGGGATGTAATGAAGTTACCCTTGAAGGGTTAGGAGCTTGCTTTGATGATCCTGTATTTTCTCTGCTATTGTTTCTTAAAAAAAAAATATTTCTGTTATGTGTTTTAATATATATATATATTCATTTAAAAATCATAATGGAATGAGGATGACTTGGCAGTAATCCCACTGTGAGGCAACTAAATGCCAGGAGTTTCAAATACTGCTGAAATTAGGTGATTCTGTTAGTGATTCTGTTAGTGATTCTGTTCCCTTCAGTAGGCTTTAGACTGTATCTCAAGAGAGTGAGACAAGTGGCTTAGTACAGAAACTCTGCTAACAACTAAGGTAGACAGCTTCCCAGGAAATATAAAGGACATGGAGGATTAAATTTTCAGAGGTGGTTAAGCATGTATATTAAGATGCCACTGAAGAAATTAAAACTATAGTAAATGAGCCTCTTTCTGAAAAAAAAAAAAAAAAATCAAAAATTGGATCTGAAACAGCTCACACCAGGAGCCAGTGCGTGAGAGACTGCTGGTGGTGTATTCCCCAAGCTTGGGAAAAGGAGGGGAAGAGCTTGTGGATCCAGTGAGGTGACCTGGGACAACACGGAGGTTTGTTGTACCCCAACACAGAATTTCTGCCAGGGTTTTTTGGAGTTTAGTTTTCTGTGAAAGCACATGCAGTGTTTGTGTGGGCAGCAAAAGCAGCGAGGTGCTCTGTGTGCACTGTGTGCTGGGAGGGTGCACCCAGGGCACAGAACCCATCTGCATGGGGAAGCACAGTGCCAGCAGGTCTGCGGACCTTTGGTAGCTCAGCTGAAGCCCACAGGGCATTAATTGTGCTCCTTGGACCCAAGCTGTCCTGTGCTGAGCCAGCTGATGCTTCTCTGCTCCAGTGTCACTGTACCTTCCTTTGGCTTAGGGAAGGTGGCAGATGGAGGTGGAGGGAATGGCTTCCATGGTGTGACTCACTGCACGTGCCCTGCTGGTGTAAAGTCATGGCTAAAACTTCACAAATGTGGTTTTAGATTTAAAGACTCCACTCTAGACTGGAATGCCAATTACTTTACTTTAGCATAAACCGAAGTCTAGGTTATCTAGCAGAGCATAAGCCAAGTGCTAATAAAAAATGTAAACACTATTGCCATCTTGTGGTTTGAAGTTGCTTCAGCAGACTTTTGTCAAGGATTATACACTCCCTCTGATGTTCTGTAAACATAACACATTTTCAATTAAATGGGCGAATCAAAGTGGCACAACACAGAAGCAATGTCCAGACCTGCACATCAGAATCAATTACAGAATTGGAGAAACAATCCTGTTTGTTTTGAAGGATTAATCACGTGGGGTGCTGTCGGGAACAGAGAGAGTGCAGGTCATTATTAAATGAAATAGCACTAGGTGTATTTTGTTCCACTAAAACAAAAGGACATTCTGAAAAATAAAAATTTTGAATTACTCTTTTTTTTTCCTTTTTTTTTTTTTTTTTTTTTTTAGGAAAAATCACTTATGTATAAAGTATGAGCCTGTGATATTTAAAGCATATCCTGCTCTGAAAATATGCTGCTTTTTAAAATAAGTTCTATATTGTATAATATTAGATGGAGAATGCCACAGGTATATGCCTGTCTTAAGGAATTAGGGTTTTATTCTTTGTTTTCCAGGTTCAAACCTGCTTATGCAACACATCCTCTGAGCACTGTTAGAAATGGGATACAATTTTAAATATGGAATGTTAGATCAGATGAGTGGTCTGGGTTTTTTAGGCAGGAAGTTTATTGGAAACTTAATTTTGAATGATAGTTTCACAAATAATTTAAGTTTTGTAAATTGGTAACTGAATAAATATTAAGAAACTATGTCAGGTCATCAGATTTCATTTTCTTTCTCTATATTTAGTGACGATTAGCTAAGGAATAGAGCTAGGCAGGAAACAATGGCTTTGCCCCATTAGATTTTGATTCTTCAAGACTTCTCCTACTCTGTGCTTGTCTGACCTCAGACACACAGAAGGTTTTTCAGATGTAGGAGAAGACATTGGTTATGGGGTGGCTGGTAGCCTTGTGTTTAAATCATTTGTTCAAGATGCTGACAGCCAGGACAAAGGTCCTCAGTTGCTGTTCTCATACCCTGTATTCAGTGTAACATTGTTCATTGCAACACTGTTCACTCTTATGGGATTTTTATCTCTGCTCTTGATCAGAAAGCCCAGCCTACAAAGAAAAATATTGGCAGTAATGGGTTTACTTTTTTTTTTTTTTTTTTTTTTTTTCCCCATGCAAACTTTGTCTTGGTTTGGGTTTTTCATTACTGTTTTCTTAACTTTTTTTATTTAGGAAAACTTTTCAGCTTTAAAAAAATATTGTAACAAAAACATGTGAACAATTTAAGACCCAAAAGACTGATGACCAATGACCCAAACCTATAAAATTCAAGCATGAGACGTTTTGATCTGTTTAATAATTCAATTTCTTCAGTTTTTCCATTTGGGAGCACATTGAAACTGCATTCAGAGATAATTTATATTTATGCACATTCTGAACTCTTTCTTTATATATCTATGCCTCATTTGTTTGTGTGTATGATTTCTTAGAACCCATTGAAGCCCAAATCCTATAGATCACACCCATTTGATTAATGTAGAGCCATGAATTTACTTTATTCTTTTGAGACACTCACTGCAATTGCATAATGTAGTATAACATCTGTGAATTTGAGACTAATGAAGAAAAGAGTGCAACATCTAAAGCAGATAATATTCCTTGACAGTTCTCTTTTAGAAAGTATTTGCTGTGGTTATATCAGTTTATATGAGAATGCTACAGTGATTCTTGCTTCTGGCACGAGTTGTGTGTTTTTATGGGAAGCTGAGGTTCAGGTTACTTGTAAGATATTGGTTGCATTTTTGTTCTACAATGGCCTATTGAGGCTGCAGCCTCCAAAGCAGGAAAACAATATATAGTGCCTGGATTAAACCAGGTTCTTATCACCACCTGGATCCAAATATGAAACTGTACCTAGAGTTTACAGCACCTGCTGCTCCTGGTGTGACACCTCAACACACGGGACAAAGGTGCAGAGCTTCATGAGGAGCCCACCCCACCTAAACCAGGGAATTTCAGGAAAGAGGATGCTGCCATCTGGCCAAATAGGAGCTTTGTTTCTAGGGTGTGATGGCAGTATTGGTTGATTTTCAGGTGTCACCCATTTGGAGATATGCTGACTCCAGCACATGCTGCAGTATATCCAACCCTAGGAGTCTACTGGGGACTTGCACCACATCTTTATTTAATAACATGCATTTGTTGCATGTCTTTAGACAAAGCTATTGGGCAAAAAAAGCCTCTTTTGGATTTTTTTTTTTTCCCCTAAGTGATGCCCATTTTGTTAGGAAAGGACCCTTGAAAAGCATATCACTCTCTGATACTATGTGCACATCAATGCAGTAACTTACTATTTCAGAATACAGGATGTATTTTCTACACTTCATTTTAATGCTTTCCTTTTTTCAGCTGAACAAGTTTCATTTCTTGGTTTAGATATTATTCTGTTGCTAATCCAGTGCCAGAAATTTTTGATGGTTGCCTTGGGAAAAACAGCTATTTAACTCAGTGTATAAGGCAATAAGGATTTTTATTTCGTTTTTCATTTTTCATATTCTGATAGTTCATTGCTGTGGAATATAAAGTATTTCCCATAATAACACACATGTGAGAAGAATAGAAACATGGTTGGTTGTTTCCAGTATCATCTTACATTTCTATACTAAAAATATGGCAATGCCAGTTCACCTTTCAACACCTAGAAGCTACAGATTTACCATAGATGTATGTGGAAAAGAATAAGTGGCTGCAGTTTGGAGGGCAAACAGAACAGGTGATTCTAGCTACTGGCAATCAAAAATACATGAAATATATTAATTGAAATGTCACTATTATGTTTAGGATTCAAAGGACATTATCTTCCATTGGTGGAATGAAACTCAGACTGAAGCGCTGATGACATTTTAATCCCTTTGCTGGTTACAATATTAGTGGGGTTCAAGAAAAATTTTTGTTTAATCTTACAGAAAATCAAATATATTAAAAATAAAATTATTTGAACATGTTGAGTATTGATTCCTATAGCCATAATACAGGACTAGTATTTTGCTACAGTCTTAAGATTTCAGGCAACCATGCACCTCATGCTCACGAGAATTACAGCACCACACACTTTTGTAGGAAAATGTCTAAAAATAAAGTTGCTAAAAATAAAGCAATTAAGAATGCAATTTTATCTGGTCTGTACAGGGATAAAGGGTTCTGAGTCACTGGGCATTAGTTACTTTAGAGAAAGGTGGTTATTTTCACTAGAAGTGAAAGGAATGAATGATTTCTGAATAAGATTAGAAAGGAGCTATGCCTTCACTGCAGCTGATACATTCAGGTCTAGCAAATATAGGTTGCCTTTTAAACTAGGACAAGAAAAAAGATGTTAAAAATGTTAGCAGTATATAAGTCTATCATTGTGCATTTTAGAAACCTACAAAACTTAATTTCTCTCTCAAAAGATAACAGATTTTTCATCAGGTTCCTGGAAAGGTGCCATTTTGGAGTCCATGTGCTCTTTTTAGCCTCTTTACAGAAGAAAAATAATAAAATATTTTTTTCCTTCCCCATCCCTTCCAGGATAGTTAATAATTTCATTGAGTAAAATATGGTAAAGTCTGTGCCAATTTGAAAAATACAGTTTTGAAATAACAATTTTTTTCAGTGGTTTTTTTTTGTTTGTTTCTATGAGGTTTTTTTGTTTGATTTGTTTTTTTTGGTTTTGTTGCTGTCATGTTTTTTTATTATTATTGTTTTTTGTTTCATATGGGCCTGCCATAAAATTTGGAAATGTGTGAACTTGTCTTTCCAATTAAATGCCTTTTTTTTCCTTAATTGGGACATCAGTGTGGATATGGCTACCACTTAAATAGCAAGCAGACCGATCAATAGCTTCTCTGTAGGGTTCACAACCAGATGGTGGCAAATACCACTTCACTCAGACTTCAATAGCTAATCTGTTTCCAATGCCTTGGGATGTATTTTTCAGTGAGCAAAAGATGTTCATAGTGTGATTGAAAAGAGATGAAAATGCCCTGGCTGAATCAAAGGGCTACTTTTTTAACATTTCAAGGCTCTCCTACCAGAAAGCAATACTTGCTTGTACCAAGCCAGATACAATTCGTATGAGAGCTGCCTCTCACACACACACTGTATCCCTTATTTCATAGAGGTACAGCAGGATTTCACTGGCAATTTGAGATGGGGCTGCTACTGTCTCACAGGAAAACCTGTCTCTACCTTTCCTAAAAATTTACACAGAAAAAAAAACTCTCTAAAATGAGGCAGTTATTAAGTGGAGAAATGTAGGGTGGATTCTTAATCAAAAAAGCAAGGAAATTCCCAGAAATTTGCAGATAATAATATTTTCTCCAGCTTGTGTTTTCTGAAAAATTTCTTTATATACTGAGTACTACACGTTAAAGAGAAAGTGATATGCTGGTGCATGCTGAATTACTGCTCAGTCCTCTGGCTTAATGTCCTTCTTGTTTGTTCTCCTTAGTGAACAAAAGACATTGCAGGATGCTCAGTATTGCCCAAGTCTACATAAATTACTGAAAATCTTAGTCTGAGAGACATAGAAACTGAAACAAAATTGTTCTTCTATAAGTAGGGTCTGGGAACAAAAGTGATACAAATAGGAACTTACCACTTTGTTTAGAAATAGTCAATGAAATGTTTACTTTATTGAAAGGATTTAACTGTTGAGACAGAGCAGAACACCAAATTACCTCAAGCATTTACCATTTCAGACTTTCCTGAAAGGCTGCTACAAACAAAACAGAAGCTTCATCCTGCTTTTTTGCTAATATCTGCAAGAAACTAAGTCATCATCTCGAGAAAGGACTCTCAAACACAAATGGTGTAAATGCATTTAATTTGAAATGTAATTTCAAATAACACCTTGCAGCTTTTTCAAAAGCATTTTCTTACCTTAAAATGGACAGTGTTTTACTGTTCTGACAAATGGACCAGTTACTTGCAATGTACATTAACAATTTAGATAGAAAAAGTGTAGTGCTCCCAAGCAGACTTTTAATGGAAAACGAAATGTTCTACTTGGCCAAGCTTTGGAGGAAGTGTATCAATTTTGGCAGGCTGATAACACCAAAGAAATCCGAGCCAGTATACAAACAACGAATTTGGGCAAATATAACTTATGATTACTGTTGCAATGCTTTCCCTTTGTTTCTTTGGTCCAATGATTTATCAAATTTCAGAATTATTTTCCTTTTTATCCACGTGTGATTGTAAAGGTATGTGTGACAGTGACTGCATGTCTTGCTGTATGAATATGGTGGAATGAGGTTGTTAATCAACGAAAAAAAGTCTTACACGTGTATTCATTGTCATATTTTAGACCAATTTGAGCCTGTTCCATTCAGTATGTTATCGATTGTGGTAATTTCTCCTGTTTGCAAGTATAAATTGAATCAAAGGCTGTTTCATATTGTCCATTGTAAGATGGCTAGTAACTCAAGTTTAACAAAGTTAACAACTTTATCTCTAAAACAAATTATTTTTCTTCAATTTTGATAAGGAAAAATTTTCCAGGAAAAAGATAAGGTTAAGTGCTTTAACTTTATTGCAGTCTCAGAGGCAGTCCTCTTGAAAAATGAGCACTGATTTCTTCATCATGTTGGAGTATTGAATGATCTCTTAGAGTAAGAGCTGAGCCAAATCACTGGACTATCCACATGAAACAGTTTAACAGTGCATATTAATAGGATGCATTTTGTCTCTTAATCTAAGTAATACATTGAGGAAGAAATACATCATGACTTGGGAAAAGTTTATCCTTTGTGTCCTGAAGCCATGATAAAACTCTGCACTCCCAAGACATTGTCAAGAATCCCTTACATTAAGTTATGCCATCATTTCCTCTGCGTATGCTATTTATTCTTCCTACTTCTAAAGACACCTTAAAGACAGAAAATGTATCTCAGTGCTAAGTGTCTCCCTCTGCTTGAAGAAATTGATTTGCTTCCTATTTTGCATCAGCTTTGCTGTGTGATCTTAGGAAAGTCATTTAGGCTCCTTGGTCTTTTTAAGAGGTCATGAGTCCCATGAGGCAATAAAAGATGTTTGCACTTAGTGTTTAGAATCACAACCAGTGGCACCTTAATAATTCTGCACCATGTGTAAACCTTGTCTTGGTCCTTTAGTTATCACTGGAGTAATGGACCTGCCAGAGCCTAGATCTGAACATGTCCTCCTCTACCTGCTCCTACCTTAGAAGCTCTTCATCTTTGCACTAGAAAAGTAGCAAGAAAAATATTTGCAGGTTTGTTTGTTTGTTTGCTTGCTTGTTTTCTATTTCCTTATAAATTAAAGCTGTCTTGGAAAAGCTTTTCTGTCACAAGGGAAGAGAAGTTGTAACCAATATACTGAAAATGCTTCTAAACCTGATCTATGCATATGAGTACCTTAGAACAACCTCCAGCATCATTTGCCCTTACTGAACCAGCAACAGTGTTAAGCTGTCTCCTCTTTCTGATAGCAGAAATGTCTTGTTTCCAAGTCCACGGAAAAGGAGTGCTACTACTGGGGGAAGGCATTTCTTGCAGGTTGGTTTTCACAGACAGCGGTGCATTTGTTATGTCATTTTCATCGACCAGCTGAAAAAAAATTGAAGAGATAAATAATGAGGCAGTGTGTGCAGGATACAGCAATTGTGGAGTTTTCAGTATGTTTTTTTAATAATAGCTGAATATTAATATCTCATGCATTTCTCTGTGGTTGAGAAATGCTTCTTGTTAAAGACATGGCAGCATTACCTGTTATATGGATACCACCAGTACATATATTTATTAGTGTATAATTGCTCTAAGAATTGTTTCTTAAGATATGTTCTGATTGTCTTTAAGTCATACTATCCAGTCAATAAGTAGCTGCCTCTTCCTACTTTTAAGTGACCAGATCAAATTACTAGATTAAGCACTGCCATTCCAATGATAATGCAATTTTTTGTACATATACTTGTGCAAATTTTCATTCAGAGATTGTTATAAGAAACTTTTCTAACATTTCCTCTGAATCTGCTTCTGAAATACATTAGTGTGAAAAAGATGGAGCAGCAGATTAATTAGTGAGTAAGTGAACCAGTTAATTAATATTACAATTAAATCTGCCTGAGGTATGCTTATAGCATCCTTGGCACTTTTCAAGTAATGAAAAAGTGTTTGCTGTCTCCCTCCTTCTCAAAGCTTCACTGAAAATGTGGCTGGTCTGAAACAATGCTTCTGTGAAGCTGGTCAGAATGAGGTGCACAAATGAGTTACCATGAAGTCAGAACTATTTTGTGTCCTGTGATAGGGCTATTCTGCTGTTCACAGGACTGAATAGAATAGAAAATTTGTAATTATGTACAATATGCTGCCGAAAGATCAACTTTGTTGCTTTTGGCAATCACTAATGATTTTTTTATTTTGCAAGAGCAGCATAATGTTTTATTTCTCCCCCCATTTTTCATAAAAAGTTAATTTGCATACATTTCTGCAAGAGTGAACCACGTTAGTATGGGAAAAAAAGGCTCCAAGAATAGTTTGAAATAGAGAGGATTTACCATTGTCTGAAACAGAGACAATTTATCATAAATAAAAAAGAAGAAAGAAATGGTGAAATAATGTCACCTAATATTTTTCAGGCATTCATGCTATATTAAGGTTATTTTTTCCTCTGTGGTAAATCAGACTCCTGTTTTGTGTGTCTGGTCATCAGAATGGGGCTAAATCCACATTGATGAGCTATGATCAGCTCTGAGCTCTGAACATATGCTCCCCACAGCTGGTGATGTCCCCTGAGTGGTCCCTGAGCTCCATGTCTAGCACAACTTGACCCTGGAATTTACTGAGGCCAGATAAGCAGTGCTTTAAAAAGAGTGCTTAGATTCCTCTCCCAAAAACAGCCACCTCAGGCCCTGGGCTGGGAGCAGACAACTTCCTGGCTCTGGAGCTCAACACCTTATTCAGATTCCATAGTGGACAACAAACCTTGAGAGGCAGCAGAAGCAGGAATCCCTCCTGGTGCTGTGTTGATGGGATTGCAGCTGTGTGCCTGGTGACCATACTCTGCATTTCCTACCAGAGTCAGAGCCTTATCTTTCCTTCCAAACAGGCAGAAGGATGCAACCTGAGCTCAAAGGGATTGCAATCAAGTTTATTTATTTATTCATTTACTTACTTACTTACTTTTTTAATCTCATATCCAAAGATGAATGCAATGGGTTGGAGCCAAAAACACTGGAGAGAGAGAGGCAGGGAGGGAGAACAATGGGCTTGGCAGCACTGGGAAGGTTGCAGTATTTCACACACCCACCAATGCAAATGAAGATTCCCCCTTCTGCTGCTCATTTGAGAAATGGGGTAAAGGGAGGCCAATAATGTTTTGCTTTGCTTGTTTATTTGTTTGTTTGTTTGTTTGTTTGTTTGTTTTTAAACAGAAGCAAATATATTAGGTCCTTCTGTTGGTATTGGTCAGTGCCCAGATAGAGATTTGTGAAGAACATGGATGAGCCCACCAACTAGCTCAGTCTGCTCCAACACACATTTTTCCACCAGTGTGACCTGGGAGAGGTCCCAGGGCTGCAGCATGCCCACTCAGGAGCCCTGACAGATTCTGACACATCTCAACTTCATCTACCTCCATCCAGGATTGTCTGCCTAGGAGCTTCAGGGCTGCAATATCTGCTTAACACTTGGACCTGCACCTGTGGCCAGGCAGCAATTTGGTTGGGGTTTTATAGCTGGAGTCCAAGCCCCTCTGCTCTCCAAAGAGTAAAGAGATCCTGCTCACAAAATCTGTTCCCGAATTTTCCCCTCCTTCTCATATTCCTTACGATAATTATGTAAAAAGGATAAGTGGATGTATTAATGTGTGACTTAAACCATCGCAAAACCATAATAATGATTATTTGCAACTCTTTTGGCAGAGATGGTAGTTGTACTCCATATGAATGTCTAAAGTATAGATACAAAAATTAGGTAGAGCAAGACTAACTCAGCTAATCTCCCTCAGCTGCATCTAAAAGTCTGCCACAATTGCTGCCAGAATGATGTACAAGTCACAAGAGAACTAGAGTGAGCTACATAAAAAGAGATTAAAATGACCAAAATACAAATATGCAAGAACATATGAGCAAGTTGAAAAATATTTTAAAAATTGTTGAAATTTATATGCAAAATTTTAACGGTCTGCTTACAGTCTGAATGTGACTCCAGGACATTTTCTCTCTGTTTAATCCTGTGATCCAGCTCATTTTCCCCTTGCTGACCCCTCTCTCTTCCCACTGTAGACCAGACCCGCAGAAAAAAGCAGCTTGTCTTTCAAATGGTGAACTCAGACTGGTGAGACATCCATATTTCAGTAAGGCTTTCCCCACAACACTCCCTTTTATTGGTGTCCCAGAACCTGAAGAGTCTGCAGAAAGAGGAGCAGGGCCTGCAGAAATAATTTCTGCTATCCATCCTTTGTTATGTGAAATGACCTCTATGGGTATCTGCGCTGCCTGCGCTTGTCTGCTGCTTCTGCTTGCACTGAAAGGTCTTTAGGCCAGGGGGGAAAACTTAGGCTGCTATCACAAGATTTTTTTAATCTAAGATTCCTACTTGCTTTGATGGAGATTCACCTCTGAGATAGGTTTTCTGGAACTCTGGGTATAAACAAATATATTCATAAAACTAATTTTCAGATTCCCTTTTTCTAGATTAAAATAGACTGAAAGGATTTATCCTTCTTCCTTAGTCAACTACCAGATCAAGCAGGATCTGGTTATTTGGAAAAACTGAATCCTCACAGTTTGCATTCAACCCATTATATTTCATGTTTTCCCACTGCTTGACTATTGTTTTTTACATTTTAACACTACTTTGAAAGGAAATGTGCAATTTACGACAAGGAAAAGGTGTGAATGACTGAATCAATGCCATCATTGATCTCACTGAGTGCAGAATCAAATGCTCAGTCAAAATTAACACCTTGGAACATAATTCTACAGACTTCATTCAGATTAAATCCTTGTTGAGAACACTGAGGAATTTGGTGCAAGCCTTTCATTATCAGAAATACAGATTTCCATTGCAAAAACCATTTCAAGATGGCTACTGGCAATTGAAATCAGCTCTTCTCCCAGGCTAAAGTCTTCATACAAATTGTTTAAATGGAACTTGGTTTAAATATATGTTTGAAGGGATGAGGACACGGAAAAATAGATTTGTTGATGCATGGGATGTGTCCGATAAATTTTTGTGCTATGGGGACAAAATCACACAATTAGAATTTCTGCAAATAGAATTCACAAAAAAGCCAACTGATCATTTTGGGGTTCAGTATAGACATATTTGATTTTCACATTCACCAGTCCATGAGATATTAATAATTAACGTAAGACATCTGGTAAATTAAGAACTGGATCTTTTACTTGTACATGCTCCAGAGGAGGGCTTTTTTTATATTCAATGTATTTTTTGTTAATGTTCTTGGAAGTATAACTGCATTAAAAAAGTCTGTGATGGCTATAAATCGTATTTGATCTAGGTGAGAATGAAGTGACTGGTCAGTTAAAAATAGGTTTTACTTAAACAACAGCTTTGAAATAATTGTTTTCTTTTATTAACTTAAACCATACAAAGGATCTCAATATAGTTTCTCTATTGTTTGTAAACCACAAACTATTGCCACTATCCATAGAGATTCTACAACACCCTTAGTCTAAGCACACTGATGAGAATCACTTTTGCAAAAAATACACTTTGCATATGACATTTAAAGCAGTTGATTAAGGAAAAGGGATAATTAAAAGTTGATAGAAATGTTGGATTACCATTTATGCACTATGTTTTATAATTGCATTAGTGTTATACAAATGTATTCCACCATTTCTGCAAGCATTAGGACTGACTTACTAGATTATTTGGAATTAAAATATTTTAAACTATCTATAGAATCATGTTTCTTAATATGAAAGACTAAATATTTTTAGACTATAAAAGACTAAATATATATTTGTTGGTGTAGTGCACTTGCCAGCATAGCAATAGAACATGACTAAAGGGTATCTGTAAGAAAGATATGGTCAGGTGTGTCCTGGTGCACTGAATGCTAATATGACTTCAGTAGAAGAATATTATGCTTTTATTTCTGACTGTATGCTGAATTATTTACACCTTCAAGGCAGCTGATTGAACTGTAGCATCAGTCAATTAGCAAATCAAAAATTTATATGATTCCAATTTAGCATGGAGTCCTTCTCTCTTTTTTTTTCTTTTTAGATTTTCACCCTGACAGTGACAAATTACTCCTCTGCTGGCTGAGATTGGAAATTAAAAGCATTTAGAGCTGCTCATGCATTTATGCTAATGAGAACTTCTGATATGATTTGCATGCAAAAGAGGACAATCTGAAAGCTCATCAGTTTTTCATGCTTCCGCATTTTGATGTAGTAGGATTTTTTCTGTTTTCTGCAGAGCAGAAAAATTTTTCTTGGGGAAACAATACTCTATATGAACAAAAAGAGTTTTTCTTTTAAGTCAGAAAGTTCCTTTTTTTTTTTTTTACCCTCCAGATTCTTGTCAAATCATTTGCTTTGCTGTTTCAGAACTGCAGCCCACATTCATTAGCATTTTAGATGTTTATCAAAGGAACGATCCAGTATCTGCCATGCAAGATTATAGCTCAAGCTTCATTTTAAATTCAGCAAGAAAAAAAGACCCGAGGACAGATGAGAAGAGGGACGTGCACTCTGACAAGCTTCTTCACAGATACACCCGAATTAATCCTATTTAGAGCAAAATTTGATTAATTACCAGCAGTGGTAGCAGAGTGAAGTTTAGTGAAATAGTTAACTCTGACAAATTTTGGGGACCTCTTTGGCACAGCCCTTCTGGGATGCAAAAAAAGAAGACAGGCATTACAAATGACAGAGCAGATAACTTTAAAATTATTTTTCTTAAAAGCTGTTGTTTAGCAAAGAGATTGCTGCCATTTTGAGGCATTTAGTTTTGCTTTCCAATTCATTATAATGAAAGGCAATGTGGGGAGGAAGGCTCTGGAGGTAACAGAAAACAGAAAAACAAACTTTATTTTTGTTTTGAGGTATATGGACTGATATTTCCAGCTCTGGGGCCCCCAGCATAAGACTGATGTGGACCTGCTGGAGCAAGGTCAGAGGAGGCTACAAAGGAGATCAGAGGCCTGGAGTACCTCAGCTATGAAGACAGGCTGAAAGAATTAAGGCTGTTCAGCCTGGAGAGCACAGGGCTCCAGGGAGATCTTTTAGCAAGCAGCCTTCCAATACCTGAAGGGGACATACAAGAAAGCTGGAGCAGGACTTTTCACAAGGGATGGGACAAGGGAGAATGGCTTTAAGATGAAAGAGAGTAAGTTTAGAATAAACAATAAAAAGTCTTCACTATGGTGAGGCACTGGAAGAGGTTGCCCAGATAAGTTTTAGGTGCTCCATGCCTGGAAGTGGTCGGGCTGGGCTGGATGGGGCTTTGAACACCCTGGTCTAGTAAATGATGTCCCTACCAATGGCAAAGGGTTTAGAACTAAATGAACTTTAAAGTGCCTTCCAACCCTAAGCCATTCTATGATTCTATGATTTTGTATACTGCAGATAGTATAATTAAAATAATTTGCCATGTAAAAGGAGATTGTAGTTTCCTGATTATTTGCCATGTTTGAGAAGATTGATCAGGATATACATGTGTATGTTTTGACTTTTTGTGAATATGCAAAGTTTTGTGCTGGAAGCAATCCTTTTGATACTGGCAATCTGAAAGACCCTAACTGTTGTCCTTCTTTTATAAATGTTAAAAATGTTGCTGTTACAGTACTTGCTGAACATAACCATAATTCATTAATTCTTTCAGCCCCCAAAAGCTACTATTTAGAGTTTTAATTGTAAGTATTCCTTCTATCTTATCTTTCATTTGATCAAATTCCACTGTATTCTTTAGCAAAACTAAGGCAAAATATGAGTTGTCTGCACATCTGAATTAAAATTAAGCAATTAAATTCAGATCATAATATATTTAAACCATTCTTCCAGAATATCCCTTTTTACATTGAATCAATTTATGCCCCCAGGAGTGTACAACAGCACTGAAGGTTTTGTGCATTTCAGAGGTGTTACAGAGGAGAATTTCACTCATTGACTTGACTAGCACTGCAGTGAGGTGCTTCACAACCACTAATGGCTAACAACAGGTGTATACCATTTTTTTAACATCTCATATCTTAAGGCAGTATTCTTGCTTCATGTACTTGAAAATAAAATATCCATTTCTTCTACAGTTGAAGCAGTTCCCCTTTTTCTTTTGCTGCACTGATGCCTGGTCATAGACACCTTATTTCATCCCTCAGTGAGAAAGAGAAGGGTGTGGTAGGGTAATCATGGAAGGGCAAACAGCATGACCTGCCAAGAAAGGGAGCTAGGAGAGAAAGGCTCACACAAGATCATAACTTAGCCTTGCTTGTCCTCTTTGACAGGGAAGTTATGCAGAAAGTGTTTATACAGTGGAAAGTGTTGATACAGTGGAAAGTGTTGATACAGTGGTATTCTTCCTGAGAAAACCTGCTGAGAAAACCAAAGGAAAAAAAGACGTGATAAGACAGGCCTTAAGCTGAAAGAGGGTAGGTTTACATTAGATATTAGGAAGAAATTCTTCTCTGTGAGGGGTATTAGACATTAGAATAGGTTGCCCAGATGAGCTATGGATGCTCCATCTTTGCACGTGGTCTAGGCCAGGCGGGATAGGGCTTTGAGCAACCTGGTCTAGTGAAAGGTATCCCTGTCCATGGCACAAAACTGGAACAAGATGATCTTTAGGGTGCCTCCCAAGCCAGGCCATTCTGTGAGAATACAAAGTTAAGAACATGATTTTCCTAATTTGACATCTCATGAAGTCTGAATTGTCTCTAGAGCTGGTTTCCTAATCTCCACTGAAATTCACTTTGTCTGCAAAGATCTCCTGAGCCAGGAATCTATTTTTTGTGGATTTACTCTTATCCTTGCAAAGATAGATGTATTGCCTATTGTGAATGCACTTCTCTTCAATGAGAGGATTTGAAAAGGCTTAGATTTGATGACACTTCCACGTTATACTTGCTTTGGTTTTGATTGAAATATTTTTGCTTTGTTGTCCTCTATGATCATTGTGTGTGCTAAGGAAGAGATTTTGCCCGTCAGATTCTTTTTCCTCAATTTATTCGACTCAATTCAGATTGAGTATCTGAGGCCCTTTAAACCAAAGCCAACAGCAAAAAAAAATTTATTTTGGAATCATTTAGATGCCATCTTAGTTCCCCAACAACATGCAGTTAGTTTATCATCAATAGTAAGAAAGCATGAGTCTTTGCTGCTTACAGTTCATACATATTGAGCTATATCTCTCTCCCTCTCTTGGCAAACCATCATTTTCACAAGGTCCTCATGAGCTGTTTGGGGGCAAGTCACTAGGTCTTCATCATCTAATGATACCTTTTTAAACCACCTTTTATCCTCCAGAGAAATGGGCTATCAACAAGTATTGGAGGATTATTCAGAAACCTCTGGTCTGGAGGTGTCATAATCATTTTGGAAATCAATTTCAATCTTCTTCCTGGTCACCTCTTTGTTGGTAAAGATTCTAGCTTGCCAGGCTGATGACTTCAACGGGGACATTTTCTGAGCCCTGATATTGATTCTCCTCAGGATTTATATGTTCATATGTTGGTGGACAGCCTTCCTTGGAGCAATGTTCAAATGCAGAAACTGAGTAACCTTTGAGAACAGGGAGTCTCAACCATAAAAACCACTGTCTGATGCTCTAACTGTAGCCATCATACTACGTCCAGCAGGGAACTGAGGATATTTGACTATGAATTTACTTGACTGCTTGCAGCATATTGTCAGAAGATTGCTTTACAATCAACTTATTCTTCCTGGAGATTTCTCAGTGCTTGCAATTTCCCATTTATAGATCAGTTTCATTCAGTTATTGCTGAATTTTATGTGTGCCAAGACCTCTACATTTAAATTTCTATGTGGCCAGCTTTACTGGCAAATTATTTGCTTTCTCCTGTTCTGGTAGGAACCATAATGTTGCAAATTCTTATTCTCTTCATAGCACACAAAGAACAGTATGACAAAAGGTATTACTAGGAATAATTTTCCATTCTTCGGTTTACATCTTAACACCAACATAGACAAAGTCATGAATAGTTATAAGAAGTACTTTAGAAGTGTTGTGTTATATTGCCATGTTCTCTGTGTGAAACTCCCCTTGAAGTCAATAAGAGTTGTGTATGCTATTCAGTGGCATAATCAGGCAATAAATTATGAAAGCTCTGCAAACACCCAACATAACAAGCCACAAACAAATGACATTAGCAAGTGACAAAAATACCCAGTAAAAGAGTTAAAGCTAATAGTTTTGAATGTGATGAAATTCCTATGGCTGGTAGGATTTGGTGACTTCTAGTAGGTGGCTTAAGAGGAGAAGCTTACCTTGTGCACCTGCCTACTGCAGCATTCCCAGGCTTTTCCACTCAGTCAATATTAACTGCAACTATGGTGGAAAACAAGGCTGAATGGAGACTTGTGTGCTCCAGCACTACAGTATTTTCCAGCTCTAGGATGCCTCATAGTTGGCTTTGTTGGTGCTTAAATCTAATTTTCAGAAGAGTTTGAAACAGATCTAACATAAATAACATTTTAAGTCTGTGGTAATGCTAGATACTTGAAATCTCCTCCTGGAATCTTTGCTACAAGAAAAGCTGTTTCCAAAAAGTTTATTTTAAAACCTACTTTTTTTTTCACAGTATATTCTAAATAAAATGTTGAAGTTGAATTTTCCAAAATGACCACTTTAAGCCTATAATCCAAAATGGAATTACTAAAAAATTTAGAAGATCATGACACAAACAAAAGGGACTGAGAAATGTGAGCCTTGTATTGACTAGAAGTGACATTCTGAAATTGTTCTCTCAGATCTTAAAAGCCAATTAAGAATAAACAAAGGATCCCAGAGGTCTGAGATTGCTGTAGGCTTTAGAGCTGAGCCTGACTTACAAGAAACAAGATCTTTGTAGAATACAGCCCTGCTTGTCCTTGGAGTATTTGTAATGGCAAGATGATTGTGTGCTGAGATCCTGCAGCTTTCATCAGAAGCCAGCAGTTTAATCACAAAGCAAAGGAGAAACTGGCTGTCACTGCAAGGTTTTTTCTTCCTTTGCTTTTGGAGGATGCACCCATGGCACTCCCTGGACAGTAAAGGTTTCTGACTCTGGCTCTGAAAGTATTCTTGCTTTACTGCTTGCAGAGTAATTCTGAAGCCCAGGCTATAAGTGGGAATGTGGAGCTCCAGCCAGCCCTGCTTTTAAAGCAGGGATAGACTGGCCAAAAATCAATAAGGTTGACTCAGCCTCTTCTGATACCTTTTTCTTTTGGCTAGAATAAACTGAAACTGTTCAGGTAATTTTGTTTGAAAGAAGACTCATGACTTCCTGCTCACTCTTGCTTACTGTAAAAGAGAAATAATGATGCAGAAGAGGCTGTAGTCTTCCAATATCCTCCACCCTTTCCCCAACAAAAGCAATTGAATTACCAGGGAGGTGTTGTCTTCCTCTGTCAAAGCTAAGGATGTCTGGCCAGTGGTTTCACCATTAGCTCCTGTCATAGCTCAGTGAATCTGTTTACTGCAGGTTTGAGTACCATTTGGGAGGATGAGCACTCAACAGAGGAAGGACTCCACGAAGATGATAAATCAATCCTATCTTGGCTTGTTTAAAACTGTATCTGGTACCACAGACCTCATGTCAGAGTTCAAAGCTGAAACCCAGATTCAGCCAGCATCCCATCCCGTGCTGAATGGTCTGTCACTCTAGAACAATGAATTTTGCCACCCAAGCACACAAGGCTCAACTTCACTCAGCCCAGGCATTCTTGCTCCTCTTCCCTCAGGGGGAGCAAAAGAAAGGGTCATTTTGGGAAATGAGGACAAGGTAAAAAGCTGACAGGAGATAGAGGAGAGCTCCTGTCACCTGGGGGTAAAGAGATGCTCTCTCTTTGGGAAGGTCCTTCTACATATCTGAAAATCCCCTCATTCCCCCTTGATCTCACTGTGACAAGGCTGAGCTCTCTGTTTGAAGAAGATATCACTCACATAGTATTTTGATTTCATGTAAAACAATGTGATTTTTTAGGCAGATGATAAACATGTTTCAATTCTGGCAAAATCAAGGGTCCTTATGGGAAATAAGGCACTGTAGTAAATATTGCTTTCTGGTAATTTATATTTTGTTTGCAGAAAAAGAAGGTGTGTGTTCTTAATTGATATTCATCTGGACCTTCATGAGTCACTTAATTTTCTTTGAAAGAAATAAAGGAAGATAGAGGGAGAGGGGAGATGTCTAATTTCCTCAAAATATTTCTTAGATAGGTATGTTTTTCCCCAATTCAGTGGTGTTGTTGAGAGCAAGAAAATGTCTATTACTGTGTTAGTAATTACAGAAGAACTTTGCTTCAATCTACAGTTTCAAAAGGACAGTGTACCTTTTTCATGTCTGAAGAAAATTATTGTGGACATTTAGCCAGCAGTAAACTTAGAGTTATAAGCAGGTCCTACATTTACTTGAATTACTTTTATGTGTGCCAAGACAAATTTGGCCTACCTTTATATTTCTGTTTACCATTTACTGGCTTATACTGTCACAGTAGCTGTTTTATGTGGAAGAGAGCATAGAGTACGTTTTCCTGCTCCACTCTGGGTGAGTAGTTGGCAACAGATTTAATGCACGTATTTCATAAGTGCTCCTGAACAGTCTGGAAGGCTTGGAATATAATGCAGCACTAGGACCAGACACATCTATGATTGCTTATATTTCTTAAACTGTACTTCACATCTGCTCCAAGGTAACTTCACATCTATTCCAAGATACCATTTTTAATCATCCAATTTCCATTTAGGACATTTAGATTCATCCCTCAGCACCTGGTGTTAGCTGCTCTATGTCCAAGCTGTCCAGAAAACAAAACCTCTATTCTATGAGAAAACAAAGCTTTAGAAGTTGGTGTTGTTACGTTTGGATAAAAATTAGACCTTTAGAAACTTCTTACAAAAATGAGGTGGCAAGACTTGGCCATCATTCTTTTGCCAACAGTTCACTGGTTAGTGCATTCACCTACTTTACTTGGAGTGTCTTACATGACTTTGCCCTCTCCCACCCCACCAGAGCATGGGAGCTTGTTGTTTGCTCTCAGATTGCTCGATGTTTTTCTCCCAAGCAGGGCTTGAGAAATTTTGCAGAAGATTCTGAAATGTTTGTTAAAATATTCCGGCCAACTTTACATCATTTTCTCCATGCTAATTGCTCTGATTTCTCAGGAATCTCCTAGAGATTTTCTCACAAAGGTATTTCATACATGTATATTCTCAGAAAGTGTATTGTATGAAATTTCTGATGAGAGCTACTCAAGATCTTGTTTTTGTTTAATACAATTTAGATTTGATTCTTCAACAGTTGTCTAGGTCTCCCCATAAGAATAATCTTTGAAGGCATGCTCAGGGCATAACTTTTTGTCTGGTTTCTAAATAACTCCAGCAAAACTCCTCTCCTCTTTGTGGGGTTGACGAGTCATTTTGCACATTCTTTGTGTAGGTGAGATATAGTAACCTCAGTTCTGCTCATTGTCCCCACAAAGAGGTAAGGGTGATAATTTTTTATGTTTCCTTCCTGGATATATGTAACTCTATAGCTGAATACCAGTTGTTGGTTAGTTTCTGATGACCATTTAATGAGTTAATAGAATAAGGGTGAGAGAGAGATGCTTCATCTGTATTTATTTTCTGACATAGCTGACAGCTAGAGTGATATCTTCTTCTTCTTTCTTCTTTTGTTACAGCAGCACTAATCATACCACACAGAGACACATTTGTCATTATATGTAATTATGTGCAATATGTTTATATTGTAATATTTTATATTGAAGAGGCATAGGTTTCATAATGTTTTTACTCCAAATTTCTTTCTGCTACAGATTATTTCAGTTGATGCATATTTATAAATGATATTTTAAAGTACAATAGCACATTAATTATAAAAAAATGTTGATTTGGAAACAGGAGCAACTAGAGAACTGATATAGATGACTGGATAAGTTGGGACAGAGGGGCAATGTTTTGTTAGGGCTTGGGGAGCTTTACTTTGGCTCTCTTAAAATACAGTGAATGTCCAGAAATAATTCAGACAGGCTGAAATTCTTATGTGGTTAAAACAGGTCAGAGAAAACCTTGACCCTTCAGAAGCCTTTTGAAAGACCTATTTCTCTGTGGACCTGTTACTACTCCTGACAGCAATGGGTTGTTGCCCTCTCTCATCACCACTTCCCTTTTTTCCACTTCCTCCCCCCTCTTCTCCAACCCAATTAGCAGATTAGCCAGGAGGCTCTGAAGCCTGAAGAAGTAGGAATTAAATTGACTTTTATCACATGCCAAACTGTGGAGTTACCCAAGAGCACACCCATGCCCTCAGAGAGTCCTGTCCTTGAGGACCCCCAAGGGTGGGTAAGGAAATCAAAGGTACCATCAAAGCCTCCTTCCAAGTTATGACATTATCCTCCACAAAAACCCTTCCCAGTGCTGTGCAGAAGGATGGGTGACAGGTGCTGGGCCAGCAGCAGTGGAAAGCAAGGGACTGTGTTTGTGTAGCTAATTCCTGACAAGAGTGTGTCAGGGCTGGGCAGTGCAGCTGAGAGGCAGCAAACAGCAATAACTGCAAGGCAAGTTCCTGCCATTGGCAGAAGGAAGAAGATATTTAATTGCCAGGGTTTTTGATTGTGTATTGCAAATTAGTGTAATATGACAGTGTTGACCAGGCAGATGTAGTCAGTAGGTTTTAAGAGATTGATGCAAACTTCATTATTTAGGTAATGAAGTAGGTTCTAACTAAAGCAGTTTTCTGTACTGGTATGTTAACTATAATTAGGTAATGGGATAAGTATTAATGGGGTGAGTATTTTATTTAAATGTGAAAACATCTTCAGAGGTCAGTTGCATGCAATTCAGACAACTTCTAGGATATACTCAAAGGTAAAAGACCTGCACCACTCTATCCAGGTCTCAGCAGCTGTTTCAGATCTTGCTTTGTGTAAAATTGAATACATGATTATTGTCTAGATGGTAAGGCAGTGGACCAGACGTGAGCTGTTCGTAGATGTAAAGTTCTTACAGCTGCTAAACAGTTTGGGTTTGAAAATGTTTGGGGATATACTGTATAAAGCACAGTTCCATAAAGTATCATAAACCAAGCTCTTCCTGCAAGCAGAGAAATGTGACTGGGAAAAGCAAGTATTTACCTCCACAAGAGATGAGTGAGGAAAGGGGAAACCCTTCAGCTATTGGACTGCTTTGGAGTGGCTCACACCACACCTTCTGGGCTCTGGCAGAACCCCTGGATCTACCACACACTTTGAACATTTTCACCTCTAAAACAGATCATTGGATGTCTGCCTGCACACCGGGGGTCATACCAATGTGAAGTTTGTTTCTGCACACATAACAACTGACACACCTTTTCTATTTGTCCTGTGGCTTTCCACTGACTGCTAGTCTGAATCTTAACGATGGCACCGTCTGTAAAAACAAATAAAATAATTGTAGCACAAATACATTGCTAATGAACTTTATTATTAATCCAATCATGCTGATAAAGAGCATTCAGTGTGAATATCTTGCCAAACTAATTAAGGTTTGAGGTTTTATTTTTTCTTATCTTCATTAAATCAGAGAAAGAGAGAAGATCCAAGAATTGAAAAGATCTCTGAGGAGAGGAGCAAAAAAGCTGAATCACAAAAAGAGAAGACAAAAAAAAAAAAAAAAGAATTTTGGAAGAGCAGGAAGGTAAAAGAAACCTTTGACAAAATAATTTTTGTAAAAAAGAGAGGAAGAATGTTACAGTGCAACCATATATATTTATAGTTCACTGTGCATTTTTCTGGTTTGGTTTGCATTAATTTACTTAAACATAATTGTACATATTTTGACGGCATGTTTTCTAAATAAATTGGAGGAATATATGGGAAAATTCAGTTAGGCAACAATATCCTGTAAAGCTTCTAATGTTCCAAGTGTTCAATGCACAGAAGGTCAAGATAAATACATAAAAAACAGACAAAAACTTGTCATAAACATAGAATAAGTTGTGATAAACAGTAATGCTGTGTCAGCACATTACAATTATGGAGGATGTGCCACCAAAGTCCAGGAACTGATTCATTTTAAGCTTCAGGGGAAAAGCCAATCTTATTCCTCCCCCCTACAGCATGGTGTGTCAAGTTTGACCTTTTCTGCTTTGCACAGGCCACTGTGGCAATTTATTTCATATATTTCATGTACAGAGAGGGCTTATTTGTAAAATGTATTTATGGATTATAAAAATTAACTTTTAATGGAACACTGATGTTAATTGCCTCTAAATGGCTACAGAGTTCTGTGGTAAAAAGAAAATTTGACAGTGGAGAATAATAAGTGATGATTGAATTTGTACCATTCTCCTGCTATATTCCACTTGTTCTTTTCATTTCCTTAACACAATTATTTTGCAACAGACTCCGAAAAAGTTTTACACCTAAAGCATTGTCATAAAATATTCAGAAGTTACTATATTTTATTACTGCTGAGTAAGTAGTTTGCTTTCATTCTCTGGTGGTTATAGCACAGAGCTGTATTGTTGTACGAAAGGCTAAACAACAGTAAAAGAATACAGACTTTATCCTAAAACTTTGGCAACAACATGCACACACACACTTTTTAGGGCATGTAAGTCTTGAAAGGCCAGGTACTGCCAGCAGGTACTCTGGCAGGCTGAGGTCTCCAGGGAATAGCCCACTGCAGAATAGAGGGAAAAATGCATGGCTCTGCCACGTTATAATGAGAAGTGCTGTATGTATCCTCTCAGGGAAGAGCTGCTCTTGCTGATCACCTTCTTAACTTCTTCACTGCTTTAGACCTCAGGTGTGGGTCCAGTCCCTTCCACAAGGACACTGACTGGGTAGGAGGATGACATTATGCTCAATATTTGTATAGGCCCTTTTAAATAATGATCTGAAGGGGCACTGTCCCTGTGGAGGGCATAAGGTGGAAATTGTCTGCTATTTTCAAGAGATTTGAACAACTCCTAGAAATCCATTTCTCTCTCTTTTTTTTTTTAATGCCTCTGAATTGTGCTGCCTCGAGTATACTTTCAGACCTTTCCTTTATTTGTAATGGCTAATCCTTTTCTGGCAGTAAACAAATAATCACTTGTTATATAACAAAGATTACCTACAGTTTTTGTTTGTGGCAGGTTGCACTAGTTATAGAGAAAATAATCTACCTCCAATGCCCAGGCTTTGGAAAGCAATAGGTGGCTTCATTTTTATGTGCTTTGTCAGGCTAATGCCATCCATGATTGTGCCCATATGATATAAAGCTGAGATCTGTGTGCTTAAGAGAATCATACATGAAAATAAGTGAAGGGGTTCTCACCCCAAGCTCTTGGTGATACACAAATTTCTAAGCAGAAACTATTCCTTCCATCAGGAAAATCTGGAAAATTGAGTGCTTCTACCCCCTAAACAATGAAGAGGGTACAACACTATTAGCCCTTAAACATGGAAACAGGGAAGCTTCCCAGCTGGTTCAGAAAGAGATGCCATCTCCAAACTGCCATGGGGGACATAAGGCTCAGGAAGATGCTTCAAACTGTAGACAGTAGGAGAGACTTGAATAATAAATCATAATGTGAGAAAACAATCAGATTTCAGGTACTAACAGGGCTTTTGAGAACTAAATGATCACACAACCTCTCTTACCCAAGTCCCCTCTGGTTCTTGTGGCTGTATCAAACTTCTGAGTCTTGAGGGATGTTCTTTTTCCCCAAAATTTCAACTGACAATGAAATATTCTGGATGGGTGGTTAATGAAACACTTTCAGATGGTTCTCAGGAATGAAGTCCAGATCAGCTTTAAGCAGAGTCATTTTCCACCAAATTTCTACCAAATCCTAGGGAAAAAACCCAAAATATGTCCTGAGAAGGGGTAAGAACTGGGGTAGAACAACTCACCAACTGTGCAGTTCTTCATCTTTCCATTACCCTGGCATTAAGGGGAGAGACATCTGCAGTCCTGCCTTTCTAACTCGCCTCTCACCATGCTGTGTCTGTCAGCAGTGCAGAGGCTGGACACAAACACCTTCCTTCTGTTCTTAACTCAGCAGAATAAGTTAAAGCCCTCATCTGTGCATCAGCGACGTTAAAGCAGAATAAATTCCCATGGAAAATATGATATTCAGATGTCCTGGCACCTTGAAAGAGTTATGAAAGAGCACATCAAATCATTATCCAGCTGCATCTTGATTGTCATTAAATGTGGCTGTTATTATGTTTTTCAGCGAGAAAAGGCTTTTACAGTGGCAAAGACACCTCTCCTAAATCATATTTTGATTGCATGTCATTATAAACTTCAGTAATTATGGTTATTTGAAATGAATGCAAGTGTATATTTTTCAATATTTCAGTTTTGGTTTTAGCCTCGCCCTCCAGCCCATCCTGTTGTAGGCTGCTAGAGCAAAAGCCTTGCATAGATTTATTTTTTTTCATAGTCTTTACAGGTTTTCTACTTTATATCATTAGCATCTTTGAATCAAATGCATAAAGAAGTTGGGACTAGCAACTGTAGTATTTAGACCACCTGGAATTCAAAATATTTGAGAAAAATTAAATGAGTTCTCAAACAATATTTTTCTTGTAGGTTATTTTTAAAAATGCACCATTTTTCACCCAACAGATATTGATAGTTCTTGCTCCCAAACTGAATTGCAAAATAAAAATATAATTTTGAAGTTTGGACCAAATTAAGCCATTTTGCCTCAAAGAACATATTGGTCAATATTAGAGAGTGATATTTATTTAAAATGGAATTTTTACAAGGATTATGCAAATAAATAAATTTTAAATTTATATTTATTATGGAAAAAAAACCCAGCCTCTTATTCAGAGACAGTGATATTTGCAGATTCCATCTCTTTTGCCCAGCCACCCAAATGCCTCAGGAACCAATGCTCACTGTTTTAATTTCTATTGACTGTAAAGAGTTACTCCTGAGTTACAGAAGCATAAATAAAATGAATTATGTGCTTTAGTCTCTCACTTTGGTGCTCAAGGAAAGGAGAAGAAAATGGAAACCCTCCTGGCCCTGGGAAAGTGCTGTCTACAGGCTGCTCAAACCTTGGAAAGAAGGATTTGCTTTTGTACACAAGGGCAGTGTTGCTCAGAGCCAAGGGAGATGAGGCAGGATGATGAAAGCCCAGAGGAATGACTCTGCCTCTCCTTCAGGGCTGCTTCACACAGGGTGCTGGAGGAGCTCAGCAGGACCCCCCTCTCCTGTGCCTTTCAGCACAATCCAGGGCTGCAGTGTGCTGCAGGTCTGCCCCTCAGCCAGCCTGGCCTGAGGTTCCCTTGCTGGGCTCAGCAGTGTGCTCCAGTGGAACAGGTCTGTGCAGCCTGGCCATGCCAACTCAGAGAGGGAGAGTGACCCAGGAGCCTCTGCCTGTCACCAGACAGGAAATCCATCCCTTCTGCTGACCAGAGTCTCTGCCTCTCAGGTAACAGCTGGGATCTTTCATCTCTAAAGGCAGATGATTCTTGCTCCTTGCTTCTGCTCAGTTGGGCATACGTGGCCAAAATATCGCCCAGCTGCCTCAACCCGACAGCAAGCACTGGGCAACACAAAAGTACTTAAAAAAAAAAAAAAAAAAAAAGTTGAAGCAAAATAAACAATTGCATTTTGCTCAGATAAACAGAATTTTAAAACCCTTTTTTACATTTACTTTTTGTGAACAAGGTGCTCATACACAAAATCGTATTTTTCTGTGATGGAAGATTGTGGGGGCACCTGAGGAAGATCATATTAATGTGACTGCAGAATTAGCTGCCAGATCCCATCCTTTGCAGAAGGAGAAACCATCCTCCTTTCAGAAGGGATTCAGTATTTAATGACCATGAAGGCATTGTTGTTGAAAATGAAATTTAAAAATGGAGTGCTAGGACTTAAAAATTAAAAGGTGAAGAAAATGGAAGTACAGAGCTAGTCATTAGGTTCAGGTACACAGCATCTTTATTTCTGATAGTACCTTTGCTTCTTTCACTTCTGAAATGCATTTTTGCAGTATGTGTATAACCATGTGTGGACATTTGTGTGGGATATTGATCAAATCCTACACCATCAATGGATTTCCTGCATTTAATTTGACTTACTGTGGATTTATGATGGATGTGTTCAGATCTTGTTTTCCTTCTTCTTTAGCACCTGAGACCTATGCAAGAAGCAGCAACAATGGTTTAACAAGCAGTTGGTCTGGTACACAGGTCTGTCAGATTGCCTGTCCTGGTATCATGTGGCCAAGAAAATAGGGGTGATATGCTCATAATCCCTGAGCCTTTCTCATGCTTTCTGATAATTGTACCTTCATGTGCTTCAGCATCTATGTAGCAGTATAAACCAGTGGTTATTAGTCAAAAAATGCTCGGGATTATTTCCTAGAGATGTGTGGCTAGTAGTTTACCTTTGGTGAATATCTTTGAATAAAATCATTCCTTTACATGATTTGACATGTCAACAAAAATGTGAATGAGTGTAAAGTAATTTTTGTGTGTGTATAGCTAAAATTTTTCCACTTAACTTGGTCACCTCCAACAGTTAAAAACAAAAGTCAGATAATACTCTTGGTGAAATCATACTTTAAAATGATGTAAACAAAAAAAGAATCTCTAGAGACAAAAAAATTTGCAAATTTTTTTTTTGTAGAGCTACATATGAGAGAGACTGTGGTTTTTCTGTGAAAGCTCTAATCTGGATTACTGCTCTATTGTATTCAGCCACAGAGAAATAAGAGAAGGAAAAATCCAGAGCAGAAGTTACACCTGTTAGAGGCTTGCAACTCTGACTAACACTGGTGAGCTAGAGCCCTTTAAAACTCACTTTTTTATTATGTGCTTTTGGGAGGAGTAATGCAATTGAGTCAAGTACCAGGCCAGTCCAGAAGGTGAGATGATTATGGTGAAGTTTCCTAGGAAGGTGTAAAGTTGGAGTTTTCTATGGACGTGTGATACTCTGCAAATACTTCTCATTTCAAAGTGGTTTTATTTTTCTTAAACCGCTCTACATCTTTCTTCCAAGTGCAGTTTTGCAAATACATTGTCCAGAATTTCCTTCTCTGATCTTAATTATCCATCAGCCAGCTTCCCACTTATTAATTAGTACTCAAATTTTAGCAGCAGCTTGAACCGGGTCACTGTTCACATGTTGAAACAACAGATGCAAAGGGGTTTGTGAGTGACAGGATAAAAATTAGGCACCATCTTGGCATGAAGTTTGAGAAAGATGTTAAGAAGTATCTCTACATTTCACATTGGAATCTATTCCACATCTCTGAGTACTGTATATACTGTACAAATGCTTCATTTTAAGTCTGCCAACATTGCCTCTCCAATTTGTCAATCCTGGAATTCTTTTTAGTAAGTGCTACAAATGTACGACTCATCATTGTTATTATGTTCCATTAGAACACTTGCCAGTTTTGAGTTCTGTCAGATATTTGTGATAGCATTTGATGAATCACTGCTGAAATGATCCACTACAAACAACATCCAATTTTTTGGAGTGCTTTCTACCAGTATTGATAAGTATCTAGGGTTTAAATGCAATGCTGCTTCTACACACTCAATCATATTGCTTGTTGCAAACATTTGGGATGAGCTCGCTATTGACTACTTAATTAATCGCCTTGGCTCATATTTTTTTCTGTCACTCAAGGATTGCACTAGTTACTGTTATGATGATACTTTGCTGGAGAAAAGGTGGCACATTCAGTTGCACGTCTGATTGGGTAGCCTGTTTGCAACATTGGGGAGCTACAACTGCAGCAAACCTTCATTTGCACTTGAAGCTTGCACTTCTTTCATTTGTAGGGCATGTTCAGCATCTAGATTGCTGCAGCAGGCAGGTCAGGGCTTTGCAAATATGCACACAAACTCCCTCAAGCGAGTCATCGATCCAGAAAATGTCCTGTAGAGCAAAATCTGCAAAGCAGAATGCCCTACCCTGCAAACATACCTCTTCAGATACAGCCTTGTTTAAGTCTTAGAGTAGGGAAAGAATCAAAAACAGTATTGGTAAAACTGGGATATCTGTATATTCTACTTGTTGGTAGAGATTAAATTATTTCAACTAAAAATCAACAGCATTTTTGGAAGGATTTCTATAAATCACATAATGTTAATCATAAAAATTTATTTGACTGGCAAGCAGAAAGCAATTAGAGGCTGGTAAGATACATGCAAAAAATGAAGTCAATAAAGAGTTACATTCTCCAATATATTCCAGAAGCAGTGCTTACACCAGATTGTACTCGTAGTTTCACAGTCAATACATTTTTTGTCACTTCCTTGTTACTAGGGAGGGTTCTCTTATTTTCAGCTGACCATTTACTAATTTATATTCATTTCCCTTCCCTGTGGACTGGAAAAAACCTTAGATTTATGATGTTAATTTACTGTAGTACCAATGTGCCTAAGAAACCCAGTGAAGGACCAGTCTCCTGACTGGTGAGACCCTGCCCACAAACAAGTGAAATAGTAGACTCTGACCCAAAAGACTTACTACCTGAATTTAAGGCAGCATCAGTGCAAGAACATGAAAAGAGGACAGACAAAGGAATCAGCTTTGTTTTCTCTAACAGAGAGGGAGGAACCAATCTAGGGATGAATAAGGATCGCTTTTCACATTTCTTCAGGAGGCAGACCTTAGAGGGGCAGAACCACGAGAGGTTCAAGAGGTCAAGAAAAATGGCATTTTAAGAGCATGATCAACTGTGCTGAGAGATGATCAACTGTGCTGAGAGAGCCTCAGCTCACATAGGATAAAGAGAGACTTAAAAAAAAAATACTGAGGCTGATTGCACTGTATTTTAGTGAGTGTGTTACTTGAGTACATCTTGAAGCATGTTAGGACTAACAAGTGTAAAAAAATAACAAGATAGCAGCCACATCCAGAAAACTGATATTTTCCTTAATATTGGCACTGTGGATAGGTTGATTATGATATTTATTATGAAAATATTTGATAATTTTCCTTGTTTTAAATCCCAGTGCTTTACTTGGACAGCTGAAAATGCCACAAAATTAGATATATTTGTCTTAGATGTTGAGGAAATTACAGATCTTTGTAAAATATTAAATGACCTTCTGTCCATTCTTTACTTAAAACAATAAAGTAAAACTCTGTGTTAAATCTCTAAGCTGTCTTATTACTTTCTTTTATTAATTCTTCCTACCACCCATCACTGTGTTACTTTAAGTAATAAGCCTTCTATGGGAAATGTAATTTCTTCAACCATTATACTACCTCTTTTCTGGGAACAAAACTATTTAGTTTTCTGCATTATGGAAGGAATTATTTCTCTTTTAAAGGTCTTGAACTGACATAAATAAATTTGCCATATATCTGTAGTGCAATTCATATCAGAATCAGGAACACCTCTTCTGAAAACCATTTTTCCCCCAGTCCCAAACTTTAAATCCATAAGCTTTTTGCCCTTTTTTGTTTTCTCCAAGAAGTACTCACAATTCTTTTCAAGCTCTAGCAAATAGTATAAAATAGAAATATAGACTGCAGAGAAAATGTCTTCAAAGAAGCAATAAAACTTTCCCTGTACAGCTAACTTTGACAATTAAAATATACCACTGGCTTTCCCAAATAGTTCTGACATACTTTAAAGCTACTACCTCCTGCAATTCAACTTTTAGAAATTTCCCTTCAACAATCAAATTATATCTCCTTTCTCATTTATACACAAGGAGGTATAATTTTCACTCCTATTTCCTGATATAACTTAGTCATGCTGTGCAGTCATCCAAATCGTGTCTTAAGTGCTGTGAGTTGTTGAAACAAGATAGAAAATGAAGAGTTTTTACCCACGGGTAGGGTGTCTCAAGGCATGCCCTGAAGTTCCTCAGTCATGTTTTTTCCTTTCTCCAAACCCCTTGCTGGCTAGGGCTCTCTTATTGATAAATGGCACATTTAAAACAGGCACAGACTTTGCAGTAACCTAACAACCTATCCACAGTCCCATTCAATTGATGTTCCACCTCTCAGCTAAATACTTCTGACTTTTACTTGCATTTTTACCTTTACCTTGTTTTCTCCTTATTCCTTGAATCATCTTTTACCCACTTCTATTTTTCCCAGTTTTTCCTCATATTTTCTGGTCTGCTGCCCAACATCTCATTACTGTTCATGAGTCTGTTATGACACAAGTAATGTTGATGCCATAAGTAATGTTAGCAATAGAGGCAACCTTGGAAATCAGAATAACTGGGCCTGACTGCCTCCAGATCTGATCTAACCCAAGATGATAGGTCATTCCCTGGGACCTTTGAATCAGCCAGAGCTACCTGACTGTTGGGTTTTCCCTGTGTTTACCAAGACAGCCAGTGTTGTTTCAAATCCACAGAGACAAATGCACTTTCCATCTGCTTATAATTATGGCAGGGGGAGGAGAAGCTATATTGTGTGCAACAAGTGCAATGTAAAATACAGCAGAGATGTAAGTAAGACTGCAGCATTTTTGGTAAATGTAGCAATATTGTCAAATCTGCACAAAGTCAAAAGGGTGTAGAAGATTGTGGACCGTATTTTAGAAAAACCTCCAGTAGTTATATCTTAAGTATCACCTTCCCCTGTCTTGCATAGCTTGTCAGTTTTGTCAAGACTTGACACAGCAGTCGAAATTAGTATTTTGAAAGTGGTCTTAATATCTTTTTGCATCTGTCTGAGGTTTTGGATCTGTCTTCCTGTTTAGCTTTTGCAAGAAAACCTCACAACCTAGAAGCACACCTTATGCTAGCAAAAGACCACTGATACCATTACAGCAGCAGTAAAACACACAGCAGTTCCCCCTCAAAGTGTGAAAAGATCACATACCTCACCAATACAAGACCTTCAAAACTTTCAAGCAGAGATAAAAGCACAGAAAAAAACTCTCTTTGAGCTAGGTGAAGGAATGATCAAAGTTCCCTGAACATAGAAATGGTTCTGTCATAACCCCAATCTCAGACTGAAAAGATCTGAAGGTAACAATCACCTGCATCTGCACATGGGTTTACATGGTATGTTCCATACAAATACGGTATCTTCAAAGAACATTGAACAATAAGGCAGAGCATTTGAGAACCAGAAAATGTCAATATAGTAAAATTTTTATTGTAAACCATCAGAAGATATAGCTCCTATTAAATAATTCATGCAATAATGAAATTAGTTAGGGTTGTAAAGTTGTCTCCAGTAGCTTATTAAATAGACTGCAAGCAAGTAACCTTCTCTTGCCAAAATATGGCCACAATTTAAAATTCCGCCAAAGGGGATATGTGTAAAGTTTCTGGGAAAAAATAAAAAAAAGGCAATTGCCACAAGGTCAATAACTGCTTTTTTTTTCATATGGTGGCAGGGACAAACAGCAGAAGAATAGGTGTAGAACCATGCAGGAAATATTTCCATCAGAAGAAGCTTTGGATCTCATCCCCCCAAAGACGGAGCCAATACCTTGTAAAAGATAAAATGAGATGAGAAGTTACCTTCTGAAATCCAACTATGTTGCTAAACTGGGAATAAACAAAGTGTTCTGTCAATTTTATCACCCAAAAGAAAAGAAAAAAATGAAACCTGAAAGGTAGATTGAAATGTGCCTAATAATTAAGTAGCTGATTGGTGGTATCTGAACATGATGTACTCTGAAGCTAATACCTTTCTAACAACATACTTTACAATAAAAATATATCTCCATTTTTATGTTCTTTTAGATTCATCTTTAAAAATACTAGTTTTTCATTATAGAGCAGTATTTCACTGAAAAAATGTCAGGTGGAATAAAAGTGTCTTTCATGCATAGTGCTTGACTCGGACTAATATTCATCAAGTTTATCACTTTTGCAACTTTGGGTGTTCATGGGGCATTAAGCTGGACACCACTGACATGTTAAAGGATTTCCCAAGTTTTTATAAACTGTCTAGAGGTTTAAAGAATCTCTTTCTCTCTCTCTCTCTCTAACTACATCCAACATCCTATAAAATTCCTTGCATAATCAGAGTAGATTGTTTGCTAATTGTGGTACAGTTGCAGTTGCAAAATGTGATGCAGATGAGTGAAATATGGATGATTAAGGTCCACAGACATTTTTTCTGTTTGCAATCTATTTCTTTTAGAGACAAAGACAGAACCCAGGCATTTAATGTAATAGATGGGACAAATAATCTTCCTTATCTTCAAATGCCAAAGACCAAAATAACAACAAAAAACCCTCAAAAAACTTGGATTGGTTGGAAAAATATCTAACGTGTTGAATATTTTGAGATTGAAACTTTATCACACTATATTTCCTTTTACACCACTTGTATTCAGCATTGCAGTAGTCTTTAAAGAATTCAAGGTTTGTAGCAACAACAGCTCATCTTCAGCAGTCAGGAAACAGGGAACAGTCTATTTCAAGAAAGAAAGGAACAGGAAGAATTAACTGTATTTAACTGAATTCTATTATTAGCCAGTTTATCACATTTAGAGAAGACATTGGCAATTCCCAACCTGTAAGACACAAATAGAACAGGGTAATTTATTTATATTTTGGGAAAAAGAATTAATTCTTTTTCTGGGTCTGAGCCACACACATATGAGGATTATGTTTTATTAATAGTTTCTATCAAAAACAATTAAAAAATTTCTATGTCAATAAAGTTCACCTCGATATTTCTCAAATTTCTAAAACCTTGGGATCCATGGGCTAAGAACTGGATGTGTATTTTGGTGCAAAGGAAGAGAGGGAAAAGATCTTTTCCTTTCAGCCTTATGTAAAAGAATACATTGCTTCAGGGATGAAAAATGGCTGCTTTATCTCCCTCAGAGTGGTTTTATCCAGAAGTTTTAAAGCCAGTCATTACTGTCTTTTTAAGCCGTTGACTATTTCACAAGATATCCAAAGCACAAAACTTTAAGACAGTACCTGCAGTGAGGGAGATCTCAGTATAAATCTCTTCCATCTCAAATGTGTGTCCTGAGTATTTGTAAACAGTTGTATTATGATAGCACTTGGACCAAGTGTTAAAGTTTTGGCTTACTGAAATTAAGTACAGTAGATACCCTTTGACAGATGTTTAAAAATTTCAGTAGCACCAGTAAACTGCAAAAGCCTGAAAAATGCAAATTAGTAGAAGTACAGATACATTTGATATAGCATGATTATAAGCAAAATTAATTTGTTTATTAAATCTTAATTTTTTTAATTAAATCTTCTTTTATATTCTGCCAGACTCCTATAATTGAAGAACTACTCTCACACTCATGCAATTGTTTAAATCCTTTCTTAAACTCTGGCATTTATTTCAAAATCATATAAACTGTGTGATCCACAATTTATACTTAAAAAGAAATTACTTTCTGTGGACTTGTCTGAACTGAAATGTAGATGATTAGCTTGAAATTAATAATATTATAATGTAAAGGTAATATATTTTTACTGTTATGTGTTTCTTTAGCAGCAGCTGTTACTTGTTAAGTCAGCATTTTTCAAGCAAATTAAAAAGTTTTATTAATCAAGAATATGATTTACAATTGAGTTCCATTATGCCTTTATGCACAATTGATAACAATTTCTACAGTGACAAAATAAATATTTGTTATCTTCAAGTACAGGGACAAAAGTGGCCTTAACTTGTCAGGCCTTTTATAAGCATAAACCCTCAAAACTGCTATTTGTTTGCCTCAGAAATGAGTACAGCTTTGTAATATATTTTACCATGCCAACTAATGTATTGGAATATCCTGCAAGCTATGCAGAACAGAAAAACTAACAGAAAATTTTAAAAAAAAATTTCCTGAAATTTATTGTACTGTACTTTAGGCAACATCTAGTATACCTGAAAATAATAAAAGTCATTGGTTATTCCCAGGTACCATAAATTGAGAACTGCAAAAATCACCAATAGTTAGAGTTTCTTGATTCAAATTCTTGAGTTTTAACACAATTTATACCTGTGTGGTTGTTTGAGATAATTGCAACTTAAACTGTTAAAACTATTTCAATCTGTTGTAATTTGAGCAGAGTTTGACTCTATCAAGATCTTTTTATAGTGGAAAATGTGTCTGTCTACTTATCATGTATGCTTGGTTCCTGTCTGCTTCTGACTGCCATTTTTGCAATAATGCCAAGATGTGTTTTCCTACACACTTCCTCATCCTTTCATTTTCTGCCTTGTTTTCATATCTGCTTTCTGCTGTTTCATACCTCACACGTATTTTAGATCCTGCTCTGACTGCAGAACCAGAGCCAAGGAAGCCTTTGGTCATGGAGACTGTACCTGCAACACCCATCCTCAGGAAAAGCCTGGCATAGCTCTACCTTCCCTTTTCCCTTCCAGATAGAAACAAAGCCATTTGGAGGACACCTGCACCTTCTATAAATGAAGTTGCTGTGACCCCTCTGAGCTTCACTCTCTAGCTAAGGAGGAGCTACAACTTTTCTCCATCCCCACGCAGAGCTGCCATGAGAAGGGTCCCTGAAAAATCTGGTTCATGCTGCAGGGTTTCCCTAGAAATACAGGGGGTGTGTGCTAGAGCTTTCAGATGCCTGCTTCAGTGACACCAACCCTTCTGCAAATGGGGGGGGTTCCCTTTGTTTGACGTTTCTTTTTTTTAAAAAAAGCCTATTCAAATTTGTCACAGCAATTTGGTATTTTCACTGCGCCTTCAGCAAAACAGCAACCATTTCTGCACTTTGGAAGTAAAACACAAACACAAAGATTTTCACAGCACTCTCAGGAATTTCAGGAGTTCAATGAGAGGTTGGTTGATTGCATTTTTTTTCTCTGCCTAATCATGTTTTTTTAATACCTGAATGCTCCTAACCCAGAAGATTATGTTTAAGCTAGAGTACATGAAAGAATACTTGGAAAGGCTCATAGGAACATAAAAGATTGTTCAATGAGCAAGAGGGGAAGGCATAAAAAGCTTGGTAGAGACATGAATTCCTGAGCAAATGAGGCCATGTGTCTGGTATGTATGGAATGCTTAATATCCAATACACTGGGCAACTGCTGCTTAGGGAAACATCTAAAACTGTGAACATCTTTATTGCAATAAGTGACCTTTATCCATATTCCAGTAGAACAGTGCACAGAAAAGAGGGTTTTGATGTTTATTTCTATATTTATATTCCTAATGTTTTTTTAGTGTTTGTGTTTAGAAGTAAAGGCATATCTTGAATTTTTTTTTCTTATTTAAGGTGCAGATATTTCATATTCTCTCAAGGTATGTTCAAGGGATTCTCCGTATGTTTGCTGGAACCTCAGTGGTGCTGTTTTATCGTATTTAATGTGTGTGTGCAGTAGAAATACATTCATCTACCCAGTACTATGTAAGGTGTGTAGTTGGCTCATATGCTCTTCCTCTATTTAAACATTAATAATACACACACAGAGTATGGGTCCAATATCAAATATGAATGTTTTAATGGAATGTCTAAATCACAGACATGAATGCTCAAATCAGCACTTAGATCCACAGAGTGGGCATTTACACATCTAAGTGTCCATGTAGGTACTCAAATGTGCAATTTGGATATCCTATTTAGATGCCCATATTTGAAGATTAGGCTGACTTCCCGGCAATTTTGGCAACATGTAATGCAGGGTTTATGGCAAAAATTCAGGTTTTTAATTCTACTGCACTAAGAGGTGTTTGATTGTTTGTTAGGTTAGAAAATAAATTAAAAATTGCAGTTCTAGAAATAGATTTTCCTCTACTTTTGCTTTTGGTGTTTTATATTGTCTTGTGAAAAAGATGTTCTAATGTCTAACGTGTATATTGAGGTTTGTAATATTTTAACATGGAGAATTATAAAATATGCTACTGTAGGGTGCTGCAAGTTCAGTACCCACTGAAGCAAAGGAGTTAAACTCTCTGTTTTATGGACCCTTAAATGGTGAGTGATGTTCTGGGTTGCACATTAGTGTACAGCTGTGAAACAATATATGTAACATTTGTCTAATTCTCTATAGAATATGAATCAAAATCTGAAGGTTCAGTAACTCATTGGAGCAAGAGCAGCACAAAAGTCCTTGACAGACAACTGAAGCCAAGGTAGATGCAGGAATATTATTCGCCGCCTTGGAATATTTGCAGGAATGATCACAAAAGTATTGTGAGACTTTTTAGAAAGTCTCCCAACTTTATCATTTTATAAGGAAATAAAGCCTTTTTTGGCCATGAAGTCTAAAACTTTTCTTATTAAGATAAGGAAAATTACTCAAAATAAATAACTCAAAGTCAAAACAGAAAGCCTGATAGTTTCTAATGAAATGTATTTTTTTTTGCTTTCATTTTGTTTATGAGCACAGAAATATGTGCTTTGTGACAGCCATGCCAAGACTTAGCTAGGTTTCAGTTACTCTTATAGCAAACCAAAATGTACCATTTTGGTTCTTGACATTTTTACACAAGCCACCAACTTATTACTGCAAGCTATTGTTTTAAGCTTCTGTTTTGATTCTGATAAAGTGCTTACAAGCTTGAGAGAGGTTATTTCTTTTTCCCCATATCATAAGGAGATAAAATATATTAGTCCTCCACAAACCTTGCTTGTACTAGAACTGTGTATTTCAGTTTCTGTCTTGTCAGTCTAATAAGCATTTGTAAGATAAAGGCTTTATCTTAGATTTTGCATGTTTTCCTATGTTTTATGTTCTATGCAGTCTTTATCAGGTTCTCTGTGTTTTCATCTCTCATTTACAAGATCACATAATGCCTTTTGTATGTGAATAGTGGCTTTAACATTTATTTTGCTTTAGATAGAATTTCCCTTTTCTATTGAAAAGCCATTCTCTCCCTGCTCTCGAAGCACCTGTACTCCCAACATTTGTTAGATGTGCTATCTTTCCCTCCTTATTGTGCAGTATATGTGTGAGGATGAACAAATCCTGCACCTCTTTGAAGCTTACAGAGCCAGGTAGCATCACTTTGAGCAATGGTTTTGCCAGACCTAGCAATATACGTGGGATCACACCTGGTCAGTATCCAAACAGGGCCACTCCTGTGGCACAAATATGTGTGAGTCCTTTTAATGGCATGCTGAGCAAAAATATCTTCAACAATGACAGTGGTACCCTTTGTGCTGGGTGAGATCCAAAACCAAGTTCATGCACTTAGAGCCATTAATGATCCCACACTATTTCCGAGTAGGCACCCACAGTTTCCATCCCACACTATGGGCTCTGCCCATTTCAGTGCTCTGCATTTCACATGAAGGTTGGTATTGCTCACTTTAAGACAGGTATATGCTTTACAGATACAGTAAACATGTCATTTAAAATATTACATTGTTGAATGAAAACTCTGCTTTAGGAATTCTCTCCCTCTTCATCTTTTCAGTGCAAACAGAGTAACATACCATAGAGAGGAATGATGATACATGCAAATATTTGACCTAAGGAAAGCCTTCATGTTGCAACAAAATTTCCTCAAATCCCTGAAGTTCCTTTTTTCAGTCAAATGATCGGGCAAAAATAACCTTGACTTCAGTTAATCACAATACAGTTAATACAGAATGTGCCCCATTACGAAGACAGAAAATTACTTCTGCTCAAGACTCAGCTTTTCCATAAAAGATTATCTGTTAGTTTTCTACAAATAATATTGAAGAGAAAAAAGTCACACCCTTTTCTCTACACCCTTTTATCTCTGTTTTGTGGTGCTGCAGCTTTGTTGTATGAGTGTGTGCACACATGAATGTCTATACAAAAGTCAAAATAAGAGCAAACTTTTGCAACTTCTGTGTTTGGTCCATTGTGCCCATGAAATAAATAGGCTGAGGAAATCTTACACTCAAGTCTGCCCTCTATCTACATCCAGAGGGTTTTCTATGCAGTTTTGACTGCATAGTTCTTTTTAAAAGCCCAGTTTGATTTTTTTCAAAATATTTCTGCAGTATTTTAACCTCTTTTCACTCAGTAAAGCCATGAATAATGCTACCTTGTATTTTAATTCTTGTGATATAAAATGGGAACTTCTGCAAATAGAATGTTATATCAGAGATTATCGAATAACCTCTCATATTGACAACTTTTCTCTGTGTGGCACCATCTTGAGGCAACTCCAGACTAAAATTCTGTATCATAATTAAGAATTGGATTGACAGACTTGAATCTTTTTGCACATTGCCATTCAGGATTTATGTTTGTTGATACCTATTTCTCCAGCCAAACACACTCCATGTAGGTTTCATTCTCCACTGCATACATCTTTAAATCTTACACTGATCAATTGAAGTTCAGTGTCACACTGTGTGTCCTACACCTTTTAAGTGTGGAGTTTACATACCATCAGATTTAAGGATGAAACCTCGGAATAATTTTAGTGCAGGAGGTTTAATAATACAATGGAAAATCTCATGTAGTCGTTCAGTCCATCCATCACTTGTGTGAGTTTCAGACTCAGTGAATTGCAACAGGAAATCTGGAAATACCTACATAAATAACAGTGATTTACCCCAAGAAATACTTGACAATGTGCTCAGAGGTTCCTGTGAGAACTGAACAACACCCAATATGTGAGAACTAAACTGAACATTCCTTAATATGTGAAGGCCAGTGTAGAATTAGACAAAATAATTTTGGTAACTCTAGGTCCAGTGCACTGAAGCCCATAACCCCCATTTGCAACTCCACATACTTCTGATTTTTCCACTTGTTTCTTCTTGTCCTTCTGCCTACATTCACTACAGTGTGTCATAAAAAAGAGGAGAAAGGTAAAAACTGTTATGAAAAGCAACATTCTAAAAACAGAACTAGTTTCTAGTAATTTTGAACATTTTCCTTATGTGGAAAATAATTCCGTATTTATTGTAATTAGTGTAGCATAATGTCAGGATAACTGCTTTAAAAAAGAAAAAAAAAAAGATGGAATCAAGCACTAGAGAAATATTTCCTCCTTAAGCAAAAACTGCAGTTTTCACCTCCCTCTGTGGTTCATACATGCTTTTCCCTCCTCACAGACCATTTTTTTTCCCATTCTAGCTCGCTGCCTGAAGAAACTGAGAGCAGGAATGAAAGGACATTTTTCAGAGCAGGATTTTATGAAGGGAATTCCCAATGCTTACAGGATTACCAGAAGTGTGACAACTGTCTTTGTTTCCTTAAAACTTGCCCCCTGAAGTAATCTGTGTTTTTCCCCTTTTATCAATATGCCATTTTCTCCCACTACTCTGAATAAAGCTCTAACTAGAATACTTTCAACAAATATGGCCACTACCTCTCTGAAGTCTCTGCTGGCAAATATTAAATTTCCCCTCGCGGAAAAAGATCCCTTCTTTATTTCTGCATTCCTTAAATATGGCAGTGGAAGAAACTGGGGAAATAGAGCAGAAAAGCAGGCTAGAGGAGAAGAAGCAGGGAACAGTGAAATTGGGTAAGGTGTCATGGGAAAATAGAAGGACAACATGTGGCAAAGGAACTGAAGGATAATGAAGGATGCAGTGAATAAGTAAGATACAAAAAGCTTGGAAGCAAAGAAGACAAGGGACCAACACTGGAATGCAAGAGGGTGGGAGGAGTGGCAGGTGGAAATGTCAAATCCTAAATTTACTGTAGAGGGGTTGATGTGTAGATTTTTTTAATAATTTTGTGGTTTTTGACAGCCAGGGGACCCTTGATTTTTAAGGCTGAACATTCCTAGAAGAGGAGACTCGAAAAGTCCAAACAGCATCAAAGAGCAAGACTTACACTTCATTTTATACCCAATGCTAATATTAAAGAAAATTGGGAAGTACAAAAAACTTAGAGACAAAGATACAGTGAAATCAATATTAAGACTAAGAAAGTTCTGTACAAAACACATTACAGGCCAAAAAAAATCAATTTTGGAACTTTCAAATGCACTGTAATGAAATATTGCAGACAAATGGAAGAGTACTCTCAACCACGAAAGTGTGAAATACCTCCTTTATATATATAAAGAGCTACAGTATTCCAATAACTGAGAAATACTTACTTTATCAACTAACATTAGGAAGACAATAAAATATCTCTATACCATATCAAGTAATATAACAGAGACTGGTAAATATGTGCTTAGAGAGTATTCGATGAAATAACTACAGGAGAAAGAGAAACAAAATTGCCTGAACTGGTAAAAAACCCCATATACTTGTCAAAGTAACACTAGGAAAACTGTGGAATACAGCAGTACTCTTATAAAAACACAGTGAACTGAAAGACATATAAAACCTAATCTTGCTTTCCCTAAAACTGAAGTGATACAATTCAAGAGAATAGAGTTACTCTGGATCCACTCACTGCTAAGCAAAAGAAGAGTTTCTCTCTTATATATTTAGTATATATTATTCAGTCTCCAAGAAACAATACAAATAAATTTGGAAGCTAAAAATTTGTGCTAAACATACAATAGAGTTCACTTTTGAAATATTAAATTTTAATGGCCTCTCCAGGAATCTCCCTCTGACAGCTAGATTGTGAAAAGTCTCTGGAGCAGCTGAACTTCCTCCAAACAGCAATTGTTTTTCTTAAACAAAAGTTACTGTTGTAGACCAAACACAGTCATTGTAAGATCTTGTGTGAGAGATCTTGTCATGAGAGTCTTGTGCAATCCTTATAATGAATTAAAGTGTCATATTTTGTGGCATTGCAAATGGAAGTGACCATAAATAGTTCTCTTTTCCTAGTTAGGAAAGAATGCGTTCAAGGGGGAGCTATTCTGTATGCTGGACCTGAACTCTGGATGTTTTATCAGGATAGAAACTGCAGTGAAAAAAGTTATAATTTGGAGGATATGTGGTCAACTCCAGCAATTTTTATTGAGGGCTTTGTGCTATGTGATATTCCTAGATCTCCTCTCCTGAATTGAAGGTATTATGTGAAAATTATTTCTTTCTCCTTTTAAAAAAATGCCTTGTCCATACTATTACACAAAATATTTTAAATACAAATCCTGATAAACAAAAAAAACAGAGACAAAAATAAAAAAATAGCCAAATGTTCTCCTCTTAAGCTGGCACCATGATTTTGTGAGAACAAAATGATAATAATCCTGACTGCCAATTTTTGGCATCATGCTTTTTTTCCTTTAGCATGTTATAAAATTCTTGCTTAGGGAATGATTGATAACTGGACTCAAATGTTATGTGTGGAAGGGAATTTGTACTAGTTTCTGTAACACATTATTGCTTATTAAAGACAGAGTTTTTTCTACTTGCAGTCCTTGGCAAAACTGTACATGTTTCTGACTATGTACAAATAATATGATATTTTAATTATATTTTGCAGTAAAAATACTTTGCCTGTTATGTTACATGGTCCAATCATGAGGAACAATTTTAAAACAAGAAGTGGCCAAAGTTCTTTATCATGGTAAAATGTCTCATCAGACATGGATGTAGGCAAATCTATCTGACCTTAAAGAAAGACAAAGTTCAGTATTAGACATGCTTTCCATCTCCTTACCCCACGAGTTGATGCAATTGAAAAATTATTTGTCACACTACAGTTGTCCAACAAGACTGAAGGAGAGCTGAGACTGCAAGGGCAGCAATATTAATTTGAATACGTATTAGGCTTAACACAATCCACAAAACTCAACTGTATTTGAAAAGACTCTCAGAAATCTTTTCTTTTTTGCCATATTCATTAGACCCTTATAGAGTGTAAAGAAGCAGCAGTAATTTGGACAAACAGGAAAAGATTTTCCAGGGAGAAGTGATAGCAGTACATTAAGAGATAAAATAGTTTTCCAGGGGCCAACAGAAGAAAAGAAAAACTGAAGGTTAGTTATGAAAAGAGAGCTGCAGGCAGCAGTGCAGACAGTGCTTAAATTAAAAAAAAAAAAAAAAAAAAAAAAAAAAACAAAAAAAAAAACAGTGCCCCTAATCTAGAATTGCTTTACCTGAGCTTCCTAATGTTGATTCTGACAACAGAACTAGGCTGTCCTAAGACCCTCACATGCATATTTCTTCCTCTGAGGGCATCCTGATCCAAGGGACTAAAGGAGCTTTCAGAAAGAATTATTTCATTTCTGTCACAGGCAGCAACATGTTGTTTGTCACTTAAAGTATTCCCTCACAAGCATGCTAAGGCAGAACACCCAGATTTCTCAGAGAATATGTCTTATGGTAGAGCTCAGGAGCAAAGAGCTGCTTGTTAACCAGATGCTGAAAAACAGAAAAGTGATGAGGAATGACCAGGAGTGGGAAATTTCCCCCTCAATCTCTTCAGCTGGAGATGGAAAGAAAATGGGAAGGAAGTCAATGGATGTGGGAGCTTCTTCCTCTGCTCTTCCCAATTAATGCAGATGAATACCTGAGTCCTCATTGCTCAGCCTCGTCACTGGAGTTTGCCTTTTCAGGCAGCTCAGCAGCCAGCAAAGGCTGAAACCACTCTGTAACACAGTGGAGGAGAAGTCCCCAGGGGCATGGAAGAACAAGGCTCAGGTCCCTGCTTCACACTGTTTTAATTGCACAGAACAGAGCAGCTCCCCTGAAATAGAAACAGCCCCCTCTAGAAAAAAACTCAAGATATGCAAGAGACATTTTGGAAGGTCAGGATCTGCATCTCCAGTATGAAACAGGACAGGTGTTTTTGATAAGCTTCCTCATCACAGCAGAGTTGACCAGCTTTGTATCTTTTGTCGTTATATCTACCCTGAGCCTGCAAAACCATTCTGCAAAAGGTAGGATAAAAGAGAAAGTTTCCACCGAAAGTTTTAGGCTTGATGAATCATTCTGCTATGATGAAAAACCATTTTGTCAAAAAATTCCTGGCTAGCTCCAGTGGTGATAGTATTGTCTAGCATATCTGTCAAGCAGCCCTCCTAATTAAGCTATTTTTGCTATAGACTCTGGGTATAGTTTGTGAATCACAAAGCTTATGACTCTAGTTCCATATCAACACTGGGAAATTCTCCCAGAGGGAAATCATAATAGTGTGCTCTACAACCCAAAAGTGCTATATAAAACATCTAGTCTTCCATATTGGAACAGACTGTTCTACTAACATAGCAGCCTTTCAATTCCCTGAAAATGTGGAATAAAAAGGAGAGGTCTTTGTATGATCAGAGAGACATTTGATCAAAGTTTTTCATATGTTACTGGACATAGAAGTACTTCATAACATACCAGTTAGACACATTCATGTAAAACTTCAGAACAGGTGAAATGAACAGTAAGGAAGTCTGATGTTTATTTGAAGTGCAGACAGGGGATGTAAAACCATGCCAAACCATGTCAGCACTGCTTGGGGGGTTAAGTTTGTCCTGACTTCTACATCATTTTTTCTCCATTAACAACACTTGGGTGAGAAAGTGGCAGGAGGTTTTTGGGTGAAACTGATGTTTCCTTCCAACTCTGGCGCACATCATCAGGAGCAAGTGTTAGTTTGCCATAATACCACCTTCTCTGGATTTGAGTCTTGCCTTAGGTTTGTTCCTGCTTTCAAAGTGGCTGGCAAGAATGATTTTAAAGTATTACATCAATTTTTGACATTATCCTTATTGTCCTTCCCGTCCCAAATAAATTCCAGGGTCTCCTTCAGCCACTGGGAATAGCTCACCCATGTGTTCATGGTTTACAAACTTCATGGGACCACCATTATTTTTTTCCTCTGTTTTTTCTTGCATTTTAAAAGATAGTATGCACCTCAAAGAGATAAATAAAGCTCAGAAGAGAAGAAAAACACTTAAACGGATCTCTGGACTGTATGTCTGCACTGGTTTTGTCCATCTCTACATCTTGCTGAGTTCTGTTTAACTGTCCAGTCAACAGCATGGTGGAAGCATGTGCCTCAGAGCAACGAGCCTTTTCCCATGTTTTGTCTGAATACTGCTCAAGAATTGATCAAAATAAAGACAAGTAATTTTATTAGTATTCATTACTTTCTCTTTTTCAGTCTCTTTCAAATTCTGCCCTACTGGAAAAAATAGCACAACCTAAAGCTAATAATCTGAAATTCCAAACTTGCCATGGAGAAAATAATTCCATGGAAATACTTGCAGCTTTCACCACTTTCCTCTTCCTCAAAGAGCTACCAAGTAAGGAAGAAGTGATGAGAGCAAATTGTTTAAAAGGGAACAGTACACCACCTGGCATCCAACAGTGTGTGCTGAGCTTGGCATTCACAGAGGAGGAGAAAAATACACACACAATCTCAATATGTATTTCCAAGCGATGATATATAATGTTTTATTGAAATTATTCATAAGAAAATATTAATGTATGATGCCTAGCTTCTAATTAAATAAAAGTGCTTGAAATTTATAGCCTGAAAACTTGAACTTTAAAAAATATTCAAGTGTGGGAACTTGAAGTTAAGAACCCAGAAGATTCTTAGATGTTCAGAATCTCAGATGGTCTCTTTCCTAAAGAAGAGACTGAGGATGGTAGTGAGGACAGAGGGCATCAATCAAGCTCCCCTATTTTCAGTTTCTGCCACTGTTTTTTCTTGCTGTAACAAGAAATTTACTTTTCAAATATGTATATGCCATTTCCATTCTATTGCTGAAAAAAAGTATGTATTTGTTGAAAGCTACCTGCAAGTGAAAGCTGTCCTGGGCTCTGTGTTTGGATACACAGATTAATTTTGCATTTTTAAGGGTCTCCATTACTATTTGTTCTCATTATGAGGAAAAAACCTAATTTTTAAACACCTGCTACTGTTATGCTGTTCCTGAAACTAAGTATACGATAATATCTGAATAATTTAGAAATTGAAGCAGTTAAATTTGAAGCTGAAATTCAAAACTCCTTAAAGGTGGAAGAAAATTTTCCTGGAAGTTCAGAATAGTGTATAAAATTGGCAATATAACTTGGTTCTAGGTCTCTGGAAAGTATTTTCTCCCACATACAGGCTTCTCTGGATTTGGGCTTGTGTATAGATAGTAATATTATCAACAACTTCCTTTTTGATTCCATATAGATTGCACTTCTGTATACCTTTCCAAAGGAACTTACATTGACACTTTACATTCAATACCTTACAAACACACCAGGCTGAAAATTCTGCTTTCAGATTTTGTCTCTACAATCAACCATATTTTGAAAGGAAATAAGAAGAGATTAATACAAACAAGTGTTATTTGAAGGTTCCATAGTTCTCATGAAAATGCAATATTATCACCATTTGAAGCACTTTTCCATAAATGTTACCTAATTATCTCCTACCAGCCAATTTTAACTCCCAAGCATTGCTCATCTCAGAAGAGCAAAGTGAAACCTGGAATCAGACAACTTGGGTGCTTTCAGTTGTTACTATAATAACAAAATTCACAGGATATGTGCTTTTAGAGAATCATTACAGGCCACAAAGCTTAAGAAGCAGCCTGGGCCTCTTTTTAGCTAAAACTGAACCAATGCACCTAATCAGCGACATTGTACTTAGTGGTGGAGCCAGGAGAATTCTGGTTGCTTTGAATGAGGGCCTTTTTTAATGCCCTTTTTTTTTTTTTTTTTTTTTCAGATTTAGTATTCACTCATCAGTGATACTCAGGAGGAGAAGTGAAATGCAGATTCACATAGGCTACATATATACATGTATAAATTTTTACGCACACTTGCAAATGAAATGTAAAATATCAAAGTTTTTGTGATATCACAAGTAAAACTTGCTTCCCAGATTTCCCTAAAGTATGCTCTGATGTAAATCCCAGCTGCTACAGAATATAAGCCAATCGTGTTCCTTCCTTAATACAGTTGGCATTGCTTAATGCTAAATAGGAAATATTTATTTTCCTATATCATCCTCCTCCCCCTAGCACTGTGCTTCTGTAGACTTAGTGCAGTTGGAACATTTCATCCATGTCTCTGGTTTGCTTATGCAGATTCCTTCAATCAGTGCTGTGCAACTCTGCAGCACAGCTCTCTAAGCTCAGATTTGTGAGCTTGCCTCCCATTGCTGATGCCACTTAGCCTGCTACAAATTGATGTGGATGGCTCTCTTGCTTTGGAGACTGAACATTTTCACCTTCACAGTACACTCAGCCTTCACTGGCCTGGGGCTTAGGAACCTGAGATACATTCTTAACTAGGAAATTCCACTTTGCATTGCAACATGCTATAATCATACTAGTGGACTGAAATTTCAAGTATCCTAGAAAATTCCACCTTATCACTCTTCAGAAGGGCATTGGTTCCAAGAATTAGCACATTTCCCTCATCCCCACTTCATATTAACACTTGAAACTAAGTACAGATTCTTGCTCAACTGATGAAAGTCAAACAAGTCAAGTAGAGCAGTAGCCTGTGAATGTTTTCTCTTATTAATTATATGCATTGTAATACTGTATTTATGCAATCATTTTCACACAACCCTTTAGCACTGATGAATGCTTATCAATGTTAACATCATGACAAAAATGACAAAAGCCAGGAAGTTCAATGGTAGGAGTGGAACTTTGCATTTGTCCTGTGCTACTGCAAAGAAAAACGCAGGCTGTGTCCTAGGTCACATATTCAGCCTCTTGGATTTTGTCAGTTGACGTTAAAATCTGCTAAGCTGTGTTTTTATCTGTGGATTCTTTGGATTTTTCTCTTAACGACAGTCAAATTTCTGGTGTAAAGATGACACCATTCAATGTTATGAGAGATGCTAAGACAGGATGATCAGACACCTTATGTATCTGCTAGCTACTCTGGGGTGCTTTATGACCTCTTAGTAAAAATATATGTTTATCATTAACCTAGGTTCATTTATTGACCCCCTTAACCTACAAATGTTGCCTCGTACACAGCTGACATCAGTGCAGCATAAATTACTGAAGCCTCTCCCTGAAGAATTTGTAAATGGCATCAATTCTTTCACTATCTAGATGCCAGCTATCAGGGGGAAATTCATGTGAGAGTTAAAAAACATGAGGTTAATTGAAATTAGCCCTCAACTGAAAAAGGAATCTTAGAGGAATTTTGAAGTTCCATTAAGTATGAAAATAATATTTATTCCCATGTGAGAGGCAGAAATTAATCTCAGATAAAGAGCTGCAAAACTGTATTTCTGTTTTTCACTTATCTCCCCATCTTGGTTTTCCTTCAATACCCTTGCCACATCCTGGGATTTGCTTCTGTGCTGCTTTCCAGTATATTTTTTTTTCACTTTCCTTTGTGGTGGATTCCTTGTACTGCTCCATGAAGGAGACTTTTGCTCTGACAATCTCATCCAACAGGCTTTCCGGGGTGGATGCTGATAGTTGCTCAGTGAGCAAAAATGTGCCTCAGTCTTTTCTGGGCAAAAAGCTTGTTTTACTGTCATCACATGCATATAAATTCATGTTTGCCTCTCTGAAGCAAACACTGAAATTTATGGGTTATGTTTTAAAAACCTTTATGGAAAAAGTTTACATATTGTAAGATCAAAATCCAGGACAGCTGACAGGCAGTGCTACAAAATGCCTGAGATTAGAGATTTTTGTGGAGAAAAATCAGCTAGGAGATAGGAGAGCAGGAATTGGTATTCACTAGAGTTCTGCCATCAGCTCAGCTTCTGAAATAAAAACCTAAACTTCTCATGGAGCCTCAAGAGCAACCACAGACAACACATTTCTCTTTATAGTGCTCATTCCTGGAGGGTGGTTCCTAAATTGATTCCTGAGGACCAAAATAATACATGCTGTTGGCATCAAGATGGTGGCAAATAGCCAGTTGGCTTTTTCTCTTTCTCACTGTTAAACTACATTTGGTGATAGAGAAATTAAATAATATGTTCTTCCTGGAGTGTATGTTTCTATATAATCAACTGCTGTACCTACTGAGATGCCTCCCAGTCAGCAAAAAAAGGAACAGGCAATACATGAAATCTTCTGTGTTTTAACAGACAAACAAAGGAATTGAAATAAATATTTGAAAAAACCAGTAACAACAGCTTACTGTAGGCAATCTGGTTTTCACAAGGGCTTGGGTACCAGGATGACAGGCACCTCATGCCCATTTGGTGGAGCAAGTCATGCGCTGTAATGCTACAAACCTGAGCTCTCCACAGGCACACGAACCACTTGCACTGCCATGTGATACTATAAAATATACTAAAGATTGTGATTTACATTATCCTTCCTTTTGTATTTACTAACAGTGTTGACCATGATTAGCAGATCCAGGAAGACAAACCAGTTGGGAAAAGACCTAATTACAGATGGGAGACGTATTTTTTGTGGGGCAAAAAGCACTAAATATCATAAACAACGAGTTGGACCGCTGTAATGTTAGAAACAAGGATGGTATAAACATCAAGAGCACATTAATGCCTTCTTGACATAACCTTTGGGTATGATTCAAGGGAAACTTGTCCCTGGTACTTCTGATAGAAAGGAAACAACAAATAATGGTACAAAAAATTGCACTTAGGTACTATTTTTAAGCGGGTTAAGCTCTTTGAAGTATTTTTAGCCTGTTTACTGGAGGTGACTTAATGGAGATGTTCATTCTTGTATAGAGCTATCTCCCCTTTTCATTGTAACATCACTTTTTTTCCTCCACCTCTGCTCCCATACAGAACTGTACCGTCAGTTCTCTGTTCATCCTTTCATGTCATCATCTCTATCTCTTGCTATATATACATCCTGATTTGTCTCCTGTTCAGTAACCTATCTCTTTGTTTCCACCCTTTGTTCCATTTATCTTTCTGATGGCTGACACCATAGAATTTGACAAGACTGACATAAGCCACAGTGGGATTCATCTTAATATTATAAAAAAATTCCAAGTGAAAAATAAACTCCCAGAATATTTTAATCACAATATTTTAATTAATGTGTTACTCTGAAGGCATAACATTTAAGGCTGTAAGGGCTCATATATTTAGTCTTAAATTACATTAACAATTAGTACCATAAACAGATAAGAAAATGGCACAGTATAGCAAAAATGAGTAATTGGTTCCTGTTACAAATAATCCTTCCCTTCAGCAAAAATATACAGGACAGTATAACCTCAATTTTTCAAATGGGGTTGTTTCACTTTTGTGCTGTTACTTTTTATCCTCCAGCCACAGTAGCTAACCTCTTACAGCATTTGAAATCCTGCAGCCAACCTGCCTTTACCAGTATGCCAAGGTGGGAAATGTCTTCTCATAAATTGTGCAACTGGCCTACTATCTTTTGACCTCAAAACAAATTTTTCTGATAGCTTCAATCAAAGGCTTTGGGAACACTTTGAATTCAGCAGTACTTCTGGAGGAACAAATAGATGAGTGGACCAATGTAGTGAGAGGAATGACTTTTTGCCATTGCAAGGTATGTGGGACTAATTTATTTTGCTTATGGCTCTCGAGCTTGAGTTCATGAAGTCTTCAAAGGTGAGCTCTCGTGCATGTTTTTCTACCATGGAAAAGCCAGGGGACATGAAATCTCCAAAGTCATTTTTGGTAATGTCAATATGGTCTTTTGAAGCTGCCAAGGTAATGTAGTTTGGAAGAAAAAATCATTGAATGGAAGAATTTCAGTCTAAGAAATATATTTCAGTTAGATACAGAAAGTGTGTTTATTTTTGTTTTTATGCACTATTTGAATTTGTGACAATCAGTATTCATTGTAACCAAGAAAAAAAACCATTAATAGCAAAACCCAAAGTAATGTAACTCTTCTGTCAACAGACTAACAGATTGCTATATCCCTACTTGTCCTCCTGATTGTCTCAGGATCAGATTTGTTATAAAGTAAAATTAGAAACTTTTAAAATCACTTGTTATGAGATGGCATAATGGGTGCAGAAGTATGAAACAGCAGTTCAAAAAGCTGATCCACTGCCTACTTGAGACAACGGTATTAAAAAAAGAGCATTCACCCAAAAAGTAATAGAGCAACACCCCATCCTACAGCTCAACAAAAACACATACTGCCTGAAATTCAAATGCATCATTAATCTCTATCAAATCCCATTGAATCTATTGGTACTCAAGTTCACTGCCACCCATTTTGAGAAAAAAAACCCCAACTTTGTGCCAAAGTTCTGTAAAAGTTGTTACCTCAAAGCCACTATATTTTCTATTCATCTTACATAAATAAGATAGATATGCCTAAATGAGATAGCTGGTTTGTGGTACATATTAATGTTTCTGTAAGGAATATAATGATTAAATCAAAACAACATAATTGTCAAATTCCCTGAAACACATTTTTCTATGACAGAGAATAAAAGAATGTAGACTTTGTTTATTTTCTATTAGAAGCAGTTGTTTTGTAACCTTTTTTATTAATGGTGTCCAGATTTTATAGTACTTTTCATTAGCCAAGCATCTGATTTCTTACAAATCAATGTGTTCTGATAACCACAAGAATCACATTGGCAATACTGAGGAAATAAAAGCAAAAAAGATGATTTTACACTTGAGTATTATCTCTAGTTTCTGAGCAACTTTCATAGAGGCACAACAGACATAACGCACAAAAAGAAAAATTACAGACAAGAAGTGAAGCAGGGTTTAAAAATATTTCCAGCTCCTACACACTATCCCCCATGACTATAAATATAACTATCAAATTAGACTAATTTGATGACAATAGCTCCTTTTATCATTATTCTTCTCACAATCTCCTCACCTAGTACTCAGTTCTCAAAATCCTATATTTAATCTGCTGGATTTAAGTGTTAAAAGAGATTTCAAACAATGAATAGCTGCTATAATCCTTCCACAGATTGGAGGGGGTTAAATAGCACCACTTTAGTCATGCCTGAATTCTGTGATTTTTGAGCTTAAGTAAAACCTTTTAACATTATTTGACTATACCAAGTTGATTTTTTTTTTTTTTCAGTTAAATTGCTAACCAACTTGCTGAATCTCAAATTGCTCCCATTTTTACAGGAACCATGCCAGGGTATTACAGACAAAATGTCTAAATTGGTTCTGGGGGGAACCATAAGCAGTTTAAAATAAGATTACATTTATTTTTTTAAACATCTTGTTTGTATGTATGTATGCATGATTTAGAGTGTTGGTATTCTGCAATTTAACTGTATGATTTTATGCCTGCTGAACTTTAGGACACTCATGAAAATTAGGTTCTTGTTTCTCTTGTTCCTCTGATGAATGAAATTTCAATAAGTATTGTCTTAGCTCCTTTTTGCTAGGTTTGTGTTTTCATGTTAACCATTTTCAATCATGGCCTACTATCTTATTTTTTCCTGCTTAATTTTCCTATTTGCATGCATCTTTACATCCTTTCTTGCAACCCACTTTCTTAATCTCTGCATTATATTGCCAATTTCTCTCTCCTTACCTATTTTCTGTGTGATATCTCTTAGAACACCCTTAACCTTTATCCTTTTGTATCAGCATCTCCACAAACTGCTGCAAAGCACATTCAAAAATTGCAAAGGAAAGCATAATTCCTAAGGAACAGCAGGCAGGTATTTGTGAGAGTCCAGGAAGGACTGGAAAACAAGCTCTTCACTGTGGACCTGTTTCACCCCTGAAAAGTACCTGCTGGTGAAAATTTCTTTTTTACATCACTGCATGTTCAAGGGAAAGCCAAATCAGCCCCCTTGTTGGCTCAGCTTCAAAGACAAAAAAGATCAGGTAATTCCTCTTATAGCATAAACACAATAGCACCTGCCAGAATTACACTGCACCACAACTGTGTTTAACTTGGAAACTGCATTTATCTACAGAAATTTTAGGCCATATAAGACATGAAACAGGAAACAGCAAAATCAGAGATGATAGCTAGTAATCTTGTCCTTCCTTCCTAGCATTACAATGTTGAAAATATTGTGGTTATAGACAGAAAAACATAATTTTAACAGCAAGGTAGCAAAAAACCCCTCTCTCTAAACATCTTAACTTAGATTTCTAATTCTGACAAGCAAATGGAAGGTATACTCTATTTGATCTTTGAAATGAAAAGGAGGAAAAAATACCTTTCCCAAGCAATTGAAAAATTCCTTTAGTTGTGGCAATAGAATATCCAGTTATCTGACATACAAGCAGATATTTTCCTTGATATAATTATGTATTTAAGATACATAATTAACCAGTTTGTAAACTGATGTCTCAGCTGAAGATCACTCTCACTGAATTCATATCCTTGTTTTGATATACTGTTTAAATGGGAGCCCTGATATGGCTTCTACAAATTCAAAATACACACAACTGCTTCTCAAGTACTTTGAGAATCAGGGTCTGTAAATTCAATGCCATGAGTAATTAAAGACTGTTCAAAAAACCCTGCACTCATCTCACAAGCTTACGTACATCAGCATACCTGTCACATAGAATTAATTCTGCCAGAAAAACCCAAAGTTATTGACAAGTAGAAAACCAGACAAACCTATAATCATTGATAAGTGAGAAAACAAACAAACAAGCAAACCAATAAACAAACACAACCAGCAGTAAGCTGTGTATAGAGTCTGTTCACCAATTCCATCCATACTGTCACTGCGGTGGGTTGACCCTGGCTGGATGCCAGGCACCCAGCAAAAGCCTTTCTATACCTCCCCTCCACTGGACAGGGGAGAGAAAATATAGCAAAATGGCTCATGAGTTGACATAAGGACAGGGAGAGATCACCCAGTGATTGCCATCACAGGCAAAACAGGCTGAACTTCAGGATATTAATTGAATTTGTTACCAACAAAATAAGAGCAGAATAATGAGAGCTAAAGTAAATCTTAAAAACACCTTCTTCCCACCCTTCCCTCCTTCCCAGCTCCACCTGCTCCCCCTCAGCAGTGCAGGGAGACAGGGAATGGAGGTTCTGGTCAGCTCCTCACAATATGTTTCTCCCATTGCTCAGGGACAAGAGTCCAGATAAGGGAAGAGGTCAATAACAAGCAGATCCTGTGGACAAAACATATATGAAGATAGTGGTGATCTTATCCTAAGAAAAGGATTTTTTCACCTTACTCAGGATTTTTTAAAAAAATTACGCTATTATTTAGAACTAATTAAAATTGTTTTGAACTAAAGCAGTAAATTAAAAGCCCAGATTCTTATTTACCAAAACACAGCAGCTTAGTCCTCTAAATCCCAGTTCTCCTCAGAAAGATATTTTAATACAAATCACAGTTTTTACAATGTATTCTGTCTAAACACTTCCTTTCACATTTTTTACATGCCCTATCACCATGTTTTTCATTTCTGTATTGACATATATTGTATCATATGCATATTTCAATGCACCCAGCCATCTCTTAAATGTACTGCACCTAATCCTCATCTATACAGATAAACATCACCAAATGCCAGCAAAGAGATCAGTCAATAGAACAGTATCTGAAGAGCTAAGAACATAGATTAAAACAAAGTTGCATACAAAATATATCAAGAAAAGATTTCTCCATCTAGGCTTGTTGTTGGTTATAATTAAGACTAGTATAGTCATAAAAGTAAAAAGGCTTGGTTTTAATCCTTTATATCACTATCTGGCAGAATATGAAGATGCTCAGTGCATCACTAAATTAACTTTCGCACTGCTGTTGTCATAGCTTATTTCAGATCATCTTCCCATCCAGTTTTCACATAACCTGCAAACAAAGATTGTCCAGGATGACTAAAAATAATGACCTTTATACCTCATCTGTCAGCAAAATAGACACCTTGAGGCATTAACAAAACTAAGTCCTAAATTTGAGTAGTCACTTGGGAGGTATCATACACAGTGGTGCCAGTAGACTCTTTGGTGGCTGAGAAAATAACTCTTTCTGGTGGTGGTTCTCCAGAGGCATGCACACAGAGGGCAGCAAATGTAAACCTAGAAAGTGACTGAGAAAATAAATCAGGAGAACGGGCCTCTCAGCTTACCCAGCATGGCCAGCAAGTCATGTTTGCAGCATCTCTATCAAATTGCCACTCATTTATTTGGAATGGAAACAAAAACTCATTTGACTACTTTTCACTCACTGACCATTCTTCAATGCTGATTTTTTTTCTTCCAGGTTATAGGTTTTTTTTCTTTGAATCTTTCTTTTTGCCGTTGTATGAATAATCCAGTATTTTACACATTTACTGATTATTTCCATTCATGTAGCTCAGTAAATGGTAGGCTCAATGATCTTAGAGATCTTTTCCAACCTAAATAATTCTATTGTTTCCAGTTTTCTTTGTGCAAATATCTTATTTTTCATTGTTGAGTATTAGGGTATGAGGAATGGATTTGTTCAAAGAGACCAGAAGATCTTTATCGTTTGACAGTGTAACAAATCCCTTATTCTCAAATTACTCAGCAGGCCTATCTCTTCCAAATACTTCCACCTGGTGCCTCACAACATGCTGGATAGATGTGAGGAGCATCTTCATTTTTAACAAGATTCTTTTGTTCTGTTTTAGTGTGCTCTGTAACAAATAGCTTGGTGTGTTCCTAAACTTTGCAGTGAACTTCAAAGTGAAAAATGCTCAGGCATACCTTATCTAGCACTGAATACTGTAGGTCTGATCAGAATTTGTAGCAGAACTTTGTTGGCAACTGATCCCATGACCTTTCAGGGGTCTAAGAAACACTGTGAAATATTACTGGTGTGATAACTCCATGCATAACATATCAATAGAAAGTGAGAAAATCATCAATGCTTGTGTGAACCAAACTGAGTTTTTCACAGCTCAAACAATCCATATAGCTTTCTCTTTGATGTTTTAAGAACTTTTCACCTCTTTAGTAAAATAAAGGCTCAAAATGGAAGAAATTGAATTCCTTCTCCTTCTATCTTCATATTTTACACCTATATGCTCTGCCAAAGCATTTTTGCACTAAGCGATACAGTGCTGAACTCTCTCACACTTTCTGCCCACCTCATACATCTGCCTACGCTTCCATCTTGTTTTCTGTTCACAGTCAACATAGTAGATCAAAAAAGCAATCCTTTTATCTGGAGTTGTCTGAAAAAAATACCATCATCCCATTGGAGATCACTGTGGTATATCTTTTTCTGTGAATGTGTGCATGCGTGTTATATATGTGTGTGTAAGTCTCATACACACATGTGCTTATAGCACGTGCCTCATTCATACTCTCACCTCTCTGAAATCAGCAGCATTTCCATTGCATAGTTTGGTGAGTTAAAAAATATGTTAGTATTGACATCCTTCTGATCTATTAAGTCAACCACCATTTCTGCTTGGCTCAATTGTTCTTCTCTTTCTCACAGCCCATCTCACTAAAGCAAGAACAGCTAGAGAAAAAGCAGAGGAAAATGGGGTGAAGAAACTCTGCTACTTGAAGGCCAGCATATCCTTAACTCACAAGAGTCTGCTCAAAAACTCAAGGTTCTTTTTCAGTTTCTTTATAACTTTTGTAATTGAACATCTGATAATTTGCTTCTCTGCCAAAACAGAATGATGTACAGCTCTTCTCAATCCGTTTTCAAGTGATTTTAGTCAGTCTGTGAGGATCACCATCTTCATCCACAAAGTGATCTACTTTCTCAATGCTCTAGGGCTGAATTGGGGATGGGGTCAGGGGAAAAGACAGAGCACGGGTGGTATCTTTTCTTCTGCCACACACTGGGAAACAAACAGAGGAGAAAATCAGAAGCAAAGGTTACCACAGCCCAACACTCCAATGGTAACCAGAAACGAGTCAATAAAGAGACTTAGTCCTGTACATAACCCTTCCTTCTTCACATCTTTATTGATCTTTTAAAAATGAAGTGATCTTTATCAGATCTTGTTTCCAGCTTTGACATCTCTAATATCTTTCTCTCTCTCATATGTCCCCATATGTTTGTGTATCTTATTGAGATTTAACTAAACCTTTGGGCTACTTGAGACAGGATTGCCTGTCCTGTGGACTGCTGGTCACTGGCTGGAAGAAAATGATAAATGGCAGAGTAATGATGCTCACATACTAACCAGGGTCTTTGGGCAGCACCAAGGAACCAAAGTTGAGGTCAGCTTCAGCAACATCAATAGGTAATTACTAACTTCACAATGAACAGCAGAGGTTAATGGCAAGGGACAGGAATATTTTCCTTAAAAGAATGTTAAACAATAAAATGAATGGTTGCAAAACAACAATAAGCTATGCAATCAGACCAAAGCTTAACTAAAATTCATAGAATATCCTCATTTGGAAGGGACCTTCAAGGATAATCAAGGCCATCTCCTGACTCTACACAGAACAATGCCAAGAACCACATTATATGCCGGAGAGAATTTACCAAAATGTTTCTTGGGCTCTGCCTGGAATGGTGCCATGGCCATTTCTCTGGGGAGCCTGTTTCAGTGCCCAACCAGCCTTCTTCCTAATATCCAACCTAAACCTCCCTTGACACAACTTCAGGCCCTTCCCTCAGGTCCTCTCACCACAGAGAGAGATCAGCTCCTATTCCTTCATTTCCCCTCATGAGGAAGCTGTAGACTGCAAACAGGGTCTCCCCTTGGTCTCCTCCATGCTGAACAAGTCAAGTGACCTCTGCAGGCCATAGGCCTTCCCTTCTAGATCCTTCACCACCTTGTTCACCCTCCTATGGACACATTTTAATAACTTTATATCCTTCTTATTTTGTGGCACTGAGAACTGCCCCCAGCACTGGAGGTGAGGCTGCCCCAGCTCAGAGCAGAGCAGGACAATCCCCTCCCTTGCCTGGCTGTGATGCTGTCCCTGATGCCCCCAGGACAGGACTGGCCCTCCTGGCTGCCAGGGCACGGCTGACTCATGTTCAACTTGCCATCAACCAGGGTCCCCAAGTCCCTTTAGGTGGATTTTCATTCCAGCCTCCCATTCCCCAGTCTGTACCTACACTCAGGGTTTCCCTGTCAAAGGCACAGAGTCTGGCCCATGTCCTTGTTAAACGTCATACGGTTGGTGATTGCCCAGGCTTCTATTATGACAAGATGTTTATGTAGGACCTCTCTGCCTGGGAACTTGTCTTGGGATTTTTTTCCCTCTCATTTTCCTCCATTTATTTGAACAGTAATCCTCTATTTAGCATCAAATATAGAATTGTGAGCATATGAACTTATCTTGATCTATTTCAGTATCTGACAGACAAGTTCTATTATAACAAAAGCTGTTCGGTGCTTTGCAGTCTCAAAAACCCCCACAAAAGCCCCTTCCACATCTGAGCTGCAAAGGACAACCCATCTGCCTGGTTGTATGAACACTAATTACTATCTGACACTCTTTCCTTATTGCCTTGTGGGGTGACTCTGAGCTCTTCCTCAGCTCCTGACAGAACTGATTTATAAAAATGTACTGCTGGTATGGATGCTTTAATTGTCTTGTTATACAAGGCGACTTGTTTCTGTGTGAGTATTTGGATATTTCTTCCCTGCCCATTTCCAGTCCTCCAGGCTTTATAAGAATCTAGGGAACTGAGACTTGTCCTGGTCAGTATTTAGTCATCCTGTTCCTCAGCCAGGAGCTGTGAATCTCAAAGCCACTGAGTAAAAATAGAGAAATAATTTCCTGGAGTCTAAGGCACAGGAGAGGTCAAGAGCTACAGTCACTGGCAGATTCAAGGGTTGTGCCCTGGAGAGCTGTCTGAGAGGTCCTGGCAGCATCACAGACTGCAGGGCCCAGTCTCCAAATGTATCATCTTCTGGCCTGCTGTGGCACTACGGTCCCTTTCAATACCAGCAGGACTCAGAGCATTTAAAATGAACCCTTGTGTCCTGTGGCACATAGCAGTTATGATGTACCTCTTTATTGCATCCTGAGTGAAGTTTCCCTATAAAGAAATATTGATTGAAGGAGAAAAAAACTCATAAGGATCAATGGTTTATGTTCCAGCTGTGTTTTATGTTACAATAACAGCTCTTTGGAGAGTTGGTGCTGAGTGAGTGCAAAGTAATACCAGTAATTCCTCTCCTGTTGGATCATCCTGTACCAAAATCTTCACCATTCTCACCATTGACTCATGGACAGAAAATAGCTACCATGCTCTCAGGGGACAGTGGGAAAAAAAAAAAACCAAACCAAACAGGGGGAAGGCAGGGGGTAGAATATGAATGGGAAATGTGCTCCAAAGAATGAATGCTCCAGGAGAAGTGCCAATGTGTGCTGAGGGAGGAAGTGCCAGTCTGTGCCCAGCCATCCAAATCCAAAGTTCAGTAGCTAGTAGTTAAAACACTACAGACCTAACTCATCCCTTCTGCATGGCAGAAGCTGCAGAATGATACATGTCTGGATAGTGGTGGGAACCCAAAACTCCATTGCTCTGAGCTTGACATGCTTGCAAACACAGAACAATCCTGCTGTACCTCTGTCAGTGCTTTTACAATAGCAGGAACCTCTCATTTTAAGTACATGAGTACAGAGCTAGCAATGAGTTGTTTGCAAAGGGATTTAATTTGTATGCCTCCATCATTAAATATTATCCATATAGAATGCACATGATATTTCCTGCCCAGAGAACAATAGGATTGTTTTTCCTTCAGCAAGAACCAGTTTTCTTTCAAGATCTTAGTCTTCTTTCTCAAGCACCTCTCCCAGTCTCTGTCCCTGCTTATTCCCCCCCTAGACACTTGTACTTCCCTGAGGTGACCTTCACCATGCCACTTCCTCTTCAGACCAGTATCCCCTGCCCCAAAGAGTGCTTATTATCCTCACACACCTTGAGTTGCTGTCTATAACCTGCTGCAAAGAGCCCTGGTGTGAGCCCTCTCCATCTTCTCAGCTGCCATGCAGCATAGCCATGCTCCACAACTGCACTCACCAGCTTGCTGCATTTCTGATGCAGAGCCAAAGAACAGTTTGGAGCACAGGACTTATGAGGAGCAGCTGAGGGAGCTGGGGGTGTTTAGCCTGGAGAAAAGGAGGCTCAGGGGAGACCTTATCATTTTCTACAACTCCCTGAATAGAGACTGTAGCTATGTGGGTGTCAGATCTCTACCTCCAAATAACAGGTGATAAGACACAATTAAATAGCCTTAAGTTGTTCCAGGGGAGGTTTAGATCTCATATTAGGAAAAATTTTTTGTTGTCAAGCTTTGGAATAGTCTGCCTAGGTAAGTGGTGGAGTCACCATCCTTGCAGGTATTTAAAAGTGGTGGATTTGGGTTCCAAGCTAAGGGTTGGACTCAATGATCTTTGAGGTCTTTTCCATTCTAAATTATTCTCTGATCCTATGATCACACCAAGCCCCTTCATTATCATCTGTTATGCACATGCAGCTTTGCCATGTCATTTGGGCCAAAAGACACCACACCATGGGCACAGAAGGATTAAAGAAAACCTCAGTATGCCTGGTAAAGCAAATCCAAACCCCCTAAAGGATCTTGGAGTCTTAAAGGAGTGGCCCTTTGGATCAGGGGTGACTTTGCTCTGCTCTGCTGTATCCATTCTGCAGGGATGATTATGATTCTGACACTGAATGCATTCACAAAACCCACAATTTAAACACATTTTTAAAATGTGTCAAAGATTTATAGACTACTGCTTGAGAGAACTTCTAAACTGGGAAAAGGCAGGACTATTTTTAATGTAAAGCCATTGCTACCTAGCAAGAAAACTCTTTTGTATTCATATAAAGTATTTATTAGGTGTGAGGTTTTATAAATTGTTTAGTCCTGCAGCCTTTAAGAAAAACAAAAACTAAAAAAACCAGGCTACTTTGAATGCATTACCAAGTATCCTGTGGAATATTTCACATAAAAGGAAACAGAAGATGTATAAATGTAAACAGGCTAATTGTATGCAGATATAAATTATGCATGTTGGTCTTATGAAAAAGCATCCCTGATTTGCAGGGGTCTTACTCAGCAGCTTTGTGTCTTGTCTAAGGGGATATTTAGTATGGCTGTGATGTGCAGAATTTAAAATAAAACTGAATTTGGCAGAAGAAAAATACAGTCCAACTGAGATAAGACTACACTATTGGGAGTAGGAGGTGTTTATTTTATTTTGTTTTATATTTTATTTTATTTTATTTATTTTATTTTATTTTATTTTATTTTATTTTATTTTATTTTATTTCAGTTAATTTAATTCAATTTAATTTTACTTTATTTTATTTTATTTATTGTACTCATTTTGTTTTGTTGGCTGTTCTGCTCATTAGCCCTGTTAACGTGTGTATGCCTGCTCACAGACACAGAGCCAGGTAAAAGATTGTGTTAAGACTTAACGTTTGCAAAGGGATTATGGTTATTTTGACGCTTCTTAACAGGGATATGTAAAATACTCTGCAAGTCACAAACCTTTTCGTGGTTGGAGCAGTTCTGATTAGTCCCAGACAGGAGCAGCCTGGGCTGCAAAGGTGCAGAGCAGCTGCATTCCCACCAGCCGCCCTGGGGACAATGTGGAGCCAGCACTTTTGAGGAGCCCGGATAATGGGGACAAATTCCAGAAAAGGTTGAAACAGGTCCCTGCCTAGACAAAACTGTGTCACTCACTGTCTTTTCCCCCCAGTCCTGCAGAATCTCTCTCCTACAGCAGCGGCATATTTGAACTCCAGTTGCAATATTCATGCTGAGGGATCCTTCAAAGTGGGATCAGGATTATGTATCCCTTGGATACCTCCTGTGGGCATGACTCATGTCCGTGTTTCCTGTCTTTCTGGCATGGATTAACGAAATGATGCTGAAAGTGGAGGCACAGGCAAGAAGGTTATTCGGAACAAGTCTGTGGAAACACAAAGTAACACAGCTGAGGTGGAACCAAAACTCAAGGAGCTCACTGCAGTCAAGTGGATGTAACTGGTAATCTTCATCCTAAAACTCTGGAGGAGCTGACACATGTATTCAAAAGGCCTGAAGCTACGATTTTTAATGAATCAAGCCAGGGTAATACAGAATGATTAGGGAACAGTAAGTGAGGAGGAAAAAAACATACTAATCCAGGTAATAACAGTCCCATCCATTTGCTCAGTCCTGCTTGGGATATGTCTATTAAAGAATAGATAAAAGTGTTAAGTGACAGTACAAAAATATAAAAAAAAAAATAAACATGGAGAAAGAAATTTTTTCAATTGGAAAAAAATGTCACAAGACAAAATGAGGTCTTCATTGTCACTTCTGGCCAAATAGATGCACAGTGAATGGTTCAGTAATAAAACCCCAACAGCTTCTGACAGTGTGTGGTGGTACAGCACCATTAAGAGGAGCTACTGTCCCTAGATATTCCAACCATGCAGACACACAGTGTTGCTGTTTCAGAAAGCTGGAGGAAAAAAAAAAAAAAAAGCTATTTCTGACTCGTTGTCTATTGCTTCTTCTGCTACATTGTGTGATGGGGCAAGAGGCACAGCTTGCATATTCACCTGCCATGATAAATTACATCAATTTCAGTCCCTCAAGACGGAGCTACTGGTGCAGGGAGCCACTAAACACTACCAGTTGCTTTATGCTACAGACATCAGACAGTTAAAGGCACACTGTGCTAGTGAAACATAACCCTGTATCCTGGGACACAAATGTGACACATCCTGGACACAAACGTGAGAGAGAAGGTGGGATACTTCCTTCACTCATGCATTGTAAAGATGTCCTCATCATGCTACATCCTTTGCTAAGAATCTGTACTCTGTTAGAATAAGCCTTGAGACAGCCATTGGCATGTCTAACCCTGTGAGCTTTTCCATCTCCAGCAATGGCCAGTACCAGCTGCTCTAAAAGAGAACAAAAAAAAAGCCTACAGCCAGCAGCTATTCAATAACAGGGCCTTAGGGGAAGTTTCTTCCCAAGCCTCATTAAACGTTGGCTTCATTTTTAAATTCCTTTTAAACTTCTCAGATTCTATTCTGGCCACTTTGTCTGGTGTCTGCACTGTGGACTGGGCTTTCCAGCAAGGATTTTCCTTGGCTGGCCCCAGCAACATCTGAGCCCGCACTCCCAGCTGGCTCCAGAGGAGAGCAGAGGCTATGCACCTCTCCTGCTCCAAGTGCCTGGTGGAGACAGTCACCACAATGCAGATCATGGCAGCTCTACTTAAATGCAAGTGAAAGAGGACCTTCCTTACCTGGTTCTCATTGACTGCCATCAGCACTTTTCTCTTTTTCTTTGTGATGAGATTTCTTCTCGGGGTTTGGGGAGCAGGGAGGGGGAGCACTTTAGAGCCCTTCTCAGACTCTACCTAAAGCAGCAAAAGAGAGTGAGTGCATGTCACCAAGTTCCACTTGACAATGCAGTTCACAGCAGGGTGCACCTGGGCATTCAGAAGGCAGAAACAGCACTCACATATAGGGAGAACCATAATTTGTTAGTGAATTAAGGCCCTAAGGGTTGTTTAAATATTGCAGTAATCATCTTGTCAGGCAAAGTCCCACATTCTGCTAAGATTAATCTGACATTCATCAGGAAAGGCACAATAGAAGATTATTTAATTTGGATCACATTGGACTGGAAAACTGGCGGGAGGACAGAAATGACCCAAATTGGAAACAATCTGCAGAGTGTGCCAGCCAAGAAAAGCAAGCAGAGAGCAGGAAAGCGTGTATCTGTTTACTGGACACAGATACATTAATTGCAATGTATACATACATAACATTGATGCAAATGCTTGTGCACAAACATACAGGACTATGGAAATTTCAAGAGCATTCAGTATTGGTCTAATTTCATTTTGGCATCAACTCCTTGGGATTCTGCTTTAGACTTAAATGGGAGTAGAAGGGGATTACTGATAATAGCTTTTGAAACATCTCTCCAGTATAACTTCTGCTCATTTTTTAAATTCCTCTCTCATATTATTGAAAAAGGAAGCAGCCTCAAATATTTCATTTATATCCTGGAGTAAACATTGGCCTTTAGGTAAATAACTCTCAGGCCAGAAGTGCTCTCTTCCTAGATCATATATTTAAATTATTGAACATTTTAGCGGCTCATGAAAGGTATCTCCTTTTTTTAAAATCCTTTTTAAAAGTGACTGCATCAGTGGACAGGGGAAAGAATACATATGCCATTTATCTGGACTCCTGTAAAGCCTCTGACACAATCCTCCCCCGCAACATCTCTCTCTCTAAATTGGAGGAAGAGAGATTTGATGGGTGGACTGTTAGATGGATAAGAAACAGGTTGGATGATCACACCAAGTGGATAGTGGTCAATGGCTCAGATTCCCGATGGACAGCAGTGACAAGTGGTGTCCCTCAGAGGTCCATATTGACACCAGTATTATTTAGTATCTTCATTAATGACAGAGATGAAGGGATCAAGTGCACCCTCAGCAAATTTGCAGATTATGCCAAATTTAGTGTGTGGCCAATACAACTGAAAGACAGGATGCCACATAGAGGTACTTGAACAAGCTGGAGAAATGAGAATCTCATGAGGTTTAACCAGACCAAGTGCAAGGTGCTGCACCTAGCATCATAACAGGCTGGGGGTGGTGCTGGTAGATGAGAGGCTGGACATGAGCCAGCCACATGCGTTTGCATCCCTGAAATTCAAATGTATCCTGTGTTGCACCAAAAGAAGTGCAAGTAGCAGGTCTCTTCAAGTCTCATGAGACTCCATCTAAAGTACTGCATCCAGCTCTGGAATCCCCAGCACAAGAAGGACATGGACCTTCTTGATGGAATGCAGAGGAAGGACACCAAGATGCTTAGAGGGATAGAACAACTCTCTTGTGAGAGAAGGTTTAGAGAATTGGGGTTCAGCCTGGAGAAGTGAAGTCTTCAGGGTGACGTAATTGTGGCCTTTCAGTACCTGAAGGAAGACTACAAGATAGACATAAATGTTTACAAGAGCATGCAGTGACAGAACAAGGGGGTATAGCTTCAAACTGAGTAGGTGATATTAGGGAGGGATACTTTACTGAGAGGAGAGTAAAACACTAGAACACGGTGCCAAGAGAAACGCTGGGGGGCTCCGACCCTGAAAGTCCAGGTAGGATGGGGCTCTGAGAAACCTGTGGAAGCAACTAGTGGAAGGTGCCCCTGTCCATGTCCCAGGAATTGTAACTAGATTATCTTTATAGTCCCTTCCAAACCAATCTATTCTATGATTCTGCAATATGATTCTATGATTCTTCCGGCAACTTCACTTATAAATGCTCTCTCCAGCTTTCCTTACCATTGCAGAGTTTTTCCATATTGCTGCAGTCTTCCTATATGTTTGAGTAATGATAAATCTTGTAACAGCTGCATATACATTATTGGCTTTCAACCCAGGGAAAATAAAAAATAAAAACACATTCTCCTGGATCATTGCCATTTTTTACCTAATAAGTTACTTAGCTTATTAGATTTGTCAAACATCAAATACAAAGAAAATGATGGTTTATCTTACTGATTATTCAGCCACTGCACACTGGTGTGGGTAAGTGCATGACTGAAACATTTATCACTGCTCACAAGACCTCTCTGCTTTCCTTTCTTCCTTTGCCATTACCTTGTAACACAATGTCACCTTTGCCATGCTCCCCACCTTCCAAGAAAAAACTAGAGTTCCTTTGAGAGGAAAAGTTTTCAATAAAATGTAAAATATTAATTGTTCCACAGTCAAATGGGCATAAATTCAAAGGATTTCAAATTCCCTAACAGTTATCTGCTGTATTCATAAGCTAGCAAACACTGAAGATAATTTAGAGTTTTGAACACCAGCACTGAATATAATCAATGTGGATCAGATTCACATTATCAAATTGAAGATATTTCATACCTACATTATGTCAGATCATGAATCAGGTTTGTGTAAACTAAAATCTTGGAATATGCAACCACACCCAAAATATTCAACCACAACCACACCAGTATCTGATTATGTTACATATCAAACAGCCATACAGTGCAGCAAAGTATCAAACTGAGAGACCTTTGCTGCTTTCAGGACATCCACAGAGCCAGGTTTATACAGCACATTACTGCCAATTCATCTACACCCATCTGAGTAAATCAGTTGGCAGAGAGGGGCAGATTACCACTAATGGTTCTATTATGGAAAGAAGCTGCAACCATTAGCTATTTTACATATGGACAAAAGAGAATTTAATTGATGGCCCATCGCCCAGCAGGCAGAGAGAAATGATGATTTTCACCTTAATGCCAGGCATTAAAAATTCACAGGGCTGTGGAAGAAAGAGATGTTCATCCAGTCTCACTCTGCTTATGGGTCATTTTAAGTATAACGAGAAAAGCAGCACAAGGGGAGCTGTTCTGCTTTGAGAAAGCTTGAGTCATCTGGGAAAAAAATTCACACATTGTAGTATTCCAGTGTTAGGGTGTTAAAAAGCCAATGCCAGGGCCCTCTTATTTTTCTTAGCTACAATTTTAGCATCACCAAATAGTATTCAAGTATTCAGCAAAAAACATTTTGTGGGTGTTTATATTAGCAAATGAAGGAAAGAAGGGGGATTTTTGGAGACATAGTAAATAATAGTGATAATATATTTTATTTTGCCATACTTTAGTACAAGTGTATATTCATGTATTTATATATAATATTTACTTAAATTTGCTTATACGGGTAGGCTTGTCTGTATTTGTATGTCTTCAGATTTTCATTTACCCAAATGCAAAATGCCATTGCACTGTAATGTTGTATCTAGTATTTGCATTTTTCTGGTAGGTCCAGCCTTACCTTCCATGTTCAGCTCAGGAGCTTTCCTATGCCTCTCTTCCTGGAAGGCCCCTACAGACTTTGCTGTCTTCAGGATGTCTGCATTTCTCTCTTCATCTCCTACGAAATGGTGAAGCAAGAAGCTGCAGGGGACTGGGCCAAATCACAGATTTTGATGCTGAGGCACCTCTCCCACTTCCTGCCTTCCTGTAAAGTAAAGGCTGCTGGGTCTGCAGTAATTTCTAAGATGCTCTAAGATAAGCTCCTCCCTCCAACATAAAGTCACTGCAAGTTATTAATAAACTTTGAGATGATTGTATTTGTGACTAAACAGCACAATGGTGTAGTAAACTATATGCTCTACAGGGCAAAGACTATCCAAACAGAAAACAGAGCTGCTGGGTTGGAGAAAGGATCAAACATACAAGTCATGTGGCCAGTGGCAAAAATTTTCTACATCCCCAATTGATGTAACAGGATAAAGTTAATCTGTCATGTTTGTATTTTATATGACCAGTGTGGGAATTGTAAGAATATATGAGCCTTGTCTCTTTTATGCTTTGTTAGCTAGAGTCAGGCTGAAAATCTCTAGCCAGGTTGGTCTGCATACAAAACCTGACTTGGCAGGCTAGAACAAAGGGTAGGCAGCATTTTGAATTCGAGACACTGGAATAGAAATAAGATCACACTATTTACTGTTGTAAAATTGAACAAGGTAAATCGAGAACTGAAAGTGTTTGTATGCAATGCTAGACAAAATACTGGATGGATTTTTTACAACATGCACCGGTAAAAGAAGGTTGGTAAGTCATTCATAGAAATTTCAGAATAGCCCATGGCCATTGCAGAAAAGTGAGGGGAAATGGTGAGGTGGGGAAAAGCAGGCTAATAATGGGCTATTGCAATTTATTTCTCTTTTCCAATATTTTGTCAGTGCTCTGGAAGCAGAAGTTGCCTTCCTAGTCCAGACTTCATTGCTTTAAACTATAGCCCTGGAAGACAGAAAATAGGCTAGGGTGGCTGTCAGACAACTTTGTTCCCAGCTCTTCCAAGAATCCAGAACTTTCTCTAGCCCTGCATAGGCTGTAATGGTAATCTAGCATGGGTCAGTGGCAAAAGCAGTGCTTGAGCACTGAGTGGGGTTCAGTGCCCTCCACACTCCACTCCTAGCCGCTGCGAGCAAACAGATCCTCTGGGGACAGTTTTATAGGATGGTTGTGTGAGGTCTCTTGCTGTGAACCTCCAGTGGCAGAAACCAGAGCTTTCTCACTTCCTTTAGTCACTATGGTCCTTTTTCAGTAAGAAGAGATTTAGATCAAAGAGAATTTCACCTCAGAAGTAAAGAAAAACCGGACCTATCCCTTTCAGGCAGTTATTGCTAACACAAAGCACACAGAGATGGAGATGGTGGCTGAGGGAATCATTGCCTCTGTCAGTGCTGGTCTCTCTAGCAAAGTTCATGGGCACATTCCCACACAACTGGTGTAATGGAGTGGATATTTGCATAACAGGAACTAACAACTATCAGTCCTTTAGACTTTCTGATAAGGAGGGATGCATCCACACTGCATCCAGCAAAAATTAGATAGAGATTGAAGTGCAAAATTTGTTCTTTTCTAAAGAATCAAGGCATACAGGAGAAGTGAAACTGTGTATTCATTTTAAAAACACTGACACCTCTAGAGATTTTTGACATGTCAGCATCGGAAACAGGAAGGCTGGAGAGAACAGCCAGCAGTAACAAGGAGCAATAACCATGTGGCCTTCTCCTTCCACTCTTCCTTTCTTCCCCTAAATGAGACATCTGATCAAAGGCTCTTGCAGAATTGCTAATGAAGAATTTTTTTTTTTTTTTTTTCCATTGAATCCAGCACCCAGGGGAGGAATAAATGGGCAAGAAGGGTAAATCTTCCCTGGCAAGATGATGTAAGAGCAGGAGTCTGCTGCGAGAGCAGTGCTGGGAAAGCACCTGCCACAAGTCAATATACCCTGATTATTTTGAACTGTTTAGGTTTTGAATTTCAAGACTGATCTTTTGCATGTTTTATTAAGGCAGAGTTCCTTTAGCAGCAAGTAAAGGTAGCCGGCATCCATCCCTAAAATAATTGCAAAGAACAGGAAACTGAAAAACCTTTCAAGCTTCCCCTGGTCAAAGGGAGAATATTCATACCAAAAAAAAAATGTTATATTTCTACTGTAAACAAGACAGATGCAGTTTCACCTGTATAATTTTTCCTCTTTGTCTTTGGCCTTGGGTGCTGTCATTAAGAAGAGTGGATATAACCTGTGTTCTTAATAAAAAACTAAAGGACAATGACTTCCCTTATTACACTCAAGGTTGCGGACCTCAGAATGAATAAAAATTACTCCTAATTTTCTACATGATTAAGTGAAGGCTTGCAAGAAACTGCCCTGAAGTGGATAAAACTATATAGGTATACAAATAAGAGGTACTAAGATCAGAATTTCTACATTCATGGAGAAAAAGGAACCTTTTTAGGATATATAAAATTACTAGAGTATTCTGTGTTCATGTTCATTTGTCTTTTTAATAAAAAAGGGCAGACAAGTGGAATTAACTGTTTCTGGTTTGTTATCAAGGTCATGCAGGTTAAACTGAAAAATGTTAATGCATTCCTGTAGGCACTTAATGGACAGTTTGTGCAACCATTTCTTGACATGAAATTATACTGTATCTCCCTCTCCAATACTTTAACTTGACTTTTAATGATATCAACGGATTACATTCATCTATGTAGAATAGCTCAGTTTACTTATTACTCTGATTCAGCTGTTTATTTCCTTGTACAAAAGGTACATTCTTATGATATTTTGTTCAAAATCAAATGAATTTTTTCACTGTCTTCTAAGTATTACAAGACCTACAAAGAAAATACTTAAAAAGATATCAGCATGAAGTCTGTTTAAGCAAATATTGGTTTTAGATTAAAATTTCATAAGTGTGTCCAGCACTGATTTTTACAACATTGCATAATATGGTTTCAAACTGTCTAATACAGGTTTCTTTAAACTATATAGACATAGCTAGTGATTAAAGGCTTTTTGTTCAAGCCCCCTGTTGGTTTAGAAAACTATGAGAAAGGAAGTATTCTCAAGAAACATTACATGATTAGTCTGAGAATGCAATGTAATTCCTGAAGCAAAATTCATACAGAGTTTTTGTAAGATGCAAGCTCAAGCAAAAATAGCCTCCTACCAGTTGTGTGAGCTGTATTAAAGCTCCATACTCAACTAAGTCAACCAATATCTAATCAGGGAATTGGGATGAAACTTTCACCCCCACAGGCTCATTTCACGTGTTGCCCACGGCAGAGAAGCTTTCCTGTCCTCTGGAAACCTGGAGTGTGCTGGAGACACCAAGTCAGAACCAGTTGTCTCAGGATGGGCCAACAAGGCCCAATTCTGCTTTGTCAATAATGCAAAAAGTTCATCTCTGACTAACTTCTTGGATCTTCTTCACTGAAGAAAATGATACCAGTTCTATGGTTTTGTTCCATAAATGAATACAACATCGAGGCTTCTGGAAAAAACCGAAACATCCTGATTTTCAGTGACATCTGTGCAAGAAAACCTGCGTGCTTAAGGGGAGCACACATCCTTAAACAATCATCACCTTTACAACTTCAGAGACTTGCCAAAAGGCACAAGAGATGAAGGAAAATGCAAGCTGCCACCATTATTTTTAAGTGTTCCTGTTTAAGTACACCATCTGCACAAGGATATATTGCTTCTGACTCCACAGGTTCTCCCATCACTTCAGGCTTCCTTTCTAAGGACACAGGGAACTCCTGAGAGGGCATGTTTGTCCCCTACATCCTGACAACTGACATCACCAGATCTCAAATCCCTTCTAGCAGGCCCCCAAGTTTGCCTGGATCTCAAAAACTAAAATCCTTTGTCTACAACATTACCTTATGTTAACTCAAGGGAAATTAAAAAGCATGACAATTTGTCAGGTATATTGAATTAATTTGTAAAAATAAACAAGCTTAAAAATAGAAAAGAGTGTTACTTCCAGCAAGGCAAGAGGAAGTTCCTGATTGCAGACTGTAAAAGACAGCTCACCAGAAAAGCAAGAGATCCAATCCTACAGGACCCTTAACATCACTCCCTTGGTCACACTGTGTCCTAGGACTTGCTGTGTAGTATTTCTTGCCTCAATACCCTCAGAGTTGGGAGCTTGGGGGCTTTTGAATTTAGAAGGTTTCATTTTCATAGTTTCTTTGAAAATCTGTGCATTTCTCTAATCTGCATTTCTCTAATGATCAATGCACTTCACTATGGTGTACCTTGAACCAGCTGCTTCACAATTGTATGAATGTGAAATCCTTAAAGCCCCTCTAATATCGTTCTCTTTCATGCAAAGAGGAGGTCTTGGAAGAGCCAATTTCCCTATCCAGATCTACTTTTTATCTTGAAAATCAAAAGAGCTGTAGTTTTCAGCTCACACTCTATTTTTTTTTCTCAGTAAAGCTGTGGTTTTGTTTTTGTTTTTACCTCAGTGTGAAGAAGATCCATCAGAGTTTAATTTTATTTTCTGTAAATCACACACAACATGTTAAAACTCATTGTTAGTTTGAGGTTTAGTCACACCTAACTAGACTGAATGCCACAACTCCTAATATTTTCCTGCCTGCTTGTTTTTTAAAGTGAAAAGATATGTGAAAAGCTGTAATATTCTTTAAACATAGGTTATACAAAAATCGAGACTGAGCTATTTTAACAAAATAGGCATTTTTAAGATAAACCTTTGAGATAAAAGGATCCCGAGCAAATTGAGGAGAAGTAAGAGATAAAGGGGCCTTTATATCCTATCACAATATCTAAAGAACCCCTGACAATGTAGGCAGATTGTTTCCAACTCAAATGCTGATCAAAAAGAAACTACAGAACATATGCTTGCAAGAATGAAGGATGAGTATTGATGATGTTAATAGGAGGCATATTAGCTACATACAAAAAACTCTTGGGTTTGGGAACTTCACCACACCATTCTAATGCTACATTTATCAAGATTCATTCTCATTACAATTACATGTGGTCCAAAGCAAGAGGAAAAATTAAATAATTCAGTTTAACAAAGGCTTCCAGTCTGTAAGATAAAAGACTAAGTTTGGAAAATGAACACTGTTCTGCATTAATCTGTTTAAAGCTTCTGGCTACTGTTTAAAATATCATAGTACAAAATAATCTAGTACATCCTTCCACTCCATTCTTAAACCAGAGCAAAAGTAAAACATTAGCCCATATATTTTTGTACAAAAGTTGGTTCTGTCTTTTCTTCAATGCTTTTGCTTTCCTATGAAATCAAGAGCAGCTGAGCATACAGGGCCAGGTAAGTTGCCTTAGTGATTTTGTGGATCATCTTTTCCTTACAGATGAAAAGATACTAACACTTCCTTGCAAGAAGTGTCTTTTTAAACTGTCAAAGATGCTTGATTAATCCTTGTTCAGTGAAAAACCCTTCATGCTCTGCTCCTCGTTTCTGTGGAAGCCAGCTTTCTGCTTCAGCACCTCTTTTATTAACCCGGGTCTCACCATGCAAACAATACAAGTTTTTGCACTTCTGGAACTCTCAAATTATATTCTATGTTTTCATTCTGTGAGAAAGCTTTCATGCGTGGCTGAGCCTGTTTACATTTTCCCCATCTGATTCAAAGTGCTCAGATTTTATGGGTGCCTCTGACTCAGCTGAAAAAGTTAGCTTGTCTCTGCACAATTAAGTCTTTCAGAGTAGCCAGAAATGCCAAGAGAGTGGAAGGGAAAGCAAGCTCCAAAGGACAAATTCCTACTTAAACATTTGATTTAAATTTCTTTGAGAGGTACCCTACAAATGAAAACAGAATCAATGTTTCTAGTTTTGCTCCTTTGTTACAAATCTCATGAAGGTCCCTGAATATTTGCAAATTTTTTAATTCATGTTTTGTTTTGGGCCTTCATTTTTTATTTCTAGAACTCAGAATTGTATTCCTTATTTCATGCATTAGTTCATTTTAGTTTAATTTGGTTTGGTTTTCTAGGAAAACTTTAAAACAAGGAGAAGAATCTATCTTGTTATGGCAGCAAAAAAACTTCAAAAATGTAATGGGAATTGAAATATTCCAACCGATCTAAATATATTGTCCAAAATATTTAGTTTTATTGAGGCTGAAGAAAATTAAAGTATCTTTTCCATTGTTGGCTACCACCTTCTATTCAGAGAAAGATCACTAATGTAAACCAAATATTTGAAAGTCTGTTATGTTCACAATTCTAAAAACATTTATACAAAATATATTTTAACTGTAAACAATGATATACTGAATGTTTCCCATGTTAACCATGTAAGGCCAAGCCAAAATATTTTCTGCCCACATTTCTGATGAAATGGAGAAGGAATTTTGTTTCCCTTTCTTAAATCAAACACACTAATTCAAAAGCTCTACCTAAAAAATCTTGTGAGAAAACACTCCTTTGTTTAAGATTTAAAACCCACAGAGCTTTTAAGAGCAAATAAAGATTGTGCCAGATGCTGCACAAATCACATATGTGCAGTGCAGCACTGATCCCTGCTCAGCCATACCTCAGGACAAATAAATAATACGTGGAGATGAAGCCTCCAAAGAGTCCCCTAGCAAAACCAGGAAATACCTGATTTTGTATTACTGATATTTCTAAGCGCATCACTTAAATAAACTCAAGCTCAAAAGGAGAAAACTTTCTAGCTTTTCTTTCACATCATGAAGAGAGAGGGCAAAATTCCAGTTTTCCATCCCACTGTAAGTCACCTTTAAAAGTGCATGTTTTTCCACAGTACTGACTCCTGTTCCTTTAATTAAGAATGACAGATGCTCAACATCTGGAGAAAATAAGGTCTGATTTAGTGGCTACATTGCACTGGTGGAAACTTCAGACTGCAGGTTTGGAGTTACAGAAAGTTTGAAGTAGGTATTTAAGCCAGTTGAGTGGCTGAAAGAAATCACATAAGTGATGTCTACAAAAACAATATGAGAAGAAGCCTTAATTTCACTTTAAAATGGTATATTTCCATTTTTCATGGCCATAAAGCAGCCAGCCAGCCTGGTCATTCCTCTGTATCTCTCCTGTCTTCTATACCTGCCCTATATTGTTTGCATTAACTGATCTTTTGTCATTGCTCATTTGTTACATCTCACCATCATATTTTCACAGCATTTTCCAGTAGCAGATTAAATATAAAATAAAAAAAAAAGGGAAGAAAACCTCAGAAACCCAAATAGAATGAATTAAATAACACAACATCATGCTGACCAATGTTTTGCCACTCCTTGGCCATAAGCTCAAAAAGCATCAAGTCCATAAAACATAATTTGGGCTCAAGGACCTTCAGTGTAAAGACACTTCCAGTGTTTCTGCTAGGGGACACTTTGTCAGTGCATGTGTGTTGGATGAGGCCAGCCAGGTGTTGGATTTGGGAAGGCAGAAGGAGCATGGGGAGGGTCTTCAGGGCTACATTGTGCTAGATACAGCTCCCCATCATCAACACTTGGCCACCTACACCAAATAGACATGTAATGATTCTTTCTGCAAGTCAATTCCATTTTGCCTGTGATGGTAATTGATAAATTACCTCTCTTTATCTCAAGTCAAGAGACTTTCCATAATTTTCTCCTCCATCTTCTTGATGAGAGAGGGGAAGAAAGTGTCTGAGAGGGTGGCTGGCAGATGACCAAGGTCAACCCATCACTACATGTAAATAATGTACTGTATCCTCTAATTGAAATGCAGCCAATGCAGCTATTCTGGTTTAGTCTACTTTCTCCACAGAAACAAGGCCTTTCCTACCTTCCTACCTCCCCATGCTAAAAAAAAAAAAAAAAAAAAACAACAACAAAAAAACAAAACAAAGGAAACAAAATCCAAGCAACCCAGCGACAAAAACACCACAACTCATTCTCTGCAAACTGATTCACAAAAAAATGTGCTATAAACACATTTTTAGCTTCCATATAGTAAAATATATTGAATAAGTATTATGGGAGATATTTACCCACAGGGCAATATCTACAAGTTACTGCCAATAGATTTTGTGTGTCTTTAAACTCTTTGAAAAAGAGGCAACCAACTTCATTCAGACATAAGTTTTCACTATTGTATGAAACTAAGTCTAAAATAAGGTCTTTTCTAAAATATGTACAGAGTCCATTCTCTCCTCTAGGCTCTTCTGCCTTACTGTAAAGTATTTCTCATGTGCTTTTTTCCATCATAGTCCAGAAAAAGATTAGGGAAACAGCACTGGAAAAAACTAATCTTTTGGTATTTCCAGCCTAAGTAGTAGTCCAGGCCTCTGGATCTGTGATTATCTGAACCAGTCCTCCTACTGCGAATATATAATTTTTGTTTTAAAGAGGGATCCCAGGACCATTGCAGGTGCCAGGAAAAATGTTTCATGTCCTCTCAAGCTCAACAGCAAGTAAAATAGCTGTGGGGAGGAGGTACACATATAAACTGAGGTGAAAATTATCAGTTCAGAGAAAAATTGAAACATCTCAGCCCTTTTGGAATAGATCTTGCAGGGGGAAAAAAAGTGTAACTGGCACAGATTTGTCTGCTGATAGTATTAAGGTCATGGATTTTAACTGAGATTTTCTTTCACTGATGGTATTTTATATTGTATCTGAGATTTGGGGCGTGGTTTTCTGGGCAGAAAGCATAATTCAGCAGTAGAATGAATCCTAGGAAGGCCATGGAGCGAACTTCACTTTTTAGTCTTTTTGGGACACTATTGTTCATAAAGAAGGGAAATTCTGGGGTTTTTTTATTTTATTTAACATTCTTCCTGTTTCTGATAATTGCAAGGTTTGTTTTGTCCAAACCAGGGGCTTTAAAGGAAAATCTCTGCAGACCAGTTATAATGCATAATATTCAATTACATATTAAATGTTAATTGTTATTCCTATTAACAACAATCTAAAATTCAATCTCTCTAAATTTTTCAGATTCAGTGGAGGCAAAGCACTTTTTCTTACCAAAATTTAAAATGTTCCCCCACTGCTGAAAGAGTAGTGACAATTTATAAGCTGCTCAACTGCAGAATTTGTTGTTCTAGACCAATTTAAAACATATCTGTTGTATAAGAAAGAGCAAGACAGAAAAGGAAAACTACTCTTTGGAAAATGACTAATATATGAGAGGTGTGTAAAAAAGCTTCAAGGAAAAAACAGCTCATGTGGGAAAGATATTTAACCCAATTAGATGTTTTTGAAATAGTTAAATGAACCAGAAAGAAAAATTAAGGTTTGCATAATTTTATATAGGTAAAATTTTCATCTTTAACAGTGAGGAAGTTGGGAGATTTTTAGAAGCCTTTAATGTCAAAACATTTCCTTTCCCTTGAAGACTAGTGTTTGAGTCATCTCAAATTTCATCTTTCTTCTAAGAAGAAGACTGAATTTCCTCATCATGGGGAAAGCCTTCCCCACTCCATGACTACCATGCAATACCAGTTGTACTTGAACTGTTCATAATGCTTTGTCTTACCTGTCCCTGGAAACTACCCCAAGAGAGAAATCCCACATCCACCCTAAGCAATCCATTTGAGGGTCTAACTGTTTTCACATATTTTAAAATTTTATGCAATTGAAACTTATTTTCTATTTTCCTACTTGGAGAGAATATGAGGCACTGTTTATTCTTCTTCAGAATAAGATCTTTTACACATGTAAAGCTGATTGTCCCCAGGGAGACCCTTTTTTTTTAATAGGTTATTTTTGTCAAGGTCATGTTTCTTCTGTAGTCTCTAAGGTTTGTTCTTCTTTCCTTCACTTTTTATTCCTAAGAATTGTGCCCTATGTTACTTCACAACTGTTCTCACACAAGCTGCCTTTCTGCAATGAATTTCTGTTAGGTTCTTTGAAGGTAGGGTAGGAACTGCTTGACAGGCTGTTTGTCACCATACCAGCTTTCTAAAAGATGCTTGGGTATTTAAAGACCTCCATCAACACCAAATCTTTCATCACACCTGATCTCCCAGGCTGGGTGTTCAATGGCAGACTTCAGCATCAGATCACTCCTTCCAACCTTCTGTTGCTGCCCAGAGATTTCAACGGGACTGTCATCCCTTCCATTTGGGACTTCAGAGCATGCATGCATGACCATGGCACTCCCAGATTTGTCAAAATTCACTAAACTGGTACTAGAAAGGCCTGGCATTTGTCAGGGCTATCATCCCAACATAAATGGATATAGCTTCAGTATAGATGCCAGCCAGGTCTAGGATTGTATCAACATATGTCAAATTAGAATGCATCTGTTATGGGCTCTTCTTTGCTACTTTACTGCTACCCAGCTTCAAGGCACCACACTGCCTGCCATGTTTATGTGACTCCTTTATACTGTTATACTAGTGTCATTTATACATCACCTGTTTTACAACCTCACAAACTACCCCATTATGTGGGAGTCAGGCTGCCTTGTGCTTGGATCTTTTCTGACTCCTGCATCTGTGAAATGTATTCATTTCTAGCACTGCTGAACTGTGCCTAGCCATCAGAAAGGTGCTTGTTTCAGGTCATCTTCTTGTACAATTCTGGTCTTTTATATTGACAAAGCTCAAATAAGATAAATATTTAAGCAGGAATAGTGTAGTAGTTCTTCATTATAATTGCATAGAAACAAGAGCTACTACCTTTCCCCCCTGCTTAGCTCACTGAAAGCATACATTTCAGTGCACAGAAAAACTGCAACATTTCTTTATTCTCCTGAATGATAGCATGCTAATGTGTGTTATCTGTAAGCGAGTTTATGTTCCTGCTGATTCCCGTGGTTGCACAGTACAGCATTGTTCTACCTTCAAAGAGGAGGTGATTTACAGACTCTACCACACTCTTTTTAGGACCCTCTTCACACAGGACAGAACCCAGACAGGGGTCACTGAAGTCTAGCAGTGTCCATGTAAAGAGCTGGCAGAAAGACCCCATCACACAGCCAGATTTTATTTAAAGAACAGATCAATTCAAAATATTTTTACTGCAACTATTCTGTGCACAAAGACCCCTTGCCCCTTAAAACAGAGTATATGATATAAATTGAACATCTCCTTTCCTCAAATGAGAGGATCCTTTTTTAAAAAATAAGATCATTTGTAAGAGGATCTTGTTCAATCATTTATAAATAGTCACCTCTGTAAACCAAGAAATAACCTTGTTTAAAAAAGCACCAACATTGTTGTTCTGTTGTCACCCGCTGGTAATTGAAAATGTGTTTCTGTCAGTTTCTCCCAAGACAGAATGTAATTCTTTCTAAGATCTTGATCTTAAATTGGCAAAAAAAAAAAAAAAAAAAAAAGTCAGTGATAAAGAAGCCAAAGTTGTTACTTGTACTTTGCACTGGTGATATTGCTACTGTCCTTTCTTATAATCTAAGACATTATTCTTACTGGCTCCTGGAGGGCAGCAGCACAGTTCTAGCACTGTTTTTTCCTCCTGCATTGGTATTGCACACTTCTTTGTACTGAAATATGAGGACCTCCATTACAAAACAAACAAAGTAATGCCCAAAATCATGTAGGGCCAAGTCTTGAGGTGCCACCCTAGCTTTCAGATTTGTCATTACTCATACTAATTCAAAAAGGATTTTACCTAAGCAGATCAGAAGAAGAATTAAGAAAAGCTCAGTGATTAAGACAGGTCTTTATGGTTAGAGTAATAACAAACCCTCTGTTCCTCTGCTTGTGCTTCACAGATTTAATCTGATTTTGTTTTGTCTGGTCTCGTGGAATAAAATAGTAAGAGTATTCCTTTCACTGTCTGATTGATATCCTGCCCTGAGGAAAAAAAAAAACAACACCTATGAAAAGAGAACTAGATATGAGTCGAGGCAGCACTGAGAAATACAACTTTGTAGCTTCTGTGCTTGAGGTGCCTCATGCCCAAAGAGACAGAGGAAAGGAGGCACCAAAACCATAGTCAGGGTTATTTGCATTGTCGTGCCCATCTGCCCCTTGAGCCAGCTCAGGTAACAGTATAGAACATGATTTATTCCCAGAAAGTCCACACAGATCCCAAACAGTGCCTTCTTAAACTATCAGCTCCCCTCTCTGATGTAAGGACAGACCTCTTATGCGGGTTACAGACAATGAGTTACAGCAACCATGTAGATCAATCCAAAAGAAAAGAAGGGAAGCCAAAGGAAGGATCATAGGCAAACAGCATCAGTTAGAAAAGCTGAGATTCATCACTACAAACCCAACCTAAAAGGGCCTGTTTTGTTAGGCTATTTGTGATATATTAGTCAAGTTACAAATTCTAGTCTTGTAATGTAATGGTCCCTGTGGGTTTTTTTGGGTTTTTTTTTTTTTTTTTTTTTGGTTTTGGTTTTTTTTTTTGTTGTTGTTGTTCTATCTGCCTTCACTACCTCCACACATTTTCTAATGTTTTTCAGGACCCTTATATCTTTGCTGAATTTTTTTCTTGATTGGTAGTGGAGGTTGGAGAGTCACTCTTAAAATAACTCCAAAAATGTTTTCCTCTTTTGGAAAGTTAAGCACTCAAAAAACACGGGACATGATCTGACTTGGAGACTTGGCTTGCTACCTCTCAGCAGAGTGTTATGTAGGCAATAAAAGTTTCTCCATAACTCTACCAGAACATCTCACTTACATGGAAAGGTTACTGTAGGTCATAGGGGTAAGGCAATTCATTCACTATCACCCATTCCACCCAGATCCTCTCTCTGCTGGGAGTGTAAAGAGGCTAACTGCATTCCAAAGGAAGATTTTAGATGTGGACACACGTCCTCTATACTGTAGACTGGGACCAATGGTTTATATCCATTAGGCCAGCAAAAGAAAGCAATCAGATGGCAATGATTTTCAATCACTACTGGTTCAGGGTTAGATTCAAACAGGTGACCTGGAGGTGAAATGTTCCACATCCCATTACTGATCTTCTAAATTATTCTTCCCCCACAGATGAGGCTTGACACACATAAAAAAAAGTAGATTGTGAGGAATTGCAATAGAAAAACTGAGACAGTAGCTCATAATAGATGTGGATTTTGTAAGCCCTTTATGCCTAGGCAGTACTGTTATGGTACAATGATAGGGCAGAATTATTGATTGTATCTAGCGGGTCGTAACTAAGTAACCACACACAGCATACCCAGTTTATGAACTAATTCAACTGCTTTACAGTGCATGGCAATTTTTCTTTATATGAAGAAGCAGCTTATTAGAATTTCTATATTTTGGAACTATTTAAAACAAGGAATAGCTGACAAAGTCTGCTTCCTCAAAGCAGAATTTATTCCTAATTTTTTTTTTCTTCTTCTTATAACTTCTCCAGTAACTTACTGATGGATAGAAACATTTTTCAGAAAATTGGCCTCTTAGGTGCAACCAAATCTGAAGATGAGAAAAAGTGCTGTATCTCATAGAGAATTTCATAGGAAATAAAGAATGGGAGAAAATGAAATTCCAAAATAAAAAGTGATAAAGAAGATACTTTGGGGGACTGAGTTCAGTGAAAGAGGTAAAAAAAGCTTAGGCAGTTTCCTTCACTCACTGCACAGTTATCCACCTCATTGGAGAGGAATACAAACATTAAATGACAGACTTGAGGCAAAACAAACACTTCTAAGGACTTGCATCATTCTCCCTCTTCCCTGTGTCTCTGCCTTTCTGATGCTATGAGACATTTAGCAGTTGCCACCAGGGCTCACCCCATCCAACCCAGCAGCCTCCAGTCATGGGCCAAAAGCGCCACCAGTACTAGACCATGACAGACTGGCCCAACTTCAAACAAGAGCCAACAGTTTTGTGTTTGTCCAGGCTTCAAATAGTTTGACTCTTTGAGCAGATGAACTTTTTTTCAGATTTGTGAGGTTTTATGTTTGCCTAAAAGCTAAACGGAACTTCTATTTAGTGCAGCTTTAGCAACAATAAGAAGTGAAGTTCTAGCAAAAAATTTTTTCTTTTTAATTCCCACCTCTGGCAAACAGTTCATGCAGCAAAGAGAAGGCACACAACAGAGCTGGAGGAGTGAAAGGGCTCTGCTCTAAAAATATGTGACAGTGAATGATGCGGAAAGAGGTAGACAGGGAAGTGAGTGTTAGTAACACTTTCGAGGATCAATCAAGTGTTTGCCTTTCTGCTATCACTTGAACTGTGGTGTCACTCCTACAGGACTTTAGACAACTGTTTGTTGGAGCACTTACAAAATCCAGCAGTTTCTCTTTTCAGGGATGAATGAAAAATAGCAACTAGAGGAAAAATAAATTGCTTATTCCACATAAGAAAGGCTGGCTGAATTTGGCATCAAATAAAACTCCCTTCGCACAATGCAAGATTGCTTGTGCACTGAGAAACCAGATGGGCTGTCAGAATTTAGATCTGAACTGACTTTGAGGTGTACTGAGGCCTTGGTTATACAATTAAGTCAGAGGGAATAGAATTCTTCACAGTATTATCCAGTCCATATATAACTTGAAGTTTGTCCTCTAATCCTTATTTAGGATGAGCTAAATCATTTGTCTCTTCACTGACTACAGAAGGAACCTGGACAGCTAACTTGGAATAGACAATCAATTTTTGATAGCTCACATTAGGGGAGGTGAAACTGACCTGCAGCATATTTCATATAACCAGTATCCTACTAAAATTCAGAATTAAATTTAAAGAGTGGAGGAGGAGAATTTTGCCAGTACAGCTTGAAAATAGACAGACTCTCAGCAACATAGAGACAAAAAATGATGTTCCTGCCTGAAGGTGACCCAAGGGAGAAGGCTTGTATTCAGCAGCAGCCAGATTGTATTTGGGGAGGGGGAGAGGGAGTGCGACAGGAGGAGAAAAGGCTTTTAAAAGTCTGATTCCATATGTGGCTGAATAATAGAAAGTATGTGAGGAAAAATAAAAAACACCAAACCATCAAAACTACCCTATGCACTTGCACTCTTCAGCTGACTCAGTGAGGCACTGCAGCCTTTTAAGCCCAGTTTGCAAAGATTCAGCAGACCAAATCTTGGACAGATTCACAGTAAGGAGCTTACATCTCTCATCTCTAAGTTAAACTTAAGTCTGGCATAAACATACCAGTGTTTGTCACCCAAATACTGCCACTAGTAGTGCTTCTTCTAGTAGTATGGCCTCTGTGGTGTTATTCAGGATGGTTGTTTATTAAGTATGAAATAAGGATGATTAAAGGAGAGGAAAGGAAAAAAGTGGATGAAAAGCACCATGCAATCTACTCAGTCACTCAGAGGATAAAAATACTTAAATGTCTAAAAGGCAGTTATATTGCACCATTGGTTTAATTGGTCTACATATCAGAAAATTATCATTTACTTAGCAAGGAAGTGTTTATACGTCAGAGTCAGGCTATCTCTTGAGCTGATAATGTGGAGTAAGAAATGCATAAGCTTTTACAACCACAGGAAACCATAAGAAAGTAGATTAAGCTTTTACGGCTGAGAAACTCTCTCCCAGTTACAGCACTGATGCCTTTAGATCTGAAAGTTTTCTCTTCTGCATGAGTGTGCTCTGTGGTGCTTGGAGTGGTGAAGACGCAGCGGTCTGATGCCAGCTATGGACTTCAAGGACAGTTGTCTTTAGGCTCCAGGCTTTGAGTATAAACAATATGAGAAGAGGACGATTCGGCCAGGAGAAAAGGGAAATGACATCCTACAAATTGAAACTGTTGATTGGATGGCCAGAGCTTATAAGAAGTGTAAAATCATGTGACCTCTCTCTCTTTCCTTCCACCTGAGAGCCACTCGGACAGGGCAGGGGCCACGCTGTGGCACTGTGACTGCCGAGGTGTGGCCTTGGAGGCCTTTTCAATAAATACCCTTTTATTCCCCCCTAACCCGTGTGTTCTCTGTTCCAGCGCAAAAAGGCAACAGCACAACTCAAAAACAAAACTACACCATGATGGTTCTTGTTTCCTAGAGACTGACACCACTCATGGCTGCAGACAGGAGGGGAAATGCACCAACAGAAAGCTACCTGTGATATACTGGCCAAGAGACACTATTCAAATGCTGAGCTTCTGCCTCTCTTCCTGTTAAAATGTTGCAGGGCTGGGCTGGAGATTTTACTAACAACTTTTAAATAACTTCAGCTTTTACTTTCATACTGTATGTGGAGTCTGATAGTGATTTTGCCACTTCTGTGCCTGACCAGACAGGTTTTGTAGAAGGGAGGAGCAGACAAGTTTGACAACTTTCAGGCTTCATTAGGTTCAAAGATTAAACTATGTGCAAATCTATGGACAATGTGGCTGAATGTTGGCTTGCATCTGGGTACTGGCATTGCTATTTGTAGTCAGTCAGCTTCAGAACAGTCTCTTCAAATTCCCTTGAGTAATCTGCCTAAGGAAAAGCTAAATACTTGAAGTCAAATCTAATTACCCCTCTGCAGAGCGGCTATCTAGCCAGTACTGTCCATTTTTGGTCAGTCTTGGAGGTTGTCACACCATTTCTTTAAGTGCTCAACAGCAAACTGATGAAATATGCAGAAGCAGGGATATTAAAGCATATGTTCAAGATGTTATACCTCATGTGCTTGCCATTGACAGCTCAATTTTCATGTTTGTGAATTTCGTGATCTTGTTCACCGTAACCAGCATACAGATATATGCTTGTTTATTTCCAACTGATGTACTTTAACTGAATTAATTCAAATAAACACCAAAAATCGTTCTTTTAGAACATCAAGTGTGATATGAAATAAGAAAGTGAAAGCACAGACCAGTTCAATGCAGTCCCATAAAGGGATATACCCTGTTATTCCCACTGTTGGTCAGTAGAAATTGGAGGGTCTGCTGAAATAAAAGTGATTTGAGCAACCAAGGGGAATTTTTCAAACCCAGCAGTTGAAATGTGTTACTGCCATATCTTTGCCTAATTCTGGCTCACAAAGCAAGCACAGTGTTTGTCAAGATCACAAAGTACCCAGAATTCAAGAGCTCAGAAGTCCCAAAGTCCATCCTCCTCCTTCCTTTGCTATGCTGCTTGCTGTGAAAAGAAAAATATTGGAAGGCGTTGAGAGGCTCCCCAGATTGACGTCTGCTGTTCGATACCCACCTAATGAGCTGCTTAACAACTGTTACCAAAATTAATGAGTCAAGTCACAGTTGTAATTACCATATTGCAGATCACAGTATTGTATTAGATTACCATGGACTTCTATTTAGGAATATTTACACCATGACGACTGTTTAAAATGTGCTCCAGTGTTTCAGCAGATTGCATTGCCTCATAGCCCACATTTATTAGGCTAGGCAGGAGTCACAGGAGTCTTATCAAGAATTCTTTGGCTCCAGCTTGTAGGGATCAATGAAAAGCCAATCTTAATGTTAAGAATATCCAGATATTGAAAAATGTTAAAAATACCTTAATTGTGAGGTCTGTGTGAGCATACACAGCAAAGGGGCAAGTATCTGGGTGATGAAAACAGCAATCTGGGGCCAGAAGTAAATGCTTCATTATCAGGATATATTATTACAACTGGACATGAATCAGTCTGATTTAACTCCTACTTCAGGAGAGAAGCAGAATGCTCAGAACATAGTGCTGAAAAGGCTGTAACTTTGCCTTCCTCCTATTTCACTCTCTGCTAATGAGAGATTATAAAAGATAGATAAAGAAATCTTCTTTGCTTCATGAAATCAGATGATGTGAAAATGGTCAGGGTTCTTGTGCATTTGGATTTATCTCCTATTTGTTTACCACTAACAAGGGTTCACTAGGCTGCAATATGTGTATGTGTGAGTACAAATACACACACACACACACACACACACACACATATATATGCACACACACATATATATATAAATATATACACACACAAATACATATATATATATATATACACACAAGACACCTGAACAAATACAGCAAACTAGATTTTCAAGGGTTGCCACTGTCCCCTAAAGCCAGGTGTCACAATAGGGAAATGCTTTCTGGAGCCTCTCATCCATTTGCCCAGTCCCATGCACTTTTCTGCAGCCCCCACCACCTCACTGTGTATATGGAACAGGGCTTGCCCATGCTACCTCCTGCTCCTGTGCAGGTCGCTGGCCAGCTACAAAACTGGGAGGTGCATACGCTGCCTGATGGATAACTTAGAGGGACTTGCAGTGCATGAGCATTTGGACCACTTACTTACCTTTGAATCTTGAAAGGGCAATTTCAGAATGGTTGGTCTTGGTTCCCCCATTTCCTTCTAAAAAGAGAGCCTGTTAGGACAGACAAATGAGTCAAGACAATAATATCCACCCAGACAGGATATATTGAGGCAATTCAAGGGTAGGTGGCGAGCAGCTGCGGTCCTGCCTGTGAAATACTACAGTTGTTACCATTGTGCAGTGAGTCATCAAGCCCCCTTTATTTACACCTTCATATAAGTGCTGGCAAACACTGATTTATGTGCTGAAAGCTGAGAACTGGGGTATGGCCATGTTAAAGAAAGAAACACAAGCACATATGTTCACAGAACAGCAACCTATCTTCTGTTCGTCCAGGAGAATTTTAGACCACAAAGACCTGAAACAGATTGACCTTTTATTACTTTTGAATCGAGGACAGATTTCCTCTTTAAAGGCTCAATTATATTGCTGGTGTGTTTGCTTTCTATGATTTTGGAAGATGCCACGGTAGCTTGGGCAATGAAACTGAGCTTAGGCGCTATAATGTGCTGAATTTCAAGCCCTGAATTGTAGTTTATGATTTTACTCAATTTGGTGCCTGAAAATGATTATATTTACATTTGAAGTTATAAGGACTGAACATGGTTCAGCTTTCTGCCTGGTTTTACCTGTTGGAGGACATGGAGTTATCCTGAGAAGTATGTGGCTGCTGGCCTTTTTGGAGAGTTCAAATGATTTCTGAGGTTTAGCTATAAACAGCTGATCTTCTGTAAAATCCATTTTATCAAATATTTTTGAATGGGATAGCTACTCTGATTTTACTAGGAGAAATTTAATTATTTGGATAACTAGGCAGAGACTTTTATTTGTTGTTTCTCTATCTGTAGAATTGCTTGTTTTAGTTGCCTAGTGCTTTAATAATCTATTGACCTCCTTAGGAAAGAGGAGCCTTGCTGCTAAAGATCATCCACAGAGTGGTTATTGGAAGGTTCCGAGACAGAAGCTTTATGTGAGGCAGTCCCAGGGTGCTGCAAAAATGTGTGTGTTGGAACCAGTGTTTACAACTTTCTGTGTATTTTAGAAGTGTAGGAAAGCATCAGTAAACATTATGTGTCCAAGTCTGCATTTGAAACTATGACTGTCCAGGAAATAAGTTTTTCCTAACTGGGGAGCTTCCAAAGCACTGAACAACGTATGGACCCTTTCAGTGCTGGATGAGGGAAATGAGATTTATTAAGTATTATTTAGTAGATCCCTATAAGGAGAGGGAGTGGAGGAGAAAGGGAGGGAAGGAAGAAAGGAAGAAAGGGAGAGAGGGAGGAAGGAAAAAAGGAAGGGAGAGTGGGAGGAAGAAAGAAGAAGAAAGGAAGGAAGGAAGGAGGAAGGAAGGAAGGAAGGAAGAAGAAGGAAGGAAGGAAGGAAGGAAGGAAAGAAAGAAAGAAAGGAAAGAAAGAAAGAAAGAAAGAAAGAAAGAAAGAAAGAAAGAAAGAAAGAAAGAAAGAAAGAAAGAAAGAAAGAAAGAAAGAAAGAAAGAAAGAAAGAAAGAAAGAAAGAAAAAGAAAAAGAAAAGAAAAAGAAAAAGAAAAAGAAAAAGAAAAAGAAAAAAGAAAAAGAAAAAGAAAAAAGAAAAAGAAAAAGAAAAAGAAAAGAAAAAGAAAAAGAAAAAGAAAAGAAAAGAAAAGAAAAGAAAAGAAAAGAAAAGAAAAGAAAAGAAAAGAAAAGAAAAGAAAGAAAAGAAAAGAAAAGAAAAGAAAAGAAAAGAAAAGAAAAGAAAAGAAAAGAAAAGAAAAGAAAAGAAAAGAAAAGAAAAGAAAAGAAAAGAAAAGAAAAGAAAAGAAAAGAAAAGAAAAGAAAATGTGGGCATGACTTACCAGTCAGTGTGTGCTATATCCCTGTTTTCATCAGTTTCTCCCCTAGACCATACAGATGTGTGGGGGGCATCAATAATTTCTTTACTAGTATATGAATTTATTTCTTGAGTCAGGAACCTCTGGTAATTTGTTATACAACAACAAGTGCACAATGAGGTTTAACAAACGGGAGTGACAGATGCTCTAAAATATATAATTCATGCAGACTCTACAAGGATGCCTGTTCTCTGGTTTAGAGTTGATCACCCCCTTTGGTTCTTTTTTTCTTCTTTGGAGAGAAAAGGTTAACAGTTATCTGACCAGTCATTCTGTGTTACTGAGTACAAGTGAATCTGGCATGCGAATCCTTAATTTTATTTTTAGGCACCTAATTTGCTTTCCCATTTGATGATATCTTCAGCTGAAATCGTAGGCTGCTGATCACTTGTTTTTTTCTCCTGCAGTGAATGTAATTGGACACTCTTAAACGTAGCACAACAGTTTTAAATGGCATAGAAAGTAAACGAAGGCTGCTAGATTAAAGAGAAGTCTCTCAATAGATTTGTGATTAACTTGCAACTATAATAAGAAATTACATGAAAATAGAAATGAGTAGGAAAGGTTAACCAGCTAGACAGGAAATTATTTCAACAGCAGGGGGGGTGAAAAAGAAAGGAAAGATTGCCTCTTTACAGATATACTTCTGAGATCAGCTGTTTCTCAAGAGCAATACACTAGAGCTAAGCAAATGTGTCTTGTAGGACTAAAAGATAAGGTTCAGATTACAGATCAGGATTTGTGTTCTGGTTCTCATCACTGGCTTTCTGCCCAGCCCAACACCTCAATTTCTCTTCCTTCCTGTTTAGCCTATAAACACATTAGGGGTTTGTATAATGCTTAATGACATGTTCTACAGACTGGAAGATATAACTGGACAACAGATAAAGCTTTCCATTCTCACATATCTCAGCCTTGTACTCACTTGGGCAATGATTGTTTAAGGTGGCAAAATGTACCAGAGATGAAGTCTATGCCCAGTTGCTATGATCACAAGGTTATGTGTGACTTTTTATTAGGAGCAGAACATGTGCCCACAGATAGTTAAGAATAATTCAATGCTTTCGTAAGAATCTCCCTTGTGAAAAAGGAAAAGAGATGAGAAGTGAAAAAAATAATTAATTAAATCCCCTTCTTGGACAGGCTGTCTGTTATTCTAATAAATAGTCAGATTTCTGGTCTTTTGACAGATAAAGGTAGTAAAGGAATCTCTTTCAATCTTCACAAAATTTGTAGAAATAAGCTTACTTCTTCACATTAAGTTATTTGTCAAATTTGTTTGAAAGCAGTTCAATAGATTTAAATGTTATCAGGAAACAACGTCCTTTGAGATAATACACTCAGAGTGTTTCTATAGGGTTGTTTTGTTTTTGTTTTTGGTTTTTTTTAGGGAAATCAGTTTTAAAAAAACCCACTTATTATTTCCAATAAGTTAGCTTGCACAGTTTGTAGCATGCATTCCAGATGAGCCAGTCATCACATGGCCAGTCGTCACATGGCCAGTTCCTGCTCTGTGTAACCAGCAGTTCCAAAATGAAGAATACTTTATTTTGAGACTTGGAAGATCCCTCTTTTATTACATGGTGACCCATAAAGGTCAAATTTATACCTACTGTAGTTCTACTAAAGGGAAAGGAATTGTTTCAGAGATGAGTTTGCCCTATAAACACTCACAGACTTGTCTCAGTTTGGGTCAGCTATCTACTTTATCCTGAGTGGTTTCGATTTCTTAAATTACCTCAGGATTCTCTCTTTTAATATCTTAACTTTTTTTTTTTTTTTCTCATACCACAACACTGGCACTATAGGTCCTTTCTTGGTCTGAATAGAACTATAATAGTAACATGAGTCCAAATTAAATGGTCATTGCCCTGCAGTAAATATTAAGTTTACACATTCTATTTCAGCCAGTTACATGAAGCCACACAACTCTTTACCCCTTACAGCCCCTGTGAACTCAAGGAGGTCACAAAGGGATAATAAAGCAGTATTTGGCCTGTACTGCTTTACGGGTTTATGATAAATAAGTAGAATAAGTAAATGAATAAGTAGAATAATGTGGGGCTTCATCCTGCAGCCATGTTGCTATTGTACCCATTTCCCTGTGGTTAAAAATAAATAATTATTTTTTAAAACAACAAGCTTTTCTGTATGATCTTAAAAATGAAAAAATTAACCAGGACACAGCTACTGTCAGTACAAAATAGGTCTGCAATGCCCTTAAGTTTATTCTTCACTTTTCGTTCACTTCAGTTCTATTGTCCTGCAAGCATCTCTTTGTTTAAGAAAAATGGATTTCACTTATTTGCCTTACAGCAAATTAGACATTAAGTTTTCCTCATGCATTCTAGAGAAGGACCATAATGTAGGAATGATATTAAGAAGGAGAACAAATGTTTCACAAATCACTCCAGATCATAGCAGGAGTTTTCTCGCACAAATGCAATTTCATTACTTATCTTCATCATCTAATCAGCACTTCATCAGGCTCATTCATAAGGCTCCTTCTTATGAAAATCAAAAATCTTATGCCACCAAAAGCTATTGTAGTATTAAGGTGCAGGCAGATGCCTTCTGAGGCTGGGCTCAGACAAGAAGTCCTGTAGGAACAGGTTTGAAGACTGAATTTTCTTGCCATAAAACACATCCTGTTGCCAAGCTGGAGCCAATACAACCATCACTCTACCAAAAAAAGAACAGTGTAAGATCTGAGAACTACAGACTATGGATCCATCTGAAAGGGATCCAGGGCTCCAGATGTGGGGCTGAGTAGAGGGGAAGAATCACCCCTCTCAAATTGATGGCAGTGCTTTTCCTAATGCACTCCAACATACCTTTTTTATCAGAAGGGCGCACTGATGGCTCATAAACAGCTTGCTATACATGAGAACCCTCAGGTCCTTCTTGAAAAGCTGCTTTTCAGACAGACAGCCTCCTTCATCCCATGCAGCCTGAAGTGATTGCTCCCCAGCAGGATTTTTCACTTGCCTTTGTGAAACTCCATGAGTTTCTCTTTTCTCCAGCCTGTTGAGATAACTCTGAATGGCAGCACAGCCACCCACTGTACCAATAACTTCTTCCAGTTTTACATCATCAGCAAACTAACTGAAGCTGCACTCTGTGCTATCAGCCACATCATTAATGAAGATGTTAAATGGTACTGACCCCAGTATCAATCCCTGGGATGCATCATCAGTGAATTGTCTCCCTTAGGCTTTGTAGCAGACTATCAGGACTGGTTAAGCACAACTTTTCATTCATCATTCTGGTGTCTACTCATGATTGCTTCCTTGTCCTTCACATGCCTGAAAATGGCTCCCAAGACTAGTTGCTCCACCACCTGGTCAGAAATCAAGATGAGGCTGAGCAGCCTGTAGGTGCCCCAGATTCTTGCCTTTCATGAGCAAAGGGGTGGCATTTACTGTCCTCCAGTTTTCAGGAAGCTTTCTCAATTGCCACAGCTTGGCAAATATACTAGGACTTAGGAGTGCAACCCCTAAGAGCCTCTGCACTTGAGCATTTCAGTTTGTTTACATGCCCTAAACTGCTTTTTATCCACCAAGTGGGTCAGCCTTTGCTGCAGATTTTCCCAATGGTCTTGGGCCTGGGATCCTGATCTTACTGGTAAATACTGGGCTGGAGGCAGCACTGAGCACTGGACTTCAAAGCAGGTGCTGTAAACAGCTTTCTACAAGCCAGATGCCTGTTTCTTGATGATTTTGCATGACCATCTCTAGAATCAGGCAGATCTTGTTCTATGTGTTAAACATTGATCACCTCGAGCTGTCACTGCAGCCAGAAATATACAAAAAAAATGAGGTAAGAAAACCAAACAAAATAATTTTCTGGGTTATCTGAATGTTCCATCTAAACTATGTAAATGTATCTCAGTGTTTGCATTTGGATTCTGGCCATTCAACTCAACTTCCAAAGCAGCTTTCCATCTCCAAAACCATCCAGCAAATGCCTTCTATAAGCGTGGTAGCTGTGCAAGAGAGGTAACACAAATACAAAGAAACTGAAATTAACCCACACGAACCTTAAGCAACAGAAAGGGGGTATAATAGTATTGTATCATGATGGGAATGAACAGTGATCCCCAATAGAAACCAATATTCTTCCATGGAAGTCTGAATCTGCAGGACAGATCCCAGCCAAAGATTTTAAGACAATACAAGACGGGCATTGTGTGAAAACAAAAGCAGATGGAAAACCTCAGCTTTACGTTACAAGCTGCATTACTCCCTACTCAAGCCACATTCATGCAGAGGAAAATGCAATCCTTTGAAACAACTCAAAACTTCCAGAGTTGTTTTGTGGTCCCTCGGTCATCTTCCTGCTATTCACAAGCATCCTGTGCCTGTAGTCTTCTCAAATGTTGCTCCTCAGAGACACCTGCCTGGCTTTTGGCTAGAGTATCTCTGCATTGCTAATGAGCAGACTTCCTTCCACACAAGGCGCTGTACTCTCATCTGATTGTGTTTCCTACCATCCGTCCATTCAATCATATCCTGCTTTGAACTTTTGCCCTTTTTAACTCTCTATGCAGGCTGACAATCCTGAGACATAAAAATACATAGATACACTTACGTTTATCTCCCACAGCCAGAGCAGCCTCAGGGATAGCGATTTAACGGCTCCTGTTCCGAGGATAAAGTTGTTTATAAATATGGATGTAACTGGGCATACCAGTGGGAGGCAACTACACAGTATCCCCAGGTGCCTCTCTAGGAGATCCAATTCATTTAGTAAAGCATCCTTCTAAATGCATACACACACTCACACACGTATGCACATACACACTGCAGCTCTTTAAATGGGCACAAAACATGGATCTTTCCCACTTGTATGAAAAGTTGTTAGAACGGTGCAAGAGTCATAGATCCTGATCAATTTGGTCTGTACTGCTATGCTCCCTCCACAGGAAGATAAATAAACACTAAGAGAGAACCATTTCCTCTAAAAAGCTTATTCCTTGTGAAATAAGGAGGCTGCATCTTTGGAGGAAGCTGACTGGACAGGACTCCTTCCTTCATTCAGTTCCCAGAGCTTTGCTGCAGGACCTGGTAAACAGGACACCATGGAATTTTAGCCAGGCAAGCTAAAATACCCAGTCCAATATATAAAAACCTAAGAGTGTAGTTAGTATCTTCTGCTAATATTACAGTGTTTGTTTGGGCTGTTTGTCAGAAGTGGAATCTTTCTTTGCTCTTAATCCATGAGACAAGTGGAAAAAATTCCTGCTGGCTGCTTCAGAAGGGGTGGTGGGGTTGCAGGCAGCAGGAGCAGCTATCACTGCAGCAAAACACACACTTTAGCCTGCAACTTTTGCTTAAGTGGGATAATTTGGTGGTGTGACAAACAGCTTTTCATCTTCAAGTACAGTTGTGAATGCCACTGTGTGCTCAGATTAGACAAACAACATTACAAAAAACTATGTTTGTAGAGATAACCGATGAATAAGACACCAGCTAGTGACATAACCTTTCAAATTATCTAAATAACTGATCGAGTTCAGAGGGGAACAACCTTTTAAAATCATTAGATTTTGTAAGCAGACGTAAAAATAATTAACTTCAAATTATGCATTCAGCGAATAATGTAAACTGCAGATTTCAAAGTCAGAATAACTGTAGTTACAAAGGCAAGCAAATGCTGCTTAGAGAACAAAGACATCGAAAACTGATTTTCAGGTGAGCCATTCAGAGTGAGAGCAGCAGGTTTGACTTCCTTTAAAGATAGGACACTGAAAAACAGGAGGTCCAGTACTTTACCTTTCTCTCTCCATTCTGTAAATGTTCCTTCTCTGAGCCTATGAATCACTGGGCTTTATAGCTGTTCATATGATAGTCATTCCCAAAATGATGCAGAGTAATTTGCAGACACTGGAAATCAAGTCCAAATCATCTCAGTTTTTTAGTTGTATTTATAAAGGGCAATGTTAAAATTATACTAGAGACAATGAGGAAAATTGATGCCAAATCCCATTATTTTCTTTTACAAATGTTGATAGGTACATACAGACACGAGTGAAAGAAGGCAAACCTGAAAATATTTCTCAAATCAAAAGAGGGTGCAAACACTTAGTTTGAGACAAAGGGGGTGGGAGGAAACATATCCTTTTGCAAAGCAGTGGCAAATAAGCAAATCACTGCTGAAGAAACCTTTCTTTCTGTTAGGGGAGTCTGGTAGGACAGTCAAGGATAGATGAGGAGGACAAGAGAAAGGCCTGATAAAGGCCTGGATAGAGAACCTGAATGAGTGAAAGAACACCAGTGGCATAGGGATGACTGAAAATCAGCAGGTGGGAAACAACCTGAAAGTGGCCTTTTCCTACACAGAAACAAGCTGCCAAGTACTTTTCTCAGTTTTGCCTATGAGCTGACACTGTGGAAGTGTTCTGGCTCAGCTGTGATGACCTCTGTCCAGTGACAAAAGGTTACTCACTTCACTGTCTCACCTTGATTGTAGAGTGAGAAGGATGGAGACCCCATATGAGATTTAAGATTCTTCTGCACTACAAGAAAGCAATTTAAGTCTTAAAAAAATGAAATAAAAGGCAGAGGAGTTCTTGACTTAGCTCCTATCAGTTGTCCTGGTATCTAAATTATCTTCTAGGCTCTGTGCCCATAATCTTTACGTGGTACTGTAGAAATGCAGAGCAATCTTTCTTTACCTGAGAGTGGAAATCAGTGTTAGTATAAGGAGAACAACCCTTGCAGGATTTACTGCACTCCAAGGACTTGGTCAGCTGTGTAAATTTGTTCCATTATGACTAGTTTCCGTATCACTGCAATATGCTGATGGATGTGCCTGTAAGATTAAAATCTGCTGTTACATCAGTGTAAAGCTAGCACAAGGCAGATACAAAGATTTTGTTTTTATATCTGCCTTGGTATCTAAAATATTTCTGCATTTAAAATCTTGCAGCATGCCAGTATCTATTTTGGGCTGTATGTACATGGAGGGCATAGCTCGCTCTCAAATTTCATAAAAGGACCTAAAAAGTCATGTGGCTACATACAAGACTTTTAGCAGACTTAAAGTTTGAGTGCAATGCCTGAAACCTTGCACTCCTTGACATATGGGCCAGGAGACAGGTGCAAATACCTGGTTTACCAAAGCATACCATTTGGCTGGACCTGAAATAGGATGGACATTCTCCTCTTACCACATGAAGGTGAGCTCTGAAAACTAAATTTCAATGCACAAATTGCTCCACCTGTCCTTCTGCCCACCCTACCTAATCCTGTAAATGAGAAGCACTTTCAAAAGTTTTCTAGGGCAGTTTTTGTTTGTCTCCAGCCATTTTCTCCAAAAGTGATCACAGGAAATTCTCATAAACTTTCGATCATATCTGCACCCAAGGCCAGCAAAGGCAATGAGATAAAAAGCTGCCAAATGGCACATTTTATGACACTTTAATCCACACTCTATAATAATGCAGGTTACCTTCCCCCTCCCCCCGCCCCCAATAATGGACTATTTATTTATTTATTTATTTAGTCTTCATTGTTTTTAAAAGACCATTAGGAAGGCTTGCCTGCATTTTCTTTAGAGATTAGCAGAAGGGGAAGGGTGGGTGCTTATCACCCACCACCTGGAGAAGCTAAACATACAAAAAGACATGAAGTTTAGACACAGACTTGGAAGGCTTGATTCCCTGCCAAAGCAGAGCTGGAGCACAATAACTCAAAGTCATGCCAAAGTTGAATAACCACCTGCTAGAATATGAGCTAGAAATGAAAGGAACACCTGCAAATTAAGACCAGGAAGGTGGGGGGAGGAGTTGCCCTTGAAAGGGAAGCAACAGAAACAGGCAGCAAGAGACTATACTGAGAACTAAAGTTTTCAAATAAATTAGCTTCAAAGTCATATTTGAGAGTTCAGCAAGGAAAACATGTCTCATAAATAAAGCAAGAAGGGGAACCACACCACAATCAAACTTATTAATCCTGATTCTCATTAGACTGATAATTTGATGTTCATATTTCATCAGCATTTCCAAAATAGTAGTAATGAATTCTTGTTGTCCTGGTTATTTCCAGATGCTGTCATTATCCATTAGTACTACCCATTCACTAACAGTTCAGGTAAAACATCAACTACAAGTATAAAATACCATGGAGTTAACTAATTTCTAAGAAATTCTATATATTGGTATCCATACAGCTTCCTCCTGAGTCCCTCTTCTGCCTAATAATTTTCATTGATTCATTTATTTTGTAGACCACTCACCAGTATGTGGCCAAGACTGTTTCTGGATAGACTGTCTGAGATTATAATAATGAAAAAATAGTCAACTGGAATACCAGCAAAATGTTATTTATTACTTAAAAACAACTAAACTATCATTCCGACTGTGTGCTCACATTTGTATTTACTTCTCACACTCCTTATTAAACAAAGAAGTACAGGTCCAAGCTGGACTCTCTAGTTCTACATAAGTAACTCTGATAATTAAAATTGAGGTACCAGGTTGAAGTACCCATTAACCAAGTTTAGTGTGCTATGGAGATAAAGTGCAATTCTGAAATAATTGATAGATGTAGAGAATAGCCTTTCCTTCCTAGGTTGTTTTGCAATACAGAAGCAGAGCTGAAGTAAACAAAACTAAAAACAGGAACATTTTACTCAAAAAAACCCAAAACAAACAAACAAAAGCAGAAAAAGGAGAAACTTGGTGGCAGTTCTGGACAAGGAGATGATACTCTCTGGCTGCTCTGCAATTTCTGTAGAAGTTCTCCACTCAAAAATAATTTAGGTTCCTTAAATACCATTTTATATAAATGTTAGGGATGCAGAAGTAGGTCTGTAGCAAATCCACTGAATCTCTCAAAGGAGGGTTCACATGGAAATTAATCTCCATAATATTGATATTGCTGATTTTGTTGCTGTTTATATTGCCTTAGTACTTAGAAATCTGCCTAGATACTCCTTTTAGCAGGCATCAATTAATTTTTCTTGTATCAAAAAATTGCCTTCTTTAATACCTATCATGAAGGATGTAAAATCTGAAGACAATTTTAACATGAAAGTTTCTTTATTCCACAGAAAAAAAAAAAAAAAAAAAACCAGAAAAAATGGTAGTACTTAATAGCCAGCAATAGATAAAATCCATTGCCCAATGCGTATTACAATCCATACCTCTTCCTCTGCCTGAAAGTGAATTCTTGAATTAGAAAGTTTCTGTGATAGCCATCAGCTAGGACCACAGGAAGGTCCACTATCTAATCATTGTAATAAAATTAATGGTTTTAAAAAATAATGTATATTTATTATGCTCTGTAAAAGAGGATAAATAAAACCAATTCCATGTGTAAGAATTTTTATCTTCTCTTTCACTTTGCTTTCTTTATATTTTTGCCCTTGTCTAGTCTCACACTTAATTGCAATAAATGGCTCCAAAATTAGTGCAGATATTAGTTTGATAAATTTGGATTCTATACCTGACTGGCATTGATGTTGGCTAGACCCTGGGGAAAAAGAGTGCATATGTTACATATATGTTTTATTTACATTTTGAAAAGAAATGAGAAACAAAAATGTAGTCTGCAGAGTCTTTACAGTGGATTCAGTTTCAGTGATATATGAGTCTCCTGTGCCAGTTTTGAGACTGCATAGTCCCCTTCCCTTTATCTTCATGTACTGTGTCCTAGTGGGCTGAAAAACACAGTTATTTTAGCCACTTCTCACATTTCTAGATGAACCCTTTCTTCAATCGAAGATGATGAAGTGAAATGAAATTATGAAAGGCAGAAAACATAGAGCCCAAAGTGTGACCTAGGAATCTTAATTTTCCTCAATCATTGCTGTAACGGAATGCAAGTCTGCAGCAGCAGGGGTGAAATTATAGTACAAATTACCATGCTATGCCAGATAAATTATTCTCTGCAGCATGGTTATTAAGTGATAGATAAATAACTAACACTGCAGGACTGATTGACAAAATATAAGTGACCTGGAGCTAAGCAGGGCACTGTGGAAATAACATTGCGGTGCGACTAATATTTTAATACTGAAATGAGATTTTCCAAGGCAGAAAAATCTTAAAATAGTATATGACTAAACCAGCTACAAGTTAAACAGGCACTAAGAGCTCTTCAGCTGAGAATGTCTAGCTTCATGACATGTCTCATGTAAATGTTTGTTAAATACAAAGCTGGGTACTGGTGCACTTTTTCTGCCTGAAGAGGACATTAGAGACTCCTGTTATGAGAGAGTGATGGGATTTTTCCATCAAATAGGTGTTATTAGATAGCTATCTTTTTTAAAAACAGCTTCAAAGATAATATGGGACATGGGATCAGAGGTTATTCGGTGACATGTGTCATTCAGGTTTAGAAACAGAGCTAATGAAGGGAGAAATTACACAGATTATTGTCAGAAGGAGCCCAAGAAATCACTGACCACATGGATTCTCTGGAGAGCTTTCTCCATTATTTCTACAGCTGGAACCTACTTCAGTTTGAACATTTCTGTGTAAAATGCTAGAATAACTTGTGTCTTACTATTTGTGATCTTTTTCAAATTTACCAAATGCTTACTTCTGGAATGTTTATACAAAGGCTGATGTTTGCCTTGAAAGGAAAACAGTTCTGCTCAGGTCATCCCTAGGAAATAAGAAAATTTTTATACAATCAAAAATAAGGGCACTCTCAGAATAGGATTTTAGACAAAACAAGAAAGCAGTGTTAACAGCAAGGAGAACACCAGCTTTTTAGAAACTGAATATCCATCTGACAATGGGCAAAAAAGCTGACTGGGAAACATGCAACATATGTTCCAGAGGGAAAGTCATGAATAACCACAATCACAAAAATACATAAAATACGTAATTGCACCAGAAAAAAAAAAAAACAGAACAACATATCATGAAAGAGAACTGAAAAACTTGCATGTTGTTGATCCAGATTTGTATATATTTTGTGCTGACTAGAAAAATTTGTTCTGAAATATTTCTGTTAGATCTTTCATTCATAATGTGCTGTAGAAGGAGCAAGCCATTTATCTGGGTGTCTATGAAGCTAGAGCACAGGAAAGTGAATTACTACAGAGACAGAAACGAACCAGCTTTCAAGCCTGTGGCAGACAGAGGTCTCTGGCCTCATAAAGGTGTGCTACACACAGGATCTTATAGCCAGGTATGTGCTCCAAACATCATTCTGGCCCCAGGCCTGGTAAGGAAACTTGGCTAGTGTACAGCTATAACAGCTGAGGAAATGAGACAGTATTTTGATAATGCTCTTGATTTCAGGGAAATGCCTGCTTGCCTGAAGATCTTAAAATATTCCATGAAGCAGCATTGACATGATGCTTAGAGTGACAGACTTTTTTTGCCTCTATGCATGTGTCACTACACTCATCAGTATATCATAGACAGAGGCAAGCTGCAAGAGGCTGAATAATAATTGCATGAGTCATGTGGATATTTAAAATCAAATTAAGTCTGTCTAATTTACTATCTGGGTAATGTAATACAGAACTACAGTAGAACTAAGAGATTTCTACAATAGATTAATAGTGAGTATCTCACTAGAGAAAGCTCCTCTGTGTTGCCCTACACACAGTCATGGCCTCTAATCTTCCCTAGATGCAGAACAAACTGAAAGAGAAAAAGAGAGAAAGGCAGAGAAAAATTGAGCCAATTACAAAGACCCATCCATGAAATAATGTGAATGTTCTGGTTACAGACAAACAGTCAGGACAATCAAGAGGCATCAAGCTGAAGACCAGAATCAGACACATCTAGTGGGGTGCTGCCAGTGGGTGGAGGAAGTCACAAAAAGAAAACAGCATAGCTCGCTTACTGTCTCCTTAAAGCAGAACAAAATGCTAGCAGGTGACAGTAAACACAAAGAGATTGAAGAAGATGGCTCTCTGGAGAAAGGCCCTTGTCAGAACTTTTAGAACACAAGAAAAAGAAAGGCAGATTTTTGTTTTCTTGTTTTCAAGTCAATTTTGAAACTGAGTGTAGCTCTGTAGGGAAGAGAATTGTTCCCTGGGGGAATTAGGGAAGTTGTAGAGTTCAAACAGAATGAAGAACAGGGGGGAAATCAATATTTTTTCTCTAGAGGATTGCTTTCAGTAGTTGGTGCTCTCTAGAATCAAGGCAGAAATTAAAAAAAAAAAACAAACCAAAACAAAAACAAATGTCTCCCACTCCTTAATTCTTAACTATTAAAAAGAAAAATGACAAGGGCTCGTTCATTTGGCATTTAGACTGCTGGAGTTTTGGACTAACATTGCTATCTAATATTTCATGACAATTCTGTGAAATTCCTTGAGGGGATGCTCCTTCTCTCCTTTCACCCTGCCTCATCATCCATCAGTTTACTTGTTTGCTCTCTGAGTGCTTCCTGTGCCCACAGGAGAAGTACTGCAAGGTCAAGTAATCAGCTGGTATCCTAATATGTGCATATTCTCTCTAGCATAACAGGGCTGATTTAAGGCTGGATGGCATTTCCTAGCCTTTAAAATGGAGGATGTTTGTATCCTAACCAGTGAGACTTCAATATAAATAATCCAGGTATCAAACCCTGACTATTTAATACTTTCCCTTTCAATCTTTTTCGGTAACTACATTTGCTTGCAGCAACAACCCAGGTGGTATTCTCCTACTCTCTGCATAGCACTGCAAAGCACAGAGCTTACAGCTCTGTCCTTAATTGGTAGTGGCATAGTGAGAAACACTGATGGTTCTGTAAAGTCTTGCATGCATAAGAAGATCACTGTTGTCTTTAATGTTCAGGTTCTCTGAAATGTCAGGTGTTTGTATTTCATTCTCCCCCTCCTGCCTTCTTCATATCTCTCTCCCCAAATGAAATCTTCACAGGAAAAAAAAGCGTAATCAGCTGGGAGCAGGTGGTTTTAAGCAAAGCAAATTATGTTTTCTGCTTCACTGGACTATCTCCTGCCCTGCAGTTTGGGAGAAATCCCAGAACATGCATGCCAGTCTCAGGGAGCTTCCATCAACCAGGGGCATTTTTGAAGGACAGCAAATTGGTAAGAGTACCAAGATGAAAGCTCAGTGGGCTAACCTGAATTTAATATGACATATTGCACCCTAGATTGTTGCTGTGTTGGTTTAATGCTGTGTTGGTTTAATGCTGTTCTGAACAGACGGCTCCAAAGTCTTATGGAAGTAGCTACTGGCATGACAATGGTTCAAAGTTGCTTTCCTTTGCCACCAAGGAGGAAATGAAATGTGAGTAAGGAAATGTCATTGTACCACAAATTTTTGGTGTAGACAAACCTCCAGACCAGTTTCTACAGACATTCGTTGAAAGAAACTGAAAGCAGATTCACACACACAGAATTGCTTTAAGGGAAATATTCATTCTGAAATCCCTACATGTCTTCCTTGCATCCTTCATGATGTGCAGTCTTTGTCTCAGTTGCCATATAGACTCAGTATGGCCAATGTATTCCATTTGTGCCACACTGAACAGGATATTTTACCATACCCATACTGAGCACAATCTAGGCTGCTGCTGAGTCTCTTGGAAAGATGACAATACTTGGGAAAGGACCAAACCCCCATTCTCCCCTTCCAGCTCTCATTTACAGCAATGGCCAGGAAGAAAGCTGCATGCTGGAGCTTCTTGTGCCATTTCCACAGGCAAGTTCTGTGCAGACGTGTTCTTGAGAGGGCCTGGAAGAGCAGCCAGGGCTGTCCTGTTGCCAGAGTCATGAGAAATGTAAGTGAGAAGGAGAGGGAAGGAAAAGACCAAATTTGAGATGGCCACTCAACTCCTGTGGCAGGGCAGTTACTCTATATGACTGCAAAATGTATGTGCTGACTCATTTTCTGTTTAAAAGAATGATTTGTGAAACTGGAGAGAGCAGAAATGCTACTTCCTCAGAAAATGGTCATGGTTCAGAATAGCAGCAGAGAGCTGAGAGTTTATGCTCAACAGCAGCTGTAGGACTAGAGCACTTCAAGATCTCTAGAGGGAAAACTGAGTGAGCCAAAGTTCCTTATGGAAGCATATATGACAAATTAGAAACTGGGACATGTTTTGGACATACATGGTTCACTTTCACTCAAAAGAGGAAAAATCAGTCACCTGTCCAGAGGTCCATGGGAAGTCTGTACTTATGAAAGAAGCCAAACCCACATCAGCTTTCTGTTCTCCAAAACACTTGACATGTGAAGCCTTCACCAGTTCACCTCAAAATAATTTGCAAATGCTGTTTCTCCCAGCCCATCCATTGATGCCATAATAATCTTATCCATCCAAGCACACATTTCCTATACAACTAACTACTTTATCTCTCCTACTTGCTTGTCAAAACAGCTCACTATGCTTGCTGATGCTCACAACAGAATTTCATCATACTTTCTTGAGTCTCATGAAAGGGTGGAGCCTATGCAACCTTTCCTTTTCTGGCAGGTGCTGAGAATTGCCTCTGGGGAGGAATCTAAGTGTGGCACAAGTAAGTAGGTTCTCTCTCAAGGCTCAGTTTTTTGCTCTCTGATCTGAAAGCTCTACACAGCATCACTTCAATTCCTCCCTAAATATCACAATCTCTGAATGTTTCAGAACCATTTTTTCAGAACCATGTTTTTCTGTTTATGTCACAAGATTGGATAACATTTAAGCTAATTGCTTGAACATAAATATGAAGTTTGCTCTAGATCAATGCCTTAAAGAAATGATGAATTCAGGGCTTGTTTTCAGTGGAGGACTTTTCTAGTATTTCCAAACACTTCATGAAAAATCTTGCTTCCAAAAAAATTAAAGGAAGTCTGAATATTTATATAAATTTTTCCTGTTTACTGCGTATTTTTCCCTGCACTTCAGAATTGATCCTGACACTAGCAATTTATGAGGCTGGATTCTGTGGCCAATGGCACTAAGACTTGAAGGGTTCAAGACAAGTCCATGTCCAAGTCCCAGCCTAGAAATGGGTCAGCTCTGGGCCCTAAGGAAACAGGCACACTCTGTGATCCAATTGACTGCAGTACAACCCCAGGTCTTGGCATCTGTGCTCAGGTTTCTCTTCCCAAAATCCATTTATTTTAAAGGTGAGATGTTGGGGAGGAGGGAGAGGAGCTATAAGAAACAAATGACTAACTGCAAGAGGCAGCAATTGAACTCAGCATGTTCTGCTAATACACACCTGATAAAAAGCATTTTTTTCTCCTCACTGCAAGCAATCTGTTTTATTAACATTGAACGATAATGTGGAATGACTGTGAAGGAAAAAAATGTTTAAAATAATAAAGAGAAACCCTGCAGGTGGGCAAGATTTATTTTAATAAAAGCAAGAGAATAAATACATTTTGGGACATTTTCTGCCCCCCTCCTCTTTGGAGGGTAAGATGTGATGAGTCTGGTGGTGTCAGTCTTGCCAGCAGGAGGGCAGTGACAGGTTGAGCAGCGTGTCTGACAGGACTGAAGTCAAACCTCCAAGAGAAGTAGTGCAGTGCAGAATGGCCAATATTACAGATTATGTGGGGGAGAAGGAATGCACAAGGGTTATTCAGATATTATTATACACGGCAAAAATAAACCCTGAAACAACAACCCACAAACAAATCAGGATGACAGCTCTGCAAAAAAGCAGCAAGAAATGAACTCCATCTGATTCAAATCATACCGAATTACAAAGAAAAATTTCACTAGCAACAGACAAGCATTACATCTCACACTCCTTTAAGGGGGCAGATAGAGTTGCACAGGGCTCATATGCTTGTAAAAATACAGGTTTTGCCTCTTTAGATTATGTTCAGGCTGAAAGTGATGGATGAAGTCCAACATGATACCTTCTTAGCATTACATTCTGCTGTGACCACATAGCTCCTGCTCAGTGTTTGAGTGTCCAAGAGTTATCAGGTAATGGCAGTGTCACTCCCACAGCAATTACTCACTCAAGTAACAGCTACATGGATGTGTAGCACATTAGTTTTTCACAGCGTGTGATATTTTTGCTATTATGGTGAAAAATTTATGCTTAAAACTTTGAAGTTTTTTCTCTGAACATGTTGTGCTAATCTCTTTTTTTTTTTTTTCTCCACTTGTCTTCAGAAGCCATCTCCTCATGCCACTCACTCCTCAGGTTTGCAGCAAACTGCCTGCTGAGCTATGAGGTCCTGGAATTCTTGTTGTTGTAGTTTTTATCAGTGTTCGGCAGCATCTCATCTTATCTAACACACTTCTGTTGGAAAAAAGAATTTGCAGGCTTTCCCAATCTTTCCCAATCTTGCATCTTGCAGATTTGCCTACACTTTTAGGTTTTAATGGTCTTTTGGACTATCACACATTGTCTGCATCAACTAGGTGTTTTAATACAATCCCTATGACCCAAGAACAAATCTGGGAAGCTTCAGTCCTCAAAACAGAGTAAGCAGGAAAAGGTTTATTTGATATTGCATCCTATGAACATCCTATTTTTGCAAAACAAACATGAAGTGTCAGCATGGATCTCCATTCCAGAGATCAGCTAACCTAATCAGTCGAGTAGCTGGCCATAGGGATAATGGGAACCCAAGGGCAGAGCTGGGCAGAAAATGCTCAATGCCAGCTTAATCATTAAAGAGGGAAGCAAACAAACAAAAAAAAAAAAAAAAAAACACCAAAAATAACAAAAAAAAAAAAAAAACCCAAGACAAACAAACAAACCAAAAAAAACCAACCAAAAAGACCCACCATTAAAATAAAAGAGAGTGACAGAGAGAGATCAAGAAGAAGAAACAGCAGCTTTGGACAGAAGAGGGGGATAAGTCCTATTTGCAAATGTTGATCACATTTGGTGATTAGTCTCAGCCAAAAAAAATGAAGGACGATTTTTTTGGTAAGATTTCAAGACGTACATGGATTTCTGTTCTAAAATAGTTTTTTTTCTGTGGAAAAAGGGAGCTGAATAAAAAGACATTGAGAAAGGTCTAGCCTCAAATAGCAAATGGGAACACTTAGTGTCAGGCTGAATGCAATGTTTCAGTTCATCTTCTCCCTGCTTCCCTCCCCCCAAACCTCTATTTTAAATGTCATATACACAATATTCTGCTTTATTTTAAAACACATTTCTCCTGTTCAATTGTGTAAATAAAGAAAAAAAACCAAAAAACACAGATGAGCTGTTATTAATAAAGCTCTGCTTGAGGGAGCTAGAGCAGGACATGACAGAGCTTTTACAAATGTATACCAAAGACAGTGGCTCAGTGCACTTCAAGATAATCCAGGGTGAATTTATCTGGGAAAGAGGGAGGAGAAGGCTGAAAGAAGAAAGAGGGGGGGGGAAACTGCACTTTCCAGCCTTGCTCAGGACAGGTAATGCACTGCCCCAAGGTAGAGTGTGTTGACAGGGACAACTTTGTGAACTCCCATGTGACACATCTGTAAGAGGCCAGTAATGTTTGCTGTTTGGTGACAGCAGGTTTCACACTGCTGGTTTATGGCTTACCCTCTCAGCAGTAACTTTGAATTCATCAGAATAGGCTATTCTAACAGGCTATTCTACATATAAGGCTGACACTGCAATTTATTGAATCCCACACATTATACCCAAGCATATGTCCCCATGTGAAATGTTGTTTTACTCATTCAGCATTCATGTGGATGATTTCTTGTGCCTCAAGTATTTAATCTAATGGGCACTTTTAGTATACACAACTACAGGCACTAAGATTAAGGATTTAAAATACTAGACCAATATATTATATAAATGAAAATCTCTTTGGCACCCACAGATATAATATAGTATTTGGGCTTTCTGACCTTGAGTACAATTTCCATATACTCATTAAAAATTGATAGGACTTCTCATTATCCATTCCCCTCTCCTCAGCCCTCCCACCCTTCTCTCCCACATCAGAGCCGCCCCCTCCGACTCCCTGGTCCTGCACATCAGTCTTATGGACACCTCCAGGGGTGTCTGGGGCACCTCTTCCAGGCTCTACAAGGAGGCTGCTGCTCTCTGTAATCCATAGGAGCATGTCAGGGAGCCCACCTCTTTCCTTTCAGCCAAGGAATTAAGACACACACTTATTCCCAAACATGAGATGCAAATGAAGCTTTCCACTGCCACAAAAGTCCTTAAGCTGCTTGCAGCACAGCACTAGGTGTCTCAGAAACCTGCTTCTCTGAGACATCACTCAAGCAACAACTCGGATTCTAGCCATCCTGTTGTTCAGGCAGCAGCACAATAGTTCATTCCTCGTATTTTGGGGAGTTTATTATTCCTGTTTTATAAAAGGCTTATCCATTTTACAATTGAATTAATAAGAGAAAAAGCTTTAGTGGGGAATAATGTGTATCTAATTATTAATGTACTATAGAACTTAGCTTTTATATTGCAATTTATATTGCAATTACCTTCTTTGTGATATAAAGCAGAACAATACAGAGGAAGAACTTCTTTATTAATGCCTAATTGCATGGTAATTTAAAATATTCAAGTTTCTTTAATAAGGTGCTGTATGAATGTTACCTAATTTGACAAGATTAATTATACAATTAATTTGAGACTGCTCTCAATTAAATTAGTAAAAATTCTTAAGAATACAGGAACCTAACATGAAGTGAGATACCTATTAAACAGGGTATTAATTAGACAGAGATGAAATAATGCATGCTTTGTTAATATAAAGGGCATTGAGGAGTTGGTAAAGATGTATTATTTCATTACTTTAATAAAATAAAGGTAGTCCAGGCACAAAACAATTTCAGTGAATCCTTCAGAAGCTTGTGTAATAGAAGTCAGTGTTAGTTCTGCTACAGGAACTGAAGAGACTGATTCTCACCTCAGGTCAGACTTATTCCAAGTCATTTGATCCAGTAGAACTACTACAATGTTATTGCAGGATGAATTAATGTACAGTCCAAATGGAGAAATGGGAAATGAAGGTAGAGGTCGGTCGTGGATGATAAAATATGCACCAACTAAATTTGTATTTGAAAAATGAAAAAGAGTTATGTACCCTAGCATCATAAATTCATAAAATGAAACAGGTTAGAGTTCAGAATACTAATGGAAGGAAACAAGGCAAAAGGCAGGGTCACAACCGTGGACTTCAGGAAGAAGGATTTGGTTCATGGACCTGCTTGGAAGCATCCCAAGGAAACAGTCCCAGAGAGAAGCAGGGCCCAGGAGACCTAATTGACTTTCAAGGGCTACATCTTCCAATATCTAGAATAGCTCGTTCTGCCCTGCAGACCAAAGGTGATAGGAGGCCTGCAGGGATGAACAAGCTGTTCCTGACAAAAACCCAAGACAACATGGAAGTGTGCAAGGGAGGGAAAACAGGGGTTAGGCAAACCATGTGCAACAAAGACACCGTGCAAGTGTGCAGAGATGAGATTACAAAAGCCAAAGACCACAGGGATCTCAGTCTGAAAAACTACATGAAGGGCAACAAGAAAAGCTGATAAAACAGCAGCAAAAGGAATACTAGGGAAAACATGAACCAGCTGAATGGGAATGTGGATCTTTAAAAAAAAGCCACAAAGTCAAGTTCACCATGGCTTCTTCATCTCTTTTAACTGCTTGTATCCAGTATCCCACACACTGGAGGCCAGGAAGAAGCTCCAGAGCAAGGAGAACTTGGAGGAGATAGGGAACACTTAGACAAATGGCATATACATGTTCCTGGGACCTGATGGGAGGCACCCACAAATGCTCAGGAAGCTGACCAGTGCCACTGTGAGGCCAGTCTTGATCATCTTTGAAAGGTCATGGGGATCAGGAAAGGTTTCCGTCTTAAGGGAGAGGCAATAGTGGGTACTAACATTTTCAAAGGCTGGATCACTTTCCTTCCATTCTGAGATGGCCCACACAGAGTATTTCAGACATGAATTCTTGCTCACAGCCTCCATTGTATTAATCACAGCAAAGTTCTTGTGAGATGGAGAAGCTCTGTTAAGCACTTCTTGCTTTCAGGGAAACTGACTTCAAATGAGCTGCCTGAGGTCAGAGATGAAATCTACTTTACTTGAACTCAGTCATACTGAGTATTAGGCTATCACTCTTCACTAGAGAGTTGTTCACATTTCTACCATGTCCAGCTTATAAGGACAATAAAGTTTCTGGCAGAATATTTTTACAGCACTCTCCACAATGAATGTAATCAAATTTGTACCCATCCAGAGTGGTATTTCTCTCATCTGGCTTCAGACTTCTACAATGTGAACATCAACATCCAAGCTAGTCACTCTGTGATCCCTTTGCAAATAAAAGGAAAGCAGAGGAAAGGAAAGAGGAAAGCAGACTCTGTTAGATGTGAATTACCAGATCTGTTAGGTATCTGTTTAAGAGGTCATGTTTCATACTCCAGAACTGCCTGTATCTGTGCAAAAAGGGACCCTAGCATGACTAGCTCAGGAGAATTTTCATCCCAAGGATCTCAGATGAAATATCTTAGTTCATTTTGTCTGGGAAACAGAATATACAATGTCACTGATAGGACCAATGAGAACAGAACCAATTGCAAATGCCAAATATTTGGAAGCTATCCACAGAGTGACCTTTAGGGAGATATTCCTCAAATAAACTGCAAGAGCAAATAAAATCAAAACAGGCATTCCAAGAACAGGAAGAATCTTGATTATTAGATATTATAGCTCCTTCATGTGAACCCCAACCTTCTCTCTGTTTCAAACTCAGTCAGACAACATGAGTTCAGGTATTTGAATCCAACCAAAACAGTTAGTTTTTACTAGTAGTATTAGTAGTATACTATGTGTACATGTTATTGTAATAGACTTTTCTATAATATGACAAGCTAGTCACCATTACTTTGAAGATATTTTAAGGATTTGCTATATATGTACTGAATTATTTTACTGTATAAATTAGGCCTATACTGCACTACAATTAGACAAATACAAAACACAAAAGTTTAAGGAGATTTGAAATTTTCAAGCTTGTAAGTTTCTACTTCCAAGTTTACTTTAAATTTCTCCTTTGTAGAAACGTGAGTTTAAAATGTGTTCTCTGAAGCATTTTTTTATTTAGCAGAAACATGAAAAGTTTTATTGTCTTGGAATTAAACAACCAGCCTCTACTCATTCAGACTAACACCTTGCAACACATAAGATTCATTCAAACTACTGCACTCCAGTGTTAAAACCAGTGCAAATTTATTTTTGAAAATGAGAATTGTTTTGTTTCTTAGCTAAGCAGTTTTGCTGCTACATGATTTGCTGCACTGGTTTGATGGACAGTCCATAAGCATAGCTTCAGCCTTTCTAAAATGGCATCTCACAAACACAGTGAAAATATGGGGAAAACAGCCATTTCTGTGCATGGAGTGACAGCAATTCCCATTCCTATCAGTGTCTGTTGAATGCCCAGATATAAATGTCACCTGAGCACGGTGCTCCTAAGAAGTGTCTTCAAAACCACAAAAGGTATTCTGCAAAGCTCCATCTCTTTGACCAGACTTTAGGAATCTTGGAGTAGATGATTGAAGAGAGCATGGCTGGAGGCAAGCATTCAAACCAATTGTTCTGCTGTGTCAGAACAAGGGCAGAAGGGATGACACATTCAAAGGGTCCATTTAAAATTTCAACAACAGAGGGTAACAATCCAAGTTTTTCTAGCTTCCAAAAGCAGTGATATTTATCCATGTTAATTTAAAAAAAAATTAGAAGATGCATTTATAACACTCCTCAACCCATCAAGGATTTCCCCTCCTTTATCATCTTTATCCTGTTCTGCAGGCCAAAGACTTTGCATGAAAACATATAAGTTTGTTATATTTTGACTTGAAATTACAAATCTGTGGCTGTGGCAAATCCACTATGAACAAGAGACAGCCACAGGTTCTTCTTACTCTGCTTATGTATGAAACACTTAACTAGATATCTCTGCTCATTAGAGAGGGTTTGAGGCAAAGCAGAAAGCTGATGTGCCCAGACCCACATCATCAGAACAAGAGAACCACCTGAAGTTTGCTTCAATATTGTCAGTCAGAGATGGGGCAATTCTAAACTAAATGAGAACTTGCCAGCCATAACTAAACCACAGGAATGGGGAATGTGCTTGAAAAGAGACATTTAAATGGCAGAGCTGTCAACCTTCCTGGCATATCTGTATGTTTCAGTTTCTATGCAGTATCTTTCCCTCCTCATGAAGATCCCACTTATTTCTCCAGTTTAGAAAAGATTAAGTGCCCACAGGTGTACCCCAAAAGCTGTGAACTACTCATTCCTACATTTCTACAAGTTATCTCTAACCTTAAATTTGGCTCAAACAACTGTCACTTCAGAGAAATGTGTGAAAGGAACCAGACTGTGTCTCCAACTACAGTCTACAGAGTATAGCAAACACCACTGCAGAACTCATCTTCCCACTCTGACAAGTGTAGTTAATGAAGTGCAGGCCAAAATCTTGCAGTAAGTTGCTTTATACATATCCTGTACTACTTAGTTTCAAAACAGAGATTCTACTTGCAGGGAAAACTTCCACTTGGGAATGTGTTGCCAGTCAGCCTAGCAACATGCCCCTCAATCTGGAGCATGTGTGGTCTCCAAAGGCAGCACTTTGGGACTGTCTGTCAAAACAGCAGCATCCCATTCAGAGACAAAGTGTTAAAGTAATCTCATGTCTTTTACAGAGTTATGCTCAAGCTAGGACTTTTCTTTTAATGAAGCTTGCTGATCAAGGTTATCAAGTCAGGTAGTCAATAGCACTGAACCCTTTTATCAGCTCTTCTTGGTAATTATAAATTATTTGCCATTAGACAGTATGCTAATTCTTAGACTCCTACAAAGACCTTAATCATTTGAGTGCATTTTATTATTTTCTAGTCTAAACATCATGGACTCATCATATAAAGTATCCAATAACACTTAATTATTCTAGATAGTTAAATGATGCTAAACCAATCAGAAATTATATTTGAATTTATTAGTCTTCCTTCATTATTTAGCCAGCACAATGGAACAACAGAAACAAAATACACCCAAGAGATGAAGTGCGAACTGAGCAACAAATGAGACTCTGAAGTTAGTGTATAGAAAGATGAAGCAAAATGTGTGATTAACTTTCAGAAGGGAGAGGGCAGGAAAAGTAAAACAGACAGATCTGTACTATGAGTTCTCCTCTGGGTCATATTATTGCTGATTTAGACCTGCCACAGGCATGTTAACCCTGAGAGACATTTCTGTACCTGAGGTTGGCTTCCTCACATTAAAGCCTTTCTAGTTATTGTTTTGCAGTTTTAGGAACAGATCCAACAAAGTTGCCTAATACCTATCCAAGGGCAAGCTTTTGAATTCAGACCTCTGATTCTGAAAATGCTGTCCAACTTTCACCTAGCTCTTGCCCCATCTCTCCTCTCCTCCTGTCTTCCTAGACTTTGCAAATAACCTAAAAAACCTTTTCTGCTGAGAGTATCTGTAACAAAAATAATTGTTAGTCCAGGTGGCTGCCTCCTACCTAAGCATTTTCTTACAGATGCAGTAATCTGCCATTTAAGTTATCTCTGCTTTGTCTGGCTGGCACACATAAAGCATTTGTGTAGCTCCTCACTGGAGTCCCACATGCAAGCAGATGATAGGTGTTATTGTGAACCACAACTGAAAATGTTTTCCACAGCCCTATCTTTCCCATGAAACCCTGGCAGCACAATAAAAAAGCATCATGTTGAATTCCTTCTGGAGTCCTTATTATCCTCCTGCCAAAAGCCTGCTCAGTCTTTAAAAAGAAAGGAAAGAAAAAAAAAAAAAAAAAAAAAACCAACAAGAAGCAAACCCACAAACCTCCATAGATCCAAAAAAAGAATATTTGTTTAAATAGTGGGTAATAGCAGTATGTAATGTTTCACCTTTCCCTTTTGCCTGCATTAGCACAGCCTCTGTATCAGGAAGCATTTTGGCATAAGTAGATACGGCCTTAAAAAAGAATCTCCCACACAGGAAAAGACACATTCTGGGCGACCAGAGCTGGCTGCCCCTCTGGGAAAGTATACCCTTTAATTTAAGCTGAGGCTACTTTTAGCTTCTGTATGTGTAATTTAAGACTGCATTTGCTTTTAAGTGAGTTGCAACATGTTCTTTTAACTGGGTAATGGATCAGGCTGCAGACTCTTCCACTGCTGAGATGTGGCTCTAAATAAAACTGAAAGAACTGCCCAATGGGGTCAGACCAGAACTTATTTTAACTTAATATCCTGTCTCCAACAGCTGCCAGTATCTGCCAGGTGAAAAAATATAAAAGCCAAAGAAGAAAGGACTGACTGATTCTCTCCTCTGTGAATTGTCCCAGCCCCTGGCAATCAGTAGCTTAAAAGCACTGCTGAAATTAGCTAACAAAGTCAACACTGACACATAGATTTCAGATCCAGAGACCTTTTCCAAAGTTGTTCCCACATATATCATTTTTCAAGTAGCAAACAAACCTTTCCATCGTCATCACTGACTTGTGAGAAGGTGGAGTGAAAGTAGAATGGTGCTGATAATCCCATCTCAACATTCAACAGGGAGTGTCTTGTGCATATGTATGTATAGAAGGAGATGAAAAGTCGAAAAAGCAGGACAGCTAAATCTAAATTTTTGGATAGTAAGGGAGTGTACCCATAATTCACTAAAAATACCCATAAAATATACAGCAACTCCTTTTATTATTACATGTTATTTGAATCTCTGTAGTTTTCAATATTCAGTATTTTTGAAGCAATTTTTTTTTACAGTCAATGCATTCAACCCTCTTATTTCTTGCTATTTTGAATGCATGCATGCATGCTTATACCGTAAGAACTTCTTACTTGTTCTATTTAAATATGGACTGAAGATACTGAAGGACACTTTTGCAATACAGACAAAGCAATAAACACATGAGGTCCCAGATTTGCTTAGAAATTCCTGTCTCAAGGCATTTTGATCTGCTCTCTCTGCTAGTAAAGTGTAAACAGCACTGTAAGAATCAATCCTGCACACCCCTGTCACACCACTGGCTGAACAATCTTTGCTGTCCACAGCTCCTTAGGGAGGAGTTTCTCCACTGTCTGCACTGACATGCATAACACAGCCAGCCCAGGGCTCCCCACACAGACACTAATGCACTGTAGTGTCATTGTTATTTTTATTTACTCACAGAATGGGAAGCTTGATACAATGCTAAACAAAACAGACACGGTCCTGCCCCAAGGAGCTTTTATGCTTTCAGGTCTGCCCATTCCAGTGCCACAAAACAACTTGAGCCTCTAGAGCTCCCTTGAACTTTCAGTTTCTGCTGGAAAAGGTGACAAGTTCATCCAGAAATGCCTGTGCCAATTTGACACAGTATTACCCTACAACTGTCTGCCACTGCTTTTTGGCTGGCACAGGCTGATGGAACACTTCCCATTTAGTTCAGCACAAAAATCAGGCATAAAACCCACCCTGGAAAACTGACCAGGCACAGCTGGGGAAGGTAAGGGATAAGCCTGAGATAGGTTATTTGGTTCAACAGGTTTCCACAAAAATAAGTGAAAAAGCATTGACATTAACCTGGGAGAAGATGTGCACTACCTTTTCTGAAATCAATCTGATCTGAGTCTTAGACCACTGAAATTTTCAGCAAATGGATTCCACACAGGCCCCACACAAAAAAAAAAAAAAAAAAAACAAAAAAACAAACAAACAAAAAAAAAAAAAAAAACCCAAAAAAACCAAAAAAAAAAAAAAAAAAAAAAAAAAAAAAAAAAAAAAAAAAAAAAAAAAACCAAAACAACCAACCAACCAAAAAAAAAAATCCAAACTGAACCAACACAAAACTACTTCAAAAGTTGGGCTGACTTTTAGGAGAGAACTGGGGTTGTTTTTTGGTTGCTAGGAAGTAGCAAAAATTAGGAGGACCTTCAGCTAGAGCAGATGCCTCCCAGATGTCAGCTGAAAGAGAAACGTGTCTCTATGTCCCCTCCACGTGGTGGGTGGGCACAAAGAAGGGGAGCTAGCAATGGGGATCAGACCCAAGATATCAGAGTGCCCAAACTTCACCCTCTCTGCCTTTGAAATGAGGCAGAGGGACTCAGAAATAATTTGCAGCATAACTCTGGGAAAATGTGTGCTGAGGATGTCATGAAAGGAAGGTGTGAATCAAGAGCTGAGGGCGAGGAAGATGAAGTTCTCTTTTTATCCCCCATAAATCTGCACCTGCCAGGGGGATTCGATCTGCAGACACAGCACAGGTGAAGGAGCAAGCAAACCTGCAAAACATACATCACAAAATGAATGCACTGCATAGTACATAAGTTTCATTGCTTAGCACATGAACATTTCCACCTTTCAAGCCAGTAGTTAAACTGAGAAAGAATTATAGCTCTTCTTTGGAAATTATCTAGCTATAGGAAATTAGAATTAGTATCAGGTTTCAGAGTTTGGAAAGCAGAAGTTAAAGGACAGACACCAGATAAATGTAAAAGTCTGTATTTTGGTGAAGAAAAGGCTATACAGCAGCTCATACCTCCTCTCCTAATAATAAGTTTTCTTTTGTAGGTGTGCATCCTGTAACCATGAATAAGAGTCAGAATGGGAAGGGGTTATTTGAATCATGACAGTGAAGACAAGGGAGTGTGTGCCTCATAAGTGGTCAGTTAGATTTCATTAAAATTTGCAGATAACCTTTGAGGATGAGGTCATGAAGGTCCTTAAAGACATCCATCTTTGCAGGCTGCTGATGAGTTTTCTGGAGCTGCAGGACATTATGCACGGCTATACTGGACAGACATAGGGCTTTAACGAAGTTTTGGTTAACACATTAGGATGATCAATTCATCAAGAATACCCCCTAATGATAGTTTTTCCTCTTGCATCAAATTTTTGTTGGGTATGAAATATCAGATGGAATATTATAGACAGCAAGGTCATCTATGGTATTGATAAGCCTGGAGATAATTTCAATCCCAAGTAAAAAATATAAAATCAGGATTTTTGCATTTTGCTGTTTCTTGGAAGTCTTAGCAGCAGTGGTACCTTGGACACTAGCTCCTCCCTTACACAGAACAATGTGAACACTGTTCCCCTGTGCCTATGGCCATATAACCCCCTGAGCATTAAGGAGGGAGATCCATCCCTGAAAATATGAAAATGGAGTTTATTCTCCAACACTGAGGAAGAAAAGTACCACTCTGTGACACAACACCACCCTGTCCATCATACAATTACAGACACTTGTTCAGTCTGGTTTTAGCCCTCCATGTAGTTTACAATACCAACAAAACATGCATGCATCTTTTATGCTCACCATCTTCTCACACCACTGGGAGCTGGATAGTCACAAAAACCCTATCTAAGTGAGGGAGAAACAGGCATGAATGCAGAGCATTATATTACATAATTCTTGTCTCTTCATCCCGTATTTATGCTTGCAAGGTAAGATAGTACTTTTTACATACAATTGCAACTTTTTTTGTGGTTATTCATGCTTTGGAGAATGCTGCTTTAGGCATTCAATAGCAATTATACTTGGTGAAAAGAACATACAATACAAATTAGAGCAATATAGATTTTCCTCCCTGTTACTTTAATGTTTAGTTACCCTGTTAGATTTAAACTGAGTACATAATGTTTAAGAAATTACTTTCACTAAAACCCATTAACTGACAATTAGAAATAGCATTTTAATCCAAATGAGTGCAGCAAAACATTGCTGCAATTAATAGGTACGTTGGAGCAGTGAAAAATCCACTCTAAACCAAAGTGTATCCATGGTGGCAGGTTGCTTATATCCAATACTTAAAAGCATCTTGAAAACTGAGGGTAAGAACCTCAGCCAGGGAAAGCAATGGAGTCACTCCCATTTGCATTCACTGAGGGCTTGGCCCTGTGACTTAAGCCCATATTTCACTGCTTTGGAAAAACTCATTGCTTACTTGTGACCAGGCAAGGGATGAGGAAGAGGTTTAGGGCACAGGATTTATGCAGCCAGGTGCCAGCTGAGTGAGGAGCAGGAGTCTCTGGCCCACAGCTTATGCTCATCATTACTCATATTCCTCCTCTTGCCATGTGCATCTCCTCCTGGCAAAGGCAGCATCTTCTTTCCCCTCCTTTTTTCTTCCTTGCCTCTTAGTTTGGACAGCAGCAGGGGTGACAGTACCACATGTCCTCTGCAGAGATGTAACACTTGAACTGTGACTTTCTGATACAGGTGAGTCTGAGCAAGCTCCTCTGAGTGGAACCTAGTATCTGCTTGGCTTGTTTCTTCATGGTAATCTCTTTCTGCTTTTTAACACTGTTTTTTAAACTATTTTAAAGATTTATTCAGTCAAAATTTCTTTCCTTTTGTAACTGTGCCAAATCAACATTTCTCTAGTATTGCCTAGAGGACAAACATTTCTTTTGCCAATAGCTGCAGAAGATGCTTTGTTTGCAAGGACAGAAGTAAACATTTCTAGCAATCATAGTTAAAGCTCATGTGCTTGACCAGTAGTTTAGTTTTTTATGATGTGTGAAGAACAAGATGTACTTCTCTCCTTCATCTCTATTTTAAATATATGTATTGATTTAACTCCAGACAGCCACCAAGTACCACACAACCACTCACTCACTTCCCCAGCTGCAGGACTGGGGAGAGAATTGGAAGGGTAAAAGGTAGAAAACTCAGGTTGAGATAAAGATAATTTAATAGGGAAAGCAAAGGCCATGCACACAAGTAAAGTAAAACAAGGCATTCATTTCCGGCTTCCCATGGGCGGGCAGGTGTTCAGCCATCTCCAGGAGGGCAGGGCCCCATCACATGCAATGGTTACTTGGGAAGACAAACACTACCACCTCAAATGTCCCCCCTTTCCTCCTTCCCCTCACTTTATATTCTCAGCATGATGTAAGACGGTCCAAAATATCTCTTTTGTCAATTTGGGTCACCTGTCCTGACTGGCACCTGCAGTCTCCTCACCAGCATGGAAAGTAGTAAAGGCCTTGGCCTGTGTATGCCCCAATCAGCAATTAAAAAAAAAAAAAAAAAATATATATATATATATATATATATATATATATATATAATTAACCTTGTGTTCAGCACAAATCCAAAACATAGGCCCATACCAAATGGCTTGTAAAGGATGATGAAGATACTTACTCAGAACAATGGTCCTTATACCCACAGGAGGCAGCCCACCTCTGCTAAAAGTTTATCCTTCCTCTAAAAATCAAGTCTCATCCTCTGAACAATTTCACCTTTAGCCATTTAATTTAAAGCATGGAACTTTATATAGCAACTAATCTCTGTGTGGCCTGGCAGAGCTAGTTGATTGTCACAGATAATTGGTTGATTTGGACAGCATTCAAGCTAGTGGCCTTCTATATCCAAGATAATCTCTCCTCAAAATATACTCTGCACTCTTCTAAAGGTAGCATAGAAAGACCATCATCATTGCAATTTTGCTGAAGAGCAATATTTAATAACTGACTAACAGACCATTACTTGAATTGCCTACCTCTGTCATTTCAGCAGGGCTAAAATAGGAATTCCCTCTCAGTCTTCCAGAACATAAGAGGTTTGTAATCGACTATTTGTGTGAATCTGGAGGCATGTAGGTAGTCATGAATTGTCTGCTTTCCAAATAAAGAAAATATTTAATTAGCGTCAGTAAGCCTCTTGCACAAACAAAAGGTTTTCCCTGGCTACGCCTGTGTGTGACAGAATTCCTTTCTGTGCAGATAGACCTGTGCTAACAGCAAATGGCACACACTTATCCAACCTGCAGCACGCAGGGCACACACAGTAGCTGGGGGCAAACAGTGTATTTGCCTTTATTTACACTCACTCTTTTCTCCAGAGCAGATAATGCACAACTTGGTCTGTGTCCAAAAGACTGTTCAAATCACCTTTTTGTTCTGTTATTGAACAGCAGATAACAGAGAAGGGCTGAGTCCAGAACAAGGGTTCCTGGTCACATTTGTGCACAGCAGTAACAACAGCAGCCACAGCCTCATTATTTTTGTACTTACTTATTCGTAGATATCTGGAAATACCTGCTGATTTTACATGTTGTGACAGAATTTCATGTAAAGTTGCAGGGCAACAATTGCAAGGACTTTGTACAGTCTGGGGATAAAAACAACTGTGGCAACTATCGGTGTGAAGAATGCAGTTTTCTAGCACTAGAACACATCTTCAGCCTCTATAAATCACAGAATTATTAGGGTTGGAATAGTTGTCTAGAGATCATCTAGTTCAACCCCCCAAATCCATAAACCTGCAATGAACTACTTTATATTATATCAGATGAAGTTCTGAAGTTCCAGCCTAGATTCATTTAGGTAATTTTTTCAGAGTTTTGAAAGAAAATTTTACTGAGGTCTCTATTTTTTATTGGTATTATCTTGGTAATTTTATTGAGAACTGTTAAAAGGGAGAGTGAAGCAGCACCAGTCCTATCAGACCCTTCATGTTGTCTCCGTAACTGCAAAATGTGGTGGTGCATGACACACAGTAGCTAAGGAACCCAAAGAGAGGCTCAAATCACGTATTCCTTCAAAAATCTCATACATTTTGGATTTTGGGAACAACCAGGCAAATCTGCTCCAGACTGGAAGCCATGTTTGAGGGCAGCAATTGAAGACACAAGGAGGGAAAACATGCCAGCCCAAAGATCAGCAATTACTGCTTGCTCCAAGGCTCCAACCATCTCACATTTTCTGGGTTTTTAGTAACAAAGGATCCTTAATCCTCAGCTCCATATCAGTGCAGACACGCAGTAGGTAAAATTCACTTGGTTTGGTATGTGTGGTAAGTATGGTAAGTGTGCTGTGTTCTTTTGGAACCATTCTCACCAATTATGGAAATAAGTATTTTGAATACTACAGCTCTGAGGCATTTAATGGATCTACAAGTCAATAGTCCCTCACTTAATCTTTTCCATGTATCTAGTTCATTGATTTCAAAGAACAACACTGCCTCCATCTTGTGCCCTGTATTCATGATGTATACCAAAGGGACAACAAAAACACATATTCAAAGTGCTCAGCAAAACAGGTTTCTTAAGAAGGTGGTTTAATCACTGCAAATTTTTACAGACCCAAAGGCACTAGCTGACATTCAGCCAAATTGCAGTTAACTATTAAGCCATTCTTCAGCTTTACTGAGCTCATTTCAAACAGAGTTAAACAAGAAGTGACTGACAATAATACTAATTCCCACAGCATCACTACTACTGCTCCTGTGCTGCATGAGGAAATGTCTGGCACAGCTCCTACTGGCATCATGCATCCACCTGCAGCTTCTATGACACAGATGGCTGACACAAAACTTCTCAAAAACACAGGCAATGCCAACAGGACCAAAACCAGGCTGCTCCTGAAATAAGAGGTGCTCTCCAGGTAATCAAGTGCTAAACAGAACAGAGGGGATTTAGTCTTGGTCTCATATGTGTCACATGATTACATTACCTTGGACTATGAGGCTAGTTTTTTCAAATTTTTGAAGGTTTAAGAGTTTCAGCTGCTAAATCAAAAATAGCCTCAGCTCAGATCCCTAACAATACCATCCTGACTGCCCCCTAAAACGTGAAAAGTTCAGATTCGTGTGTGTTCAGAAGGCAGAAGCAAACAGGCACTCCATCTGCAAAGGGTTGGAAATAGGAGAAACACAGACCTCTGTAGCCTGGGGGAAGTGTCAGCTGAAAGAGAAATAGCCCAGACCTGAGGAGATGTGTGCAGTAAATGGTAGGAGTGCTCTCAAGCAAGTTTCCTGAGAGTAGCACAGACACAACTGAAAAAGCATAAAGGCTTTGAATGGCTGTGCTAACAGAGGACTTGATTGCTGATAAGAGCTGGTCTTTTATGATCTACCTGCAGCAAGTCAAACAAAAATCTATATGAATTCAGCTTGTGTTATTATGAAGGTCAGCCCTCAGTGGGTACAAAGTGCTAATTAAATGTAAGTAATAACTTAGTAATAACAGGAAGAGATGTCCTGACTTTTGTGAGTGGTCTATGCAACAAGAAGAATATCAGGGCATTCCAAATATATCCTGTCCATTCCCACCTGCCCTAAAAAGCACCTAGCTGTTGTTTAAAGTAGCTCTATTTCACCAGTTTCCTTAGAACATGAGCTCATCACCTTGCCCTGGGCTTGATGCTACTTCTCCAGTAGTCACCATTTTTTTCACCATTTTCTTTATTGCTACAGCTACATTTGTTAGTTTTTAGTCAAAGAGTTTATGTGTAGACCATAAACTTAGTGCCCCAACAAGAAAGGCTCTTAAAATGCCACATTAATGTTCAAATGGGAACATGCTGAAAGGGTTTCTACAATGTCTTAAATAGATAGCATATGTCAAATAGATATCTGAAATCTCACTAAAAAATACAGTTTCTCTGTAATTTCCAAAATCAAAACCACATTCTGAAGCAGGACCGTTGAAGAAACAAAGGGGTTTAACCAGGAGAGTGCTAAACCCACCCAGAGGTATAACAGTTAAGGTATCCTGCAGGGAATAATGGCAGCTGGATAGGAGCCTGGCCTTAAGCCATGAGCTGGCAGTACAAGCAGCCTGCTTGTTGGTGGGAACCTTCTAACTCTTTTTCATGTCACCTCCCAAAAATTTCTAACAGGCTTAAAAGGCACATATAACTGCAGGGTCTGGATTTCTTTTTTTCCTTTCCAGCCACTTAATTCCTAGCTACTCTCTTCTCCCTTTGCCTCTTGGGGTCTCTCTTTCCAAGTTCTTCTCTCATCAGCGTGTGCACATAAAAATGTTTATAACAATCCACTCCTTCAGAACAAATGTCCCTCTGTAGCCAGGATGAGCCCTCCTTCTCCAGGTGCCAGAAGTTACTTTTTGGGATGCAGAGAGGAACTGACAGGAGAGGAGCACATATGAGGAAGGAGCGTAGCTGTGAAGTTGCAAGTTCACCAACCACCACATGCCACAGATGTCAGAACACATCTCCCTCTACTTTCTCTGCTCTGCCAAAAATAAAGGCTAGGGGCAGAACTCGGGTCTTCCATCCATTTGATTGCCCTCTGCTGTGACTCAAGGACAAATGTTTGCCTTTAAAGCAGCAAGAAAAAAATCTACAAAGGAAGAAAGTTCATAAACCTGGAAAATAACTTTAGCACAAGCAGGCAGATAAAGCTGGTTGTCACTTGAAAGTTTCAAACTGTCTGAAACGGACACATGCTGAAGTTTGTTTTCATTCCAAATTCCAAATGGAAAACATTACAAAAAAAAAGGGCAATGATTATTTCAAGTTGTGATTATGAAATCACAACCACTCCATTTTATTAAAATTAAAATATCATGTCCTGATTTTGATCCTTTCAATTTCACATTATGGAAACATAACAGGAAGCTGCAATGCTAAAGGTGACTTGCTCTGTTATAAATGATACATCAAATTAAATCAGATAAATTTCAAAAACCAATTAAGTGATTTGGCCCAGTTAAGATCACTATTTGATGCTAAGACCTTAGATGTTCTTTCCTGACAAAAAGGTAATAATTAACATTTTTCACATGAAAAAACAAAAAACAAAAACAAAAAAACCAAACCAAACAAACAAAAAAAAACAAAAAAACAACTTATTGGGGAAACTATTACTACTTTGAACATTCTTAAGAGTGCTTTAATCCTGGTGTTATCCTCTTCAGGCATGACTCAAAGCCCTGGTGAATAAAGGGGCAGAGGGGGTGCTGGTCACCTGGTGACTGCATGGTTACCAAGGGTGCACAACCCTGCTGAAAACCAGGTCATTCCAGTGATTAAACTCATTTACAATACTTCGAACACAAGAGTGGTTCTGAAAGGATCACGGCAATATTGACTAGAAAGTCAATGAGATGCTGGGGAAATTAAAACTGCACACTTGATACACTCAGAAATGCCATTAGCTGAGAAATTAGCTAATCCTACAGAATGGGGGCATGGAGGCAGCTGAATGAGGAGCAAAAGAGGGCGTTCAACAAGGTGGGTGAATAACTCCAGCTGCCAGTGGATTTTGTGTGGCACTGAACCAGTCGGGCCATCAGCCCAAGATTTGTAATATGATTTCTGTAAGTGGAACTGGAGCACCCACTGTTTAAAAAGAAATGATTGGAAGAGCCATTGATTGGTCTCAGATTTACTTGGCAGTACTGTTCTTTTCTCCAGTCTGCTTCTATACATCATGGCAAATGTGTACCTAAAGAACAAATCCTAACCAAACAAGGTTAGTAATACAGAAGCTGATCCCACTTCTATGTTTCCTTCTTCCTTTGTCTCTCTCTCTTTTTCTTTTTTAAATTCCCATCTCCTTCATCCAGAAAAGAAATTAAAGTCCTTTTTGGAAAAAGCCATTTTATAGCTGTCAACTGTCTTTCAAGGGAATTTTTAACTGATCTCACAAGATGTGTGGGATCTGTGTTATCAACAGATTGGAAAAAAAAAATCTTAACCGAACAATAAAATAATAATCCATTCTCCATCAGAAGAAGAACTTTCAAGATGAAGAAAAATCCTTTAATTCATTTTAAATATGGCTCAGTGATGGAGGCCAAACGAAAGATGCAGAATTTACAGTGAATACCTCAGATCGAATTGCTGCTGTAACAATAAGAATACTGCCTTTATGCAATGAATGCATGCACCTGGCATGATTTATCTCTAGCACTTGTGTGTGAGGAATTTGGGCCAAGGTAGATCCCTGTCAATTTATTTGTAGGTCAGCTGTCAATATTTTGTCTTTGAAGCAGCTCCTCTCACCTTGTGTTTCTCCCAGCTTTCTCTCTTTCCTCTGCAGCACAATTACACATGGGTCAGGGCAGTCAACAGACTGAGCCACTGTGATTTCTTTCTGAGCTCCTCTGTTCTCTGGTTTTCTGACATTCCTAGCATGAATAGGTGCACTAAGATAATTACACTAATCCATCTAGCAAAACACCTAACTTATATATTTGAAGCTAATTAGATAAACTTCAAAATGGGTCATTTTTCAGCCCCTCAGCCTCCGCCTGCTTATGAGCGTTACCCCTGAGGGGACTCTTTCTCAATCAGGTAGACATTTCTGGGAATGAGATCTAATGAATCCCTTTACCTTCTGAACTGAAAACCTCTTTTCATTGAGACTTAAGCAAACTGAGGACAAATTCAGGCATGACAGAAGTAGGAACTCTCCCAAGGCAACAGTACTGCTTCTTCCTACCTAGATTAGGTTTGACCCAACCTACTGACAAAAGGGCAAAAAGCTTTTTAGGAGCAAAAGTGTAGTGGGATCCTTACTTCTCCAGTAAAGAAAGGCAAGGTAAGACTATGCCATTAAGTTCCCCTTACTGACATTAGTGCCATATGCAGATAAAATCCTTCAAATGAATAATAAAGAACCTTGCCAGAAATGGGTCTATTCTCTGGATCCTGGAGCTAGATTAAATTTCACTAGTAGCAGGGCCTTTTTTTCCCCCCCAGATTTTTCAAAATATTTAAGCCTGATGTGTTGCACTAATACTTTGTGCTTTTTAATGTGAAATTTTGTGGGTTTAAAAATAATGACAAATTATCTAAAAATAGATACTGTCTTTTTCCATTAATGACAGTTGACCATAGTATTTTTGTCAGTTTTTAAGTGGAGTCACATTACCTTGACAAATGTTCAGTAAGAAACAATTCTGACCTACGAACACATCCTGCCTAACTCAGACCAACAAAGGCAGCAGGGGAAACAGCAACACTGACTTGCAACAAGTTGAACAAAATGAAACAGCAACTCAGTGACAAATCTAGGATTCAGTCAAAACATTTAAATGATTCAGAGTCATGCTTCTCCATTTACATCAGCAACATTACAAAAGATTAATAGCACAGTAGACCTCCAAGTTTTTAACAAAGAAAAGAGTGCCTGAGTATAATACATTTTTGGGCAATAGTGGGGTAAAAAGACAGAATTTGGGGGGGCAAGGGGAACAGAGAAAAGGAAAAAACAGCACAAATGTGAAGCATTATAGCAAATGTAACTGGTTAAGTACACAGTCACAAACCTGCGCCACTCCCAACTCCTTATCTTTTGTGGTCTCTGCCAACCTAGAAGGAAAGACAATGAAACTATCTTCTAAAAATTCTTCTATGTCAACTTGCTGCTAAGCACATTTTCAAAGCACAAAATGTAAGTCTAATCAGGAACAGTATTCCTTTATAAATTAAGATGGGATATGTGATGTACCTGAGCTCAACAACCCTTGGCTAGAGCAGGCTTTCTTTCTTTCTTCTTCCAGACCTTCCGACATCTCTAAAGCGGAAGGGAGAAGATGCTGTCCTTGAACAGCACCACACCAGGCTCAGACATGTAGCCCTGCAATGTGGAACTGTAAGGTAGCAGAGGTGCCAGCCTTGCTGCTGCTGCTGCTGGGACCAGATAGGAAGAGATTTGCTATAAAGCTGGGGGTGTGAGGCAAAAAAAGTCATTGAACTAGTAAAACTGAAACCATTCTTTTGTTTCCTCTCACTCCAGAAGAAAAGGGTAGCACATGCTTGCTGTGTGCAATCTTCTGAGGCTTAGCTGTTCCCAGGGAAAAAAACACAGGTGAGCTCCTGTATTGCTTCCCCCCGTCTCTTTTCCTCATCTGACACTGTAATTTTAGAGGTTGAAACAGATGAAAAAGGTTTTTCCACTGTAACACAAGGTCTTTTCTTCTATTGCCTGCTATAAGTGTAATGACTTGTGATTTTCTGTTCCTTTTGCTTACAGAATGAGCTCTGATGGAGCTCCCTAATGACAACGAACCATCACTGCAGTAATATTGATACCTGTTGTAATCACTGGCATTCTGGCTTTTCAATTTTCACTATTTGCCTTGGATCAAGTAGCTCTGTGCTAATGCTACAGAAGGTCACCAGATGAAGGGGCTGATAACAGAGCAGGACTGTTCTACTTAACATGCATGGAGGATTATGCTTTTCAGTCGTCCTCGAGCTAATCTTTCAAGTTGTCCTTTTTTGACTTTCTCAGTTTAATCAGTTTAATCTCATCTTCCTTCTTTTCTGATTACAAGGATTTTCTGTAGAAACCTTGCCTCCACAATAAGAACCACGTGGCAATTTATTCTTATATTGATTTCAACATTTCTACTACCAGGGCTCTGATGTAAGGGGGAAGGGTGAGAGCTAGAGGGGAAGCAGAGGGGGTCCCTCTAGTGCCTCCTGCCTAGCAAATTCCCACACTTTTGTATCAGGTAGCCTGAAGACTCCTTTAACACTAGAAGTCAGAAATGGCAGTCAAATTGGAAATACTTAGCTGTGATTAAAAGTTAGTGGAGACAGTAAGAGCAATAAAGCATAATCACAAGGCATGCTGAATCTGGGACACCAGTAATCAAAGTGTTCAGGGCATATTTTCCAAGGAGCTCTTTCATGGTTGCCATCTCAACTGCTTACACAGCATAACCTTGCACTTCTTGCCCCACAGGTGGGGAAACCAGGTTCAAGGCCAGGGAGTTAGGCAGTGGCCAGTCTGGCACAGTGCCTGTGCCTGTATTTGCATATGCATTTGACTGCAGGGGCAAACTTCTCCTGTCTATTATTTCTTGTCCATCTCCCTAGGACAGGAGGAATTCCCAAAATTATTGATTTTTTCTTGGCAGAAGAAAGGAAGACTTCTTAGCATTGGACTATTTTACCTATTTATGTCTGCAATGTATAGTGAAAGTATAAAAAAGAAAGCAAGAGGCAATATGCTTTTCCACAAGCTCCCTAACCCTTCAGTCAGAGGCTCAGGCAGCCACAGGTAGCTATAGGTCGGGCAGCCCCTCTTCAATACAAAGCTAACCCTGTTAAAAAAACAAGAGGTCCAAGAGATAACTGACATCTTGCATTACACCAAATAAATAACAGAGGAATTGCCTCAGCCTCCCATCATTTAGTTGCTTCTGCTTTAGACACCACCTCATCATCAGATCTCCATAGTCACTCATTCCACAGACAACCGCTATGTTTATCTGCAGTCTCAGTTTCCCCAGACACACACACTTGTTGACTTGTGAGAAAAACAACAGCAGTGAGATCTGATGAAATGGGTTGGTGTTTAGTCCTGTAAGACTGTTCTAATTTTCCTACAAGTAATGAAGGATTTTGCTCTCTCTTCAGGGTTCCTGGAGATAATGATATACCATAGCCAGCGGAGGTGAACATCTGTTTTAAGAACTGTGAACTTACAGAGACCATTTGTCTATCTGATCTTCCTTTCTTGTTTTTCAGTGCACCCTATCCATTTCTCTGTTAATTAAATAGATGTGAAATCACTAAACCAGTGGGTCGAAGAAACAATTAAACAACAACTGGAATAAAAAAGTGGGAGTGAGAGGGCTCTCTTCTTTTTTTGTTCAGCTGATTCTGCTGTGTAGAAATTGCTCTACTTTTTGAGTATGTACTTTCTTTCCCTTTTACAAAAAGAAAACTTGGATTCATGAGAGCATATCCACCTAATGACAATATGGTAGAGTTAACCCAAGAGAACAATGCATCCCATTAATCTGCTCACGCTTAATTGGAAAGTACAATATGGAACTGGCATTTTGAAGGCAGACTGTAAATGTACTTGGATTGGTTGCAATTTAATTGATGCAAGTGGCACATAAATATGTGTACCCTAAAAAGGAGAGTGAGTTAAAGCAACCAGAAGTTATGAGTCACACTTTGCTTTTATATATTACCCATACCAGTTATAGGCAAAAATAATAAGCATTAAGCTGCTGTCGTTGACCTCTGCACATGCTATCTGAAGAGAAAATATCTTGTCTGCACTGCCAGTGCCCTGCAGCAGCTGGAAAGCCTGGGAGCTGTGGGACATGCAGAGTCACCACTTCAATCCCGCATGCTTTCCTTGCCTCCTGCTTTGCCACAAGTGTCTGGACAATTGCCAGCTCCTCTGAGAGCTCAGCAGGGACTGGGGGAAACCTCTGACCCATGCAGTGCCCCTGCTGCCCCCCTGCCTCTGCTCTGCCTCACAGCAGACCCAGCAGTGACCCAAGTGTTCCCCAGGAATGGCAGCAGGGAGTGAGGATGGAAAGGATGAAGTCTGATGCTACTGCACTGCAGAGAAGGACTGAAGCAGAGTCACAAGGAGGCTCTGGTCCCTGAAGACAAGAATAGGGACCAGGGCTGTTTTCCAGGACAGCAGAGGGCAAACAACATGCTTCTGTTTCACCAGCTGTATTAATCTTTAAACAATACCAGAGGTTGTGGGATGGCTTTGCAAGACATTGAAAATCACCCTTTGGTAATGCAGGGCACATCTTTCCTACAGGCATGAGAAAAGGGGACACTGCTAGAATCCAAGTCCTTTGGCAAACCAATACTTGTATGACTACACTATTGCCTATATGAAATTACTTCCCACAAAACCACAAATTTCTTTGTAAAAAGTGAAATTCCACACTGTTAAAAAGACTGTCACAAAAGCAAAGTGAAAAAAACTATGAGCATTTTTTTCTTTTGTCCAACTTCATTTTCACCACTGCCACCACCACTCCATATCATATGCACACAAAACCATAAACTTTAGTCTTCCAGAAACCTCCTTACTGAGTTTTTCCCTGTGCATATGACAAATTATTTCTTGAGCCATCTGACTGAATTATGTTTCCCCTGCCAACACTATCCATTGTGTGGAGGCTGCAGTCATAATCTGTGAAATGAATAGTACTTGTTAAAGATCTTATAAATAATCTTATCACATGAACATAGCAGAAAATTTGCTCAGTTGAGCAATACAGCTCATGAGACTAAATTTTTTGCAAAATAGTATCTCTCTGAAAAAGAGTTTCAGCAGCAGGAAAAAAAACCAAAAAAAAAAAAAAAAAAAAAAAAAAAAGGAAATAAGGAGAAGAAAATGGCAGGCCTACAGTTCCCTGTGTCTGAACAACACTGTTGGATGTCACAAGGCTGTAGCAACGTTCACTGTTCTACATCTGCAGTGCAGCTGGTCTGTCCCTTATCCAGAAAAGACCAGAAGATCTCCTGATGTGTCTTGAATAGTATAAACTCAAAAGCAATGGAAGGCAGGATGGAGATGTGTGGTAACACAGGGATGAACCTTGTGCACAGCACATATATATATATATGGTAGATATATAAGTGATAGTCTGGAAGGGAGCTGGGAGGAGATAATGAGGTGGGGCAGACACAGAAGAAATTACCCATTTCTGTTGTTTCCAGACCATTACTGTCATATCCTCAATTGCCTGGCAGATGTCCTCTGTATCTGATTAATAAGAGTTGGAAAAACACATTTTTCTGGCCAGGATTTTTCTCGTTAAGTGATAACATCTCCTCTACTGAGCTTGAAGGATCAGGAGAAGGTATCCATAATGCTACAGCATCTGGAACCCAGAAGATCCTCACAAGAGAAGGCAGCACAGGGAGAGGCAAGAGCAGAGGGCTGTGTGCAGAAAGCAGCACAGCAGTTTTGGAAGGAAAAGGAGCAGGAAACTTTTAAATTGCTGAGCATGAACTAGTTCTTTCCAGAAAACGGGATTACAAATAATCCTGTCTGTAAAATTACTAGGAAAATAAAAAATAAAACAGCCAATCTCTGTTCATCTTTCTCTTTTGAGGAGAAAAAAAGCCTGTAACAGTTCTAAGACATGCATTTCTATTCACAAAAGGCCCTGATGTAACATCTGCACCAGTGTCCAATCTAGATTTTCAAGTGAAATCTTTGTGGGTCATTTGTGCACTCACAGTATTGGCAAAAAAGGGTGATATCACATAACAGAAAGTCATACTTTTCCATAGTTGACCTAATTGTATTCTGCTATTAAAGAATTATCATGAAAATGCTGAAAGGGGAGCAACTTGCATAGTAATGGAATTCCTCTCTGTTCCTGTGATCTACTTATTGAGGTTTTTCCAATTATTTTTATATTTAAAAAGAAGTAAGAAATATGAGTACAAAGAAACTACAGAGAAAAGTCATTTGTGATTGGATTAGCAAATCCAGAACATAATCATCAATAGATGTCTTTATTATTAATATAGAGCAGCAATTTTGGCTGAATGATTAGCCAACGTTTCAAAGCCTTGCAGAGTTGTTTCTATTTGCATAAGAAATCAGCAGTGTAAGTGAACTGTTCCCTTGGTATAACCTTTTAAAATCTTGTTTATTTATCCCCCTCCAAAAACAGAGGAATTGTTTCAGCTGAAGACTCATTTTCCTCATGCAACAAAAGTGATAGCATCATCAAAGACTGTTATTCTCCTTCAGGAATTCCGAGATCTGCCACCCTACCTAGAGACCTCACCATCCAAGCCCTGCTGGCTGGAAGCTCCCTCTCCATGGCACAGAGCCAACAGTTCTTGTGCGATTCCTGCCTTCTCAAGAGCAGCCTTCTGCCAGAAACCTCTCTGCTTGCATCAACGAGTTGCTCATGCCATTGCCTAAGCTCTGATATGCCATGGTTCCTCATGGCACTGGTCATCCACCAAGAGGGACCCAATAATTCCCAAGAAAGTCTGAAGGACGTCACAGGCTTAACTGTGTCTAAAGTTTGTTGAAGTGGAAAGGACCAGGGACCACTCAGAAAGTCATCTTAAGAAGTTTTCACCTTGAGAAGGATACAAAAGCTGCCAAAAGGGGAGTTGATTCACTGTAGGCTTTGAGTAGGTATTGTCAAGTCTTTCCCATCTGGACAGAGAAGGTGCCAAGGTTTGCTTCTCCCATGGCGTGCCAGCCATGGCACAGGACCAAGCATTTCACCCAGGAGCTGTTTGGGAGTCTGTTTGTAGTAAATCTGCTACATTTAATATTAAAATGTCCAGTGGGTGCTGCCCCTTTATTCTTTCAAGGATGCTTTTCCTCATGTTTTGCATTGCTTCAGTGACATCTCCCAGTGGACGCTAATTTCTGTTTCTAGTTATGTGGATAAGGCAAAAGATGATTTATACAGGCCATGTCTCTTAACTTGCCTCCTTTCCATTTATTTTTCATTTTCTTTCTTCTTCCTGAATATCACCACATCATATTTTTTTGGCCACAGCACAGCTATTGGGTGTGACCTTTTACTTGTCCTTTCATCCCATATAAACTGTGTTGTAAGGACCTGTCGATTCCCTTTATTGAACATCTTTAAAATCTGTGCTTGGTTAATGATTGAGGCAACCAAAACTCTGGTGCATGCTTTGGTTCTTACTCAGCTTGAATATTTAAATGGGCTTCTTGCTGGTCTTAATACATTTATTCTATCTAAATTGCAAGCTGTGCAGTCATTTGCCCAGCCTGATTTTTTTGTTTATTTCTTTGCTGGCTGTTGTTGTTTTGTGTTTCACAGTCTCCTCATGAAACTCTGTTACTTGGATCACTCCTATTTTATTATTCTTATTTTTCATTTAAGATTTTGATACAGGTCATGTTTTATTTAAACTATTTTATTATAGGGTTTGAGAAGGAGACTACTGTGCAAGCACAGAGTAGGGGGTGAATACTACAAGACTCTTGTCTCCTGAACTGATCTAAGGCTGTCACTTCTCATACTGTTCATAGAGTTGCCCAAAGATTTAATCTAAGAACAGAAGTTGGAAGGCTATGCCATTGCACAGGATTTGTCCCTTGCAACGAGATCTAACCTGACAGAGTCTGTGGAAGTGTAGCATAACAGCTCAAACACGCCCAGAGATAACAGTCATTTTGCAGAGGTGCTACCAAGCGCCTGATGAAACCTGCAGAAATTGTACTGGGGGATTATGTTGCTCATACAAATCTGAAGCATCTCTATTTCTGTTTCCACTCTTGTTAAAATGGCATTCTTTGTGATAGATGTATTAAACCATATCCCCCCCCTTACAACAGCAGTACTTTTTCATTACCTTTAATTATGTCAGATGCAGCAAGAAGCTCTAGCTCACCTCCATTTACCTGATGCATTACTGTCATTTTAAGGGCAGATGTTCTTACATACCATGCTTCAAAAAGCTCAGCTCCTCTGTATTGCTTTACAGAGATGTGCTCCAAAAAGAGAGGTACTGCTTGCATGTGACACACCAACTGCACCTGTTCTCCACACTACCACACACACAGATGCTTCCCTGAAACTGCTGCGGTTTGTCACCATTCTGTTCCAACACATCCTCTGTACATTGGTTTTACAGCTCTACTCGGGATTGCTATTGCAACATTCTGGAGTATTTATCTGATTATTTTAAGGGAAATGCTCACAGTGTACTGCTACCTGGAGACCAGCAATTCCAGTTCATAAGTTTTCAAACTTGTTTTCATTCTGTAACAGAGTGAAAAGCCCATCTGTTGAGAGCCTTTGCAGGCTAATATTTTGCAAAACCGTTGAGTTGCAGAAGAAGACCCTCAACTCTGGCTTAGAAAACTGGAGAATTTTATGCCCTAGAGACAAGGAGTTTTGACCCTTAAAAGTGCTTTTCTTCACACCTTCCTTCAAATGGGCACCCCCAACAAAGCATTGGTAAGAAAATGAAAAGGCACATTAAATTAAAGTACCAGTAAGATCCAGCCAGCCCTCCTCCCACACTTTATGCTAAGTCTCCAAATCCCAGCCCTTCACAAGGTCCTTCAAAATATGTTTACCATACAGTGCTCATTTCAGACTCCTTGTTTTGCTTCCTACCTTGAGCAACTGGTGAAACAGGCAATAACAGAAAGTATGGAAGTGTAATAAATCTATAGGAGACCTTTACCTTTTGGAGCAGCTCCTACCTCCCCAGCCCAGGTGAAGGTGTGATGCAGGACATGCTGATTGCTCTGGTAACATCACAGCATGCCTCTGGTGTCAGCAGTGGCCAGGTGTCAGCATAACACTCCTTGGTGGCTGCAGCATCTTCAGATGCAGTGAGGAAGACGACAATATAATCTCCGGTAATTTGCACGTCTCCTGCCATAAGGGCCCTCTGGGGGTGTGTTTGCAGCTCAAAGCCTGGCCTTTCACTTCTTCCTACAAGGGAAAAGGAAATATTTCTTTTCTCAGGCCTCTAAAGAAAGTTTACACCTTTATTTCTGAAACACCAAGGAAGGCAGGCTTTAAATAATACATTTCTAGAGTGTTTTTGTGCAAGTGTCAGGGATGGATGAACTCATTTGAACCACAGAGCAGTTGGAAAAGTGGTATTCAAAGAGCACACCTGCAGTCAGCTGTGAAACTGCTCTGCCTCTGAAATAAAGGCCACTGAAAAGCATGAGGTGCCTCAAGAAGGGAATCACCACCACCACCAACTCATGACTACGTGCTGAAGCTCAAGTATCCAGTGAGAAATACAGCTGCCAGCAAAGGGGCAACAGCCCTTTTATCCAAAAGGAGCCCCTCTTTTTTAACAAAAAAAAAAAAAAAAAAACCACAAAAAAAACAACCAAACCAAACCAAACCAAACCAAATCAAACCAAACCAAAAAAACAAACCAAAGAAAAAAAACCAAGGAGAAAGTAGCAGTTTGTTTAAAAGACCAAAAGACCACAGCAGTCCTTTGATCAGTCTTTGTCAAGTGATTAGAACAACTCACTAAGAAAAACTGTCAGTGTTGTAACAAATTGTTGTATTGCTGTCGTCAGTAATTACCTGAAGACCACCCACAATATTTTTCTTTTTTATTTATTGAAAACAACAGATACAGATTTTGTGAATCTAGGCACAGACTGAGAAGAAAGAGGTGAGAGTAATGAAGCTGGTGTTAGATCTTGTTTTTGGAAGGGAAATTAAAAGACCTTCTCACATGACCATATGGCAGGAAACAAGATCCCTCACAACACATGCTCCCAGGCTACAACCTGAAGCTTCTGTTTTCATAAGTCCTTGGGACTTCACAGCCTGTTCAGGCAGCAGAGAAGACAATCAAACAAGCAAACATTATTTTCCATTGTTCTCAGTGGGAATTCTTGGGCCTCACTATTCTGAAACTATACCCTTGATATACAGATTTCAGAGCATTTATACTGTGTGGGAATTTTGTCCTCTGACTGCATCAACTTTAACTATAGTAGATGGAAAACTGAACAAGTTATAATTGGTTTTATCAACTGGACAGAAGGAACAGACACATGAAAAAAATAACATATGATATTAATGAGAAAATGTCATGTTCTATAGCATTCTGTGACTGTGGACTTCTGTAGGACTACATATATTTCTTCCAGACCCAAAGGGCAGTAGAAGTATAATGTACTCAAATGTTCAAGAGTGATCCCAAATATTTAAAAAATTAATAGAAAAATTCAACACCTTTTCAGAATATTCCTGGATATACTCCAGTATCATAAAAATGCCAACAAACCCAACCAGATCCATAATGTTTCCTGCTTCCTGGAATTTAATCTGTTGCTACATTGAATGTTATTGCTACAGAGAGAAAAATGCATCATTGGACATTACTTTGGAGTGAGGTTTGTCTATGATCCAGAAGAAGTCCCACTTTACGTGACCAAATGTCTTTTTGCTGAGGCTGAGATTATTAATACTCTGTTGAGGATTGCACTTTGCTTTGATTAAAGCAATTAAATTAACTTTCTTATATCAGAAGACATAAAGAAGATATAAAATATCTTCCCATCTTCAACATTCACCTGATCTTTGTAGTATTGCAGATGACATTTCTTCAGATAAAAACCAAATGAAGTTTTGGTCTTGGGAATCTTTAACTATGTACATAGCCTGAGAGATATGAAAGACAAAGCTCAATTTCACATTGCTTTAGCTGACTTCTGCTTCTGGCCATTGTACACTTTTCTTAGATGAATACCACAAATTGTTTGTGGATGAAATGTCTTTAAAAAGAGAAAGGTGCAAGAGAGTTTTGTGATAACAGAACTAATTTTCAGTGAAATTATATTAAGGCAGAAAAATCATCTTTTAGCACCTGAAGAGCATACAGATGATTTTTACTGGCAATTCTGGAGGTAAGACAATGGGACTTTTTGGGTTTTGTTTTCTGCTTGCTACTTTCTCTGTCATAAATGCTATTTATCATTTTAAATATCAGTATCTTTCATTTTTTCTTAAATGCCAAGCAAGACAGAGTACTTGGATAGAGCCTTTATGACTATTGCTACCATTTGGGTACAGTTTTCTTCTGCATATTGAGATTTTTTTGGGCAGAACTATTTTCTCTTAATTCTGTTACAATTACTTTCCAAAATTTTTGTCAGCTAATAATAACTATGAACTTGGATAGGTTTTGCAGCTTAAACATTTGGAGTGTCTCCTCATAATATTCTTTATAAATCAGTCCCTCCCCACTTTCAGTCTGGCTACCTAAAATTGATCCTTTCAAGATCAAGAGAGTGATTAGAAACCTGGGAATTTCACTATTTTTATGGCAGATTTTTTTTTTCAGTGCAATTTTAGTATGGGAAAGTTCATTTCTCACTATTGTTTAGTGGCAGCTTTTCATACAGAGTACAAGGAATAATCAGAACTGCAAATCTCTATGATGGAATAATTCAGCTGGCTTAAATTCCAGTGGGCATTGGTCAGAGACCATTCTAAGAATATTTTTCCTTCATTTAAAATTATATCTAGAAAGAGTGAAAAAAATTCTAACAATTGAAAGGGGGGAATTAAAAGAGCTCAAACCTCTCTGACAGTAGCTATAACAAGCACATGAAAAATACAGGTTTAGCAGAGATTTGAGTAATGTCAAACTCCAGTTATGAGACCACAAAACAAGAGCAGATCTCAGATCTCTTCTGTACCCAATGCAAAGCTTTACCTGTAACTAACATACATTTTGGAGTGGAAGGGCTAGACATTGCCATGAGTTTTTATTTCTTTTTAATGGGAAAGAGGACTGTGCATTTGTGTGCATGTGCATGGTGTGCAGTTACCTGCTCTTTCCACCTGAGAAAGAACTGGAAAGGCAGGTTCTTCTTGCTTTCCTTTTCTTGAGAAAAATTGCTAGTAGGCTTGAGAACCAAGTAGAAGCCTCTCTTGCTTAATGCAGTGGAGATCAGGATTGGTTCACTTCTTTGTGAGAACAGAATCTGCAATAAGAATTTGAAAGCTTTCAATACTGGGGAAGGCCTACGGAAACATTTCACAGGTACATTTTCAGGGCCGAGAAATGAAATTGGTTTTAATAAAGCCAAGCAAAAAAGGCTTTAATAGGACTTTAGCAATGCATAAGACTTCAGTAGTTCTGTGCCCAAGGGTATCTTTATCACTATGTGTAGTAGTACCTTGTCACTAGACTAGGTTTTAATTACACAAGCCACGGGCAAAACCAAGTCTGCTTTCTAATATCATTTTGATGCGGTATTCCCTGTATCTCTAGGAAATTAAGATCCCTGCTATGCTTATCCTCTCTAGAGCATTAAATGGCAAAGGCCATTGCCAAAGACAAGAGTTATGCTCTATATTGGTAGTGGGGGAAAGGCTGAATTCTGCCCATTTCAGTAAGTGACTTAAATCCCCTACACTCCTGCACTAGCACACAGAGATTAAATTTACCACTTGTGCCAGAGAAGTTAAAAGGCATTAACCCCAGCATACACCATACACTAACTGCAAAAATACCTTCCTTTTAATTAGTGCAGCACTTAGTTCAGATTGCCAGTCTTTTCCTGGAGCACAAAGCCTACAATACCACAGCACCAGATGAATTTGCTGCTCCAGCTGCAGTGTTTGAGTCTGTCATGAACTCTGACTCCTAGTTCAGAGTTGCACCACCACAGCTGTCTGAAATGACCAGATGTAATTGGGTTCAGTGGAGTTCAAAGCTGTACTCAAGCTGCCTCATATCAAAGTCCATTGATGCAGTGGCAGATGAAGCACATTGAAATGCTGGGAGAGTGGGAGGGAAGTTATGAGCAGATGAGGTTCAGGTCTGACCTGCAAGATGTCAGGATGCAGTACACAGCCAGCTTTTGGTTGAGTTTTCAAGAGCTCAGGTGTGTTCCCCTGGAGAAGACTTTATTCTTCCTCTAATTGCTGAAAAACATCTCATTTTTGCTAATGTACTTTTTCTATTCCATGGCTTGATACTTATGAGACTCATTTACTTTTTTTAAAAAAAATGTCAGGGCTTTCTCCTGAGATTGTTCATCCATTATATTTATTTTCTTGGACATGATTTAACAAACCATCCCTGAAGAATTTGCAGCTATTAACTTTGTCGAACAGAAGCTCAAGTGAGAGTTAAAGGCAAATGGTCTAGAAGAAAGCAATGGGCCAAAGCATCTCCAGGGTATTCATCAGCCCCAAAACTCATTTAAATAACTCTTTCTCACAAGACAGGGTAAAAATAAAAATAAAATAAAAAAAAGAAAAGAAAATTGAAGTTTTGGTGGTGGTGATGTGAGATCATAAAGCACAAATGAAGTTGAGATAAGCATAGCAAGGTTGGGGTTCATTTTTCAAGATAGTCAAGTTACTCAAATCTTCACCATCATTTCTAGTTGATCCTTATGCACTGTCCATTTTTACCTCACATTCACTCCTGTAAGTTCCAGGCCAGCCAGAACAGCTGCCCAGCTACAGGATGCAATTTGGCTCACATTGCTCTCAGTGTCAGCTCTTGGTTTGTGGAGACCAGGGCTGATGTTCACTATCAACCTTTTTCTGTGAAGAAAACCTACCTGCTGCCACTAGTAAAACTAAGCAATCTACAAGTGGTAGTGTGGCTCACCCACCTCATGTAGTCCTCAGAGAAGGATATGACGAGTACACGATATAACGTATCATAGTTTTATAATCTTGGGCACCCTCCAGGCTGTAATTGCAAATTAATTCTGATGAGCAGAACATGATGAAGGGTCTGAACACAGAAGTCCATCTGGTTTTCTCCAAATACACCAGCTGCACACAACCAAGAATGTGTGTCCATTCATTCTGTGCACATAATTCCAAACAGTATGATTTCATACAAAATATTGCTTCTTTCTGCAAACCCTGCCTCACCAGAGACTGTGCCCTTTCTTGAAAGCACCGATTAGTCTTAATTATACACAGATAAAAGGTAACTAAGTCATTGTTGTTGCTGCATATAAGTCACATGTAAGTTTTTCTGCAGACATTCTATGTATCTGCTCCTGACAGAAGCAGATCCAGTCATTTGGTCATTTGTTTGGTTTTAATATTTCAGCATTTAAAATAAAAAGAAATAAAAGGGGCCCTTCAAATCAAAATAGTTTTGCAGTACACAGCAAATTAAACAATGTCATTTTGGTATTTTTTAATGTCACATTTAGGTTATTTTCTATTCTGTAAAGACACATAGAAGAGCCAAAGCACCAGGCAGAAGCAGCCACCCAGTACTGCAAAACTTTGTACAAGCTATAAAGACACATGTCCAAACTTTTATAATATTACCTGTGGTCCTTGAGTTAGTCTGGATGTCTTAGTCCAGGATTCAGTGCTCTATGTTAAATTGTTGAGTATGGAGCCAGATTTTTTAGTTCAGAAATGGTTTTTTCAATATTTGATAAGAATGAAGACACCTATTTTGACACTTTTAGCTGAATTTGAGAGAGCTTCATGCCATTCATGTGACTCAGAAGTATCTTTTATATGCACACTCTAGAATTTCATTAAGTATCCCTAAAGAAATCTATTTGCATCTGGTGTGCAACAAGGAATACAGAGTCAAACCCCAATGAAATTGTATGAAAAATCTCCACTAATACCTATTAGTTTTGAATCAGGCTACCTACCAAGTGCTATTATTAGGATTTCCCCATACCATTACAAATGGGCCATTTCTATAGGTGTTTTACCTGTAGTAATTTTTTTTTAAATTTGTTCTCAGTCAGCCTGAAACAATTTGTCAGCAGTATAGCTGGAAAGAAATTAGAGGACTGACCAACTGGAGTGCTCGGTGACTGGCATTGCCATCTTATCAAAGGCCCAAATTCTTGTTCAAACCTCTCCTGCTCACATCCAGTGTCAAGCAGGTCTCCTGGGAGAATGTTTCAGCCAGCCAAAAATGCAATAAAGTTATTTGAGTAGCTACTGGGTAAAAAAAGGCCTGAAAACATTGTGGTGGAAAGGAAATGTTTCTTCTAAGACACAATTATTTTTCTTTCTTTAAAAATATATTTTGTTGAAGAAAAAGACTATTTCAAGTTGAACTAAAACTTTTTTATTGTCTGCTCTGCAGCCCAACAAAAAAAAAATCTATTATTCCACTGTGCTACTTTCTATTTCATTCAAACTATCTTTACACAATTTGTTTTCTAAAGAGCGACGGCATCAGGATCTGTAGAGGACCCAGGGTCAAAATTTCCCTATTTTTGAATACACCTACAACATAGAGATTTGCATAATAGGCCCTAATGCCTTCTTCAGAATCATTATGGTCTATTGAGTAAATAATGTGTCTATTGAAAATGGTTGAAATACCCATTTAGTTGATAGACCCTATTGACTCCTAATAAAAAGCTATTAGAGTTGAATAAATATTATGCATTTTAAAACTTGCCTAAATATATTCCATTTCCAGGTATTTTCATACTTACACAACTGACTGTAAAGAAAATGTTGTATCTGCTCCCAGACGGCTCCAAGAGAAAGTTTAGGGGACTTCCCTTTTCATAGGGTTTTTTCTTAGCATTCCAAGTATTTGAGTGGTTGTTTTGGTTTTGATGAGACTGAGATGGGGGAGCAAAATCAGAACAAGAAAGAAAATTAAACTACATGAGTTGGTACTTAAATAAAATTAAGATTTATGCTTTCAATGAGTTAGCATAGGATTTAGCCATGCTCTCATGGGCTTATCTGTGGGACCGAACAACATATTCTTTACAGACAATTGTTTAAATATGCAAATACATTGAAAAGAATGTGCATAGTTAGACAATGTGTAAAATGAACCTTTTCATTTACTCAGTCTTGAATGTTTTCTTGAGAGCTCAAAGAATCTCTCCAGTTAAAGCATACTTTGATAATTATCCATACATGCATTTTTTATTTCTTTTTGCTAATCCATGGCAAATCTGAAGCAACAGTAAATAGCTGTAACTGTTTAGCATAAAGATTTCAGACTCCAGATGTGCCTTATATTGTTTTGTGTTCCATCTCAGAGTTTCAGATCTTGTGGTCTGGACTGCACATCCTACTACTCCATTCACTGCCATGTGGACATAAAAAATAGCCAGGACACAAATCTAGTACAGAAGTGTCTCATGTGCTCAGTCGAAGTGAAAGCAGGGCAGGGAAGTGGCTGCTGCTGTTCTGCTCAAGGTTCAACTGCTTTGTAAAGAGCAAGAAGAGGTACTGACAGTGACAGAAGTGATTTGTTTTAGACATTTTCTCACGACTTGTGTTCTCCAGCAATCACAGACTCTTGTTTGCTGTTCTCTTGTTGCTTTCAAATGGCTCACAGATTTATGTACATTTATGGATCTCATCAGCCTCTCTCCAGGAAAACCTGCCAGCAGTTTGCACGGAGGTCACAGCAGAAGGCTGTACTTTGTGGTCCATAAGAGCTGCGCAGGAGTCCAATACAACTGGGTGTGACAGCTGTGCATAGACCTGCAGAGCGTGTTTCCAGAAGTTACACTCAGTCATTCCCAGGTCTTACCATACAGTCATTGACTGTGTCTACTCTACTAAACCTCTTCATAAGCTCAGTCTTCCAAAAGGTTGCCTTGACTGTATAACGCTATGACAGTGTTATGCAAATTGTTTTCTCAGTTTATTTAATTTGATGTTGGCAAGAATAGAGGGTTAATGGCCTTGGCACGAACACATCTTGCTGCTATTTTCCAGACAGTTCCTTGAATATCTGAACAGTATAAAATCTTCTTCAGTTTTACAATATCAAAGAAGCACAGAAAGGTCTAATCTAGCTTTTAGCACTATCCTGTTGTGGACTAAAAATATTGAAACCTCCAAACTGTAGCTGATTTGTCCTATTCAGGACACACCTCATTTGGTTGTTTCATTCCTCTCTTTCCTCTGCTGTCTACATCTGTCTTTTACCTTTTATCCATGCTGTGTATGTTGCAGAAAGCATGGTCAACAGACATCCCCTTCTCCTTTCACTCCTTCCTCCAGACCCCTCACCACTTAAGGTAGGTCTTTGATCACCAACCTATATGCAGGGACAGAGGTCTTCCAGACCATTGACTTGTGAAGAAACCATGATGCACAAATGATTTCTATATTCTTACATCCTATATGGTATTAAATAATTCTCCTCTATGCGCCTGAGGGGTTGTGAGAAAGACCCTTAAGGAACTGGAAAATTCTCCACAGATATCCCTCAGTATTGGAGGAGCAGCATGGCCCCACCTTCACTTCCAAATCACTTATCTTAGAACAGGCACTTTTCTCTGGCCCTCAGAAAGACAGAGACAAGTGGATCATATGTCCTGTAAGGGCCAGTGTTTCACAGCCAGGGCACCAAAGGCAGTTCTTTCTGATATTTTTAACTGCCTGGTGAAAAGCACAAGTTAGAGAACTGAGTGAAAAATAACAAGTTAAGAGAGAATAATTCTATTACATTTTATTTTTAATTGTGAGATATTGATATATATGTTCTCAGTGGTTTGCATAAGTCACTTCATTTGTCTTAATTCATTGTCTCTGAATAAACTTGAAGGCACCATCTGATTACTACTTCTGGGTGCCTATTGTATGACTAAAAGTTGATGATACTTTCAGTTCAAGCTTCTGCTTTTTTCCAGCCTTTCCTCTCTACCCAACAAAAAATTTTAGACACTCACTCCACACTTTCTATACCTCTGTCTCCCACACATCATTTGCAATAGTCGAAGCACTAGAAAGCGTAGAAGCCAAAAATTGTTAATAGGGCAAACAGAATGTAATTGCTTATGTGTGCTGGTTATATCCTGAAACAAATTGTTTCTTAATGCTGAGGTCAGACGGGGTTTAATTAGGAGAAATACAATTGGTGTAAAATTTTGCAGCAGGCTGCTTGTTTGGTGTCATGCCAAGTCAACATCAAGCCTTTCCAAATGGAAATTTTCATTAGAGGACATTGGCAGCCTGGTTAGGCTGAGTTTCAACTTTTTCGAGTCTCCTGGTAACATGAACCTGAAACTCAGCATATCTGCTTCCTAGTAACAGGCTGTCCCTGTCACAACTGTTCTGCCACATGCACACAGCTTCTACATATGTAGCAACGTGTGGCTACTTTCTTCTGGCCAGAAGCTGTCAAGATCTGCCTGCAGATAGGACTTATCTTCAGCTTTAAGACTGTGCATAAATGACACTTTCTTTTCATATTGTTTTCATATCAGAGATAGAGAAAGAAGCCTTTGAACCTCAGCAGGGAAAGGGAAATTTCTAAGCCTTTTTTGTTGAGTTGTGACTCGGTTTTGGTTTTTTTGTACCACTCTATGCAAAGATCTCAGGGATTCTTACTAATGCTTGAAGCACTGATTCTGCTCTTTACACTGATTAACACAGCCCCAGTGCTTGTGCTGCCAAGGTTAAGGTTGTATCAGCATTTCCTTTATAGACCCTGCTGTTCAAGGGAAAAATGTTTAACTTGAATGAGAAAATTTGCCTCAGGGTGTAATTTTTTTTTCCTTTTACCTAATTTTGTGAGTTAAGCTGATGCTTATGAAACTAAGGGATGGGCATTCTGGCTTACAGCAATTAGGCATTGAAGGCTTAGCATACCTCAGTCATAATTTGTATCTTTTCTTCTTATTCCCATCCTGACATGGAGAACACAAGTGTCAAAAATGAAGTGTGACCTAATACATTCCACATTTTGTGGGCTTTAAAGTTGAGCTACCAGGTGATATTTACTCCAGAAAGTGCTGTCAGTAAAAGGCATGAGAAGTGGAGGATTTGTGGCTACTGTGAAAGCTGGCTGGGGTAGCAGGTGAGCTGGCAGAGAACAGCTTGTGAGGCAAACTGCCACTGCAAATAAGAAACACCAGGTTATAGGAGGGAGAAATTGCTGGGAAGAAAGTGGCAGAGACCCAAGCAGATAATCATTGGACAGCAATATTTTAAAGTAAACAGAAGCCTTTTCATTTTGATATCTCTCTGCCCTGGTTCAGACTATATCTGAATCAGCACTTACAGAATCACCTCCTTCCTGAAGGTGACATTTTCTCTTCTTTGTTTTTTTTAACCAGTGGTCATCCCTTACTTTCCTGCTTCTGCTCTCAGTATCTTTTGAGGGAGCAGCATATTGTGCACCCTTTCCTCTCTCTCTTACCTGAGGGCTAGCTGAGGTGCACCCTGCCTCTGTCCTCCTTCACCCCTGCACTAATCCTACTTTATTTTCTGTTCTATGAATCCTTATCCCTGGCCTGCTCATGTGCACATGTGCTTTATCTGCCTGGCTGCTGCTCATGTGCACAGCTCATAGCAGCAATGAGAGTTAGCTGTACTCATTGTGGGTACACATGTGCAGAAAATAGAAAAATAATTGCGTTGCTGTTCTTCATCTGTTCCCACATGCTCCAGTTAGGGTGTAGTCTTTATAGCAGGAGCAAAAAAGGGCCATTCAGATTTAGCAGAAAAGAACAAAAATATGGGAATATCCACTGCACATGCATGATCCACACAGAAATGCTTTAAAATATTTGTGCTGTGAAATTTATCAGAAATTTTGCTTAGACTTAGAGATTTAACCAGATTTTGTGAGGTTTAGGGAGGAGAGTAAACTTTCATATAGAATGATAAGATTACTTTTTGGGGAGGCACGGGGGGGCAATGAGAAAAGGATTTTACATGACTAAATGGTGATTTCACATGTTTTTGTTTCTGTCTTTTCTTCCCTTGTAGGGTGTCAGTTTAGGGTATGTTTCACAGTGCCAACTGACAGTAAGTTTTTTCCCAAGCTATGGCACTGAAATCTCATACTGGCACAGATTTTACAGCTTCAAATCCCTGACTAGGGGGGCACAGCCAGGTCAAAGCTGACGTGTGAATCATCACCTGTGCCTTGGCAGCCCAGAACTGCCAAACACGCTGATACAACAAACACCCTGATAACCCACCTGCTTCCCACTACCATATGAATCCACCTCCTTTGATCCTCCTGGGGCTACCTGGCTACTTGGTTTCCTCTGGGCAGAGGGAAGGCAGTATCACTTTTTCCTCCATCAAAGAAATGAACAAACAGCAAGTTAGAAGGGGGCAGCATCTTGACTACCTCTACTTGAGATTTTGTCAATTTGGGGTTTTGAGTTTCTCACTTTATTAAACACATTTTCATGCATGTGTGACTACAAATGTATGGAATGGGCTCTGGTACTGGCACTGCAGCAGAGGATCAGGTGGTGAGGTGGGGGCTGAAGGAGTAAATATAGTTTCTGCTGTGTGATCATCTCTCCTCTGTTTTTAAAGCCTTCAGCCTTTTCCTGAATTACCCCGTGGGTAGCTTAGTAACAGATATGATGGCCCATTCTTTAGCACACTTTTAAAAACCCTAGAAAATATACTGCCATTCTAGAAAGAAACAAACAAAACTAATGAGCCGAAGGTGTTGTCATGGAAGTGTTACTTATGAGCATGGAAGGGGCAGCTGCCCTTCACTGAGCTCTGCTGAACAGGCAGAGCATAAAGCAGAGCTCTCTGTCACGTACAGCCGGGAGGCTGCGGGCTCTGCAAACGCTGTTTGTACAGATGAGGAGTCCCCTGCCACACTGGGTGATCAGTGCACCAGGGTCAGGGACATTAACACGCTCACAGACACGCAGGATGATCACTTGTTGTGTCCATTGCCATGCAGAAGGCACATTAGGGGGAAGCTTGGTCGAGCTGGGTAACACTGAGCCTCTCCATTTGCATGCAGCACAGGAAAGCAAGAAGTGCTCAGCTCCTGTTTAAAGGCAGCTACTGCTGCTTCACTGGGAGCTTTGGCCTTTTCAGTGGGGAACCCAGGAGACAGGCTGTCAAAACAGAAGTCTCTTGTTCAAACTACCAAGCTTAGAGAGGGGGGATAATGAAAATAAATAAATAAATGAGTTTAGAAAGGCTCACATCAGTCAAACCAAAGAGAGTCGTTGTTTCTTGGTTGACTTATTTTTTTCTTTTCTGAAGTTATCTAGTTATTTTGAGTTGGTTGAATACAGAAGCAAGAAGTTCACTTCTTGCAAGGAGTTCACTTGAGGTCTTGAAGATAAATTCATAGTTCAGTTTTGCAAACAGACAAACAAATAAAAGTTGACTTACGCAGTGGAGGCTTTATATTTCCTCACTGTATTTCCCTTGCTTTGTACAAATCTTCCTGGAAATCTCTGTAGTAACTCCTACTAACTGCTGTGATGCCTACTGTGCAGGGCAAAACAGATCAACTGAAGAGAATCCTTCCAATTCTATCTCTTTTTTCTCAGTCAAGTCAAATTCCTTCTCTTTAGTAATCCCCCTTATTCCTTAGGAGCTGAAAGAAGATTTAATAGTTAAATTTGCATAGTAAATCAGGAAATAAAAAAAACCTCTCCAGTCTAGTGTAGACCTTTAGTCATTGCAGGCTTCATTTTAGTTATGAATCACTTCCCTATGGTCAGTCATGATAGCATTTAATACTCAGGAGGCTGATGCAGAGAAATAATTGAGGAACTGTCCATGTGGGGACTTTTGCTATTAGGGCTACTCTTTCATAATGTAGCTTATTGCAAGATTATTTTTAGAATGGAGCTTTGCAGGTGGACTGTGTTTGCCCTTTTTCCACAAGTATCAATTTCATAAAATACTCCTGCCATAAGGGGCTTCTGTCTGGTAGTTTAGCAATTCTGGGTATAAGAAATAGCCTAAATCCTATTTAGTGAAACAAAACATAGTAAGTACAAAAGAACCATCATTCTTGCTGGATCAAAACAAAATTTTGATTTTAAAGATCATTTACAAGTATGGGGATTTACACGGTTTCTGCAGGACATGGGAAAGGTGGAACATTTTTGGAATGAAGAGAAAACTCCAAGTTTCTAAACACAGTCCTCAACACCTCATGCTAACATCTAGAGACTTTTAAAATCATCTGGATTTTTAAAATCATCTGACACAAGCATCTGGATTGCTAGCTTCAGCTGTTCACAGGTGTGGTAGCACAATTCAGTGGTATAGCTTTAGGATTTTGATGCTAAAACTGCTCACAATTCTCTTTGCACCTCTACCCTGCTTTACTGAATCTGTTTCCTGTGACAAAGCATCTTGACAATCTACAATCTCAGTAATGAAGAGGAAACTACGTTTGTCAGAAAGAGGGAGTAGCCTGGCTGAAGGTGCAGTTTCTACCTTTGATGGTGGCAAACCGAACTACTGAAAGTGTCCTTTCTCCATGAAAGTGAGGAGGCTGTGCAGTTTCCAGTCTTTGAAATTTTTGAGACCCAACCAGATGAAGCCCCGAGCAGCCTGGTCTGAGCTTATTGCAAACTTAACTTGGCTACTGAGGACTAATACACAAACTTTTCTTTAAACAGCTTATTCAGGTTTCACCAGTGCATTAAAAAGCATGTGCTTCACTTCAGGAGGAGGCTGAATGCTTCAGATCCAGATCACATTTGGAAGAAGAGGGCTAAAGAGAGTAGACTCCTGACAATATCCACAGATTTGCTTTCTGAAAAATAAGCATGGGAATTCAGAAAATAACATAGCCCCTTCCACTACCTCTGCTTAAAGCTCCAAGTACAGCCAAGCTTACCATGATAGAATTTACACTGTTCCTCTACCCACTCACCAAGACTGGGTTCCATCTGCCTCTAAGCACTGACCACGTCTGTGCCCTCCTTTAGTTCAGGCAAAGCCCAAATTAAACAGTCAGATGCCTCTCTTTATCACAGATCTGTGCTGATCTCTGCTGAAGAGAGTCATGATAAAGTATATCACACAGAAGACACTGGCTGAACTTCCCTTTTGAAGTGAAGAATAACCTCTGTATAAATTACTTGCAGAAAATTATGTATCACATGAATGGAATCTATGCTTGCTTCTAGTAAACTATACCATCAAATATCAAATGAATCAATTATTTTCAAATGAGACACAAACCCCCTGTGTCACTGCCAAAATGTGCTTTCCAAGTGTTAAATCCAGCTCTCACAGAAGTTGCTAGATATGTCTGACTCAGGTGGCATGGTTCATTTCCATTTCCAAGGCTATCAGCCATTTTTGCCAGGAACACTAGGACATACCTACTTCAGGGTGTTTAAGAAAAATGTGTGCTTGTCATTCTGAAATTTAAGCTTCATGAACATCTGTGCCTTTAACTGATAAAGGAAATGTTGCAGAAGGTCTGAAGAAGTAAAATTACTGCTTAAGATCCACAAAATGTTCTAGAGGAGCCCTCCTAAGGGAAAATACCTTAAATGTTCCTTGACTCTCCCCCTCAAAATCTACAAGATGCTGCTGCTTGTGATGTGTTGTAAACGTGTTGCTGCTATTTCAGTGTTGTAAAATTATCATCTCAAGGCAGCTCTGCTATAGTGAAGTGATGTTGGGTATTATCTACCTGGTATCTCTCCTATAGCTTGCTCTGTTTTCAAAGGGCCTACAGAAGTACAACTGATCTGAGTAATTAAAAGTAATCTCTCATGCACACACCTTGAGATAGTTGTGGGAATCTTGCACACTTAGTTTTGAACTGTGACAACTTCCCCCACCTTACCTTTCCTCCAGCCTTACACCTGCACACTTTTTTGTTGTTACTGTTGTTGTAGACGCATATGTTCTGTACTGACCTTTTAAATCCTCTCATTGTATATCTTTTACTACCACTGGCAAAGAAAATAGCTGCTTTCTCAATGTCAGCTGTTTGCACCAAGTTTATCATACTGAACTATGTAATTATACTTTTGCATTCAACAGTAGTCAGGACATATGTGAGTCCCCACTATCTGTAAGGCAAGCCATTTCTCAGGAGTTATGAAAACAAATGGGGGATTTAATTGACAAATGATTGGTTGTGTCCAATTCTTGTTCCCAAGGAAGAAGTAAAAAGAAAAAAAGGTAGTTTTCCTTCTGATATGAGTGTACATGGGCTTAACAAGGCAATTGTGAATGAGAGCAATCTACCAGCATTTCCTCCCACTGGGGCAGGGTTCTTGGGACTATGAGGAAATTTAACTTCTTTGGATTTCAAGTAATCACTTGCATGCACCATGACTTACAAATAGGTGGGATCTTGCAAGTAATACAACACAGAATTCCACATCTTTGCCTCATAAAAGTCACATTAAATTATCAGGTTAGTGCTTTCCTAGCATATTGTCTCACTGATCTTGAAAGAGCCATCCTGGTGTTGGTGGAACAGTTATCTAGGTGATAATCAGTGCTGAGACCTCAGAGCAGCACAATGAAATCTGAGAGCTATATAAACATTCAGCTGAAATTCCTTTACACAGACAATTTTCCCTCCACTATTCTTCTGAACTCCAAAAGAAGCATAAGCCCTGACTCAGGCAATGCGGAGTGTTTGCTCTGGCACCCAAGCCAGCAGATGTGACTACTTGGCATCCTTTCCTGAGACTTGAACCTCATGGTATGTCTATGCCAAATGTATCCACATTATGCAAGAGTAATGGAAATTCGCCAGGCAGAGCAATGCTATGTTTTCCTAGATAAATGTTGCTCAGTTTAATTTTGAGGAACTGACTGATAAAAGCCTCAGTGATTACCTTGTTTGCCTAACTGTCTTCATTCTGTGAAATCCAGCACTTTTACTGGCACAGCTAACATATCAAAAACATGAGGGAGCAAGTGCATTAGAGCAGCAAAAGAGGCCAAGCAAATCTCCTGTTGAAAGGTGAAGCACCCACCCAAAAAAAGGGGTTTCTTTCCTCCTTGGAAGATAAGCCGACTGCACAGAAAGACCACTAAGAATAGTTTTCCACCTGACATGGTTCAAGTGACTCAAGGTGCATGGTCACAGTGAGCTGTTCTTTCCAGTTTTTTCTTTTCTCCAATTCCAGGCAAAGCTCACTGTGGAAAAATGCTGGGATGAAGGTCATTTGCCTTTGAGAGTGCCTGAAAGGCGAGACAAAAATGTAAAAATTTGTGCTATACAATATCTCCAGAATAGAAGGAAGGAGAAAATTAAACACAATTGAAAAAGAAAATGTGCATAGGATTAGCCTACTGAAAGACATGCATTAAAATAAAAAGTTACCATGATTACCATCACCTTGCCCTTCATTAGAACCAACTACTATTTGCCTACAGCCATTGTACCATGGCAAGAGTTTTTGCTTCATTTGTACACTTCTCATAAAAATATAGTCTTGTTTCTTCCTGTGGTCTCTGATCACACTCACAAAAATGTAAGCGTAATTTGTTACCCTCAACAGACAAAGGCACTTGCCACAACTTCACTCAATAGTATTCAACATGCTCCTGATACACACCAACAGGGCACTCCAGACCAAGCCAAGAGTCAGGGATAGTGCAGATGGCTACAATTCAGCTCTGAAGTTGAGGAAGGTTGTAAATATCCCATAGAGGCTGTTTGAGGAATAACAAAGCTATTGTCACCCAACCACAGCCTGATAAAAAGCCTTGAGTATGCAATGCCTTTTGTTGCAAGATCCTTCACTCTACAGGGGGGAAATGCTATTGAAATTGGAAGAACACCTAAAGTAGCAGCAGGAGATTGCTGCTACACTATTAGTGCAATTGATTGCTTCAGCAAATAGCCAGAAGTAGCCATTTACTTCCCAAGTTACTTCCACTGCAGTAATCAAGTTCTTGTTAACAAATTTCAACCACGAAGGAAATCCTAAAGAAACTGGCTTCTAACCCTAGAGTTCACCTTCAGAAGAACTGAGGAAGAAACAGTGAATCACAGGGTTCCTGGTACTTCTTATTCAGAGGCCAATGGAAAATTGAACCATTTTCACAGCACTTTGAAAAGCTTTCTACAAACTGTTGGCCTAGAAGGAAAACCCTGGAAACCATTCACTGTATATGTCTTCCCTAACCACTGGTCTGACATGCAACTGGTATGACAAGCCATGTTTATCCTGCAGGATAGGAGCAAGGTGCTAATATTTTCCAAAGCCCTGCATGAAGAAGAGTTACTGCACAGTAATGGCTGAGTGGATAGTTCACAGCGAATAACTTACTCAATTAAAAAGTCCTTTTTATATCTGCAGACATTGTTGTGAGTTTCTTAGTTATTAATTTGAAATTATTGTCTGAGTTATTTGTTGTCCACAGCAATTCATTGCAAGACTAGTTAAAAGAATGCTAAAACTCAGAATACTAGACAGAGAGAAGATATTTCTTTTCCTTGATTAGCTAAATGAGACATTTTAAACCAAGTCTCTGCTTCAATATTTAGACTTTTGAAACAGAAAATAGCCTTGCGAAAATACTGTGTGATACTTACTTAAATGCTACTGTTTCAATAGCTGGTAGTAAATTCATTCAATAGACTATTTGTGAAACTCAGCAGAAAAAACACGAATAATCAAACAAACTGCTTAAATCATTTAAACACAGCATTATCTGACGGTTAAATAATGTTTGCCTACTTGCAAACACAGTTGTCAATTGCCTGCAGCAGACTTTACAGGACATACCTTCAAATTCACACTAAGAGCATGGTCTACAGATATAAGCTAAAACTAATTCTACTACTTCTTTCATATAAATTAAAAAAAAAAAAAAAAAAAAAAAAAGAATTTTCATCAGAACTTCAAATACTTTAGTCATTTTGGTTTGGGAAACACAGACTCTCAGCCACACATACAAATGAGAAATGGTGAAATACAGGGTGCTTTGACCACACTCATCAGGAACAACAGATCAGTGCTCCCAGCTTCCCTGATGGACTGAGCTGCTCGTTTGCCCCCTACAAATATTTCCTAGGAAAAAAATCAGTTGTGTTGAGCTACTAAGAATCCTGCCAGCATGTAACAACTAAAAAATTTTATGCATAATAAAAGAATATTGAAAATACATGTACAGACTTTGGTGATTCTATATTGTTCAATGGTTCAGTTGGGGTATTAAAATGCATTTTGAGATGGTATTTTGGTTACGTTCAATCTCTACTTGACACTTATAAGCGATTTAAGAGAATTAAAGTATTTCATGTACTAGTTGTTATTCTTCCTGCTGAAGGAATAAACACATTCCACAGAAAGGAAATTATAGAGATGCAAGTTACACAGGGTGACAGGTATATGGAGCTAGGCAACATTCACGTTTCATTTTGCTAATGGATTGGGTTACAAACCTCTTCCTTAGGATAAAGTAGATACACAGTCTTTGCTCTTCTACTGTAGTCCAACAGGATGCTTTGTAAGTTATTCTTACCAAGTGTCAAAATGAGTCTAAGTGACAGATTATGTATTTGCTTACCTACATTTAACACTGGCACTTCTCCATTCACTCACACTAGGGTAAATAAACTGAGGCTCTGGCTCCGTATTCCCCCTTGTTTGATCTCACTCTAGATCAGTGATGCCAAACCACCAGCACTGGCAAACAGAGATCTGGGCTGGCACCAATGACAATGAGCAAACAACACTTTCGAAACATGTTTGATGCCAGATAGCAAAGAGCACCCTCCCTACTTCAGGAGCTTGTTGTTAGAAAGGCTTTCAGCTCTGAAATCCACAAGTACCTCTTGCATGTGGCTGGAAGGACCAACACATCACTTTTTTTTTCTGCAGCCCCCAAAAATAAATCCATTATAGGTATCCCAAACAGTGACAAACAGTGATCTAGTTGATGCAAAACTGTGTCTAAGAATGAGCAAACCTAGCTCAGTAAGACACAAGACGCATACCTGTATCAGCTAAAATTTTCACCTGGTTCAACCATCATTTCAAACCTGATAGGTAGGCATCTTCAGGAGGACACAACAAAACAAAAGCAGGATGCAGCAAAACAAAAACACACCAAAGCTAGGCAGGGCAAGCATGAAAAAAGGAGAGAGAAAATGAAGGTATACGCTCTAGCTATGCTGCTATTTGATTTATTTTTAGATTTATTATTAGATTTATTACTAGGTTTAGATTGGATATTAGGAAAATTCTTCACCGAAAGGGTTGTTAAGTAGGTTGCCTAGTGGAGTTCCCATTCCCGGAGGAATTGTAAAGACATGAAGATGTGTCACTAGGGGACATAATCTACTGGTGGACTTTGCAGTGCTGGGTTAATTGCTGGACTTGCTGGTCTTAAAGGTCTTTTCCAACCTAAACGAGTCTATGATTCCATCTCCTCCCCTGCCACGTGGCACTCCAGCCTGGCAGCTGGAGTAAGAAGGCCAGGGCAGACCCTCCCTGGCAGCGACCACAGCTCTAGTACCTGATGCACCTGCACCATGTGCCTGATGTTCCTGGAGGGATCATCAGTCTGGCTCCCCTGCTGGGGCCTGGGCTCTCACTGAGGGCTGCCACGGGCTGCTTCATATCCCCGGCAACAGGGATGGCCAAGTCACTTCCTCCTAAATTACACCAGTCCCCTCTCTCCACTCACGGGGCTTCGAGAGGCTATGGGGGCCGAGAGCGACAAGGCGGCTCTCTGGGCTGTGAGGCGGCGGCGTTCACTCACCCCTGCGGGCACCCACACCCGAGCCCGCCTCAACACCCGAATCTGCGCCCCTACCCCACGGACACAAGCGGCTAAAGCACAGCCGGCGCCCACGGCCTCTCCCCGCCAGCCCCGGCCCGGCCCGGCCGCGCCGCGCCGCCCCCACCAGAGGGCGTCACGACCCCGCGTTCGGGCGGGCCCGGCCCCGCCGCCGCCCTGCCCCGGCCGCTCCTCAGCGCGGCCCTCCGGGCACCGCCAGCGGCCCGGCCGCACCGCCCGCCGGCTCCTCCGCCCGGCCGGGCCCGCCCCTGCGCACTGCCCCGAGGCAGGAGCGGGGCTGCTCGGAGCGGGGCTGCTCGGAGCGGGGCTGCTCGGAGCGGGGCTGCTCGGAGCGGGGCTGCTCGCTCTGCGGGGGCCGAGTGACGCTGCCTCGGTCACTGCGAGCCCGTCCCGCCGCAGCCCGGGCTGTGCGGGAGGCGCTTCCTGGGGAACTTGATTCCCAGGTTAACGGGAGTTGCGTGGTCGGGAGGTGACCGCCGCTTCCCTTGAGGAAACTCCTGTATCAAAGAGGTTTCTGTGTAGCAGCATACCCTCTGCTATTTGGGCAGCTAGTGACTGGTTGGGGGGGTGGGGGTACTGCTGGGAAATAAACCAAACAAACAAACAAACGAAAAAAAAACACCCCAAAAAATCAGCAAAAAACCTCAGTTATAAATGTGGATAATCTGAACTGAGCCTTTCAAAGTTCACACCCCATGAAGCTGCAGAGCCGAGCCAGGCGGATGAGAGAGGGATGTTTCCTAAGAATCAACTGGCTGCTGCAGAGCAAGACCGGGGAAAAGTGGTCCCCTCAAGACAAATGTCATTGCCAGACCATGCCAGACCATATTGGTAGGATTGCAAGTTGCAAATACAGCTGAAGACAGAGATTTTGCCAAAAAAAAAAAAAAAAAAAAAAAAAAGACAGAAAACAGATGCAAAACAACAACAAGATGCCAGAATGAAATGAATTTTAGGCCAGTGCTGGAACACACCACAATCCCTTGCTGTTCAGGATGATTTAAATGGATGGAAAAGGGATTAAGGTCTAATCCAGCAGTTGCTCAGTTTGAATTAATCTCATAGGAATCAGTCAGGATATATATATTTAGGGAGGTGGAGAAAGAGAAGAAAGAAGCAAGAAATTGCCGGATCAGGCCCTGAATATAATCTGAGGAGATTTCGAATAGTTCCTTGTGCCGCACTCATTTTAAAAGCTGATTATATGATCCAAACCCTCACAGATATTTCAAAAAGAAAAGGTGACATTGCTAAATATGCTGTTCTTTCTGCGATACTGAACCCCAAGTCTCCCTGCCAGTTGTTGACTGCAGCAGAGGCAGTAGCCATTTCACTCGCACTGGCTGGGGCCCTCTCCATCACTGCAGCGCTTTCCTTGGCTGTGATCTTGCTTTCAAATGCCACTCAGTTTTTGGGACTGTCCCAACTGTGAGGAAACTGTCCCACTGAGTCTTGGGTTTCCTGAGAGCCTGAGTGATTAAAGAGATTCTTCTTCCTTTTGAACTCAAATGTTTTCCAGAGCTGCTTTCTCTTCCTTGTGCAAGACTATCAATCTGAAGCAGGGTACTGAAATATCTACACTAGCACTGCCAAAAACAGCCTTGCATATTTCTAAGGGGTTATGCAGCCTTTTGTAAATCACCTAAGCATGAGCAAACTGTGCTTCAGGCAGTGCAGAAAAAGAAAAATCCAAATGCTGGGGACCAGGAGTATCCAGGGAGGCTTGTGAAGGCACACTGGAAGACAAAATGTTAAGTGCTAGCCCCAATCCCTAACACAAGTTATCAGCAGTTTTCTTCTGCATATGTGGGTGTCCTTTACATGTGCAGGTGGATGTATCTGAGGCAGGAACCAGTTTGAAAAAGAGGGGATCCCAGCCCAGTGTGCTCTAGTCCCAGAATTATGGTACTCATTTTAGCAGTTATGACTATGAACAGTGATGGGTTTACAGTTTTCTAGCAGCCCTCAGCATCTGCAGAGGGACCAGCAGTTCCGTTCAGAACTGAGATTACTCTTGATGATATTGGAATATTTAAAAAAAAAATCTAGACCAGCATGGCATCAGACACCTGAGTTTAATTATTCTTTTCACAAATAACAATAAGTAACACATTTAGCAAGTAAAAAAAATACCTTTTGTAGTGTCCCATCCTTGAGAGGAAGGGAGCACCCAAAATTTGCAGATGCTCATGGTCGAAAACGAGTGACAAAAGTCAGAGGGTCCACAAAAAGTCTTAGAGTTTTATTAGTAAATTATAAACCTGGCATGGAAATTGGTATAAATTAGTCCCTTCTTGCATAAGCCCATGGTGGTGGATGTTTTTTATCTTTAGCTTGATAAAAAATGCTATAGACCTCAAACTCTAAGTTAAGCCTTTTGAGGAGTCAGAGCATTTCCGATTACAGTCCTTACCTGTTCGTTGGGAACTTAGGGAAGGGAGGGAATGGGATCATGCAGGGGGAAAAAATTACAAAATGAGAGTAACTAGGACTATGAGCCTTTCCTTCACATGTCAAAAGCAAATCAACAAATACATGCTTTTGTGGAAGTAAAGAGATGAATGCTGAATGGCAAAGCCATCTTTTCATGTACTTTTAGCTCAGGTAAAATGAATGAAAAAATTTAAGGGTCTCCAAAAGTAAATACCTAAACTGAACTGGGGGCAACTGAACTGGGCATATGCAACCCACCCACTAACAGTACAGTGCAGGTAGGTGTTGAGATTTTGGGATACATTCAACCGGTGATGGGAAGTGGCACACTGCCACTTTGCAGGCAACAAGGGTCACAGCTGGGATCCCAGACATCCCATGCCAGCAAACACTTAGGCCTGGGTTTGCTCTTTGGTGCTGTTTTGAGCATAAAAAACCACCTACCTTCAAACATCACTGTCTGCATTCTCATTTTTCCAGGAAAATGTTGGCAATTATATTACCCTACCAATATCAATTGTGCATTTGTGTCTGCTTCTGTACAGCTTGTGCACTGGAAATGTGTTTTGGCTTTAGTTCAAATCCACTTCAGTGCCCCCAAAGAGATCTTCATTGTTCTAAAGGCTTGCTGAGATTGTTTCCAGTTTATACACAACTGTTTCTAAACCCTGGGACCTGTGTTTTTGGTTGTCTATCTGGAAAGAGTGGCAAAGATTAAAGAAGTGCATGCCTTTGGCTGCATACTTTAAAATAAAACAGCCGTGGTTTTCAGGAACCTCTTTTAAGGTGTAATAAATCCGACTTTCTAAATGCCCAAGGCTGTGTTTATCTAGAAGTATCTTGGGGGAGATTGCTATGTCTATTAATCTGTTTTCCTGTTTCCTTACCTCAGGGCTTAAAAGCTGCATAAACCAACCAGCTAGAAGGCTGTAAGGAAAAGTCTCCACAGACAAGCATCTCCCTCTGCTTTCTGTTCTTACACAACACTCCTGGTGCAGGGGAGTCATTAGACATTCTTATAAAGCTGGAGCAGTAGATGAGGGTGATATGGGAGGGACAAACCAGCATGACCTCTGTCTTAGAAACCTCTTTGGGACCTTTAAAAGAGTTAACAAAACAGTGGATAAAGGACAACCAGTGTCTATATTTTATTTAGACCTTCAAAAGGCTTTTGATAAAGTTCCTGAGAAGAGGCTATAAAGGAAACTTAGTAACCACAAGGTGAGAGGTAAAGTCCTCCATGGATAGAGGGAGAAAAAGCCCACAGCTGAGGGAATGGAAACAAAGAGGAGGAACAAATGTCTATCTCAGCATGGAAAGGACTTCCATATAGGGTGCCCCCAAGATTAAAAATATGACACGTGCCTGGGATATTTATTAATGATTTAAAGGCCATGGTGAAGAGCAAAGATGACAAAGTTTCTGTCAAGAGAAATTGCAGAGGATGAAAAAATTAAGAGAACTGAGATAGTGAAAGAAATTAAACATGTGCAGGAGAGGAACACGTTGTAGAGAACACTACAAACTACTTATGTGGGGGGGGTTTGAATTTCTTTTAAGCATCCCCAAATAAATCAGATGCCTGTACAGTCAACTCAAGGAAACTGACTCCTGACCGTGCAGTGATGGTTAAGAATGCATCAGTCTTTCTGAAAAACTTATGATTTTTTTTTTTTTTTTTTTTTTAAGAAAAAGCCAGTAAAAAGACTACAATCCTGTGATTTCCTATTAGCAGATGGCATGACCTGTTTTTGCCTTGGCCATCACACTGAGGTTCAGCCCACTCTGCTCTAAGGAGAAACAATGAAAGGAACTGCTGGAAGAACTGGCAAGGCTGGGTTTCTTCTGCCTCTGCTCCTCATGCTTGGGTTCTCTGGGGCCTGAAAAATCAGAGGCTATATTGGTGCAATATATCAGATAAATTTCATAAATATCTCTCTTGTACCAAGAAGACTGAGTAGAATCTCTATCTTTCCATGTTACACTATAAAACCTTCGGCACATATTTAAGCTAGAGTTATGAAATATTTTATTGCACTGTAATTTAGTTTATTAGGCTTTGACAGCTATCTTTATTAAGAATTGACAGTTAAAAATCAATATTTATTTGGGGGTGACAGCTATCATAGTTTAGAGCTTTTGCTCAGTCTCAGGTTTTTGGTCACTTTTAACATTAGGCAAAAAGTTGCACTCTACCTTTGAGAAAGTGGGATCCAGAGCCAAGAATCATCCACAAAATCTGCTCAGTAAAAAATATACACTACTAGAAGAAAATATATGTTTTTAACCTCTGGGATCCAGTTCTGAGGAGAAATATGAGAAAGGGTGATTTAAAATTACTTTTAGTTACTATATTTAAAGGTAAAATTATGAGCTACATGAAACCTGTTGTGGCACAGATAAAAACCACATAGGTAGATATAGCATAATAACTGATAGAGAGAGAACAGGAGAAAGTCTCATGGCTGATCACTGAAGAATAAAGGTCATCTCAATTCACTTCAGCTATCTAAAAGCTGAAGTTGCTTGGTATTGAAATTAAAAGCTTGGCATTGGTAGTGAAATGAGAAAGGCAAACCCATATCCAAGGGGCCATTCTCTGGAGGTGCCTGTGAATCCTATGCTTCCTGTATAATCCCCTCTACCTATTGATTCAGGGACGATTATAACCTTCTCTGAAGCAGCGTATATTTAAAAAGGTACCTGTGCTTATTCTGGCTGGGATGGAGTTAACTTTCTGCATAGCAGTCCTGATGGTGTTGTGCTTTGTGTTTGTGTCTAAAACAGTGTTCATAGCACACTAATGTTTAAGCTATTGCTGAACGGTGCCTGCACAGCGTCAAAGATTTCTCTTTTTTCCACCCTGTCCCCACTTCCTGGAGCAAATAGGTAAGAGGTGAGAGGTAAGCAAGCAATTGGGAGGGGACACAGTCATGACAGCTGACTTGAACTGTCTAAAGGGATGTTGCACACCATATAGTGTAATGCTCAGCAATGAAAACAGGGATAGAGAAAGAACAAGGAACTTTTTGGCTAACAAAGTGTTCAGTGCTTGGAGACTGGTTGTTCTGCTTGTTTTCTGTTTCCTTCACCAATTATACAAGTTTTCTTACTTTTGTTTTTCCTCTTCTGTCACCCATCCTGCTGTGGGGGCAAGGGTGAGTAAGCAGCTGTGTGGGAGCTTGGCTGCTGGACAGGATCAATCCACCACAATAGCAATTATCCTACGTTCCTAAATGAATTGTCTGCACGTATGAAGGGAGAACCAAGACAAATGTAAGCCTTGTAAAATAGGATTAAAATAACACCAGAAAGGATACTGTGAGTAAATCATAGAGGAATGGGGGCTGGAAAACCCTTATTGAGGGGAGATTTCTGCATAGCACCTCAATAATATTTTTTGGATTTTAACAATCTCTGTCTCAGATGATGATTTGCCTATCCATCCCACATGCATGAAACAGATTCCTGTGCAAAGTTATATCTATGGAGTAGTATTTAATGTGCTCCTGAACAATCCATCTGAGTCCTGTGCCTGTGGCAATATCACAGGAAATGCCAACACACAGCACATAAAATGTCAGCTTTCCACAAAGCAAGAAAAGAAATGCTATTCCTTTATGCTATAATATGATGCCTCATGCAGTTTTCTTCCAGGTTTATATTTGGTTTCCTGAAGTTTTTGAAGTGGGAATGTACAGTAACCTGCTCCATAGGGCCATGACACTTAATGGGATCAGTGTAGTCAGGGAGACTGATATCTCAGCTTTGATGTGCCATGTGGCCACAAGTAAGCCACCCCATCTCTCTGTACTTTGTTTCCCTTCACTCATCTGAATTGTTTATTTGAATGTAATCCCTTTAGAGAGAAAGTGTTTCAGGCTTTTTAGGCACAATGGCTGAGATGGCTGTCCTCTCATGTATATGGAATTGCGTGGTGGCTCCATGGATAGAGGAATCTGACTGGATATACTTTTGGGTTCCATGGCAAACCACCAAAGTTTGCCTCCACAGATGCTCCTGGTTTTACTTTCTCCTGCAGTATCAGATTAGGATTGCCTTCACACCATCGCAGTCTTGTTACTACTGAATTTTTCACAAGCCTCAGGAAAGGCAACCTGGCGACCGTGGGCCTGCTAGGGAGCTCTCAGCCCCATCTGATGTACTGCACAATTGTCGCCAGTAATGGGGATGACTGTCAAGCACACTTTCCATTTCTGCAGTGGGAGCTTCTGCAAAGTCTGGAGACAAACAGGGAGGAGGGTCTAGGGACTGGCAAGCTGCACTTAGCCGAAGTCTCCTAAATAAAGGTTAAAAATAACTTCTGTTGATTTCAGACCAAAAGTCCTGAGACAAGAGGTAGGAGGAAGAGGAGGATTCTAGCCCTGGGAGCAGCCAAGCAAAGCAGTATGTCCCTGGCAGAGGAGGAGTGGAGGACATGCCTTCTGCAGAGATTATACAGAGCTGCTGGAAGTGAAGCCTGAAAACCGGCAGAACGGAAGCTTGGAAACTGAGCCCTGGGCTAAAGCGGGTAATTTACCTTATTTGAAATAAAAACAGCTTAAGTTGAAGCCAGCCGGAAATTCAGCTGACTTGAAGCTGCAAGCAAAATTAGCATAACACTCTGCAGGTTGAAACATGGGGGAAGCAGACTGAGGGATTGAGCCTTGACGTCTGGCAGTGTAAGGAAGCTGCTACTGCTTCTGCAGTGCTATTCAAAATTATCCCTTAAAGCTAAAATCATTGCAAGACCAAGCTAGAAGACCATAATAGTGCCTGTTGGCCTTAACTGCAACAAGCAAAAAAAGACAACTGCAGCAGAATCATCATTAAAAGGAATAAGACTATGACTAGCCCCCCCCCAAGATTGGCAGAGCATGGTAAGTACAACTGACAGACTGAAACATCTCGGCCAGGAGTCTGTCAGTGTAAATCAGTGTAGCTATGCCACTAACTTCCACAGTGAAGCTGGGCCAGCTCATTCCATTAAGAATCCAGAACTTGAATGCAAGTAGGTATAGCCTGTGTCTTGCAAAGTGCTCTTTGCTATGCAGGGGCTGAGAGAGGAGGGGGTCACAATTCACCCTGTCAATACTGAAAGACCCAAGGCAGCTTTCATAACTTAGCTCCAGCAATCTAATCCTAGAAGCCTTCTAATCATAGTGGTTGCCAGACAGGCTAACTCAGCCATGCGAGCTAATGTATCCTGCTACTGCTGTTACACTTATTCTGGTCCCCAAGCTAATTCCTGTAGAGCTAGCTTGCCTGTATAATTCAACACTACACTGCACTGGCAAACCCTTTAGGAGTGTGGCTGCATATGTGTGCGAGCAAGAGAGTGCAGTTAAGTGATGCTGTACTCCCAGACTTGTGCATATCTGGGAATTTTATTTGCCCATGTACTGGCAACCAAAGACCCACTTCCTCTCCTGATGTTTACAGACCAGCTCCTATGTCAGTAAGTGGCTTAATTTGAATGGCGTAGTAATTGATGTAGCCAGCTATAATAGGGCACCAATGCTTCTGCTTCTGTTTCCCCTGAACTTATATAGCAGCAACAATTGTAACCTCTTCTTCATATTTGAAAGCAGTGCTTTCTCAAATATGGAGATTTTGCAACACTGTGCCAGGATTCAAGGCGATGTCATTGCATGCAGAGTAAGTTAGTGTTGTTTCTGAACACCATCGTATTCTTACTGCAAGGTAATATTTTTGCAAGACCTGGAGTGGATTTTCTGGACTACAAATACCACAGGAGTCTTACTGAAAGGATTCATTCAAGAGGGATCCACAATATGTATTTTCATACAGAACATGCAGAGTAGTCACTGTGCCATTAGCGTGCCATCTACCACCATTTTATTGAGTATATCTGAATTCTGTTACAATATCCCAGTGTCTCAGGATCTCTGCTGCCTTTAAAGGAACAAGCAGCAGGGTGGAACATGTGATCAGAGAGTTCACCAGTGTTTGCAGTGAAGCATAAACATGAATGAGCCTAGACATGCTTGGAAGCCCAAGGAAGTATTAATAAAATTTGCTCAGTGTTTTTAATGAAGGTGTTTGGAGCAGTAAGATCTCAGAAGTCATTTCCAACTTGAGGAATGTGCACATGAATAGCTGAACTGACAGCAAATGCACATCTTCTAAAGGAGGCCTTTCTATGTGATTATCTTCTGCCTATTAAAAAAACAGGTCTTAGCTGAAATTTTGAGGTGAACCTACTTCTATATATCATGAATTCCACACACATAAAAGGAGCAAAAAAATACACAGTGGACTTTTTAAAAAAATCTGTTTTTCCAGGAAGAAATACTGTTGCAGACATAAAACTTTTTCCAGGCTTGCCCTGGGCACTCCTTGAAATATGCTGTATGGACAATATGCACTCAAACCTCTGGCTGTCTCTAGGAGATATTCATCCTGTCTCTCCTTGGCAAGCTGGGTTTCCTGTCCAGCCCCACAGGATTTATTGCCTCATTGTGGTGGAAAAAAAATTGAGGCTAGTGACCAACCATATATGGGTATGGAAAAACCAAGATGAGCTAGAAGGAAAAAAAAAAAAAAAGAAAAGCAGGTATAATTATGAGTCAATTAAATATAAATCATTATAAGGATAAGAGGAAAGGAGCAGCATGCAGAAACCTGCAAGAAATACAGGTGTTCTCTGACTTTCTCCCTCCACCCCTGTGGATTAGCAGGGCTGAGGAGCAGGGCCTGTATTGGCACCATGAGCCATCATCATCTGGGTGGGATTTCTAGCCACTGACAAGCTCAAAGTAGATTAATAATGCAGCAGCACCTTTAAAGAAAGCAGTGGAAGGAGGCTGAGAGGCTGAGATCTTTTGGCCAGGTTGGTTTTTACTTACATTATTGCCTAGTAACATATAACTCATTATGAGGGCATAAAATTGTTCTTTACTGATGTTTTTCTCGTTCAAAGGTCAGCAAAGCCACAGTGAAAGTTAAAGAGGAGGAGTGCACGACTCAGTGGGGCTGCTGAAAGCAACAGCCGTTTTTGGAGAAGAGGGACTTAATCTGCTATCTCATAAGGGCCAACCTGTCCCAGTTGTCACCACCACAGGCTGTGAGCATGTGTGGCAGAGACAGTGGCAGCTGGGGGTCTGCTTTTGCCACCGTGCAGATTTACCCAGCATATGCAAGGCTGCTAAAAGCCACAAGCCCTTCTTTATTCAAAATGGAGTACAGGCCAAAAAAATGACAGGCCAGAGTCAAAGCAAAGCAGGCCAAGGTAACTGAGTCCCATCAGGAGTGGAAAATGGCCTTGACTCATTCAAAAGAGTCAAAAACCCAAAGAGTGCTTTTTTCAGAGGTACCATTCCAGTTCTGACTCAAAGGAACAGGCAGCACAGAGCAGCATGGCTCCACAGATGGTTCACACCAAATCAGCTGCTGGCCAGTGTGTAAAAAAAAACCCTTAAATTGTCAGCTAGTCTGTGCTTCATTATTTGCTTCTTACCCATTTCTACTGAATCTATACCAGCTCTGATAGGCGACAGTGCCATTGAGAATCTGCTGATTCAAATCCCTCCCTCCTCAGCAGAAAGCCAGTGGGAGGAAGGAAGAAAGAAACCCAACTCGACATTCTATTTTTCCCCCTTCAAATAAACCCTAAATTGCTTCTTTATTGCACTCGAGGTTTTGAGCGGGGTAGGAAGCTCTGATACAGAATGGGGCTACAATTTTGTTAAAGACAAGCTCTGCAGCAAGCCTGTGAACTCCAATAAATTTGTAACTCTGTTCCCAGTCAGAAACAGAACAATAGCCTCTCCTGTTTAATTGTGGATTGCAGCAAGTGGTTTCGTGCTCAAACCCTCTTGTAATGTAGTCCTCTCCTTTTAATCATCAAAGATGATCTCTGCCAAAGCAGCTGACAGTTGCATTTGATCAAGTGTAATAGGAACAGTCAGATCTTCCAGGATCCTTGTAGTTACCCATTTTCCATGTGTAATTCCAGTCTATTTCATACAAGTTTAATATGACAACTGTATTACAAAATTAGAGGGAAGATTTGGGGTGAGATGACTCACTGATTTTTTTTATTTTTTATTAGAAAATATGATCTCAAAAGCAAAAGCCATTTTTTTTCCCAGTCCTGCTACTGAACCCCTGTATGACCTTGGACAACCTTTGATGTCTAGATCCCTTCTTCCACTTTTCCTGTCATTGCAATTTAGACATTGTGAGCCCAGTGGTGCAGTGACTTCCTGGTTTTGGAGTGCCAGTGTAACAGCTATGACAGATGAGTGTGCACCTAGAGTTGGTGACATCTGGACTTTAACACCACTCACATACATTAGTGCCTGTATAAATATTTATATTTATCACAATATATATGTACACGTGTCTGTATATGTACACATGCAAATGTGCTCCATAGTGGTTTTAAATTTGAGAATGAGTACTTTAGGAATAAAGAATCCCAATTTTAACATCAAGAAAGAAGACTCCATCCTTCAATACAACTGTGTTTCAAATAGATTTGCCAGCAGAACTTCTTTTGGAATATGCCCTGTGGTTTTCACAGTTCAATTTACATTGACCTCGGCAGAGCAAAGCAAAGCAAAATGTCTGTTCCCTGTGTCCACTGCTGTCTGGATCCCCCAGTGATGCCCAGAGGTGTCCACTGCCCAGGTGTAGACCACATCCACTATGCAAAGATACCATTCTTTGTTTTATCACACCACAGGTCAGGAGGAGCATCAAATCCTCTCCCTTGTGTCAGATGTCAGCATTTGGGAAGGTGGTTGGTGGTGGGGAGGGGAGGACGGAAGACAGTCAAAATGAAAATGGTTTGGTTAATTAATTGCAAGCACTGCTTGAAGGACCAGCACGTATATTTAATCAGTTGCCTAGTAACAAACGGTGTATGATGTGAATGCTATCAGCCCGCAGCGTGAGCAAGGGATGGATCCTTTCTGTTTTTATCAGCTGCCAGCATGCATACTCTGGGCATTGCATGCCCTTGTGCTCAGAAAGGCTGCTCTGCCACCTCACAAAAGCTGCGTGGTAGCAAGGGTCCCCCCATTTTGGCTCTATCATTCCTGCTCCTCCCCAGACATCTCAGAGAGAAGTCTGTCTCTTCTTACAGGGAGTGACCTTTTCAGTGGTGAACCAAATGACAAGAAAAATTATCCAGATCTCCCCTCCCCTCCACCCACCTTTTTTCTTTATGAAGTTATCTACACTCTGGGAATAGAGTGCAGGCATTGCTGCTGCTCACGTTCTGTTACTGACACCAGTGTCACCATTAACGGTATGTATCTTCCATAAAAACCTGTGCAGAGAAAACCAGAAAATCATTGACAGTGGGACAGAGGCAGAATTAATAAGAAAGTGGGTTTGTTGGTTGTTGGGGGGGTTTTTTGTGTCTTTTTTTTCCCAGTGACCTTAAAGAAAGAAGGGCAATGGATGAATAGATGCTGGATTGCAGCACATAAAACCAGCCCAAGACAAACTGTACAGTTCTGTTTCCTGTAGGTGAAAAAATAACTCATGACCTGACAGGCAACTGAACATTGAGTACTCCTTTGGTGCTAGTTTTAGGAGAGAATTTGACAACAAGAATTTGCTTGTAGTTTTCCACCACCCGTATGCCATTACGTTAACCGGGCCTGATAATGCAAGGACACAAAAAACAATCCTGTCCCTGTCCATATTGTGAAAGAGAAATAAAAAGAGAACGTCCATAAAATAAAAGCTCCCATTTATGTTTTAACATGCCATGACAATGTTTGTGTGTCCTTATCAGGGCTTTCTCTCCTCCCTCCCCCCTCTCCATTTGTAAATCCCATTGGATAAAAGACTACATCTTCCATAAAGAATTCCCACCAGAAATCTTTATAAATCCTCCATCAGTGAAATACTCTGCTGTCATGCTGAGCAGAAGCTAATCTAATTAAGATGGGATCTGCTAAATTTAATAGCCTGCTATGAATTTTTACGGACATCTGGTAACTGGAAGGTTGGAACGACTCTGACACATCAAATACACATTGTCCAAATGACCAGTATCAGGCCGATTATTCTCCCTTTCTTGGTCACTTGTAGCTGATGTAGGATGCAATTGTCCCCTCAGGATACACTCATGTGACTCCATCTGAAATTAATGAGGGTTAAGGTGCGTACATGTTGGAAAGCAAAACTGGGCTCCCAGTGCTTCCTCTAATGTTGTTTTTTCCTGATTAATGAAGGATCAGGATATACCTGCATTATATTTCATTGTTTGCAAATACTGTAAATGATATAGCAGGAACTGGAGTATCTGTTAGTACATGTGCCTTTGATGTCTGCAAGTTATGAACCCAAACCTGACTGGCAGCTTTCCTCAGTCAAAGCCCTATATGACATCCTCTGGCTAAGAAGAGATATTTCCAGTGGGGAGAAGAGGACCTCCATAATTTTAATTATCTATTCCTGACCCAACAGTAAGCTATTAACAGGAGAAGGCAGGGGATGGAGGGTTAGATTGTTGGGGCTTTTATCCCTTGAACTTCTAATATGAAAATGAGTTTAAATCCTCTAGTGGTCCCCAGAAATGGTGATGTGAGCTGTTACAAGGCTGGTCCCATCCCATGAGCCCTTACTTTAAAAAAGGAGCATGTTTACAGAAGTGCAGGTCTTTCTCCCTGTCTTCGTAGAATGCAGTCTGAAAATGCCACATTAATGAGCTCCTGGGGCTCTTGTGGTTTACTCACTCATCAATAGGAAAGATCACAAACATTATTTCCACCTGGTAGATTCCATGGGTGTCCAGCTAAGGTCTCACTCCGAGCTTGCTCTAATAAAATCATAAATGCACACATATACGATGTTTATATTCATAGTTATGTAATTTACAGACAGGGAATACATCACATGAAGCACAATGTCCAATTTTTCAGAATAAAGAGTTTGCACTTTAAAACGTGTATTTCCTTATTTGCTGTTTTAGTAAAGAAACTATTTTTCTTAGACTCCCCTTAGCCCCACCATAATAAATGGTTCAAGTAAATTCAGCAACACAGTGGGAATTGTGTCAACCTGATGTGATGAGTTGACACTTGAAAATTTAATCTCTTTACCATCCACCAGCCTTTAATCTCTGTAGTGTGACTTTTAAACACATGCCAAAGAGCAGAGAAGCTACAATGCTGGCTTACAGATTATTTAGGTGCTGGCTTTATGAAATGGGAAAAAACTCATGCAGTGCCAAGTGGGCTCCATATAAATTTAAAAAACCTCACTGAAGTAATATAAATGTTGATTTAGTTAAACTGGAGCATCTGTAATGAGAAGAAACAGGAAATCCAGCTGAAAGGATTGGGTTCAGCACTGGTACAGCCCTATACACACTGTGCAAGGGCAAATCATCATTGTGCCTGGGGTGCTGCACTGATTTACTCCTGGCAAAACTTTACCAGTCTGCTCCCTGCCTCCCCCACAGCAAGGTGGGCCCTGCTGCACTGCCTGAGGAAAACAACAGAACAGCAGGGCTCCCTCTCCCCCCTGCTGCCCTGTGTTGTAAGAGCTGGGGGAGCTCACAGCCCCAAATTTGCTCTGCCCTAGTCTCTCTTCATCCCATTGCACAGCACTGCTTCCTTCCAGATGTGGACCTCTGCACTCACAGAGGAACAACTTTACTCCACGGTTAGGACATGTCATATGTTCTTGGCAAGTCATGATCTTGACCTGCTATGGATTAACCATCTGAATGAACAAGAACAGATACAGTTTGCAGAAGGATGTCTATGACTTCGTTAAAGTGACACCTGAATCAATTGTGTGGACTGGGTTAATGTTGCTTATTCTTTTTAGACAAAATGCAGAATTAATTTATAGTGGTGTAATGTGATTCCAGAAATGAGGAATGCATCTTGTCTGTAATGGCTTTTGATTATCAATATCCATGTTTGATTTTCAGAAACAAATGAAAATGTAAGAGGGTGAAGGTGTTCAAATGTTGTTCATTTTCTTAATGGTAAATAAAATGAAATTTTAAGTAACACGATGAAAGCTAAAGAGTATGTATAGTTATTATAGTTGGAGCTAATTTATACACATTCTAAAAGCATCTTAAAATACCTGAATAATATGAGAAGTAAAAGAATCATGCCCCTGGTGTCTAGTTTATTTTTATCTCAAAATTTACAATAGATTATGATTATCTCCTTTTTCTGTGATAGAACATACAGTGAGTGGTTTCTTGCATTTTAAAAAAATAAAATTGAGTTTGCATTGACAGACATTTCCAGAAGTTTTTGTGTATGTCTTTAAAACAAAAGAAGGGTGGACAGAAGGAAGTCTTTTAAGAATCAAACCTGCTTCTTCATGATCCCCGAATTTAAAAGATAGATGTGCATGTTTCTGACTGTAGACATGTACCATTATGCTGAGGCTGTGACACAATTCTTCACAGGTGCTTCCCAGAGTGACAGGAACTGAAAACAACAGCTAGTGGAGAGCAGAATTGAACACCCACATGTCCAGTGAGTGCCACAGACACCAATAACTGCCTGGTTTGTGTTATTTATCTGGTTCCGTGAAAATCAGTCTGGGTTTTAAAAAAACAATTATCAAGATGTAGTCACCCCTAGGAGAAGTTCCTGACAGTGAGACACACAAAAGTGACATGTCTGGACTGCTTAGGAGCCCATCTCTTGTCAGGCACACCATCTTGTGTATCGAAGTGTTGCTTGTGTCAATTCTGTTTTGTGTCTAGCTAGCTCAGGTGGTTTCTCAGGTAGCTGGGGTTTTTTTGAAGATTTTTCCCTGTAGAAGCCATATTTCCTGCAGCTAGTTTATACGGACACTTTAGAGGCCAGTAGGATGTGATGCTCTAGCATGGTACATGGAAGCTGGGTGACATGCAGTGTCACAGTGCTCTAGAATTTCAAATCCTTCATATAACTTTACCTACTTATCAATTTTGTGAGAACCTTGAAATTGAAAATAGTTGTCCTTTTTTTTAAAGCTAATCTGCTCAGAGGGCAAGTAACAGCCACCCAAGAGCTATTCCCACCAGCCACAATCAGCCAGGCTCCTCATGCCTAATTCTCCACAGCACAAGACCTGCCTCCACTCTGGAATAGCTCAAGATAATCTATGCTAAACAAAGAGAAAACATTTGCATGTGTGCTCCAATGTAAATTTCCACATGAAAAATGTGATCATGCTCTGGTCTTCACTCGTAAAGATTTATTGACCAAAAAAAATGCAAACAAACAGGCATTCCTAATTTAATGACAGAGTGACCAACTTCTTTGATAGGTGTAACTAGAAAATCTAACACATATCAAAACATTCAGGTAAGTTGTATGCAAGAGATGTGATCCCTTCAAAAATTGTATCTGGATGGAGTAAAATGTTCTTTCCACTGAAGTTGATTAGAAAAATCTCCTAAAATATGCTGTTTTGACTAGCTACTAAAAATCATAATGGATTTTTTGATGTTGAATTTTGTTAACGTGCTTATGTAGCAAGAGGTGAGAACAGTGATTTTCCCAGAAGATACATATCAAGGATATCAGATCTGCCATAGTAGCAATACCAACACAGACTTCTCTCACTGCAGGGACTAAGAGCTCATTTCATCACCCTTGTGCCACCCCAGACTCCACAATAAAACGATTTATCAAAATTATTCCTGCCCCCCGCCTCCCATTCCAACTCACGGGACACAGATCTGTAAGGACAAAACCTGCCAAGCTCCACACTGTGCATGAAAGCCTGGCTGCATACACTGTTGTTTAAGTAGGCTGCCAGACCTGTTTGTGGGTACAGGTACCTCGGGGTGGTCCTGTACATCCCCCTGGAGCCTCTAATGATGGAGCACAGTTGCCATGAGCAGGGTTTCACTGGAGGGCTGGAGAGCCCCACAGACACAGCTGTCTTGCTCCTGAGAGCAGCTGACATGGATCTGCCCTGGGCAGAGTGGGTATGCCCTCAAGAGGTTGCAGTGGGACTTTGGCCCTAAGTCAATGTTTTCTTGGCTTTATGAATAGCTTGTCTTTAGAAACCTGTATTCTCATGTCTCTGTGGCTTCTCACAGCCATTCACTACTGTGGACATGGAGCAAGGTACAGTATAACTGTGGAAAGTCTTCAGATGCCCATGGAAGAAGCAATCTCTAGTTGCTATTGGAATGGTGTCACTGAGTGGCAGGCCAGGAGCTCTGAGCTCAGAAATAACCACAAATCCTGTCAGAAGAAGTTAAATACAGACAGGCCAATGTGAAGAGCTCCAGCCAGAAATTGCACCTGTGCACTTGTTAGGGCAATGGTGTGCGTTAAACAGTCGCTTTCATCTCCACAGCTAGCAGATGTGTTGGCTGCAGTGTCCCTGAGAGGAGTCAAAACCCTTTGAAGTTCCTTTGTGTTGGAGAGTAGCTGCAGCAGAGTGCAGCTTAAAGCCCAAGCCCACCTAAACTAGTCAGAGCTTATCTCTGGTAACACCAGTTTCAGGTGGCCCAGAGTGGGGATTTCAGGTTCTGCCCTGCTTGTACAGCAAGAAAGATGATGGAGCTGGCACTGGATACACATAACAGGTACAATAGGATAACTAACCCATCATAAACAATCCATGTTTAAAAACTTACTGAAGACTAAGAGATGTAGGTTTTAGTGCAAAAGAGTTAAATATAGTGGCCAAGTCAAGTTAAAGATTCTGGATCTGGCTGGTCACTAGCTGTGGTTTCCCAAAACAGTAGTGAGTATACATGTTCATGTTCTGCAGGAAACAGTCTTGGCATCACAGCAGTAAGAACAATTCTTGCATTGGGAAGAGAGAATGAATCCAGGGTTAGTCAAGTCATAAAGGGGAACTCAAAGGCAATCACAAAGAGCTAAATCCAGAGAAAGGAGATCCCGCTTCCCAGTGCAAAAATGGCCAAAATTAGGTCAAGAAGAGCCAGCCCCAGTCTAATATCAATTGCATCTCCTAATCTAGACTAACCTCTGAGTGTTTCCTTTCAAGTCATTCACTTTAGTCCCTCAGGACTCAGGGTTTGGGTTTATAGCTGCTGTTTTCTATGTCAGATATAAAATGAAAATGCATTGTATGGCAGAAGAAAGTTTGAAACTGACTGTCTCAGTTTTGAGACAAATTAGGAGGAAACGATTAAAAAAAAAAAAAAGCAGATGATAGGGGATGCAGTATCATACAGTCACCCCAAGACACTGACCCAGAAGGAGGCTAGAAAAATTGAGAACTCCTTGTATCTGTCTGATAAAAGGGAAAGGAATCAGTAATGCTGAACATAGGCTTAGTAGATAAACACTGTGTTAAATAACCATATCCATTCTCAGCCCCTAAGCTAGCAGAGCACAGAAGCACATGAAAAATCAGAAATGTTTGAGTAGTCCTGTTTATTTCAATGGAATTACTCCCATGCTTAAAGTTATGCAGATGTTTAAATGCTTTGTTGTAGTCATCTTAAAAAGCAAACATTTTTACATGCCCTGTAAGTTGTCTATAACTTTGGCCTCCAGGGATGTTCCAGGGATGAGTATTAATTTTGTGATAATTACAAATCAGAAACTGAGTATTATTGCAAGGCTAAGGTGGGTTGCCCATTTTATGAAGTAAAGGCACTAAGACTATAATTCCTAAACTATGCTATCCTGACTCGTGGAGTTTGCTTTATTTGATTAACATAAATACTTCTTTCTACCTATAATGTAAAAAAAAAAAAAAAAATGGTTGCACCATGAATAATTTTGTTTGCATTTCCTTTAAATATTTCTACCAATAACTAGCAGCTAAACCCAGCAGTTCTCCCAAGACACTAGGAAATAAGATCCACATTCTTGCCTAAAAGTCATTTTGGGTTACCGCAGTCTAGAGGTGCTGTCTGCAGTTTCGAGTGAGCACAAAAATTCCTATCCAAAGCCTTATCAGCCCTTGGATGTCTAATCATCAGCTGGTTGACACACCTGTGTGGTGTGCAGGACCATGCATTTGTCATTTCCTGGTTCCTATACTGAAGTAATGATAATTTTTAGTTGGTTGAGATCTTGCAACAGAAATTTCACAAGATTTGTTGTAATCACTAAGACTTCTTTGATATTTATTTACAAAGCCTTTATAATCTAGGGTGGTGCAACGCAACAAAAAGCTGGCAAGTTGTAATGTCCATTTAGTGGGACCTGAATAGAGGCTTTGAACATCAGCACAAGAAAACTGGAAGTTTTTCATGGGCTGCAAGCCAAAGTGTTTGATAAGATGAGTTCCCTAGCCACAATGCTTGAAAATTCCACGGTATACTGAGCACAAAGAGCCAAATCTCCTTTCCCCATTGGAGGTTGCTCTCCAGGATTTACCCTGACACTTGCTGAACAGACTGCATGAAAGAGATGTCTTGTCTTGTTCTGCTGGTTATCATTCTTGCTTTTTTTCCCTCAGAACGATTTCAGCAAAGACCATAAGCTTGTGACAGAGTGAATTTGTGATCTTATCCAATCATCTGGGCTGTTTGCAAAACTTCAGTAGGTGGCAGCGTTTTGTTGATAAATGTTTTGTTATCCAAGTGATCTCATTTAGTGCAACTGTTGCAATATTAATAAACTGAACTTATGATTGCATTTGCCAGGACTGAAAATATTGCTATCCTATCTGGCATTTGCTCTTATCTGAACTGACAACAACATCTATTGTATTTATAAAAGCAGAAAGTCGCTGTGTTTGTGTGTATAAGGGGCAGAGGGGAAACAGAAAACAAGGGGAGAAACAAAGGCAGAGTAAGATTAAAACACTAAGGTTGTTGGGCATCTGATTTGTAATTGTAATAGATGAGCATTCTGGCAATTCTGTTAAATTGTCAGTGCTGGGGAATATGTGGCTCAAAAGGATGGTTAGTAAGTTATTCCCTCACCTCTAGCTCACCAGCTCATATCAAGCCAATCTTGACAGCATCTGTAAGTTGTTACTACTTGGTAACAGTTTGGTAATCTACAGTCAATTCCTACTGGATAAAAGAGCATATCAGGAAAAAAAAATCATCACAACTGCTATTTGAGAAGCCCAGATTATAAAAGACAGCACGATTTAGACCAAAAAAAGAGTCCAGTAAGGGTGAAGAGGGCAAGTGCTGCTTTAGTGTCCTGTTAGAAAAAAAAAATTGAACTTAATTCATCGATACAGCCCCTGTATGTAGGTATAAATATACATGTATACACACACATATACATACACACATGCATATCATTACTAGGCCCTAATAGAAATAGACAATTATTTTTATAGTAAAGTTTCTATGTAATGTATCCCCACTTTTGCCTGTAATGAAAATAGTTTCTTTCATAGTCCAAAGTCCTTTGCACTGTTCTAAAGAAGAACAGCTTGTGCAGAAGAGGACTGTCCTCACAGGCACCCAGCTAACATGCAGTTACTTGAGGTTAAAAAAGAAAAATTAAAGTCTCTGATTTAGTTGAACTCCCAGAAAAGAAGATCAAAGTCATTGGTTTTATTACAGGCCCTTCAGATTAAAACTGACTTAAATACACCAGGCTTTGGGCTAAATCCCACGACCATTAAGATCTATCATGAAAGTGCCATAGACTTAAACAGAAATTGGATCGGGCCTGCTAAAGAGCACATTTGGACTAATACAAATCCTATATAAATTAGATATAATAAATAGAGAAAAAGTGTCAAAAGAGACCTTATGACCACATTTGCATATATGGACATAATTTTTATTATTCAGGAAATTTTCTAAGATTGAGCAATCAAGAAGGGAAAGACAGAATCAATGTTGCCAAATATCAAGGTGATTTAGACCTTGCAGAGGAAATTGCATAAAGATTAAAAGGTCTTTCAGCCTTATGAATGAAAAAGAATTGGAAAGAAGAAAGAGACAGCTATGCTATGATAATGGCATTGAGACCAAACATCATTTTTAGGTATGGCTCTAAGCCTACAATAAATACCTGCTCTCAACTTTCAAAACAGAATCCAATGTTGATCCTAGGGGCAAAAGTACAAATGACATGGGACTAAGGTGACAGAATAAAATTACACAAATAAAGCAGAAGCACACTCGAATGGCAGTAATAGTAGATGTTTTTGACAGCTTTGCTTCCCACCATAAATTCATGGGAAGAGTCCAAGAAGTCCTTACTGATCCCAGACCACAGTCATCAGACCTATTCCACAACTGACACTCTGAAAGTTGTAAAGGTTTTAAATATTCACACCAGGCCTGGAGTGATTGAGAATCCAGTTATAAAAGGAAAATAGAAACTGGACAACTGAAAGGACTGCAAGGAGTTTAACTGTCATGTTCACAGATGCTGAGAATCTGAAATCAGACTGACTCATCCTTCCCATCTGTGAGGGAAGGGAAGGGAAGGGAAGGGAAGGGAAGGGAAGGGAAGGGAAGGGAAGGGAAGGGAAGGGAAGGGAAGGGAAGGGAAGGAAAGGGAAGGGAAGGGAAGGGAAGGGAAGGGAAGGGAAGGGAAGGGAAGGGAAGGGAAGGGAAGGGAAGGGAAGGGAAGGGAAGGGAAGGGAAGGGAAGGGAAGGGAAGGGAAGGGAAGGAAGGGAAGGGAAGGGAAGGGAAGGGAAGGGAAGGGAAGTGCCACCACTGGAACAGGGATGCCCACCTACATAAGATGAAAATGTTTAGAACAGAATCATTGGATCTTGAGGTCACTGAAACCAAAGGTGATCTAGACTTACAGAGTGGTCAGAATCTCGCACCAAGCAGTTCATTGCAAGATGATGAATTTGTTCTTTATAACAGGCAACTGAGAAAGGATGCCAGTGTGAACTCATGTTTTAATACCAATCCAGATTGAGCCCCAGAAGAGCAGAGACTTCCAAAAGACATCTGACAGCACCTAATCAAAGGAGGGTTGGAACTGTGCCTGAGATGTAGGCCTAAAGATGCACCGCCACTCCATATCATGCGTTGGATAGCTGTGGTGGTGCCAGCCTCCATCAGCCACTCACTACACTTCTCAACACCCATCTCTGTGCTTTCACTTAAACTCCCTGCCACAGTAACAAAATTGCATTCTTCTTTGTCTTCCAATCTGACCTTAAAAATGCTTCCCTTCAAATGAAGCTTAGCAGCCCCTTGACATTGTCGCCAGTGTCCATCATCAGGTAGAAAGTGGGAAGTGGAAGTGGAGGAAAGGTAACATTCACATCACTTAATTTTAAGCATCCAACTTCAATTCACCATGTTAGCAATCTGATTTCTCTGTTTAATCCATAAAGACAGACAGGATCCTTTGAGGGATGATTAGGCATTCTCTGAACTGCCCCCACAGGAGCTTGACAGCGAGGTCTATCGATGCAGCTGTTATTAGCATGCTGGCAGAAAGCACACAGTACGGGTAGCTCTCTTCAGTTAAATTCAGTGAATGTTCCCCCATTAACCCTTTGCACCTCTCATCTGTCAGTATTTACTTGTACTTCAAGGACAAGCATTTTGGGAAAAGCAGTATATTTTTGTCCTGTATTTGTTTAGCACCCATCCCTCTTGGGTTGTTTAGCCTGGAGAAAAGGAGGCTTTGGGGACCTCTTATTACTCTCTTCAACTGCTTGAAAAGAGGTTGTTTCAAAATGGGTTCCAGCTGCTTCTCCCAAGTCACAAATTACAGGACAAGAGGAAGTGCCCTCAAGTTGTTCCAGGGTGGGTTTAGGTTGGGTATTAGGAAAAGTTTCTTCGTGGAATGGATGTTGAACATTGGAACAGGCTGCCCAGAAGAGTGAGTTGAGTCACCATCCCTGGAGGTATTTAAAAGACGTGTGGATGTGGTGCTTAGGAACATGGCTTAGTGGCTTGGGTTAAAGGTTGGACTCAGTCTTACAGGTCTATTCCACCTCAATGGTTATATGTTCTAATGCACATTAGACCATGCCAAGAGGTGAGGAGGTGTGTGCCAGCTTCCAGACTACCTCCTTCACACCTTAGAGTGCATTTTCTCACAAGGCACAGGGGCATGTAAGTTCTCTGCCACCAGTAACTGAGTTGTTCTGTTACCCTGACTGGCCCTGAACCATCAGCATTGTGATACCTTAGATGCTAATAAATAACAGTAAGCTAGGACAGAAGCAGCACTCTTCTAACTATTGGCACAACTGTGTTTTATGACTGAATTAACTGAATTAAGATTCTGCCTTCTACTGCTGTGAGACCTGTAGTCTGTGAGGAAGGATGGTATGACTGTAGTATTAACTGTAAAGGAATGTGTACAGGGAAAAACTATATACTAAGATAAGAAAGGACTTGGTAGCTGCTGAGCCAGCAAAGCTGCAGATACATCAGCATAGAGTCAGGAAAGCTAAAATATATAGAAGTGAAACTCACATCAAAGTAATTTAAATATATGACATAAGCATACATTGTATTCAAAGGAGTATAAAAACAGAAATTTCTAAAGTCATGAAGCAGCCCAAAGAAGTAATGATGTTAATAATGCTGGGATATGTAATAAGAGGTTTGGATTCCCAATCTGCAAGGCATATAGGCCTGTGATTTTTTCTGTTGAAATAAATTTTTTTCTTAAAGTGTCTTGATTCTATTGAAATTTCTCATCTTCATGATATAAGGATGAAGGTGATCAGTTGAAGCTGAGGTTGAGTAGATAGACTGTTAACCAGTCTAGTTCAAGAGTTTCTTATTTCACAGACAAACTATAGGTGCTGTGAAAAGTGTCTCCTTCATTTGGATGACCACTGGTATTCATTTGCCTGTATTAGCTGGAGAGTAACTATGCAGAATCAGCACTTTGAGACTGAAGCACTTTCTGCCTGCAATATGTAGTGTGTGAACAGAGATGTTAGTGTGTAGTGTGTACACAGGCTTTAGAGGATAACACAGTGCTTAGACAGGAAAACTTTGCCCTGAGTGAGGAAGGTCACAGTATCCATAGATGGCCAATAAAAAATGCCATGGTTAGATCTCTTCAAGGGGAGGGGATTGGGCTGTTTACCATGTCTTAGAGTAAAAATAAGGTATAGTCTGATTCAGGGCTTTTGCTAACCACAGCTTAATCATAGCTGGATGAGAATAGCAGTACTTACTACATGCCACTTCTGCTGGAGTCTGAGCACAGGGGTCTGTCAGCTCTCTTTCCTATGATCAGCCTGAGAGCCCTGGAGATTTCCCCATCTCAGTTTCACAAGAAGGAGAAGGTTGCCTCTGTTTTATTTCACTTGTACGTGTAACAGTAAGCAAAGCATACAACAGGTGAGGCTGAGGCAGTGCCTAGCTACCTTGTTCAGTGTTCAAAGGCAGCCACTTGGAAGAAACCAACACTTAGCTTAGAAATAGAGGGCTAGACCTCAGCTACAGTACCACAGAATCAGATTAACTTCACAGGAACTGGAGTTATCACCCTGCAGCAGCCGTGATGCCATTCTGAGTCCAGCCCATGATGCTGTAAGCACCCAAGCTATGTTGTCTCTGTGTATCAGTGTATGAATACTGAAAAGATTTTACAAAGCTTCAGAATAACAGAAGGGCAAATAATGCTTCATAGATAAGCAAAAAAATAAGACTCTTCCACTTAGTATTCATTCTGAGATGTTTTACTCAGGTCATGAAGATCTAAAGCTTAAACTCATGCACATGTTTAAGTATGCAATGCCCTAAGGTGTGTGTCAACAATACCTACCCGACTAATCTCTTGAAAAGGAATGGACATTGAGGAAAGCTGTATGGCTTAGAGAGAGAAATGCAAATGCAGATCGACCCTGTAATGAAAAACCTCCTTATTAAACTGTTTTATCTTGGAGCAGTACTTCTTTTCAGAACACATCCAAGCAGAGATAAAGGCATCTTACCATAGTCATTAAACTGTGCATGGTTTGATTCAATCAGACTCAGATCATTTGCATATGGATCAGTTTAATCTAGTTCTTCCTGTCTCACACCTATTGTTAATCATGCCTAGACTCCCTCCCTGCTTACTAATACCCATTCCCCCTCCTCCTCCATTCCTTTGATTCAAGTAGATAAATGAATAGGCATAAGGACATCAACATCTTTCTGAGTGATCATCTGCCTTGTATGCTCAGAATGTCCCATGTTCTGCTGATTATGTCCTGGTTGGCATCCCATATGTTCTTGATAGTCCCTGTCTTTGCTGATTTAGGAAGACTGGGAAGACAGAGGAAGAATATTGACTCAGGCTGTAAGCCCCAGCTTAGGTTTACCTCTAGCCTTAAATTAAACGAGATTTGTCTTCTCAACTTATTCAGCATCACTAGAAAGTATCTCTCTAAGTAGCATGTTAAACTTAACAAAACAAATCCTTTTCTTTCAGAAGCTGGGTATTATTGGTATTATTTCTGCTTTTAGCCAGCAGTGGAGATAGCTGTTTTTACATAATCAATTTACAGTAATGGGGTAACCTGTATTTTTGTAGAAGTAGATATTTTTATGCATCAGAGGTAATACTGTTTGGGTCTTTTTATAGTAATGCTAGAACTCTGTAAGATTTTCCCTCTGAATGACTGAGTTTTTGCTGCTTTTTCAGAGAATAATTGCAACCACAGGTTGAATGACTTTGCCCCAGATATATTGCCATGAATCTCAAACCCTAGCTTTGTTTTTTATTGTAGGTTTTCATTTCATTGTCCAGGATATTCTGTCCAGCCACATCACAGTTATGGCCTTGGGGAGGTAATAGGCTTTATGATTGTGTGAGGAATGTGAGAGCAACAGATTGGGCAGTTTACACAAAATGTCTAGCATGGAGATTTTTCCACTCAAAGCTGTCGCTGTACAAACCTGTGGAGGAGATATTAATGCATATTAAAAACAGGATCTTTATTTTATTTTTGTTGTATTCTCTCCATAGCTTTTATATAAATTCAGCTGCAGCTAGAATAATGTCCTCTAAAAAATGAAAGCCAGGCTCCCAGGAGGAGCTGCCTTTCAGCAGCATAGGGAGGGTTATTTTCTGGTGTAAGGACAGTCATATAAGCATGGTTGGACCCATCATTCATTCAGCCAGCATCACACAAAGTGACCCCCATATTTCTTCTGTAGTGATGGTGAGCTGGGTGAATCCCCCCTGCTGGGAGGGGGTTTTGTCATAGACAGAAATTGTGTGTAAACAGTGCAGCTGCTGAGGGAAGGGATGGAGGACAGTATCCAAATTCAATGTTCTCCAGTACAACTCCTCAAGGGTTGTGTATGTATTGTGATTAAGACTAGTTTGACCACAGTCATACATCCCTGATGGCCCTCCCATTCTGTGCTGCAAGGGAATGTATGGGCCAGGGAGCTCAGCAAAATGCAGCAGCTGTAGACAGCTGATGGAGATGAACATACACATCTCATGCATTAATATTCAAATTAATTTCTGCTGATTATAGTTCAGTTTAGGATGATGCATTATTTATATTTGAAGCCCTTTTATAGAATCTTGTGAGTAAGGAAGTCACAGCTCATGAGCTGGAGAAGATGAGCTCTCCATAGCAGTCTCTGTTGTGTCTTCATAGCACTTAGCACATGGGGCCATGAGATCACTGAGCACCTGCAATTCCAGACAATACGAGACACAAGACTTATCTCTGACAGTTTTTTCCACAGGACATGGAGAAATTCATTAACTCCGCCTGCTTTTCTGGAAACAGGAAGGAATTAAAAATTCATGCTAGAAATATTAACAGAATAATTTTAAACCTTGGGAAAAGGTGGAAAAGTTACATTTGGGTTTAGTTTCTGGGAAGGACTAAGGACCAGAACAGCAGGATTTTAGACAAATTTGACGCAGCTCTCCCCGTTAAAATTTTGTCTCTGAAACTACAACATCCTGACATTTTTTCCCTTGTCTGAAGCAGAAGAAAAGTTCCTTTTACAGAATATGAGGATCTCAGCTGGCTGAATGAAATGATTCACTGTCAGCAAGAACGTAAAGATGACTGGAGCTTCACTAAGCCCTTTTCTGCTGCTAAGGTGGCAGTTTTAGATTCCTTGTCAAGACACATAAGTAAAAACAGCTTTGGAAAGCATGCACTGAAAGAGGCTGATCTAAGGTTTAAGTACCTTCAGAACCGTATTTGCTAATCTGGAGTAATTGATTTTTCTCAGTCTTCATGTTCCTTTTAATTTAATTTCTTTTCAGTGTGCAGTTTTTTAGAGAGGAGAGGTGAGGGGAGGAGATGAAGTGAATTTCCATCTCTGGCACAATATTGACAAAGCAATATTCCTACACTAGCCTCCATCTGTGGGGCTAGTGGATTGCCTGGGAGCAGTAGGGCTCTGTCCCATTGTGAGGATGGTGTGGGACAGAAAAGTGGCATATAGGGGTGCCAGGGAGCTTCACAGGTATTTGCTAAAAAGAAAGCAAGACCAAGAATGCAGTACCATGGGTTTGCTTCAGATTAGTGCAGACTCACTTGTGCACCTTTCCTTTCTAGTCTGTCCCATGCCTGCTTTTTGATATATGGGCCTCCTTCCCTGCTTCCCAGACAGCTGAAGGTCTCATCCAGCTCCATTAAACAGTATCTATTTTTTCATCCCATGTGCTCTCAGGACACTAACAACAGGCACAGTAGTGGGACTAGTCACTCTTTGTACCCCATCATTGTGTCCAGGGTCACATCAGCTGCCAGGACAAGGTTGCTCCCAGGACACAGACTGCTTGGGGTAAATGGAATCTCTGGGCAGTCATTGCACAGGATGAGCAGAACAAGACACTTTTAGAGAAGATAGCTGTTTAGCTAAACTGGACCATAGTCTTACAGTTGTGTCAAAATAAAATGTCTCTGGTACGCCTTCATACCCCAGCAAATTCCTAGCTTTCCTTCAGAGAGCTCAGGACCATTTGATAAACTGCAGCTTGTGTACTGCAGACACAGGAGAGCAAGAGAATGGAGTTGGAGTTGGGAAAAGTGAGGCAATATAAATATCACCTCTATATCTTTCGGCTGCCATCTGCATATGAATAATAGCCATTAGCATGGAGTACTCACAATCACCTGTGCTTTTGTGCATGTTAAATTCAGCATTCATATGTGCAGGGAGAGAAAAACTAAGCATAAATGTTCAGCCTGCAAATAAGCAGGGATTACATAAGAAACTCTTGTGCTATTCTTTCCTCTTTTTTATTGTTTTTTTATTCCTGCTACATGCCCTATGTTCCTAGAAAGTCTGAGAATTCATTCTTCCTACTGCATTTCCTGCTAGAAATAAAATATGTCAAGATTTAGGTTTGTTTTTTTTTTTTTTTTTCTGCCAGGGAAGTGCCCTGAGACCACAGCACATTAGTAGATCATGATACAAAGGTTTACAGGCATGTGTCTTAAAAAACTCCATCACTTCCAACAAACACTGCAAGCCCAGTTTCTTCTCCAATGAAAATTTACAAGCAAATTCAAACAAACTAATCTTTTACTGCATATGAATACCCAGAGAAAACTTGATTTAACTTACTAGAACTATAGTATAAAGTGGCATTGAACTGAAGATCTCTTTCAATGTTATCTGCTATTTATCAATAAACTAAGGTAGTCTGAGTCTCATTACTGAATGGTCAGCCTTTGTAATCATTGATCACTAAGTACAGATACTGGTTTGGAGATAATAGTCATCCTTCCTACTGTTACATTTACAGGGGTACCACTGTGCTTTGCATTTAACACGTCAGGCATAATACCTACTATTCAAGGACAGCTATTTATTTAGTCTGTCTTAACCTTGGGTCATTGCTGCTGTACCACAGCATTTTATAGAAGTATGGCTTAGTGATAGGGCCTTCCTTTTCCTTCTTTTGCTTCAGTACATAGGTGCTGGACATTGGTTCTAGGGCAGGTTCTCTGTGTTTAGTATAGGAAGAATATTTAGCACTATGTTTACCATTTGCCTCTGAGGCTTGCTTTCATCCCAACTATGTTAGAAAGTCAGTCCTGGAGATGAAGGGTTGTGACAGAGCAGCCTGAGTTTCTCATAGCCAAGAGCGCTCCTGCTGTTCTGTGCTTGGCTGGGAACAGGGCAGTGGAGAGCCCTGCAAGGAACAGGAGCCTGTGGGAGGGGGTGCTCTGGACACAGCAGACTGCCACATCACAGAACCACAGAGTCAAAGAATTGCAGGATGGGCTGGGTTGGAAGGGACCACATTGGGTCATCTGATCTGACGTCCCTGCTCAAGCAGGTCATCCTAGAGCCCATGGCACAGCATTGTGTCCAGATGGTTTCTGAGTATCTCCAGTGGGAAAGACTCCACAGCCTCTCTGGACAGACTGTTCCAGTGCTCAGACACCCACACAGTAAAAAGTTCTTCCTCACGTTCATGTGGAGCTTCCTTTGCATTATTTTCTGCCTGTTGCCTCTTGTTCTTTTGCTTGGCACCACCGAGAAGAGCCTGGACCCATCCTTTTGACACCCTCCCTACAGATACTTATGGACATTGATGAGATCCCCTCTCAGCTGTCTTTTCTCAAGGCTGAACAGGTCAGAGAGGTGCTCCAGTCCCTTCACCATCTTCATTATTTTCCACTGGACCCGCTCCATGTCTCTCATGTGCTGAGAATCCCAGAACTGGACACAGCTCTCCAGATGAGGCCTCACCAGGGCTGAGCAGGGGGGCAGGATCACCTCCCTCGATCTGCTGGCAGTGTTCTTCCTGAAGCACCCCAGGATGCCATTGGCCTTCTTGGCCCCCAGGACACTCTGCTGGCTCATGGACAGCTTGTTGTCCACCAGCATCCCCAGGTTCTTCTTTGCAGAGCTGCTCCCCAGCAGCTCAGCCCCAGCCTGTCCTGGTGCCTGGGGTTGTTCTTGCTCAGGGGCAGGACCCTGCATTTGCCTTTGCTGAACTCCAGACAGTTCTCTGCCCCTCTCCAGCCCACCAAGGTCCTTCTGAAGGGCTGCACAGAGCTCTGGGCTATCAGCCACTCCTGCCAGCTTTGTGTCATCAGCAAACTTGCTGAGCAGGCACTCTGTGGCTTCTCATAAGTCACTGATGAATAACTTTAAATACTGTGCCCAGTATTGAACTTTGAGGGACACCTCTAGTGACGGGGCTCCAACCAGACCCCATGCCAATGATTACAAAGTCCATCCCAGCTGTGAAAAATGTGCAGCTACTTCTGCAGAAATAATTGTTTTACCACAGCTGATATAATCAAATTCTATTAGTTTTTCAAAAGGAAATCCCAGCTAATCAACAAATTAGGAATGTGGCCAAGAGCTCTATCAAAGATGAGGGCAGTACCATTAAAAGAAAAAAGTGTGGAAAGTATCCTATTCCTCAATGAGCCCATTTCTTGAAGTAATGCATGGGGATATTATGTAAAGCACTTCACAAATTGTTCCAGAACATAACAGCTTGGTTCTTCCCACAAACTGGGAAGACCTATCATGCTAAAAAAATATATATTCCAACTCTGGTTTAGATTCATATCCATGTAAAGCAGACACAATGTGTTTGATACCTTTCACTTCCTTCTCAGAAATCACATCACATACTCATTGTAACTGTGCACAGTTAACCTCTACTGCACAGAGGTTCTTCTTCCCATGTAATTTGTAACCAAAAACTCCCATGGAAAATTTTTTTTCTGTTATTTTTTGCACTCTAAATGGCACCCTGTTTCCTTCTGCCAGACCACCAAAATTTTCAGCTTCTTCTATGCTACCTTCCAACCTCATCTGTGTTCACAATGCTGCTCAGCCTCATATGAGCAACAAAATAGATTAGCACACCTGAACTTTTTGTCTCAAGGTCATTAGTGAAAATAAGACTGGTTCCCAAACCTCATTCCCTCTCCTGTCAGATTCATGGTCTATGGCACTTCAAAAAGGAAGACAGTTGTTGTGTCTTTGGTGAGGGAGATTGGCCCAGCCTACCTGTGAGCAGAATCATCTTCCAGGCCAGTTAAATGAGAAGCCATGATTTTGCACATAAGTTCCAACTACGAAATCTGTTCCATGTGTGTCTCTCTGTGTCTTGGCATGCTGAACCCTTGAAGAAAAGAGGAGACTGGCCACAGCACACCAGGCAAATCTTGTAAACCTCAGAGTGCCTTCTTGTTCCAGAGCTGTAAATGAATGTAATCATGCTTCCTCATGTGCATAAATGTGCTAGAGAAAAATAAGGGATGCACTCTGTACTACGCAGGGTATTTTTCACTGGCCAGTGGACTGCAGTGTGTGTATCTGAAACTGCAGTGGATAAGGAGCTGTTTGTCCTTACTAGTGTTCACACTTTCTTCTCAAGCTTTTTGAAGAGTAAGCTTTTTTAAAAAAAATCATAGATGGAAGTCCATGCCCTTGTGCAGCTTCAAGTTTCTGCTTGCAAATTGGTATTTTGCAGATTGCATGCAAGTAACTGCACAATGCTGTGGGAACATAATACAAGAGGGAAGAAAATGTGCTTTTTGTAGACTTAAGATTAATAATATGCACCCACACTCAACTTCAATATTTGGAGACATCCATTAACAAATTGATTTGTAATCTAAAGGAATTATTTCAAATGATGAGTGTCAAGGGGTTTTGTTTAACACAGACAATAAATACCACAGTCATATTATGAGTTTATTCAAGCCTTGGAAGCAGTATCTCACAGCTGTTGTCCCACCAGGAATACCTATATTCTATGAAACACCTAAAACATGGCATATTTAAAGAACATCCAGGCTTCATTATAAAATGAAGTCTGATTTATTTATTTTTTTTAAATCCCTGGCCTTTCTTCTATAAATGCAGAAATGTGTCTCATATCAAATCAAGGGTTTTCTGTATGTCTGGGCTGGAGTTTTTGTATAGTGGGGGTAAATAGCTCCCAATTTTTTCTGAAAAGCTGTGTCTTACTGACTTCTCTGTGCACTTTTCTGCAATTCTATCCCAGCACAAGCTAGACAAGGTCAGACAAGGTCAACTGTTGAAGGAACAGCTTTTAAGGTAAACTTGCCCAGTAGAGAAAGCAGTACTGGTAATTCTAGATGGGATAGACCTTTTTTGACATGGTACTGATAGAGCAAGTGAATCTGGGCAGTGAGAGAAGTCAATGAACTTAGAGGACTCAGAATATTTGGAAAACAAGTGAGGTTTGATCACTTGTGGTAATAAAAATGCCCTGGGTGTGTAGAGGGGGCAGTGATGATTTAGTGTGAGCAATTACATTCTTCCTGCCCCATGATCCTAGCAGTGCTGCACAGCTCATAACCACTCATGAGTCACTACCTCCATTCTAGTGCATTTGCTTTTCCAGTAAAGCTCCCAGATCTGTCCTGAAACTGCTGTTCAGCAATGCAGAGAGCTTTGAGCACAGTTGCCACATACCACATCTGCAGCTATGCCCCAGCTACAGATAATGTGGTCTCTGCATGTTCCCTCCAGCCTATCAGCACTCAAATACCATTTGTGCTGGTATGGGGTGAAAAGTAATAACAAAATGTGGGGTGTTATGAGAAACATATTAGCCCTTTTATGTTGAAAGTCTAATACAGTATGTATTTTAAATTATAAAACCATTCCATCATGTGTATACAGTCTCTTTTTCTCTGCTTCTGCTGCTGCTGCAATTCAGTTTAGTCTAAATCATGAAAATCTGAAATCATATTCTTGTTTACTGCTGCCTTCTCCTCCTCCCTCCCCCTTCCCATTTTTTTCTCTAAGCTGCTTGAAAACATTCAGTTACCCAGCCCTGGAGGTGAAACTACTCATAGAACTTCAAGGTTATGAAATGCAAAAGCTTGGCTTTTATTTGTTTCACAGTCAGCGAAAGCAGTGCACAGGATGAAAACCTCTGTTGTGCAGCTCTACTAACACATAAAGGAAGCTTTAATTTGGTTTAAAATGCAAGAGTATTTTTACATAATTAGGAAAAACAAAAACCCCCACAACAATTTTGAACAAATAGTGGTGGTTTTTACATAAATACAGTAGAAAGTTTAAAAAAAGAAGGCAAAGAAAGCACTCAATGGCCAAAGCAGATTAAAAACATTCAGGGTGTTACTGCTATGTTTGATAGAAAAGCAAAACCATTGGTGAGAATTAAGTACTCACTGCAGAGAGGAAGAAACATTTGAAATTATCAAAGAGAAAAGTCTTGATGTCAAAAAGAAAGAGGAATCTTAGCATAAAGGACGGTTAAAGCTTTTGCTGTGGAATGATCTGAATTTTGAAAAGTCACCCAGAAGAGGTAGAGAACAAACTAGGAAGTTCAAGAGCTAATAGCTACACAAAAATTAAAAATAATAATAATTATACTAAAAGGAGTAATTGATAGGATCTGAGCCATAGACAGAAATTTTATAGGGAGCTGAACTTAGAGATCTGAAGCGATTTGTCTTGAGTTGCTTGTTAAATCATTAGGACTCCCACTTTCCCTTATGAAGGAAACTTGTAGCAGTTAGCTCAGGCATTGCAGAAGAAACTAAAATAAAAACTCAGTTTTTCCCTTTGCCTGGGTTGTGCCTGAAAAACAATACATATTCATGTGTGCAGAGTTGTCAACACGTTACACAGCACTTGTAAGTGCTATCCATATGCAGCGATACGGCTGCACAATTATAAAGCACACGTGCTTGCCTCTCTCCTGGAGATGTACAATAGGAAGCTGTTTGAAATACTGCCACAGCTATTGCACCCAAGTGCATTTTTATGCAGCCCTCTTTGTCAGCAATTTGTCCTTGTGCTCTAATAGTGACAACAATTAGGGGCACTGAGGTGTGCCAGAAGTTATGCACCTCCAGACAAACTGGAGATGGAGTCAGAGTCTGTGGGGCCTGAACCCCACAAAACACCCACAAGGTGACCTTGGCTTCTGTGGGGAGGGCTGGGGGCACTCAGCTCTCTGGGGGCTGGAAAAGCATGAGGCAGTTTCAGTGCCCCCAGGCAATCCTGTTGCAGACTTGTGACTGGTAATTGCCCCCTTACACCCCAACTTCCCTGAGTGATGCTGCTTTTGGTCCCCAGGCGTGAGCTGCCTCTGCTTTAGCTGCAGAAGCTGCTGGCAGCACAAACTGCTCCTGGGGAGCACAGCCCTCCTTCAGAGGCAGCTGCCAGGGACTCCCATGGCACAGGTAGCAGATGATAAAGACCTGTTTGGGGCAGATGTTCCAGCTACTGCACTTAGACCTGGGTGTAGAACCTGAACTGCCCCAGACGGCTGCGTTTGGCTTTGGGCATAGTAAAAATCAAAGCACAAACTGCTGTGTGAGTGAAACTTATGACAGGGATGATGTAAAATGGCTGCCAGCAATTGCAGAGGATTGGGCTGCAGCCAGGATGCATTAAAATATTTGTAGTAGCCCCAGAAAAAAAGCAAACTGACTTCCAGAGGATGGAAAGGGTCCGTGTATTTATGTTTGTGTATGTTGTGGTGTATGTGTGGGTTCATTTTTAGTGAAATCATGCACTTCCATCATTTCCTTGACGGCTTGATTTTGGGAGGATTTCCTGATAATTTGTGCCAAATGAAATTTCCTTTAGTTATCTCCCTGCTGCATCTTCTGATAACTTGCCCTGTTTTCTAGCTCCAGTCATGGCTGATGAAACTAGATTAAGCTTCCAAAATTACATTGCAGTGAATCAAAGCTAGAGAAAATAGCAAGGAAGAATTAAATATTGTCCCTGTGCTGTGCTTCAGCCCAGCTGAATCCAAATCACTGAAAAAGCAGAGTTCTCAGAAAGCCATTCTTAGGCTGGGTGGGGGAAATGCCATCTTCCCAACAGGTAGTGGTTTTGGTCAGAGTGGAAAGAAGAAGGCTATTTTGAGGCAGTCTGTTTTCCTTATATTCCCAAACAGGCGGAAGAGGGAAGCTTTGAAAAGCACTGGAAAGTCTCCTGCATGACTGCCAGCCCAGAAATGCTTGGGAGAGGAACTGCACTTGAGCCGTTCTATGGGAAATACAGAAAAATGCCATGGAGGTGAAGAAAAGAGCTCAGACTTCACCTAGTTAATTCTAACCAGATTTGGATTGTGCTTATGTCTAGCAAGGAAATTCGTTTCCTTGCATTAAACCACTGGGTTGGTTGCTGATTCAAAAAACACAGACATGGCTAAACCTCTCCATCCATATGGTCATACACAATGCCTTGTGGAGACATGCTAATAAGCTCTAGGGGAATTAATTCAATCACCAGAAGCAACATTCCCACCTTGGGACTATTCTCCTCGGAGCAGCCAGCCTTCCTGGCAGAAAAGGTATTTTCCTTCTGCTGTTTGATGCAGTCTCAGAGCATGCCCAAGATATCCCTTTATCATTGCCTTAGGCTGCAACACAAGCCCGAACATCCTGTGTCGATTGCTGTAGGGAAATAAGTTTTTTGGTCCATGCCCTTACCCAACAAACTTCTAGGCAGACATAAGAGTGATGGGAAGCTGTACTTCCTCTGTAAGCCATGGCATAACTTTGCCCACAGGTTGCTGTTTGGTGCCAGCCCAGTCTGGTGTGACCATCAAACACTTGTATGCAGACAAACTGGAGCTTAGGGTTACTGAACTGGTGTTAACACTCACTGTCAGTGCTATTTTTGGATCCTGTCCATGTGGCTATTATTGGCTTAAGGATTTAGATTAAGCACTTTAAAATACCTTAGGGAAACAGTGGAGAGAGGTTAGCAGAGAAATCAATTGCTGAAGGGGATGTGAAACCTTTACTTCTGGTGGCTCTTAAGAGCAGGCTGCAGGAATGCCTTTCAAGGGTAGTTTAGGTGTAGTGGGTTCAGTCCAGATTACCTCTTGAGATGCCAGCAAGTAAGTCATCAGCAAACACATTTCTTTGGAGGAGATGCACCTGACTTGAGCTAAGCCAAGACACTCAGTCAGGGCCTAAGCAATAAGCTGGTTACATCTGTCAGTCTGAAAACTCCTCACAGGTACATGGAGGGGCTGTGAGGCATTCTTGCCTGCTCCTGGCAAGCCACCTCCGCTCAGGCCACCAGCGTGGGCACGAGGAAATGGCAGTCAAGGGCTCTGAGGAGGATTATCCCAACTTTGCTTCAGCTCCCTAGACAGCTTTGAGCAGGAAAGTTCCTCCCCATGTTCTGAAAGGTTTAGAAATGGTCTTTCTCCCTCTGATGAAAGTTAACTGCTATGCGGTGGGATCGTGTGAGGGACGTCTGAGGTGTCTCTGCCTATCTGGGCTGTCTTTGCTGTGTGGTTAAGTTTAGACAGGATGGTGCCCAGCAACTATCTGAAGCCTTAAACTCCATTTTCTCTAAATTTTACACTCCTATCAGGAAATAAATCCCTCTTTGATTGGGGGTAGAATTGAAAAGCTGGCAGGTCACTGTCTTCATTGCTGTGTCTGCAGATACAAATTCCCTCAGTTACTGGGTAACCGTGAGTGACACAGAGGGCATCACAGGCCAGAGCCCAGCTCAAAAGTGAAAGAATCACATAACTCATGGTAAGAGTGACAATAGGCATGATCTCACTGCTGATATGCTCAGAGAAGATAGAGAGGACAGAGTTGCAAATACTTGCTTTATCTTGACTGCAATACTGATAAGGCTTTCCTAGAGCTCCTTTCCTACATAACTGCATCGTTCACTTAATTCTGACCACAGTTTAGCTAACATCACTCTTTCTGCTTTTTCTAATGAAGGAAAACATTTTTGCCTTCATTATCTTACGACCAACAGAGTTAACAAGCCCCTTCAACTGCAGTAAATCCTCTTTCTGTTTTGTGGGGCATCTAGTACAGCTTTTGGCAGTGACAGCAACAGCAATGCTTCTCCATATGGCCAAGCCTTTCCTGCCACCTGTACTGTAGGAGTGCATTTGTCTGACATAGCATCCTGGTGAGCTTTCAGCAAAAATACAGTCACATCACATCGTGTCCAGGTTTGGCTTGGCTCACTAACAACCAGCTGTTTCCAAGCAGTTTCTGTTCATCAGACTGGACTTCATAAAAGTGCTCTTGGTAAAAGCAAATAAAAAATGTTTAATAAGATGTGCTCCCAATTAACTACCAGGCAAGAGGATCCTTAGAACCATTCAGTTACAGTTTCCTATTGTCCCCTGACAGAAGCTACAGATGGTTTATGTGAATTTGTTGTTTTATTGTGTGGATTTGATGTATTTCTAGGAAAGAGCAGATAGCAAAGTCTTGATTTGAGCTTTCCTGCAATTCCAGCTTATTCACAATTAGGATTCTGGTCCATACTTAGCTCAAGGCTCTTCAACTATGAAATGTACTTAGATCAGTTGGGCACCTTAGCAATTGTTATTCACTAATTTCTTCTTTTCCAGTCCATTCCATTTCTATCAATGTACTGAGTCAATTTCCACTCCAGTCCACTAACTTCACAAGAGAAGTAACACTCATGAACAAGCTCATAGCTTGTTCCAAATTGGGAGCAAAGTGGGACAATAGGATAACGCTGCATTTGCATGGGATGGATGGCAGAGGAGAAGCTGACTGTGAAGAGGTAAATTTAGACAGGCACAGTTCTTTACAGTAACATTCAGAAATGAAACGACATTTCTTTTGATGTACTTTTAAAAGAAATCAAGAGAAACATACAGTAGTAAGCAAGGAATATGAGGAAAGGAGAGAGTTTCAGGACTGAATGTAGGTCAACAGGCCAAGGAAAATGAAGAAAAGTGGTGTTAGTAGTGACACCATATAATTTTTTCTTATGACAACACATCCTGGTAGATCACAGCACTTCAAAAGCGTGAAATGCCAAAAAGCTTTAGATATTTCCCATGACCTAGCTTACAGTGGATCTGAAACTGAAGCTCCTCATGCCAACGCACCACAATGCAGTTTGGCAGTATGAAACACTATTACAAGTGAAAGCAGCAGTTGGTGAAGTGTAACAGCTGCTCAGATATTCTACTTGAAGATTCATGATTAACTCTTCTACATTAAAGAGATTGGTGAAGTAGGATAGTTTTATTGCTGTATCTCTTGCATCTCTTCAAATCCAGCAAGTCTGGTGGAAAATATGTGAGTTTGAAGAAAGCAATATGTCTCCATGAAATTAGAAACCATTTCCCTTCTAGGTTTTCCTTCTCTCAAATTTGTGCCGTGTTTTGGTTTTGCCTCATCAAAATAAAAAAAAAAAAAAAAAAGGGACAGTGATAATTATCCAGTTCCTTCTTGTCAGGCCATATCTATGTTGATTGTTGATTCAGAGTTTTGAGGCAAGAAACTCATGTAAAATCCCTTAGAATCTTTTTCTCTGATTCAGACTCAAGACTAAGAATCAACTTATCTGGAGAGAGGAAATGAAGAGATCTCCGGCAGCTCATAGATGGGTTGTGCATCTTTGGAGGAATGTTTGAAGGTATTTGGAGGCTTTCTGTTTGCTAATTTGAATATTAGAATTCATATTTGACAGCTTTTTGTTTTCTTATGGTGATTTGGTCTCAAAGTTATCTCAGAAAGTCTCATTTGCAGGAAGAATCTCAGAAAATTTCCCACTTGTATATGTTGTAGTGACAAATATGTTACCAGCTTCACAATGTGGGGACCTTAATCAGGCAGAACTTTCGCATCTCTAAATTCCTCCTCATTTCTGATACAAATGAAATAGCTCTTCTCCTCAGTTAGCCTCTCAACACTTCGTACTCCCACCAAGCTTTTATTGTCATTCTTCTCTCTCCAACATGATACACATACTTAGCCCAGCTTGGTAGCATTTCTGTCAGATTGAGAAAAGTCTGACAGCATCTTTGGCTTTCCTAACTAAGCCAAAGAAACCCAGCACGCCAGGTACTTCTCAGAGTTGAGGATTTTCTCTGCTTCCAGGATTAGACCACGCCGATCTCAGCAGCCACAAATAGTATCTGCAATTGATATGTAAAAATCTATCATAGAAAGCTGCTTGCTGGAGTAGTTTGTGTCTCCACGTGCCATATGTTTAAGCGAAAGAGTGTGACAATCACAGCAGCACACTGTCCAGAAGTCATAAGCAGTTAACAAAATGCAACATGATTGTTGGCAGGCCTGCTGGTCTGGGTCATGCAGCCAAAGCTGAATTTATAAAACACGGTAAACAGGATGGCAAGACAGGAAAGGCAGTTGGCGTGTGAAACCATGCAGCAGCCTGACAGGAATGCTCTGAAACTGCCTCCCAGTTTCCAGGGTTTCATATTACCATTTCTTTCTGCCTGTCTGGCCCAGAGGAGGACTTATCTACCTGTCCTTCCACAAGAGCATAGCTCTTGAAAAGCAAGTTTAGACATGGGTACTCCAAAGTTTTACCCAGGAGAGTAATCTGAGGGTCATCAGGGATGTTGCAGTTAGACTCCAGTGCTAGAGGTAAGCTCAATTGTTCCATAGTAGAGAGAAAAGGGGGGCTACAGGCAAGCTGAAGCCACTTTCCAATCAGGAGTGCAGGGCCACATTTTCATGTGTGGCGCATGGTGACACAGACACATAGCACAGTCTCCCACCCTGTCCATGCTGAGTTGTCCCTGCAGAAGATAGGGTCTGGGTAAAAAGTGCTTTTGATGGGGCTTTGATCTCTGCCAAAATAAAGAAAAGAAAAAAAAAAAAAAAAAAAAAAAAAAGAGTCGATTGGGTGTTTTATGCGGGAAGGAGGGAGTTGTTTGCACTCAGGCAGCAATTATAGCCTGAAATCCAGAGGCTGACGGTTGCTGCTCCAGGGCAGCAGACTGCTTCCTGCAGCTGGCTGCTTAATACTGCAAAGGTGATGAAACCTGAAGGGAGCCACTGAATAGGTGGTAATTATGACTGACACAATGACGGCTTGTGCAGACATGTAACTGTGAAACAAAACACCGCAGTTAGCTAACAAGAGATCGCTATAAGTTTTTTCACTGGCACCCGTGTCTCCTGTCTGACACTTCTGAAATTGGAGGGGAAAAAAAGCATTGTGAGCTTCAGCATTCAGAGACAGAATAGGCCAGACAAGCTGAGGGTGGAAAGCCAACATCTGTCCCTTTCAGGATGATTATAGCAGATTCTGTTTTCATATTGATTTCTGAAAACCTCTTCTTCTTACTTGCAGGTTTTTTTTCCTTAGTAAACATCTCTTTTGGGTTGTCTCCCTGTGATATGGTTGACTACATTACACCTCCATCTCTCTCAAGCACCACATCCTTTGAAGAGTTTCAAATAACTATAACAGGGCATTTGTGGATCCAAATCCACGTTATCTTTCCTTTTTCTTATCTAGGGGACAGAGAGCTTTCTTGAGTTATAAAATCATGCTTTTATACAGACAGCTAAGGAAAGGACACTGGGACATCCTGTTCAATCTGCAGTCTTTGGAACTTCCTGAAGTGTTAATGGACAAAAAAAATCTTCTCCCTGCCCAGCAAAAATATCTGAAATCAATCAGAAATCTTCTAGGTTTCTATAATAATAGTTGTAGCTAGGAAACAGGAGAATAAGGACTCAAATTCCTTACTAACAGCATAAGCACTGATCTATACTTCTTCTTTTTTTCCCCCTCTTTGAAGTGGAACATGAAAACACCCTGGCACAAGATCTGCTTCTAATCCCATATGAAACTAGTGTCCCAAGTTCACAACTGAGATGGGAAGTAGGCAGAGGAGGAACCTGAACCAGATGAGAGCCCTAAGAGTACACGTGCTAAGGATGGCAGAAGAAACCATTTCTGTCACCCCAGTGTGAAAAAAGAGACCAAAAAAAAATTCCACTCTGTTGTTGGAAATCTGATGCAGTGGAAGTTTTTTCAGAAGTAGTATAATTCTGCAAAATATGTCTATCACAGTCAATCTATACTTTTCAATGAAAAAGTTTTTCTGAAATTTTCCAGCTGTTTGCTGATTCTGCCAACAGTGGATTTTCTATCCATGGAAACTCAGTGGCATACTCTTCACTAATATACTTTTCTGGAATTACCCAATTTATAAACCTGTTACATTTCCTTTTCAACTTTGGAGTTTTTCTTATATAGGAAAGTGGAAAGTGTTTGCTTCACCCAGAAGCCATGCCATTCCTTGGGAAGAACCTCCTAATCCCCAGACCCACCAGTCAGAATTCAAGCAAAAACACCCTGGCTAACATTTAGCAAACATATAAAAATCATCCCTTTTACTTATGGCCTGTGCAGAATGATTTTATCTCTTCCTGTCCCACTTGTGAAAATTTTCAATGACCATATATTTTAATCTCTGCCTAAAGGTGCTGTGAGGCAAAGTTAGCATAATGTGGCTAACACAAAAGTGAATGGAAAACACTTCATTTTTGTGTAACTACAGATTACTGTTCAATGGCCAGGGGTTTTGTCTATGCAGTTTGTCTCTTGTTCAGGAGACATACACATGTTCCAGATCTGGGGTTAATAACTATAGGGATAAACTGTTTGAAGAAAAACTGCAATCCAATTCATACTTCTTCAATTATTTCACTGTGTTGAAACAATATGATTCATCCACCTTTGTTTCTGAGGCCAGAGAGTGGCCTATGGAAAGCAGCTGCTGTATAAATAAATATATAGAATTGTGTTTTTGTCCCTCCCCAGTGACATGTATCGGCTTTGGTTACCAACCATTTATTTCTCCTGCAGTGCAAAACACTCAACACTGAGAATTAACTAAAAGCAGGTTTTCCTCTCCTGAATTTTACTAGAGAAAAAAAAATGGTGAGTGTGCCTTTAGGGCTGCTTTCTAAATTCTGCTTTGGTTTCAGTTCTCACCTAGATTTTGTTTAAATGCATTAGGCTGTCACTCCATCTACTCTAGCTTACTGTCTTGGGCAGCGGCCAGTGCTTTCCCAGAGGAGCTTTACGTGCCTGAAGGAGAAAGGGATGGTAGGAAAATAGCAAGGTGTATGATCAGTAAGAGGAAAGACACACAGCTAAAGTTATTTCCTCTAACTCACAGGTCTCCTTCCATCACCTGGAGCAAACAATATAATAGAAGATGCATGTTGTGTAGACCCACAACACACAGGTCATTGGAAATGCAATGCCATGAGGGAGATGTTGGGATACTTCTGCATAATAGTGTTAGAACCATGGAATAAGCCTGCATATTTGAAAAGGCAGAAAAATCTGCTGTTCTAGATTGTCTTTGATTGGTGCCAAAGAGATCCAAGGAACAGTGACATTAGAAGCTTTAGTTCTGTTTCAGAAAATCCAGGTCTGCAGCCTAATTTCTGTCATCCAGTGAAGGGTGATGGCCATGGCTACAGCATCAGTACTCATCACACATTCCACAGTGCAAATAACTAGAGATTTATAGAATAGCTGAGGTGTGAAGGGCCCCCCCAGAGGTCTGTGGTTGTCTTCTGATCAAAGCAGGGCCAATTTCAAGTGGTAGAGGTAACATTAAAAATTAGGCAATCACTTGTGTCCTGCCTCATGCAGTGAACCAGAAATCAACCTTACCTTTCTTGGGGAGAGCTAAGAGGGTCAACACGGAGCACCTTGAGGACCACGGGTCTACAGTGACAGACAGCACAGATTGCACATAAAATAGCTTTATGAGTTTAAGTATCACTCACAGGGCATTGCATCTCCAAATGGGAAGGACAGAAACCATGGCTGCCACAGAGGTTGTACAGAAAACATTAAAAACAGCAAAGGTGGATTTTCTGTTTTGTTTTTTGTTTTGTTTTGTTTTGTTTTAAATTTCTGCACATTTCACATAGCTTTTAATGGCATTATTAAATCCTTCATTATAATCACCTGGGTTTGAATTTCTTTCCCTCTTTTTTAATAAATATAAAACTAGATTGTTACATAACCCCAAAATTCCGAAATATGGGGGGGGTGGGGGGGTGGGGGGCATATGTATAATCTGCATAGATGAAGTGTCAGAGTTCACAAATTAATCAGAAGTTTGGGACATGTGAAAGAAGGCAGGGAATCCTAACAGGCCCCCAAGAGGGTGTCTAAGGAGACACTTTGTAGAAATCTGTGCTGACTTTCTATAAAAAGAGTGCAGTGTAGTTAATTTTAACCACATATTATGCCTAATTAACTCATTATGCAAATATGTACATAATAAGCCACTATCATCCAAGGGCCCAAAATCCAACAACCACATTCTGAAAGGTCACATCCTAAACCTTTAATACAGAGAGTGAGAGAAAGGAAAAAAGAGTCAGAAGAATGAAAAAAGCTCAAATAAAGGACTTTACTTCTGGAAAGAACAACAGCAGGAGCTTTTCAAAACATAACTGCTTACCTTTTTAAAGAAAATAAATATGTAGTCTGTTCTGACTCTACAGCTGTGCTTGTTCTGTCTCTTTTTCCCACGCCTACTCATCTCCTTTCATCTCTCTCCTCCAGTCCTCTCTTTCAATGTTTTCAGCATGCTTTTTTGTTCCACTTTCTGGGGGCAGCTGAAGCCCCAAAGACCTTGAAAGAAGTATGACAGAAAGCTGTAGACCAAAGAAGGATCAGAGTTCCAGAAAGCAGAGGTGGGCTGCCAGCACATGGGGATACAATAAGGATGGAAGTAGGGAGAGTTGTTTGGGGTTTCTACCTGGTAAGAACTTATCAAAAAGCAAGGTCTTAAAAAAAAAAAAAAAAAAAAAAAGCATTCTGACTTTCATTGCATTCATCCCAGGAGGAAAGTACTAAGAGCATTGAAAAAGTTTCATTTTGCTCACAACAATGCCAGCTCATCAGTTCAGGGAATGCACTGGAAAATCATGTCCAGCAAACAAAAATTATTTCTCTAAGTGGGCACACAAGCACATCTCCTACTCTCAGTTTTAATAAGGAGGGTCTCCTTTTTTTTTTTTTTTTTTTTTTTTTTTTTTACAGACATGGGGCACTGTGACCTCTGGTTTTTTTCCTTGGCATTAAACTACCAGCTAAAAACATCTAACCCTTTCTGCTTGTCATTTCTTCTTCCTGCTTTGAGGAATGAGAACCAGGATCATCAGCCCAGATGTGTCACATCCAGAAGTTCTTAAATGGGCATCTAACCCTGCTACCAGCCTTATTTTGCTGCCATGGGCCTCAGTGAGCAGCCTTTCAAGTCTTTTATTCCACAGCCCCCTCCAGCTTTGGCACTGTTCAGCATTTTCTGTGCAATATTCCCAGTTACCTTACACATTTTGCCTCAAATCTTTCGAGCATGTAATACATGTTGAGTATCCTACTTGCTGCGCAGTCTTACCAGAATAATGGTGATAATGTTTTATCTGTCCAATGAAGCTTGTCTGGCATCATATACCATCCAAACAAGATTTGGAATTGTATTTCCATTGGAGATGATACCATCACACTTTCAACCTACTTATAGATACAGGCCCAAGTCTTATCTGCCAGATCCATCTGCGATTCCCGCTCCTGTTTCTCTCTATATTTATGTTCATGTGCTCCCTCTGCATTCCTCAGAGCGCAATAAATCCTGCCTGCCAACCCCTTCGTCACCTCTGCCTCAAAAAGGATTGCTTCAAGGTCAAGCAGTTCCCTTGTAATGTACAGTTTAACCTGATTTGTGGAGGCAAAGCTTTGAAATTTTTAAAATAAGGCTAAGGTAAAGTAAAGCTTGCAAATGAAACTCTGACGGTAAGCTGGAGTATTTCCCTCTCCAAAGAGTTCGAGCAGAGGGCACTGTGCCATCTGAAGCCATAGGAGCTGGAATTATGTTATTTATTACACATAAGATGTGCATCAAGTAGAAAAGAAAACTAATGCTGAAACAGAAAGTGATCAAACTCCCATCCAAGAGCAGGAGAGAGAAAATTTCTCTCCCAGTCTGTCTGGAAATTCACACCAGTGAATAGAACACTTTTCAAAACTTTCTTTGAAAACACTAAAAGGACAAATTTGGAGTGGAAGCCGTGAAATTACCAATACAAGTAATTTCAGGGTATAAAAATGTTCTGTAATACTTTGTCAGTTTTCCCCTGGTTTTGGTGCCATGTAAGGGGGGCTCCACTGCTGAGAGGCTGGCTATTTTTTTGAGAAAATAGAGGTGGAGATCTGAGACAAAATATTAACATGGGGATTTAAGATGTGTACAAAAAAGACAAATGCGATCACATAGGCAGCTCATGCACATTGGCCTTCTGTACCTCACTGCCAAGGGTGGATGCTTTATGCTTAAAATAACAGTGTGGTAAGCATGCTGAAGTGCTAGCCCCTATGGTAAAGAATTATTAATATGTAATCCTACAGCATTGGTCAGTAAGATTTCAGTAGTCCTGCAGATTTAAAAAATGGTGTATTATTAGAATTGTTACAAAATCCAAATAGTCAAAATCTTTTGGCCTGACCTCCTAAAGCCTTAGGAATAGCATAAAAATATGCCTTTATTTTAAAAAAAATTTTTTTATTCTGCTTATAGTCCTTTTGAACCCTAAAAGAGTCTAATTTTCAGCTTTCCTCTGTACAATGAAAACCTTTGTTTTTAAATAGAAGCTGCAATTTTCATGTACTCACCTGACTCCAGGAGTCAGTCTTTTAAAAACAAATAAATTTTCAAAGATTATGAGAAAGGGCATAAGAACACATTAGGAGTAAGCTGAAAAGACTTCTTGAAAAGGCTTATATTCCAGCAAGTTCCACTTCGATTGGCTAAATGGATTAAAAACTGTCAGTCAACTAAAAATGTAGCAACAGATGCCCATACTGTATATATATATTTTTTATTTTAATGAATAGTTCAAATGATAAATAACAGATTACCCTATTTATAGAAAACCAGTATTACAAGAATATCAGATTGTGCTATTACACTCCCACATGCATACCAGTTTTCTGTATGGAAATTTGATAATGACAAGAATTGTTGCTTTTAGAGATTTGGTAATAACAAAAAGACATGGACTTTTTGTGTTGTTGTTGCCAAAAAACAAACAAACAAAAAAACCCCACCCATCTATTTGATTTTTCATTTTAATTAATATGGAGCATAGGGATATTTCTTTAACAAGAAGCAGAATTTAAAGTCTAAGGAGAGACCATGGGAAGAAGAAAAAAATAAATAAAAGCAAAATACATGTGAAGATTGCACTAAACACTTTTTTCTTTGCTACTTTTTATGTATGTATTTATTCCAAACAAAAGGTATTTGAAACTTTGCAAAAGTGAAAAAGAGACAAATCAAATATCCTGGTAATTTTCAAATTTTCAGGTTTGCTACCCTTCCTCACACATTCCACAAAATTGGTATTTACCAATATGATAAAAAAGCACCTAAAACTAACATTCCACTCTGTAAGGAAAACTGCCCAGAAGAGCTAGCATCAAAATATCATGTAAAATTCATGTGCTAAGAAAAATTCCATTCAGTCTGAGTCACAGAGCCTCATGCTGTATTTGTAAAATTCTCAAACATGATATGAGAGCATTATTGCCTTCAGGCTTGTTATTTCATCCCCTGGACACACAGAGAAGCATATCATCCTTTCATAGGATTGATCAGCAAATATCCTCCAGAGCAGTTAGATAAGAAGGCATTCCCTTCTGCTAGCTCTAGGTTTTTGCTGTGTTGCATTTATTACTGTGGTGTGAAAATCTCCCACTGAGTGCAATACCTTTAAACACTTCTCTGGGCTTTTTTTTTTGTTGTTGTGAGGCATTTTGCTAAGTGGTGTGTTGTGTTATTTACCTTGGAAAAGAATTGTTGCAGCATAATTTATTTTTGTCTGCGTAGAAATTAGCTATGGAAGAAGTTCTGAGACCTGTTTTCTCATTACCAGCAGGTCTTCCATCTGCTTAATTAGAAGTGCAAATATTTGGAAATCTGAAATCCTGCAGCAATGTCTCAGATAGCATTTCTTTGTTGTAAGATGTGAAAAGTGATCACTGATAATTGTTGATTGTGCTCTGTGTGACTGTAATTACATGGCATTGATCTGATGTTCAGACACCACAGTGATGAGCTTAATACAAGAACCTAAATAGACTGGATACAATTAGACCAATAATCACCGAGAAGAGGTAGTTTAAAAGGGCAGAGGGAAATCACAAACAAATGTGAATGACTAAAAGGAAAAAAAAAGCCAAACAAAAAACAAAACCACAAAAAACCTGCTGAATATTTTATCCAGCAGAGTCTGTTCAGTCATTTAAGCTGCTGATCAAATACCAGTTACCTCTTTTTGTGATCAAAAAATAAAAAGACTATTTAATCCTTGCCTGCCTGGAAAAATAAAGAGACTGAAGTAAACCTTCTCAGAACTAGGCACGCATCAGGCTGTCTGCAGGCATGGGCGGCTGGCCAGGCACCTCAAGGATTGTCCCTAAATACCAAGGGACTATCAGATCAGCTGGGTAGGGAGGTGAGAAAGCAAGAGACAAATGTGAGAAGGGAGAATTCATTTCCACAAGAATGTCTGCTTGGCACTGTATAAAGTACTTTCACATTAGCATTTAGCACACCAGCCACACAGCTGTAAAAGGGTAGAAACCTGAGAAGGAAATGAGATAAAAGGGGAATATTGCTTCTTAAGTGGGCTGTGAACTTTCTTGCTCTAATTGATCTCTTACATCCCACGCAAAGGAAAGCAAGTGGCACGTTCTGCAGATGGATCATTACTAGCTCATACACAGGAAAACCTTTCTACCCCTCCCCACAACTGCTGAAAATCAGGTTCACTTACAGGCCAGCACGGGCATACCTATTCTTGTTTTTAGCGAACGGGGACACCAGTGCTGATGGCATGGTGACAAAATAGCCACCTGGCATGTGGGCTAGCCACATGGCTAATGCCTCTGCATCTCCCCCTCATTTTGTGCCATAAGGAAAGAACAACTTTAGCTTAGCTAAAGGAGGGGGAAAAGCTTTTTTATTCAAATGTTTTCTTCAGAATCATCAGATCAGTGTGTTCAAGCCCCTCTCATCCAATGCAAACCAGTATCTGGTCCTCAAGAGTCTCAGAAACCTCCCCAAACAATTATTCATGGTACTGATAAAGGGATGGATAGAGGAGACCAGAGGTGAACAGGAATGATGTGGCTGTGGCTGCAAAGGCTGAGAGAACGACTTTAAGGAGGCACAGGCTAGGGAAAGGCAGGTTACACTTCTGTCAGAGGAGATGAAATGGCTGGAAAAATAAACAACCTTTCAGGCAGGAGGCTTTTTGCGTCACTCTTGTGGAACGTAAAAGGAGTATTTTACCCCTGTGTTGGCAAAATGCTAAGAAACAAAATGGCCAGGAATTTGGACTTGGTGCCAGAAATGCTGATTTAGCTCCCTTCTGAGAAGCTGTCCCACTAGAGAAGGATCCAAACCTTCATGGAGCTATGTGGAGGCAGATGGAGGCCAGGGAAGGCAGCATCACTCCAGTCAGCTCACAAAAGCATGCTCTGTGGAGCTTTTTTGTCAAATCAAAAGCATATCCACTTTCTACAATTTAAATTCACAAACAACTTAAAAGAATTGTTCAGTAAATAATTTCACATAACAAGTGAATCCGAGAAAACAGCAATCTGTTTTAGAGTAATTTGTGAAGAGTTAAGAGGAAAATTTTGTTGAATAAATTATCCATTATAAATTATTCTCCCACCTGCGATTCCAACCATCCTGCTTCAGTTTCTGCTGTTACTTTCTCCCATTCTAAAGCAGGGAATATTCAACTTTCATGTGCTTGGCAATAGGCAGAATACAAAACTGTATAAATAATACAAACTCAGCTCCTATTTTGTTCAGTGCTCAGTGGCTTTTTACTTCCCCTTCCGACATTTTCTTTTTTTTTTTTTTTTTTTTGCGGGTTGAAATTCGTGACCTCTGTCTCAGCACATATGTTATAAAGCAAGGAAAAGAGCATAATGAAGAGTAAGAATTAAGAGATCCTAACACTGACAACATGCAGCACTTTTCATTTGTAGATTTTTGCGATTTGCGAAGGCAGATGCATTTTATTATGCCCAGCTTCACAGATGGAGAATCTAAGGCACTGCACATATGTATATAACAAAATCTTCCACTCACTTCAAACCACCTCATTCTTGCCCAGAGAGGTTAATTGTGTGAGAAAGGTGACAGCTCTGCCGTGGTGCAGAGCTCAGGGCAGAGGCAGCCAGGGTAGCTCTGCACAGGCAGCACCAGAGCCATGTCAACCTGCTGCTGCACCTGTGCTTGTTAGAAGTACCACTAATTAGCTTGACACAGCAACATGCTGCCATGCCTATATTGCTTCCAGGACCCAATTAGTATCTCTGCGAGGTACAGCACTAGACGATGCAGACACGCAGCCTGTTCAGAGCTGCTCTGAGAGCGCCAGCCAGGATCTGCATTCGTGGCCAGGCACGCCCAAGGTAGCCCATCTGTAAGGCCATGTAGATCCTAAGCCTCCCAACATTTGTTCTTGAGTTCAACTCACTGGATTAAGAAGTTTTCTCCACCTCAAAGGCAGGATACAGCATAGAGAAAAGTACTCCTTTATTTACTTTTTTGAACTCAAACAATAATCATAATCTCTGCAAATATACCCCACAAGGCAATGTGTTTGCTGTGGATGGGTTTACACACTTCAGTCACTTAATTTATCCCAAGTGTACCTTCGTAATCTGCAGTGAGCTGATATGGAGACATGTCAGCTGAACCCAGCAAGCATAAAATCCCCTTTTCCTGCTACCTTTTCATTGTGCAGTGAAACAACAGGTTTCTATGGCAGTTTGGGAGAAGGATTCTGTGAGATGTACCTGGGTGAATCATACTGTCTGATAAGAAACATTTCATCAGCATTACCTGAAGAGCCAAATTTGGAATGAGGCCATGGATGTTCACCAGTTATGAACCGGAGGTGCTCTTGGGATTTTATCACTGGGGTTTGTCTACCTTCATTTCTTGCTTTCTGTGTGGTGTCCTTGTAACAAATGTGCTACTGTAACCTGTACTGATCCCAGATTTCACAAGAACATGGACTGCAGTCACTCTGACTTCTCCAGGAGTAAAGTCAGTAATTCTCCAGCTTGCAGACCCCTAAAGCTGGGTTCGTTTCAGGGCAGGCAGCCCACACAGACTCGATGGACCACTAAGGCCACATTCTAGAAGTGAAATTTGCCAGGGCAGAGTCATGGAAATCCATTTGTTCCTTTTTTTCTAACTACCCAGACAAATGTGAGGGTCAGCTTTTGGTTCCCCAAGCTCCTGGTCTTTACTACAGCCTAGAAGAGACTTGGGACAACCCAAGGATCACAACAGACAGAGAGGCTGGGAGCTGTGTTGCACCCCAAATGGCAGTGGGGATTTCAGCTTCATTGTCCTCTATGGTCTGCTTTCCCCTTCAGCTAGGAAATTCCTTGGAGGAGAGGCCCTGTGTTACCAATGTGATGGAGATCTCATGCAAAATCATCTCTTGAGCTGCTCAGGAACTGTGGTTTTCACTTACCTCTCTTCACTACCTCTCCATTCAGACTTCCAGAGTGAGTTGGTGTTCTGGGTGGCTGTTGTCTAAGGAACTATATATGAAACACTTAATTAAAAATCTTAGAATCATAGAATGGCTTTGGTTGGAAATTGCGTTAAAGATCATTTTGTTCCTAGATGTGGGCAAGAGCACCTTCTACTAAAGCTCCATCTAACCTGGCCTTGAACACTTCCAGAGATGGGGCATTCATATTTTCTCCAGGCAACTTGTACCAGTGCCTCACCAACCTCACAGTAAAGAACTTCTTAATATCTAATCAGATATGTTTCTTCTCTTTAAATTGTCTTGATGGGAAAAAACAAAACAAAACAAAACAACAACAACAACAAAAAAAAAAAAACCCAAACAACAACAACAAACAACAATAAAAACAAACAATAAAAACAAAACACAAAAAAAAAAACACAAAGAGGACTTAAAAGAGACCCCAGTACTTATTCTGTGTTCTAGTCTTGCCAATGTTCATATACAGATCACTGAAATCAGTGGGGAATGCACACATGGAAATAAGGACATCTGCAATATTGGCCAGATCAGGTCGCTCCAGGCCTGAGACATCTCCATTTTCTCACAAGTGTGGAATCTTATAAGTCATTTCGGATAGAGCTGTAAAACTGAAATAAATTTTCAAGTAATTAGATTGAAAATGCACTTCTCTATAATTTTCAGGCTAAAAATTACAAGTGAACTCACACTAACATTGTGTTGTCAATTTGGCTTCTTAACATGTGTTTTTACTATTTACAAAAGCCTTTTCTCTTCACCTTTTAGAAATCTTCTCTTGATTCCATTTCCTTTTCTAATTACAATCCCATTTCCTTAGTAAGTCCTTGAAAGAGCTTCCCCCATGCCTCTAATCATCTCTCCAGTTATAATCTTCAAAATTATGTTCTGTTCAGTTTTCAATTTGGCAGTGTCCAAAGACAGATCTCCATGTGGTTAACAACCTTTCATTTGCTGCCAGTTACAACTGAGGTTTTTGCTTCTTCTCTTTTGGGGCTTAGTGCTGTCTAAAACGTCCTTCTTCAGCACACTTTTGTTAGGCAGGTGTTTGCTTTATTGCAGACTCCTGGGTTTTCATTTTTTTGCTGGGTGCAAATTTATCCTGTGTAGAATCCTATAATCCAGCCTTTTCTCTTAATTTCCTTCATATTTCTTCAAGGCAGATAGAGTATTTTATTTTAGACTTGATGCATCTACAAGAAAATCCTTTCCAGGACTAAAATTTCTGCTGAAAATTAGGGCAGCAACACTAAAATTAACTAAACTGTGCTGACTTAATCTGCAAAGATCTCTGGTCCCATTAATATATGGAGGCACTCAGCTTCCTGCTGCATTTAAAAGGAGAATTCCTGTCCAGTCATCCCTAGGATGTCCTGGGATTGGTGCCAGGGCTATCTCCTGAGCAGCTCTCCTTGCTGGATGGCTTTCTCCAAGCCTATGAATAGAACCAGAAGCCTCTGGTAGATCTCTACATCCCCCATGGTGGCAGGGTACCTACCAGGTACATGTGACACAAAACACATTGTGACTAGTGAGTCTCACAGAATTTGCCAGTAGCTGTATAGAGAAATGTAGGGCCACAATTGAAATAGGAAGGGGCAGAGCTTTTGGCAAATATCTAAGAACAGAATTTCTCCTTTTCTCCCACCTCATCAAATTGTAAGTTTAAGTAGCATTTCTTTGCCCAGACAGTTTCTAAGTATGCTACGTCAGTTTCAAAGAAGTAGGGAGAAAAAAAAAAAAAAAAAAGAGAAAAAAAGAACCACGGACAGAAAATTAACCGTCTCCTTTCTCCAGCCATTTAAAAACAAAATTCAAAGATGACGTTTTTCACTTACTGCTCCCAGGAAGATAGCCATTTCTGTGCCAGCTTCCTGGGAGCCACAGAATCCAGAGCAGGGTGCAGACACTTCCTAAATGTCTCAGACTGGAACACCAGTGGGGCAGTTCAACTCCTGGCCATGAAGACAGAGCTCTGTCTATTCTACGCCTGGGTCCAGGGCAGGATAGATGTGCCTGCTGTTGTCATGTAGCACTCATGCTTACACAGTGACTAAAGCCCCGTTGGCAATATGCAGATGATCTTGTCCCAGGGGACAAAAGGCACTATCAAACATTTGCTATTTTATATGTATAAATACATTTGACAACTTTAGAACTGTGTGAGCAAGTAAGTGTCTGAAGTAGAGGGCAAATTCATAGCAATTTTCTCTCCTTGAGTATCTTCCCATGGGAGGGAACTTTTTGAGAGGCTGTGTTCATTTTCCTGTGACTACAGAGAACAATAGAAAGCAGAATGATCTTTACAGAGCCCCCGCCTCCTTCATGGTGTTAGTTAGCATGCAGAGAGCTGCTCTGTGGACAGGAGAAAGACACAGATAAAGAGTCCAAGGAAAGCTCCTGCTTTGCTCTTCTGAAATTACTGTTTAGAGCAAGGTACAGTACAGTAAGCATGAAGATGCTGGATGCAGCCCTTTCATGTATCTTTCAGCAGCAAGGGCACAGATGTGCTTCTGCTCCCCTCCATCACTGGATTATGATTTCTAAAATTTTCAGATGAGGGCTGAAATATCTCCATCTTGAACTGTAGAAAAAAAGTTGCAAATTTTGTTTGCCACATGCAAAAAAAAAAAAAAAAAAAAAAGGAATGCAGGTATGTGTTGCCACCTTCTCTTTGTTTTTTGGTACCTTTGTATTTTAATTGGACCCACAAATGAAGAGACAAGGAACCATTTTATGGCTACACTATTTGTCACAGTGAGAGTTGCTTTTCAGAGATCCCAGCATTGGAGAAAAAAAATAGTAATTTTTTTGGTGTGAAGAACAGATGTGTTCACTTTCTTCTGTTGGAAAAAGGCATTAAAACTATCCCACTGTGATGAGGAGGTCCACTTTGGTCAAAGCAGCATGACTGCAAGCACTGAGGGCTAATCTAGTATCTCAAGTAGGTGAAACTATTTTTAAAGGGTAGGTTGTCATTAAAACACATGAATAAACATAAAACTATGGCAGAAATAAATGGAAATTAACTCATCCCTTGCCAAAAAACAGCCTTGAAATTTGTCCACCATTGTTTGTAGGTGCTATCAGGAAATATCACATTGGGTGTCTTATTTCCATTTAATTTTGTAAACCAGAAGAGTAATACAGGTAAAACAAACAGACAGATATCTGTTTATGTATATGCACACACACACACTAAATGGCTCACACACAAAGAACTGTGCATAGCAGACTAGGATGTTTGTTGAGTTACTGAATGTTTCCAAGCACTGCTATGTCATCTCCATTGGAAAAGTTTGCTTAGCTCCAACAAGTACCACATAATATCTTCACTTATTTTTCCTTTCTCTGATTAGAAACTGCAAATTGCAAAGATGCAAATCAACTTTTAAAAAAAAAAAAAAAAAAAGTGCAATATGAAAAGTGCTATATTAAAGCTGTGGCTACTCTTATTTGTTGTAATTTAAAGAAAAAGCAATGCCACTAAAAAATTCTTCTATTTGTTTGCTATGATATAGAGTGCTTTTCTGTATTATCAATCAGGAATGAGTCAGGAAAGTGCCTTCTTTGTCTTCCTACATCTCTGTAAATCAGAAGCAATGCCAGTAAACTGGGAGGTTAAAACCTGCCTGACAAAAGAGCAAAATCCATTGATTTGAAGGCAAAACACCAATGACTGCAGATGTTTCATGGCTGAAAGAGACAGCCACAGACACTGGGAAAATTCTGTGCTCTTTTCCACCCACAAAATGCAGACACTTTCCTTTCTGGGTTTATTTTCCCCGACTATTTTACCTAAGCTGTCACTTCTGCTAAACTGTTCATTGTGAAAGTTAAGCTGTCTCTAGAGATGCATCCAGACTGCTGCCTTTTACAAGTTTCCCAAAGATAAAAAGAAAGCTATGGGTACAGATTACTAATGCTTTCCAACCTCACGACAGTTGCTCCAAAACAAAAAGGGCCACCTGACTTTCTTAAAGTCATGTCCTTGCCACTTCTCAAGGACCTGGAGTTTAACTTTGCTGAATTTAAGCCCAGCACAGATCAACAGTAAAATCCCCACAATTTCCCTCAAAAATTCCCCCAAAATTACCCTTTCTTGAAACATGTTTTGAGCTCTTTGTTCTACTCATCCCCTTCTCTCAGAGCATGGAGTCCGTTTCTGTAAATCTGCTCACTCCAGATTTCCTGATCACATATCAGTTGAAGTCCATGAAGCTTTTTCATCTTCTACTACCAAGAAGATCACTGCTGTTTTGATACCCCTCTGCCCAGTGTAAACCCAGAAAACATATAATTAAAGTTATTTTTTCCTACTATTAATAATCTCATTGCAATTTTACAGCCATAATTAGAGCAGGTAAAAACCTCCATTCTTAATCAAAGAATGTTATACTCCAAACTCATCAAGGATAAGTTACTTTCATTTTTTTCTTGTTTTGAAAGGAGGAAAAGCAACAACAGAAAAAGACTTCTTAAAGTAGAACACATATATCCACAATCAGTGGATCAGTCAGTGTCTGAGCTGGCATCCTTTAGCTGATGCTTCTTTGAGACATTCCATTGTTTTTTACTCCTTATGTTTCGATTGTGACCAGTCCAATGATGTTGTCTGGCTCATGAGCTCCTTTTCACTTGCTTTTAAGATTTGGTATCCATCTCTTCCTATCAAGGGAAGAAGGAGAAGTGCCTGCCTCTTCTTCATCCAACAGATCAGTGCTTGCTCATCAGAGAGAAGAGCAAATCCTCATAAGAGCAGTGTTTTGTGACATTACATATATTACCTTTAAAAACAGGCTAGCCAACCCGGTTTGCCAAGATTTTGTCCTTGCCATTTATTAATGCAATTTTTTTTAGACATCCCTCACTTTAGCATCATGGACTACACCATGGGTTAATCTTAATCTAAGTTTGCTGTGGAACATGTTTCAGTATCCACAGTACTGCTCTGGAATTAAATAATTCTTAAATGGGATATGAGTGGAATTTAGCATATTGTGTAAGAGGGCTTCTCTCACTACCAGCGAACTGGGGATTACCTGAATAAGAAATAATGTGTTTAAAACTCTGTTAGAAAATATTTAAATTCCTAATAATTGAATTGTGGCTCATTATCTGACATAGCCATGGGATGTGTGCTATGGCAGACAAATACCACCTTTGTATGTGAGATCACACATTCAACAGATGATTTCTGCAGCAATGTTATTTCTAGATACCAGGAATAATGATCTGAAAAAAATGTGATTTTTTTTTTTTTTTTTTTTTTTTTTTTTTTTTTTTACAGAAAACATTTATTTCTGTACGTATTTAACATTTCCTTCAGCTGTGGAGCATGAATCTTAAGTTTCAAGGATCACCATCATTGCAGGTTCCTTTAAATTTACCATTGTTTCTGAAATTACCTGTTTTTCTTTTCATTCTTTGGCTATTTCACCAACACTGACCCATAGTTAATATTTATAAATGTAATATAAAACATTTTGCATTTTCTGTGTACACTGGTATTGTGCATGCATTCTCTTTATCAGCAGTGGACTAATGCTCAGAAAATATACTCCACATTATATAAAATCATCTTTCTAAATTGTTTAAGGACCAGTAAGTACTGTCCAGTGAGTGAGACTGATATCTTATATTACCTTCTGCAATGTTTGATCTAGTATTTTGGCTTTCTGAAGTGACAGGTCTCCACAGCAGCTTCCTGTTGGAAAAAAAAAAAACAAACAATTTTTGCAAGCACATACGACGCTGTTTCTGTATGAGTTCAGTTCTGTTGAAAGCTCACAGAATACCTGCTCTGTGCATGGCTGCTCTATAAATTTGAGTTGTAAATCATAATGTATTTGAAATCTAGGAGATCTGCCTGCAAAATCCTTTTCAGCAATTGCCACTAATGCCTTATGATCAGTTTCTGCTAGCACTGGTACTCCATGTAAAAAAAAATGGAGGTTTTTTGCATGCATAGACAAGACAGAGCCTCGATTCTCTTTGTGCATGCTGACATGCTGTTCCAGTTAGGTATCCAGAAGCATATGCCATGGGTCTCCAGTGATCACCATTCCTTGTTAAAAGTGTTGCCCCAAGGCCTTGCTTAGAAGCGTCAACCACCAGCTTTGTTTGGTGCTTATTATCATACACTCTGAGGACAGGTTCCTTCTTTATCAACTGTTTGAGATTCAGGAAGTCCCTGTTGTGATTACCAGTCCATGCCCATTATGCATTTTTACACACTAAAGACCTTCAGACAGCAGTTAAAATGTTTTAAAGCTGTTTGAATATAAAGTCCCCAAAAAATTTGCCTTTTCTTTAAGTTTCTGTATGTTTTTTTTATGTATGTATAATGATATATTAGTAATCAGGCCTATTTGCATCTTCTTCCAAGCTTTTTTTCCCCCTGCTACATTTTCCTAGACTGACTATTTCTTTAACCTTGAACTCATATTTTTGTCTTCTGCATTTCAACCTCCTAATTTGAATCCATTCCAGGAGCTTACCAGAGCCTCTGATTGCAACATTTTTCTATTATTTTTCTCTTCCATGGTTTCATGTCATTTATTATGTGTTTGTGGGAAATATTAGAATTTTCAAAAAGCATTTTCCAAATAATGTGGTAAACTGAGGGCTTCTAAATGGTGCATTAAAATTGTACAGATGTGAACATTTTTTGTTTGGTTGGGTGTTTTGTTGTTTTTTTGTTTTTTTTTAATTTGTTGGTTTTTTTGTTTTTGTTTTTTTTTTTTTGTTTGTTTGTTTGTTTTTTTGAGGATCCTGTCAGAAAACAGTTGAAATGTCCAGTTGTACCCAGAAACAATTTTCTTGCTGGGGGATTTGTTTCCCCATTTTACATGACTTTTAGCTCAGACTACCAGCCACAGGAAAGCACTCATTTTTCTTTTGCATAATTATTGTGGAATAAATTAATTTTGAAAGCTCTGTTAGTTTTCATCTAACTTGGCCAGAATAACTCTCCCAAGTTTTCATTTCAGCTCCAAAGAGAGATTTCTAGGAACATCTATGACAGGACAACCGATTCAGTTGTTCTTACTTTATGTTTTTGTTGGCTTCCTTTGGCAACATTTAAAACATCTGGAAAACAATCTGCTTACTTATGAGCTGCTGTCCTTCCAAGGAATGTACTCCCTGAACCATCAGTAGGTCAGAGATGTTTGCAGCACGAGAGTTGGTGCTGCACTTGTGGCAGCAGTTATACAGTGTGTCTGCTGAAGTTGTTGCTTACAAGAAGCTCATAGTGAAAAAGCACAATTTTCTCTTCCACAGAATAGACATTACATGTGTGTACTTCACTAACATTTATTTTCAGTTTCTGTTTCCTTTTACACCATTTGCAATTATTCCTATTATTTGTCCCAAACTCACCATTAGAATTTTGTAGAGTATTTTTCCTGTTTTCAGTTTTCTCCACATGTTGCTAATCTCTCAGAAGCCTCATGTTTCCTAGGGTTTAAACTTCTTAAGCAGGTTGCTATTCCTAAATCAGCTGTGGGTATTTAAAGATATCTTAGTTTTCCTGCTTTGCTGTATTGAACATATAACAACCTTTTGCTCACCTATCTCTTCCACCTGCTAGCATGAATTAAATATATCTCTTTTTTTGATGATTTCAGTTTTAAAAAGTTGGAGTTCTTGGATCCATATTAGCTTGTTTCTACATTTTCTCCTTCTCCTTCTCCTCCTTCTCTTCCCTCTCCTCCTTCTCCTCTTTCTCTTTCCATCTTTTTTTACAAATAGAGATGATAATTAATAAAGGACTCTGTGCAAGAACTTAAAAAATACAAGCCATTCATGTGGTAGGTGAGCAATCATTATACAGAAAGGCTTGAAAATGAAAAAGAGCTCTGCATCTTCCTTTGGCTGCTAATCAATGAACAACAGATGTGACATTTCATCCTTACACGCAGAACTACATGCAGAAGCAACTTCAGGGTTTGCTCTTTTAACAAAATAGTTGCATGGAGATTCTTTTGCACTGCTCTGAATTTCTGAGAAAACACAGCTAGCTGCAGCATTTTTTATCTTCTGCTTATGAGTTTGCATTGTATGTGTCCTCTCCTTTTAGTGCTGCTGGTACAGTCTCTGTTTCAGAGGGGAACAGGCAAAAAGGTTTCTCTCCTTTACTCCAAGCTAATGATATACATGTATATATTAACCTAATGAAAAATAATTTTAATATTGAAATATTTAATGAAGCTTTTAACTGAGGTATAACTCCAGAAGATGAAAGAGAAGATTTTGTTGAGTCAAGGAACATCTTTACTAATAAATGGTACTCTTTTTCAGGGTAACGACCTTTTTTGATTGCCCCTCTGTAGTGAAACATAACCTTATTGATTTGAATTTGTAAAACCCATCTGTAACTACCATGACTCATGGGAGACCATGAAATCATTCCATGACCTTCTAAATCTCTCAGAAGTATGAGGAACAATAATTTCAAAATAGATAGTGCAATAATTCTGAACTACCAATTTGCAATATTTGGAATTAAAGACTGTGGGCAAAAATGGAGATACAAAAGTCTTTGCATGCTGGTAAACTACACAAAAAATCTGCCAACTTATGTTGCTGAATGATGAATTGTTCTTCAACCTGTGCCAGTCAGTTTCTTCTGGTTTTAGTTCCATCCTTCTATTCTACAAGCCGCAGGTTGCTTTTATTTTTCATCTGAAGTTTGAAAAGTACTACTGCTACTGGGCAGTAAAAAATCAACTGTAAGTTTGTATATTTGATTTTTTTTATTTTGGAACTTCAGCTAGTCAAAAATGTTGGTTGAAAAATAAATTTCTGTAAAGAATGAGGTTTTGTCAGAAAATGCTTTTATTTTTTGTGAGAAAATACAACTTACTCTATTTTTCCTTTCAATTTTCAGTGGCAAGGTCTATGAGGAAAGTAAGTTTCAATTTACATTTCTTGTGTCCCATCGACTTTAAATTCAAACCATGTTTGTTTACTTTCAAATTCAATGCAAAATATTTTGAGCAAAATTTCTCAACCCATTTTACTTGAAAAGCAAGAGGTGGTGCAAGGACAGCAGTGGCACAGCAGGTTTAGCTCTGCTGAAGCTCTGCTGTCATTGAATGGCTGCTTTTGCTCCAGCTCTGTTGAATGGTGGCTCTGAAGGAGAAGCCATGAGTTAGGGCAGAGGATGCTGCATGCCCAGGAGAGGGCTCTGGCTCTTACAAAGAGGCAGACAGCAACCCCCAGGGAGACAAAATCCCTGTGCCAACAGCAGAGCAGTAACTGTGCTCATGGCACAGAGGCCAGTGCCCAGGGCATCACTGTGGGTGCTGTGGGACCACAGAAGGTCTGCTGGTGTTGCTCTGGTTGGCTAAGTTGGTGTACTCAATGCAGGCAAAAGAGCAAATACTATAAAACTGGATAATAACCTCTATTGGCAATTTTTATTCATCTCTCCATCTTCCCAGCAAAGCTAACATTCAGGTCTCCTTGTTTTTTTCTGTTCCTACAACATGAGATGGCTAATTTACCAATATGAGGTATCCTTCCTCTGATAGGAGCACTTTTCTTTCTTTCTCCAATTTTACTTGGACCCATAAGCCCAGTCAACCTTATGGTATTTGATTGTTCAGCTGTCTCAAAGCAGTGAGAAAATTCTTCTGCTGCTGGACACACATATACAGTCTCCATTTGGCCATCTTCTGCTCCTCTACCCTTAAGAGGCACAGCTCTGGTTCATGCTAATGTGAGGCACACTTCAATGCTAATTAAAGAGAGCATTACCCAGTGTCTATATTTGACAGCACTAATCACATCCATCATGTACAGGTCTGACAGAGCTATCAGTATCACGAATCAGACACTCTCTTTAGTATCTTTAATATCTCTTTAGTACCTTTTACATCTTTTTAGTGAAAACAGGTCCTCTTCACTGTCAGCTTCCAGGTGTTATGGCACACTGTCCAAGACCTCTGAAGATGAGTCATCTCTTCAATTGCACCTTTTAGAGCTCACTGATGTGGTTGTTAATAAGCATGCTGTATCTCTAACTATACTTTAGGAACTAAACTGAAATGCAATGAATTAATTGCTTTATTTGTTCTAATACTTGCCAGTCCTTTAAACAACTTCTATTATTTGGCACAGACTAGCAGCAGTTACTGGCTAGATATATGTGTGCCAATGTCTAGTTTCAGCCATTTACCAAGCAGAGAAAACATGATTCAGACTGAGAAAACAAGTCTCTATTTGGTGGCCTCATGAATTATTTTATTTTATAAATTTTCCATGAGTTTTTGCCACATAGAAACACATGGTTTGGCCATTTCAGCACAAAAATATCAGAAACATGGATCAGGAGGAAAAACACAAACTCTTGGATACCCCAGGCATAGAGCACTGAGTCCTTTGTGAGTTCATCAGGATTTCTGGATGCTGGCAAAACAGAGTATAATGCACAAAATACCAATAAGAGAAAGAAATGATGCTCCTATGCAACCCAAAGTCTTAGGCAGTCCAGAAGCTTAAACCCTCAAGTCGTTTGGCTGCCTATCTATCCACCTTTCTGTGGGAAACATGAAAGGACATGTGTGATTCCAGCCAAAATTGACAAAAAGGCACCATCAAACACTATTAAAATCTTACAACCTTGGGAAAACACAAAGTTTGGGAAGAAGAGAGGTCATTTCCACCCTTCTGCTGTAGAGTGTAGGCAGAGCCCAGCTGCTGCAGCCCAGCTACTGGAACTGTCAAATCCTTCACGGTCCAAGGAGTGGAAGTAAATATGGGATACAAATGCAGACAGTGCAAAGACTGAATGGGAGAGATTCCTTTAGACCATGGGAAGGAAGAAAGGAGACAAGGACATTTAGAAGATGCTGGGAGGACCTAAAGCACTGATTGCAGTAACAGTGGCAGAAGGGGCACAGGAAGGACAACCTGGGCTGTTGAAAAGAGAGCAGTGAGCATGAGTTGTTGAGAACAAATCCACAAGGACCCTCATCTTGATTAGCAACACAGTCACGGAACCACTTGTTTTAATTTGATAAGGAAAGGAGGTGAGATAGGCAGCTATGTGCTCTGAAAGGATGGCTCAGGGACAGTTCCCCTATCAAGCAAATGTTTAGAAGAGTAGTTAGCTTCATTCAGTCTCAGTCAGAGGACAAATTTAAGTCTGCCCCTGCTAGAACCAAGAGAGTTTGGACTCTGAATGTCCTCTTCCCTGCTGCTGACAGGCATTTAAACTCAAAAGTAAGAATCTCTGAGGGAATCCAGAAAACCATTCATGACAAGGAAAAGACAATAGGTTGGCCAGAGGTGGAATACAAATACAAGAAGACTCTGGAACTTCAGCTTCCTCCAAATCCATGTCATACCAGTACTCTCTGAAGTATTGGTACCCAGTACCTAGCAGATGGCTTTTCAGGAGGATTTGAATTTGTATAGGAATAAAAATTACTTTCAAAAATCTGTACTCCCAGGATGATCATTTCCATTTTTTCCAATCCCAGGGCAAAGGCCCAGCTGGTTCCCAGGAAAATTAGAAGATACAGCACACCAAGAAACATCTCCCCTATGCAGCAAGCTGACACAACCAATAAGACAACCAATAAACCACTGCCAGAACTGAATTTAGAGCTCAAGGATGCCACATTGGCCTGGCAACTCTGATTCACCTGCTACTGCACTGTAGCTTCTGCCTTCAGCCATCTGCCCTGCCTCTGTCTTCAACATTTCTGTTGCCAGTGCATAGGTGGCTCCTGTGCTGACGAAGCAGTATCTGGGGTGGAGCAGCACAGCTGGCATCTGTCTTGTTTTCTCTCTAAACACTGTGTTCTATTGTGCAGGAGTTCAGCTGATACTGCTGGAGCAGCTGAGCCATCCCTGCAAGAGGAATGGGACAGACATGCAGAGACGAAAACAGGTATGGTGTCCTGGGATGAATCACTTCACACATCTATTTTAAATCAAAGTGCCATGACTTTCATTGCATCCGATCAATTTGCCCTCCATTTACATCTCCAAATTTTCTCTCCAATGCAGAGTCCTGAATTACTACTAGGCAATAGCTTTAACATTGTTTTCCAGTGGTTTTGTAAAATGAAGTATCACATCTCAGCATAGCAGGATATCTGCAGGCAAAGTCCATCACAGTTATTTACACTTCAACCTTCTAGGGAACTGTAGAAAAAGGCATAACTTAAAGACTCAGTAAAGATGTTTCCTTGCATCTTGACTCCTCAGCTGACATATTCCATATGCTCTGTTTTGCTCACTATTGATTTAACTAACTATAGAAAATATATTTAATGAATTATGATCCTGTGACAACAAATTAGTTAGACTGGTACATATAAAGGTCTCTCTTTAAACTTTAATTAGTTTAACAATGATGTGCCTGCTGCCAGTGTTTGCATTTCAGGAAAACATGCAGCAGCCTAGAAGCACAATGCTTTCTATTTAACATAGACAGTGCCTCTCAGTCCAGGCTTATTTATAAAGCAATTTTCTAATAATGATCTGGATTCAGTGGAGTTCAATCAGGGATGGAGCTACCCTGGCTTACATAAAATTAATATATTAAATCACCTATCAAGTACCTGACTGCACAAATAAACATAAAGAATGGGAGAAGGGAGGAGAAGAAAGGTGACTTTTGAATTAGATCTCTTTTTCCTGAAAACACTCTCCTCTCCCCATCCCTTGCCCAAAGCTGGAGCAGGTGACACTACAACACCTGTTCATCTAGCCACCCCTTGAGCATCCTGTGGGTTGTACACTTTGCTGTTTCTATAGGTCTGAGTGCAAGAGGCACTGCTCATTGCACAAGATCACTGATGGTCTGTCTGTCCTCTCTCTGCTTCAGGGATTGCCCACAACACCTCCTGCTGCCTTCTCTCTCACTCCACATCTGTGTGTAGTGCCCCATCCCATAGCACATGCATGCTTCCCCCCCACAGCACACTCTTCCTTGGAGGACAAGATGAGGAGGATGCACCACTGCCCTCTACCACTTTCCCTATTTTCCTTACTCTCCATTTCCACATGGCAGCTCCTCCCCTGCCCCAGACTCCACTTGACATTGGCTCTGAGACAACTTTTTCTCTCATTTTCCTATACCACCCCTCTCTATTTCCCTGCTCACATCCATGTGCCCTCACTCTCTCTCTCTCCATCTCCATCTCCATCTTCCCCCTCTGTCCCAGCAGGATACAGCCCAGACCTACCCTTAGGAAGACAGGTCATTGCTGTGAGAGTCCAGGACAAGCCAAAGCACCCTTACTTTCTGAGCATGTCCTTCTGCCACAAGCAGGAGCTGCCTGGGCACTGCTGCAGAACAGCTGCTCTTTCTGGTAAAGTGACCTGTGGTCCCTCTCCCTGACCTTGTTTTTATGGAGCTTTCAAAGAAGCATCTCTCTCTCCTACTAAGGCCTTGTACCAAATAATTCTTGCGTAAGTTCAGCAGCTCAGTTTTATCTATGGCCTCTGTGTTCTCTGTCTGATGCTGGGGTCAAGGACAGAAACATCCTTCCAAATGTTTTCAGTGTCACCACAATATTCATGAGGATCTTGGCACCTGGAAAGAGCCACTAGAGTGCTCGCTGCACCCTGAAGAAGCTCATCAGAGCCACTGGAAAATCAACAGAACAGTTTTCGCACTTTACCTATTGTCCAGAATTGAACTATGCACAGTTTCTGCCTGAAAGCTCATTTCCCAAAATTAACAGCATCTTTAATTCTGTTCTTAAAGCCATGCAAAAACAACATAGCAGAATATGAGCCCATGAATGTCACAGGGAATGGCTCCAATCTGTGGGCCACAGATCCATTTTGTGGACATAAAATTTCCAAAAAGTCCCATATACCAAGTGTGGCAGAGAGTATAAGCAACATTTAAAAGGAGTTTACTGCTTAACAGAGTAGAAGGAGAGGAGGCAAATGGCTGGAAAGGTGAATGAATGGGCTTATTTCAGCATTTTCAGGCTATTTTAGGTGCACTGCATCTCACTAACCACTTGCCCCACCACTCCCAGTAGGAGGTCTCTGCCAAGGAAGGCAGCAGGGACACAGAGAGAAATGGAAGCACAAACTCCTACTCTGAGGATGGTACATAATCTAATTTTGGCCTGAATGAATCTCAGCCAAAATCACTAGATGAATTCTCTAAGCCCTGGCAACTTAAAAATGCTATATTAGGATATTGTATAGGTGCTTAGTGGCCCCTAAAAGCAGGAGAAAGTGCTGTTTTGTTTGGTCTAGGTGGCTGAGAGTTTATATGAAGGCTGGGAACTCAGTTTAAATGCTAATTGACTCATAAACAAGCCTGAGTTAAATAAAAGAATCAACTAGCATCAGCTGAGCTAGATCAGTTTAAAAATGCAGGCTTTTGTTAATCAGAGAGAGTTTGTATTGGGATAGGCCAGGCATTGCTCCAAAAGCAGCATCAGATTAAACCTCTTACTCGAAAAACACTCATTAAAAAGCAACTTCCATTGAAAAAGATCCTACTTGTCGCTACCAGCCATTGTTAGGCAGTGAAACAGTGACAGATATTTTTGAAGACTATTATGGGGAAATAAATATTTATTTAGCTGTCTAAAGTAATTAATCCCTGCTGTTTCCTTTTTATATAAGCACATACAAGGCAAGACTGTCTTTGTACTTGAGTTTTAGGAGACAAGTCTGTGTAGAGGCTCCCATGGTTTTTGAAGGCAGTAACAAATTCATGCCTAATACTTTCTGTGCAACTCGAGAATGCCAACCATCAAGCAGCAATAATAGACTTTTCCTATCCTCATTCAGTGGCAGCAGTTAGGAGATATACTAAGGGGGAAGAACAGAGAGAAGAAAGGTAAGAAAGTAGGAACTGCAAGTGACATGCATGGCTGCAAGAAGTTGGCCCACTGCTGGCGTGGGATTTGACGAAGGAAACCACTTTCACAGGGTGTCAATTTGAGAATCAAAAAAAAAGGGGGGGTGGAAAGGAAGGGAGATTAAGCTGCAAAAGCACAAGAAAAAGGATCAATAACCATCTTGGATGTATTTTCTGGGAAGCTGGCATGGATAGCACAAAGATGTTTCTTAGTGAATATGTTGGCACCCCTCCCTTGACAAGATATACAGCCAAAGTACAATTAGCACATTCAGAGGAACAATAATTACACCATACCAAACAGGCTGTCCATAGGCTGATTAAGGCATACAATAAAAATAGAGATATAGGCCACAGCTCAGCTCTTGTACAGGAACCTCTCTGCCCTAGGAACCACTTGAGCAAGGTATACTTGCACTGTAGCATATAAGCTAGAGATGATAACTGCATATGAGCTTCATAACATGCAGATTGTTTTTGCTTTTTAAATTTTAGCAGGTAAATGTCATTGCTACACATTTAAAATCAGAAGCAATTTTTTAAAAAGTAGCTCAAGTGCTAAGTTCCATATTTCTTTTTACCCATAAGTATTTTATTGCAGAGTAAAATGACAGATGCAATTAGATAATGTTGAGCAGATTATAGTTTGAGAATGTTATGCTGTGTTACATATTCACAAGTGAACAATAGCAAGGGGGAGAAAGAAGGATGGGTGTCTTAGCACCTATTTTTAAAATTGGAAAAAGGAATGTGTCTTTTCTGGATAGGGAAATATTATGGGGCTCTACAAATTCAGTTGTGTTATCTCTTCTCAGCTACATGAAGAAGCTTTTATGACTCAGTTAATCTTTACAAATCACTCTAGTATTACTAGAAAAATTTCAGAATGACCAAGAGCTGGATTTGTGGCCACAGGATTGTCAAGCTCAGAATCCCTGAGCTTGTTTTCCATTGACACAAAGGTTTTCTTGCAAGCCTGTGCACTTTGCTTTGTTGATGTATGTCTCAAATGACCTATCAACAGCAAAGATATATCCCTTGGACTGTGAACCAGCTACCTACCAACAAAAATACAGCATGGGTTAGGAAAGATTACTCCATTTAACTGAGCCCTCCTGGAGACCTCCACCTTCCAGAATCATGAAACAGGGCAAGAGCTGTTCCTTATTCCTGTTTGTATTTGATCTAACTTTTGTTCTTAAAAATAAGTTATCTAAATCTGAGTCACTCTAGCCTTTATACTCAGTGGCAAGAAGGACTCAACTTCACAGGGTGATTTGCTGTGCCTCTCTCAGACCACCTGCTACAATTATATGCTTCTTCAAAGGAAAGAAGCACCCTCTAATTTCTATTCACTGACTATAAATAAAGTAGTTCAGAATAACTTTCAGACATCACTTTGATATACCTAAGAGAGGTGTAATAAGTCTGATTCTGTGGGAAGAGCACAGAGAAAACATATTATGCCTTTCCTCCTCATTTGTACACACACAATCACCAGCCACCTTCTTTAAAAATTATTTTAGCCAGAAGAGCAGTTTTACCCAGTTTTATCCTGCCTGCAGCCTAAAAGATCATGCAAAGATCAATGATATCCTCCATCCTTTGCAAAGGAGAATGTGGGTTCCCCTCATGCTCTATTTTTCTAGGTTCACAGAGACATCCTGTGTGATTAGGCAGGATGAGCAACCCCTTGTTTTCACCACCCCTAAAAGCCCTATAACTTCCCTTGCAAGGCACCCACTCTGACATCATACTGTGCTAGAACTGCCCTGGCAAGGTGAAGTGGGACACGTGGACCCACGGGAGAGCAGACCTGAGAACTCACCCCCTTGGAGATGGTTTTAATCTCATTCTTTCACAGTGACAGTGCTCTGATTACAGTCTCACAAGGCAACAGAACACAAGGTCTGTGTATCTACCAGCAAGCTAGACACAAGGCCATGAAACTCACCTGTTCAGAAAACAAATGGAGTGGGCTTTGCTAACTAAATATGGCAGAACTCTATCCTTCTTTACACAAGTCAACAATTTTTTCATTCAGAGATTCATAAACCCAGCTTCTGAGTCACTGGACAAAAAAAATATGAATACATTTCAATGATTTCTGTACCTTTAGGTTCACTCTTTCATTCCCAAAATAATAATCATCATAAGTAGCTTGTTCCCCACACTTGCTGCTGTCCGTTTCATTTTTACTGTAAACCTCTATTACTTCCATTAGCTGACCAGTCACATATCTTCCACCTGAATTAACATGACAGCCATTCAAACCAGTCCTGTTCTAGGGAGTCACTGGATGTTGCTCTCATATTAGTAAACAGATGTTATCAATACCCCATAAACAGGCAGAGTGTGAATATGCCCATTTAGAATTATTCAAATAAATCTTACAGAGATTGGAATGCTATAATATGATCTTGAATCTAAATGGTATACTATGATATGTCTAAAGAAAAGTTACCTTCTATAGTTGCAGTGGATTTTATTCCTTATGTAATAGAATTTAACTTTCAAATGACAACCAAGAACTATTTCATTGCCCTCCACAGATTTTGCATAAACACTTTATAAGCGCCACTCCATGTGGAATCTATAAGGGATGCATTTACCCTTCAAAGAGAAAATTCAGCTTCATTTCATTCTGTATGTCAAACCCCTGGCAAGTCCCTTTTTCCTCTTTAAATTTCAGTGTCCCCAGCTGCAAAATGCCTAAAACGTTATTTGCTTATTGTTTAATTTCGTTCTCTAATTAATTTGATTAAGCCTGTCCAAATAAGTAAAATTTATTCAGAATAATACAGCCTTTATTTTGATCAATTTTGATCCCTTTCAGCAGGTAATCCTTGATAATGTAATAATTGGGTATAGAAGGTTTCATTTAATAATGAAAGACAAAAATTTTAAAAGAGAGACAGGAGGAAGATACTGGAAGACTGCAGTGATAATAAAAGATGACTATAACCCAAAGTTGCATTACTTAGAGATTATTATTGATGTTGCAAGAGCTACCATATGCTTTGCAAGCTGTGACAGTCACCCTTGTAGTCACATGGATGAAATGATCAACTGCTTTTTGCATTCAAAGTGATAGGAACAAACTTGATCCAAGTAAGAGAAGCTGCTGTGTAACAAACAGCACAGGGGCATTGTGTGGATTAACTAGTTTGTGGAGGGAAGGTCTCTTGCTTGGGTTTGGATCCTCCATTGAAGGTTTGTGCAGTAAGTGCAACACCTATTTACCAATGTATTGCAGAGGAAAAAGCTAAATGAGTTCAGGGAGTTGCCACTTAATTAATTCATGAAATCATGCTTATGCATCACGTCACATGTTTGACACCATTAATGTCAATGATGCACTGTCATGCCCTTAGCACAAAAATGATAAGCCTGGTCTGAGTGGCAGACAGAACTAAAGTAAATCACCCTGGATTCCCGAGGGATATTTAGACACTCAATGCCTATATAAAGGTATTTGTGCTCTTATAGCCCACTACAAACCTTGCACTGCATATTCTGCACCCTGTATAATTCTTTGGATGAGGTGGCAAAACTGGTTCCAGATGGGATGTTTAATACCATCACAGTGGCCCTTCCTTAGCAATGGCATAACTACTTTAGGAAGCACCAGAGTGCATCAAGCCTTGGCACACCTGAATGCACCCTCGACAGACCTTGAAGCATGGATCGAAGGGTATGTCTGAGAAATCTCCCACTGACCTCATTTTGGATTCAGACCTGACAGGATTTTAATCCCCCCTGCCATCATGATGGCTCTGTTCTCAGCAGAAGTAATACACTCACTATTGGTGGACCTTCAGCTTCACAGATCATAGCAACATCAACCCTGTCATTGCACATGCAGAAAGTCCATGCTGGGGAATCTCTGCACAGACACTAACTCCTTGTGCCCACTTGTCAGTCCTGGGAAAAGATGAAGCAAATACTCTTTGCTATAGGACTTCTGGTGCAGTTTCTCCTCCTTAACAGGAGGAATTACCTTGGGGTGGTCACAGAGAAGAGAGATGAAAAGTGAGGGTATGCACAGCTCCATGAGCTGACCCCAGATGTTACAGCACGTGCAGCTAGACCTTGACATATCTGAAAACAATGGCATACCAGAAGGACTCCTCTTTCTATCTGCATCACAAAGTGTAGGGTCTCAGGTAATTGGATATTTCTCCACTAAATCTGATTTCATACTTGCTGTAGGAATGGGTCAATCCCATTCAAAAGAACACTTCTATTTTGGAAACATAAAGCAAAGGAGACTTTTATTTAACAGTGCAACACATATAGGCATGTCTTCTATTTACTCCTTTTTGATTTATTTTCTCCAAGACAAGGTCACTGAATCTAGAAAAAACTTTACAAATAATTTCATATTTCTCCATCTCTTATTAATCATTAAATAGCAGTTGGCACTTCACATAGACCTATGTGTCAACTGGAGTTGAAATGAGATTATATCAATACAGTAAAAGTAGGGAAACATTTTTTTTTTAGCTTCTATCAATTTAGTCAGAGAAAGCAGCAGCAATGGTTTACTTTTTTATACAAAGTTTTCCTATATTATTCCCATGCATCAGCACTATTTTGCAGCACAGAAAAATATTTTGACTCAAGTTTTATTATTTGCATTAAATGACAAAAACTTTCATAGAATTTAGGGGGTTTGTTGACTCTTGAATCTAAGCTGAACTGGTGGACAACTGGATGTGACAGAGTCCCTTTATATCAGATGCATATTGAAACAACCAGCAAGGGAACTGATACAAAAAAGCTGGCCAACTTCCTTTCTAAAAGTATAACTGCTCTTTTTTGTCAAGTTTGATCCCATGTGGAAGCTTCATTTGAATGTGACCCACAAAGCAAAAGCGAAGAGCGAGCACAAACTCCTGCACTGAATATCTCCATGCTGTGAGGTGCAAGAAAACCCAGTACTGAAAAACAGCTGTAATATATTAGTGAGTGGGTTTTTGGGGGAGTATCCTGACATAAAGCCTCTCAGCCCACTTCAGAGATCCAAGAATTCATCCTATGTTGTTTCCAGATTGACTGTCTCAGTTGAAATGAGAATTTGTGGCATCACTCTCTCAGTATGCACAGTGTCACATGCTGGGATTTTTTTTCAGTGATCTAAGCACAAAAGAAAACTTCATCAAGAAAAAGGCATTCATAGTTATTTCTAAAAATCTGCAATGAATGCCTCTTCTGCATGGTCTGTGGAGCCCTGGGAGACCATGGACTACATGTGTCTGAAGGAAAAGTAAGTAAAGAAAGACTACTGTCAGTGTATTCAAATCTAGTATCCAAAGTCTGCATCTCAACCAGGAAATGTAGAGAAGTTTCTCAATTAAAAAAAGTTCATAAAAGCCTTGGTGTAGTTCCTGCAGGTGCCAGCACCCACACAACAATGCAGTAGCTGTAGCAGAACTTTTCATATCAGAAGGGAGCTACTTTTCCAGTTCCTGGGGGAAAAAAGTGCAAGAATGAAGTAGCAGATACTGTAGGTAAAAGAGAAATATATAGAAATTGGCAGGTATTTTCTGTTCTAAAGAAGGTGAGAGTACTGGTAAGAAGCTGAAAAAATCCCACTCATTTATAGCTTTGAGGCAGTGTTTTAAAACATTTGGGGAAAGACTGGCAAAATTAAGTAATGATGATTTAGCAATTAAAAATCATTCAATTCCACTGCATGCAGCAGTGGTGATGCTGCAGCTTCAAGTCCCACGTGCAGTTCTGGAACCCTCACTTCAAGGATATTGAGATGCTGGAGCAAGCCCAGAGAAGGGCAATGAAGCTGGTGAAAGGTCTGGAGCAGAAGTCCTATGAAGAGTGGCTGAGGGAGCTGGGTGTGTTTAGCCTGGAGAAGAGGAGGCTTAGAGGAGATCCTACCACTTCTTAGAACTATGTGAAAGGAGCCTGTTGCCAAGTGGGGATTAGCCTCTTCTCCCAGGGAACCAATAATATGATGAGGGGACATAGCCCCAAGCTGAGCCAGAGGAGGTTCAGGCTGGACATTAGGAGGAATTTTTCATGGAAAGGATTTTTAAACATTGGAATGGACTGCCCAATGAGGTTAGTGACCCCAGAGGTGCTCAAGAAACTGGTATGACACTTACTGCCCTGGTCTATTTAACAAGGTGGTGATTGGCAAAAGATTGGACTTGATGATCTTTGTGGTCTTTTCCAACCTAACTGATTCTGTACTTCTGTGATTTGATTGTTATTTAGGTTGACACTGTGTAAATGCACATTACCATGCCAGGCAGGGCTTTAGAGGAGACCACTTGTACAAGTGTGATGTGGGCAAGGGAACTAATATATGTGTCCTTGGGAACATTAAGGCAAAGGTTTATATGAAGAGCAGTTCCTCCCTTTTTACCCCATTGAAACTTGGCTCTCCCATCCCCTACCCCAAAATCAGTGACCACAGTGCTACCTCCACTGAACATGCCTGCAGCATTCCCACCCATGTGTCATTTGCTGACACTAATTGAAAACAGGGACCTTGACAAAATGGTCTGCACTGGGAGAAAGAAAACATTAGTGTCATTGTGATGCTAATAGAGGATACTATAGTTAGACTGGGAGGAGAGGGAAGGGGGTTTGTATGTATGTACCTCCTTTGATTTATCCATGGTTCTTCCATACATTTTTTATGTATGGAAAAGAAAAATAGTCTTTTTTTTCCAATTACCTTGATAATGCCGAAAAAGAAATCAGGCAAATGTTTCAGGCTTTCCACAGTTAAAAGAAAGCTGAATTTAAACTAAGGAAAAGTACAGATTTTTATTTCAGCCTGTCCTTGAGTCATTCTTTTAAAATACCAGCTCATTATAGACAAAGGTCCTAATTTTAAGAATGTCTCCATGGGGGATTCATCACCTCTTTTCTATTCACTTCATGAATGGTCCAGACCTTCTTTTTGATCAGCCAGGGTCTTTTGGGAACAAACCTTGAGGTGAAGATGTACATACATTGTTTTCCTGCTATTGAGTTAGATTCCAAGCTGTCATAGTATATAAGAAGAAATTCTTGTAACAAACTGCCTCAGATATCCATAGGGAATACACATATGTGATTAACCAACTGGCCACTGGGTGTGACCATTGCACCACACAAAAGCATCTGAGACTTTTCCAAAGACAGGTCTGGAAGTATTTGAGCCAGAAAAAAACTACAACATTTTGAGCTATGAGTAGTCAACAGTAATGTCAACTAACTTTTTGTGCTCAGTTTTCTACACCTTCTTGCACAGTTTAAAGCCTCTCTCAAAAGTCAGACATAGCTACTTAAAACAATAGTGTAAAAAAAAAAAAATCAGTGAAAATCACATTAATGACATTACCAGAGTCTCTTTTCCTTCTCCAAATGAAAACTAAGACTCTTTAAGCTGCAGGTATCTTACTCTGTCCACTGTAGGCACATTAATAGAATAAGTACATTCACAAGCAGAATGGTTTAACAAGGCAGTGTGCAAAATATTCTATCAGTTACCTAGTCAGCAGCCAAAAAGGTAATATATACTAAGAAGAGAAAAAATAAAATCTGAAATAAATTACTGATAATTATTTTTCTTCTAAACTGGCTTCTGTTTTTTCCAGAGTAATGCAGCCAGATTTGAAGCATTATGTAGTTTGTGTCAGCCCATTTCAAGGCATTTCCCAATTTTATGTTATTTTATAGCATTTCTATTATTGAAAATTCCCCAAGTTTATCTTTTAGAGCAGATATACACTTTATATTCTCAGTGCAGATATAGTTAGGTATACACACCAATTTGCAAGATCTGTTTTCCTGACCACACTCAGACTCAGTAGTGAAACGTTTGCATATTCCCTTGAGTCAGGTTGAAGTTCAGTAGTATCAGACCCTGATCAAAGAGTCAATGGTAGAATAACATCACCTTGATCTCTGAAAAACCTGTCAATCCTGAGATTGCTCATGCTTACATTGGTTACAACTACCTTGACAGGCAATAACTGAACAAAAAAAAAAATCACCCAGAATGTAACTGTGCTTTGCCCTTTCTTTAATCCTTGGGCTAATACCCAATGTCCTGGTCAGTGGGTATCAGCCACAATGTGATGCCTTAATGCTACAGGGTCAGTTTTACCAAAACATGATTTTTCCCATGTGGGAGGAGACTGAAGCTGTATTTGTGCAAAACATATGAAGTGAGGGATTGAATTCAGATCTGCCTTTCAGATCATGTATGAATGGGAATGCCACTTCCCAGAAGCACAAAATGCATCACCCACTTCTGAAGGGACATAACAATCACGGTGTGCTGGTTTTAAAGGGAAAAATACCAGTAGAGAAGATAATCTCTGTTTCAGGCTTGCCTCTGTACCTTTATTTCTGATTTTTGAATGTATGCTTTAATAAAAAATAAATCATAACTAATAGTAGTACTAATAGTGATGATGATGATGATAATAATAATAATAATGATAATATCATCTCAGTATCTAACAACTCATGCTGGAAATTATCCATAGTTCTCAGACTCACAGTATTTTTACACTAAGTCAGACATCTGGCATCTTCCTGAATGTGTGATGAGCTGCCAATGTTTTAACAAGGGGAATTCAGCAAACACCTCTTTGTCTATACATTTGTTCTAAACCTTAAACTGGGATTCTGTGAGTTAAGGGCTATGGAAACTATCCATTTGACTCTCCATTTAAGCAAAAATATCTTCTCATAACCCTAAGCTAGGAAGGGGCAATTACACTTGAATAACAAATAAACAGATAAACAAAATGTGTTTGATGGAAAGCTCTACTTTATATCTGAAAGCAAATCTACACTGGCTATATTGCTTGCATAGCTCACATTTCAACCACTGAGCAATTTGAATGTAAAAAGAGAGAAGGTCTTTAGAAAATTCCTCATCCTTGGTGAAATGTACTGCATAGAAAATGGGGGCGGGGGGAGAGGAAAGCACTCACTCTGAAGAGTCTTTGTGGTCTCAAGGGAGAATGTTCTTTATAAGACAGGAAGATTTAGCAGGATTCAGAAAGGAGAGCAAGCATTCTCAGAAGCAGAGAAAACATCTACCCATCTTTCAGTTTGGCTGCAAGGGGCTCCTGACAGCCCCACAGCTGCTTCCTCAAGCATCTCCTTACAGAACAACCTCTGCATGTGTGTGTGTGTGTGTGTGTGTGTCTGTCTGTGTCTGTGCATGTAAAATAAATTCAAGACTCTTTATCACCACGGCAAACAAGCAAAAGAACCTCCATTTGTCAACCTGTGGCATTTTATGTACTGGGCTGATCTCCAGGCTGGGGACCAGCTGCTCTCTTCACTACTGGCAGCACCACAGAGTGTGGCAACACAACTATCCAGCCTCTGCAGCTTCCCTGAATATAGTAAGGTAATATGGGCAGGACAAAATAATCTCTGTCATATATCTGGTATGACTGAGAGATAACACTGGAACTCAAAGAGTGCAGCCCCTATTCTGGTGACTCCATCACCCTGTCCTCGACCATTCCATCACACGGCTCTTTATGGACAGAGTGCAGAGGATTCTCTCCTAGTTTAGCAGATTTTAAGGAAATTACATGCATGAATCCTGATAAATGGGTTTTGAATCTTCCCTATATCACCACTTATTTAGTAGCTTATAAGAAAACTACAATAGGCTGGATTTTAACAGAAAATAAAAGATTGTGTGTCTCACTGCCAGCCCTCAGGAGGTGCTCGGAATCTCTATTTTCTTTACCTGTATGTTTCAATCATTTCAAGTAACTCATAGGCTACCAGGGTCAAGAGCTTAGATAAAGGATGCAACAAGTTGTACTCACTGTGTTTTCTCTCATCAGAGTTTCCATGGCACAATATATAACAGGCATTTGGCAGGATTAGTGTGCTAGTGATAAAGCAGTAGCCTAGAGACACGATTCTGTAGTTGTGCCATAGAAAATCAGAGTATATAGAAAGATATCATCTACCAGAGACCTACTTTTGAGAACAGCTCAATATTAGAATTGCTGGTGCACAAGCAGTCATTCTATCTTTTTATTCAGTAAACTCATTCTCTCTTGACAAATATATGCCCAAAATGGAGGGCAGAAAACCCAAGAAAGCAAAAACCCAACCAAAACAAACAAGCAACACACATCACTCACAAAAAATTCCAAACAAATATCTAAAACCAAAACACCTCAAAAACCAAAAATCCCAAACAAACAAAAAGTCTCACATCCTGGTTCTTCCCAATCTTTTCACACCTGTTCTGTTTTAAATTGAGCTATCTTATTTCATATCCTTCACCAGGCTGTCATGGATTTGGATGTTTAAGGCTGAGGGAAAGAGAAAAATAATTTCAAAACAAACTTTTCAAAACCCTCTAAATTTACTCTCTAAATGAATATTCCCAATAAATTTTGAATATTGCTACTATTATGTTTGAATATTGCTGTACTCTGTTTGAGTACGTGCCCTAGCTTTGGGAAGATAAGCTTTTGTGTCACCAGACTGGAATCTTTGGAAGACATCATTCAAGTGCAGAAGTTTCATATTTCATGCTAGAAATTCTGAAATATTCTCAGGAGTGTTGCTATGTCAGGCCTTTGGAGCAAGAGTTTGTAACTCCAGGAAGAAAATTCTACATATTAACTCTATTCATATTAGTACCTGGCACCACACAGGAATTAACACTTCAATTGAGAAGATATTGTCATCCCTATAAGGTTGGTATGATGTTGGTTGGTGCTAAGGCAAGTATGTTAGCCATGAGCTGAATCAATACACAAACAATTACAGTTATTTCCACACAGAAAGAAAATGAGTTACCAAATACAAACTAAATAGCACATAGTAACACTTCAGCCCTTTACTATCAGAAGAAAAAGGGGCAAACAACAAGCTGATTGAGTTCACTGATTTGGAATTAAGTTTTCTCACATAATTCTGTGAGCTCTGTCATTAGAGAATTTCACATTGATGGAAAAGTTTTGTTCAACAGACAGAATTTATTCCTATTTCAGTCATCTGCAAACTGTAGTCAGATGAAGTGGGATCAAGTCCAAGGATAAGTGGAAGGAAACAAAACATCCTCTCTAAAAATCCTCTATTTTCATAAGAAGATATTTCAGCACCTAACTTTTCTGACATCTGCACATAAGGGATGAGAGATAGTGGGAGATTTATGGAAAATGTTCTTCATCAGGTTTCATCAGTCTGAAGGAGAAAGAGTACATCTTGCTATGGCTTTGCCCCAGGCTCCAGCGAGCTGACTGCTGCAGTGTTTTAGGAGAAACATCTCCTACAAAACACAAAGAAAACAACAAGAGAATTATGTTTGCAGGGGATATTTATTATTTATTGCTTTTGTTTTGTTTTGAAAAGAAAAAAAAAGGTTTTATCAATACCCAAGGAATGGTAACCATCCTTATACTCCATTTGGCAAAGCATTCATTCATTCAGATGCCCCAGTTTGCAACCACTGCCATCAGCCAGCTGATTAGATGTTTGCTTTCTCTTAATGCCTGCTTTATTACAAAACTCTCTCCACAAGGTGTAGTTTCAGAGATTGTGTTCCTTTAAAAATATTTTGTATTTTCATCTTTTCTGTTAATTTGTTAGTGTTTTATAAATTTGCTTTGCCCACGTTTCATGTGTCTAAGCTTCTTCTGTTACCTTTCTCACATGGAATGACAAGAAATGAATGCAATAGCCTGGCTGGGAATGTGCCACTGACACATATAGTAGTTTTTACATTTCTCTGTATTGCTGTAATGTTTTATTTGCATTTCCAGGTATCACATCACACTAAGCAGATGTTTCAAGGGACTGTCTACCATGATTCCCTACTCTTTTATCCAGGTGATGATTGTGAATCCAACACTGTCTGTGAGCATTTTGAATGTGTACTAGCTTGCATTTATCAACCCTGAAATTCAGCCATTCCTCTTCTGATTACCCACATATTTTTAAGGGCTCTGAATCATTCCCCTTTAATGCAAACAGACATTAATGTCTGCAGCATCTCTCAATTTAATCACCTCACTGTTATTTCAGGTCAATTGTTTCAAACAAGTTTCTAAGAAAATAAAAAGACCTGAAAATTGTGTGTGCAATTACTTTTTTTTTTTTATCTCTCCACTAGTTCTTTTTGCTTTCACCTTTACCTTTTTTTTTTCCTTTGTCCATTTAGATTTAAAAACATTTTCCTGAATGTTTCTCTTCTCTCCTTCAAAAGACTAAAGGAAAAGATCACTGAATAGGAAACACTTGTCTCTGTGTTAAATAAATTCAGCATATTTCAACAATTTAAAAATGTTTTAGCTTATATGTCTGAGCTATTTTATATTAGGGGCTATGAGCCCTGAAGGTGCTGAGTATTTTGATTTTTTTTAAATGAAAAATAGTAGTATGCTTGAATTTACATAAAAGAATGTCTAGTTACATTCTAATTTCTACTCACCTGTAATTGGTAAACTTCTGAAGACTCCGAGGAAAATCTTTTTCTATTACTACACTATCCCATGGTGATAAAATATATGATAAAATCATATAGCATGTGTTAGGACAGGAATAAACAAAAGTCTTGTAATCTAATTTATACTGTACAACAAAATAACTCATAAGTCTTGAGGTATGTGATGGTTGGAAATACTGTCTACTGAACTTGACAAATTTCTTGTAATGATTTGTATTTGCACCATCACCACTTTTGGAGAAATTTAGTGTCTTTACAAAAAGAACAAGCAAACAATTGCATCCAGAAGCCAGACATATTTCCCAGACTCTGAACAACTCAGACTTTATCTCAAAGTGCACACATCAGACTACATGACACTCAATTCATCTACAGCCCCACTGCCCTACTTGTTCAAATGCCATTATATTTTACTTCTTATTAAAATAGGGTTTGATTTACAATCATAATAATGATCATTTATACAGCATTTTTCAACAAAGCATGGCAGATTACAGGACAAACTCAAAACTATTTATAGAAAAATTGCTTTACCAGTATGTAAGCCCACTAAAATGAAAGTCAATAGCCTTTGAACAGCAGCTGGACAAATATTATCCAACATATACATTATCTTAATTAATTTTTACCTTTTTTTCTCAAATAATTTATTAGAGTAATTTTTCTTTTTGTAGTAATCAACCAGCTGCATAGCTCTGCAAATATTGTTCATGGAGTAAATCACTTGATGGGTGATGATGATTTTCATAGGAACATTTACTTGGCAAATATTTTTTAGATAAGTGAGGAGCTCAGCTTTAAAAATCATGCAATAACATTGCATAGTCACTTTAGACAAGCATAAAAAATACCTTTAAGTGAAATTATAGGAAGAATTTTACACAGCAGGAAGTAATTAGCCAAATGGAAATATGGCTGTAATGGTGAGACTGAGACTTTCAACTGGTGAAAAGGTGTTCACAATCTTTAATTGTTAGATATGCTCTAAGATCTTGCCTTATATCTCATGAAAAGAATCCTTAACCAGGTCTATCTGTACTTCTGAAGAAAGTCTCTCTTTTGAAAAGGTTTGGCTGGCACAAGACTTTAGGTGAATAAATCCCATTAACAGCAGTGAGAGTCACTCTGTTAAATCCCCCATGCCCCCGAATGGAAACACCTGTGTAAGTCATGCACAAATTTGTACTCTTCTGAACATGCATAGACCTGAGATAGAAGGGAAACAGCTTCTTTTGTCACAGATGCATGATCTTCAAGTATCATACACCCTCCTGGCAGGAAGGGAAGAAAGGGAAAGGACAGAGAAAGGAAAAGGGGCAAAACAGGGAAGCAAGGAAGGAAGGTGCACACACAGGAAAAGTAAAATAATAACAACACAAAGGCCACTACCAATATGTTCTCAAACACACCTGCATTTTGTTTTCCAAAGGAATTCTCCAGGCTGCCTAGCCTCATCCTTTTTCTTTTGAAGTTCTTGCTGGAATTGACTCTTATCTAAGCTGTTCACGCATCCCTATTGAAATACTCAAAAATGGAGCAAGGTGTGAAGAGGAACAGAAGATTAAGCAAGGCTGCAGAAAATACCCATTTATTCATCTTTCAAAGGCAGTAGAAAAGGAGTTGAGCACATCTTTATTCTTCTGTGAGAGGATGCTATTGTTCATCTCGTTCTAATTATGAAATTTGAACTTAAAAGGAAGAAAGAGAACACCCCTGTGACAGTGCACAGTACATATTTCCAGCAATAATTCTTAGAGAGGTATATGTCAACCCTATGTATCCAAGAATGACCCAACAGTCACAAAGCAACACACAGAAGTATTTGATACAATCTACAAAGCTGCACTTCTTGATCTATTTTTGGTCCAGACAGATTAGAGAACTGCGTGGCAGAAGAAGAAAACACAGCTAATCTTTCATGACTGCTAGACAGTGCTGCAGAAATGTAATTGCAGAACCAGAAACTCCATGAAAAGGATGCTATGCCATTTACCACAATACAAAATTAATCCAATTATTCCTTAATCACACTAAAGGGAATACTCCTCAAGCACAAATAAAAAGAACAATGTAAGAATTGGGTCTCTATTAAAAATTCATGCAATTTGTTGTGTGGATATTTTCTTAAAAAATAAAAAATGTTCCAAAAACACTGGAATTTTCCACTCTGACAAGCCACAAGTCTGCTACCACTGTCGTCTCCCCTTCCCATCTCTATCCAAAACCCCCATACATTTAGAAAATGCAGGCAATTCCTATTAATCTGAAATCTAAAAGATGAAGAAAGAAGGGCCAATGTTGTCTGAACATCTTGAGTATGTCTGAGTTCATTGCTTTCCAAAGCTCTTTTCTGCAACTCTTTTATTCAGATATAAGTCACACTGTCATCACTAGGTGACGTGCTTGAAATGAGGACAAATACAAATGGGCTGAGGATGTTAGCTCAGAATAAGATACTTTTCTCTTCTTCTGTCTATTCACTGAATAAGACATTGACAGTTTTGCAAGACTTTCCTGTAGATGTTTGGATTGGAAACAATGACATCTGTAGATTTTTAAAGCCATGAGGTAAAGTTTTCATTAGCTATTGCACACCCAGCAATATCTCAGGACAACATGCTTGTCTGCTCAGGCATTTCCAAAGTTTCCACAGACTCTAGATAGGTGGGAATTTTTTCTTTTCTCTTTCTCTTCCCACCTCCATACCCAAACCAGACTGGACTAAAGACTCTAAAACCAGCTGGGCAATGTAATGAGGCTATAGATGTTACTATTCATAGTTTAATGAAAATTAGTTTCTTATTTCTGTTCACCAATTTCTAGCAGATTCTCGGACATGTACCACTGTACAGGATTAGATCTGTCTTGTATCTGCACTGGTCTGCAACCCTTTTTATTTTCTCCATTATGTTGTGCCCATGAAATTTGAGATTCACAGAGGTGTATCCTGCTCCTCTCTGGACCCTCTTTTCCACAATAATCCAGTTCATACTAACAGGGAAGAAAACAATGCTGGCTTTTGGTTTCATGCAGTCAAAACATCCAAAGAGGAAGCCTTCCTTAATGACTTTTCACCTGAATGTTGGTAACATTGATGACCTCCCACTGATCATGTATGCCATGAGAGGAACAGTGGGTAATAAACATGCCAGTTCTTTACTGTCTCTGTTTGATTCTGAATGTCCTCCTTCAGAAAACCTGAACTTCTAGCCTATTCCATCAGTCTTAGTTCTGATTCAATTGTCTTCCAAAGGTTTAACGAGATCCACGTGTTCTTCCCTAATCATCTTCAGCAGACCCATTGAATCAGCACTTTGTTCATTAACTGGCTGGAGAAAACATTTTAACTTCCACAATATAAGCTACATTTGTTTGTTTTACAAGAACAAGAGGCTCTCTTATACCAGCTTTAGATAAAAGGTTCCTAGTAGAGTTGGAGTCACCTTACACTACGAATAATTTGCATTTCATTGTTAAAATAAAGAAAACTCGGTAGAGTCCAAATATGGAAGATTTCATCTACCTGGAGGTAGACAGTGGCACAACATAACTGGCTCCCTTCTATGATCTGTGGGTGAAAAAATTTGCATTTAACTTGTTGCCCAGCCCTTCTCACCTGTTTGTGCAGGACTGTGGCCCTCTTCATAGCAACCAATCCTACTTTTCCAAATGACTGCCCAGCACAGGACATGTTGCATTGTCTGGGTATTTTCAGGCCTTCAGGTCTCGAAAGAACTACTAACACAATGAGCACCTTGGCCAAAATACAGAGTATTTGATTTATCTCAGGCCACCACCATAGCTGTGCAGGGGAAGTACTTGATCCTTACTGTCCTATTAAAATAATCATAAGCTGCTGATGTTTGGTAGCTCTTGTATGTGTTAATAAAGACTCCTTTTGTTCTTACAGATCTGGCCTATCCTAGAAGAACCATGGTCCTTTCTGAAGTTCAAATTCTCTTTTACTCTGGAGTAGAGGAAAAGAAGGAAGATAAAAGGAGATGGTTTGTTGACAGAGATGGCTCATCTCTAATAGGTATCACTGGAGTTTTACTTACACCCCTGCCCATGTAGCACAGCTGATCTTATATCAAAATCTCCTACCTTATTTACATTCCAAACCATCCTTTCTTTAAAATTCTCACAAAAAGCTAACATAAAATAGCTAAATGAGCTCTGTGAGACCAACATAACCCTTTGTCTTCTGAAGGAATAGTATAATATAGTAAGTATAATTGTAAGTAATTATTATCCCACATACAGCCTGAATTTGAAAAAAAAAAAAATTTTTGAACACAAAATTTGATTGGAAACAATTTAAAAGCATGAGGTATATTTAATTATCTGGAATGTGAGAGTGCCAGAGGCCCTACCTGAGATTAGGATCTTGTGATATAGAACAACACAATAGGAGAGAGTTGCCTCAGTTTACAGTCCAGCTGAACAGGGTGGCAGCAATTGGAAAGGGAAACAGATTAAATGATTTATGGCCCTGCTCAATTCTGTAGTAATCAGGACCCAGGTCCCTTGATTCCTCTTTCAGCTGTTACTCTTTGGCCTCCAATTGCCTTTGCACTGCAAGAAGACATAGACTGTCAGGATGGATACACCCACAAGCAGCTCTGTGTAACTAATAGTTCTGTAACACGCACATACAATCCCAAAAATACTTGCTTGAACTATAGAGGAATTCAGCATTTCCCTTAATAATTAATTTCTCTTAATATGATAGTCTGCTCAAATATCTTAAAAGGCAAAGGCTAATCACATTATAACTAAATTTAAGACAATATTATCAAAATAATACACAAACACAGATCTTCTGGGGGATCTTTCAAGGTCTTAGACAGAATGGGACATCAACATAGAAAATGAGCATTTCCAAATTTCAACATTTAGTTCCTATCCAAGGAATGCTGTCCTGTTCCATTTCTAGACAGCTAAATATTTTCATTCTCAAATGTTATTAGCAGCAAATTCTAAAAGCAAGCACGTCCCAGAATGCTATAAATAAAGCCATACAACAGAAACTGGCCCACACAGCATCTGGACTAGATAGCATCTCTATACATTTTTAAACAATACAATGTAATATTGTATTAACACATCTACTTGCATAAGTATATGCAGAGATACAAGACAATAACAATACTTGACACTAATCCTGAGGAAATCAGCATGGAAAATAACTTGCCTTTTAGAGGCTAGAAAGAGCCCTCAACAGTGATAGCAAAATATTATTGTATATCCACGATAATAGATTTCTACCTCTTTGTCTGACATTATTCTCATTGACTTGCTAAGTAATGCTTACCAGTATGCTACCAACATCAATATTAAGGCGTTGTTAAATATTCTACATTATTTATAGCATGGAAATATGAATAGCTTTCCAGTCTTGAATCCACTAAGCTCTACAGTCTCCTCAAAGTATTTACATTACCATTCAGAAGTGATACTCCAGCCTTCAGCTTGCTACTACCTCCTTACCTTGTATTTACCAGAGAGAGATGTCCCCAGCTCTCTCTGCTTTTGGAGCCAACCTCACAGGCATTGGTGCCTTCATCAGACCATCCTCTCATGGGAGGCCCTGATTTTCAGACACTTCTTTGCTGTTCTTCAGAAGAAATGGACGTGAATCTGTCTTGCAAGGGCATGCATCTCCTGAGCCTGCAACAATTTTTTTACTAATTAAGTAAGTAGCCACAGTGAAGGAATTAGGAAAGAGAGCTACACCATTTTCTTGCCTTTCCAAAGCCAGCAGGAGAAGAGCACCTTCCATTCCCCTAGGGTAGCCCAGTCAAATCAACCATGAATAATGTTTTTATCTAATACATGTCTATATCCACTGAACTTATAAATATCTGCCTTGTCTGATGAAGATTTCTGACATGCCAAACACAGCTGCTGGCTCAAAATATCTTACAACATTCTGATATTCTGGACATTTGGTAAAAAGATGACCAAACCCTCTAGAACAAAAATTAAAAATAATTTACAGCAGCCCCTTCACAAGCTGTCCTGCCCTCTCTCCATGAGCCAGCTTCTCTCTAACCCCATAAAACCCTCTCCTGCTTTATCATCTACTCCCTACCCTTCCTCTGAAACACTGGACTTGCCAAAGTTATCAGCGGCCATAATTAGTTGAATGCTTGAACTTTTAAAAATTTTCAAGGCAGCAAATAAAATAGAAATAAGTCAAAATCCTGAAATACCAAAAGCTCATCTGGGTTTCAGATTTAAGGTGTCAGGTCCTTCCTTTATCACATGTTTCAGGAGTACCAGGGAAATACCACTCACAGCCACATTAGTAAAAACTGGGAACATAAAATTAATTTCTCAAAATCCCCAAGCACTTTAGCTCTTGGTTCAAGGTTCTGTTTGTTTGCTTGTTTAAATTGTGAGAAAATCTGAGTAAAAGGCATTGGATTTGAGGGGTTTGGGATTTCTTTTTCAGAATTCCCTGCTGAAAATAATTTATCTTTTCCAACCAATCCTGTCTGCCAACTAGGTGTGCCATCAGTTCAATGGCAAATTTGTGTCAGACCATCTTGCTGAAATTTTGGCAGCACACTGCTACATGTGAGCATTCACAAAACACTAGGATTTTCCAGGCTCCCTGCCAAATGAATGCTTCGGAGAATGTATGTATATACTGTATTCCTACAGCCTTCAAAGGCTTAGCTTTGAATTACCTGAATTGTTTTGAGTTTGAGACATCATTAGGTTATATTAAATTACAAAATATGTAAAAATAAGAGCCTGTGTTTGCTTGAACTAGCAACTCTGTCACTTTTACTTTTGTGACTTTATCTCTGATGACATTTGCTTTTCTGTGCTCTTCTATTTAACAATTCTTCCAGGAGCTGCTTTTCTTTTTTCCTCAGACTTGATTTTCAGCTCCATTGTTTTGCATTTTACTTGGCTGCATAAAAGGTGCATACATCCCTTACACTCTTTGTGAATGGGATTTTTCCCAAACATTATTTATCTTAAATCTTCACAGCATTTTTAAAAGGCTTTTTTTGTCTTCTTTCTTTTTTAGCCCAATCTATTTGCTACCACCCAAGGATGTCATCTCAGTCTCTTCCTCCTCTCCTTTCCATTTTTATCCCTCTCCCTCTATTGCCTACATTTCCCCATTTATATTATCACCACCTTTCTCTAACACCATCTTTTTGGAGTATCACATCAATTTTTACCTCCAGGAAGCTGAGCTACAACTAGCAATAAATTGATTTGAATATTTTATTTCTTAACTAGGAACTGAGCCTACACAAGTATTTTGAAATGTTATCAAGCTCAAAATAGTGTCAAACCAGAATGGTTTCTGTTGCCACAGAATCCAAACTGAAATTGAATCAAAAGTTGCATTGGTTTAATTGCTGCCCACACATCCACTCACTGTGATGCCCACCCTCACCCCCCACTCTCACACACCATCCCTGCTATTGGTTTTTGCCATTCTACCATCCCTCATCTTGCATCTGTTGCTCTTCTCTCTCACCAGCTCCAGCCACTGCTGTACCTGAAGTGCACCTCTTCATCTTCCAAATTTCAGTCTGTCTAGAACATGACTCTCACAAACAAGGATTTCTCCAAGTCTAGCACTGCTTTGCCAGCAGCCTCTCCTACTTCACTCCTTGTGGAGATCTTATCTGACTCCACTTCTAGGTGTTCTTCTTTTCCACTCTTCCTCCTTTGAATGGGGCTACCAATGAGTTATTTTTGCTTCTCTTCCTCTATATTTCTACACCTTCATCAGTCTACCCTCTGCTTAAGATTCCCCAAGCTCTGGTCTTGTTCTCTATCATTTTCAGGCCTCTTTCAACAACATCCACCAGTGTTTCAGAAATTCACCGTCACTCATTTTTTCTGGGACTTTCATTTCTTTTTCAGCCCATGAGGAAAATTGTCAGCTATGACATTTCTCTGAGATGTTCTTCTCTTTTACTAAGACAGGACATTAACTCTTGCTGGGTTTTATATAGCTATATCCCGTGTGCTTTCCCTTCTCATTAAGACAACAGAGCAGGTTTGTGGTCTGAACTATCTGTGCCAGAAGAAACACTGGGCTGCTCGGGTGGTACCTTCCATCTGTACACACAACAGTTCCCTGTTTTTTCACCATTAAGTCCTATAATGTCCTCCTTTCACTTTTCTTTCAGTATTTCCAAAACGTCTTCTTTTTCTTTAGCCCTCACATATAGCATTTTCTTCACCCATATCTACCCAGACTGATGTTTTAAAGGTCATCTCTTCAATTTTTAGAAGTTTCTTCTCAGGTTATCCCCAGGCCTTCTACAATCTATTCATATCCTATACCAAGAATAAGCCCCTTAAAAGGCTCCCACCCATAAAATCTTCCACTAGGCAGCTTGAAAGATTCTCATAATAAATCTCCAAACACATTTATCTTTTGTCTTTCTCTCTCCCAGATGCTCAGGATCCACTGTCTGTCAATTTCTACGAAACAATCCATTCTTTCCCTCCAGCACTACCTTTAAAGCCCTCCATTTTCGGGCTGCCTACAAAAGACTTGACGGCAGTCAGACCTCTGGTAGGCTGAGGTCACTGCCTGTGATGCTGACTAATATTTTCTGTGTTTCCTGGTGTTGCTCCGTCTGCCCGTCTCCATCTGTTGCTGTGCGCTCATCCCGGTGAGCCGCTGGAGGCGGCGCTGCCCGGCTGCTCCTGCCTGTGCCCGGAGCATCTCTGCTCGCACAGACCACAGGGGATAAACACCGTGCCCACCGCGGGTCTGCCATCCCCTGGACCGGGAGCTGTGGCCAGGATGCTCCCAGGATGGCTGCTGGCTTAAGGGATCCTTAACTTCTGCCGCCTCGTGTTCAAACACCGCTCACCGCCTCCAGTGGAAGTTACTTTGTGACCTCACTCAGTCAATATCACAAAACACCAAATAGTCTGGCTGGGTAAGGTTCCCTCTGTGGGATACTTGCCCACAGCATGTGTCTGTCTCAGGGCCAGCCTTGCTAGTCCATCCATTTAATTCACTCAGAAAATCACATTGAGACAGTAGGACATAGAGAGACCCCTTTGCCCATTGCACTAATCTAAGCCTTTTTATTTGCTGCAGTATAAGTAGGGACCAGAGAAGAAAGATGATTTAGCATAAAAACCTGCCCAGCATGCTGATATGAGAACTATGAATACATCAGTGTTAGAGGTGCAGGACAGGTCATGGTAGTGTAATGGCTGTCAGAGAGGAGGCTGCTAACGCCTCAGCTGAACTAAATTAATTCTCTCCAGGTCTCTTGCTGAAATGGAAAAAAAAGAAACCAGAATTCTAGCAATAAATGCAAAATTTTACCAGCTCACACCAGCCTGGGTGGTACAGGTGGCATGGGTGCAAGTGAGAAAAGCACTAGGATGAAAGGCTAACAGTGAAAGAGGGCAGAAGCCCACAGATAGTGCTCTTTCTTCAGGATGGCAAAAGCTGATAAAGTTTTGATATCCTAAGGTGAATTATCAGAAACCCAAATATGAGCATATTGTATTACTCTCCTAGCTTCTCCTGCTGCTTTCAATGAAGAGGGAAAATTATTTAATCTTTTTGACAATTGGACTCCAGAAATCCTACATATTTAAAGATGTGATACAGAGGATCATTCAGCTGAAAGAAAGCATATCCTGGTCTATAAAAAAAATATAAAAATACAAGTAAGCAGATAAGCATATTCTGTGGGACCAATGAAACTCTACTCTTGTCTCCATTTAGCAATGTTCCATAGCTTTCATGTGTGCTCCCTGTCCTCAATATGCAACAACACCACAGCCATACAGCTTCCTACCTCATTCCAACTGAGCCTGCATCTCTCCTGGTGGCATTTAAAACAATATTTTGGTTTACCATCTCATATGGCAAACACTTTAATTTGTAGCTTACTAAATGCAATCTATTTAACCTTGTAAAGCTGAGCAATATTCTGTTCTCATTCAAATCCTCCTCAAATTCAATCCTTTGAGGCTCACACATTCAATGTGAAAAATTACAAGAGAGAGAAAATAAAAGGTCTAGCAGAACCTCTTTCTCTGACTTTCTCATGGCATGTCAGAGAATCCAAAAAAGTAAGATTCCAAGGTCTTTGAGATGACAGCAAATCCTTTGGCCCAACTCAGCTGTGTATTAAACTTTCTTCTCTGAAACTTCCCCTTTCACTGCTAGGTCATGTCACTGTCCGCGGGTCTCTTTAGGGGTGAGACCTCCTCGGATGGACATGCAGGTGGTTTGGGATTCAGGATTTTCCTGAAGCCGCCAGAGAAAAACTGCTCCAGACGATCTTCTGCTGTTTTTTCATGGTTGTTTATTGTATCTTATCTACAAAGTGTCCAGACAGGCTGAGGGAGGTCCCTCAGCAAGGCGACCATGACCAAATGCTGTCTGGGGAGTCAGGACCTATCTTTTATACTTTAGACTACATATTCAGTATTTACAATCACTTTCCAATACAGTACAACTTTATTACACTGTCCAGTTTTGTCCCCATCCAATCTGTGGCTGCCAGCATGTCATCCAACATGGATGGCACAGAGAAGGAGGAGGAAGAAGCCTAGCACATCCCAAATCCTCCATCTCAACCACATGGCCATAATGTAAACAATCCAAAAACTTACTTATTCTACATTCTAACACTCTAATTTACACACAGAGCTTGCATCTCTTCCCTCAGTGTTGGTAGATTTTCCCAAGGGGTTAAATTCAGCCCCTGAGACACCTGGGTATCATTCTGGGGTGTCTGAGAGGCCTGCCAGGGGGGTTTTGAGACCCCAGGGAAGCCAGGGGAACGTCTTGGACTGTCCTGGACTCCCACAGTTCTCCTGATTAAAAAATAAATAAATAAATAAATAAATAAATAAAATAATATAAAAAAAAAAAGTTCTATCTTCTTGTTGCAGTGTTAGGGCTTTTTTTTTTCATTTTTATAGAGGGCAGAGTGTAATTTCAGCCCATGAAATTTCAGCTATCATAAGTAGATTCTGTAAGTATCTGTGCTTCTCAAGTGTTTTCTTTTCATTAGACTATTTTTGATTTCACAGGGACTTTTCTCCAACATTAAGTAAAGCTCAGGTAGATACTAAAACTTTTATCCCTTGAACATGCTTAGATAGGCCTTTAGTCCTTCATTTATATTATTTTCAATTGGTATACAAAAGACTTCCAAATTTAGAAACATTTGGAAACTTAATTAATGCTGCTTGTCCTGACTTCTAAATAGAGAAGACAGATGCTAAATAAGACCTAGATAAAACAGAACCCTCACTTTTCAGTTATTCTGTATGAAACCCATAAATTACTTAAATCTATAGTTCAAGAATTTCAAAATATTGAGGGGTTTAAAATATTTCCTCTCTAAAACCTTTCACTATATCAATTTTACAAGAGCACCTAGCTCATCTACACAACCAAGACAATTCTAAATGTTTCCAGTTAGATATCTCAAAATGGGGACATCCAAAACAAGTAACTACTTGTCATCACTGGTATATTTTCAGGACCTCATGCCTTTATTTTTTGTTAATGTACTTTCATGTCTTATTATTTTGATTTCATCAAAAGTTCCTGCTAAAGGGCTGAAGTTCTATCAAGATAGCATAGAAGGTTTTCAAAGTGTCCTTCAAGGAACCTTTCAGGTGCTAAGACAAAAAGAAAACAAATAAAAGAATGAGAAAAAATATCCAGTTGAGCTCCTTCCTCTGGGTATCTTGTACAGTTGAAAAAATTAATGCCATGAGTATTCTTGGGAGGAAAGTTTGTCCAGTGTGACCCTAGAAGCTGCAGGACACAGGCAAAGTGATTTGCTACATTGCTGAAGTACAATCAGGATCAGGATGCAAAACTGAATTCCTGATCTTTGCATAGTTTAGTTTGGAATTTTTGAGTCTTTTCATCATACTTATGTTACATTATTTTAGAACCAACATTAACCCAAGGTGTTTGCTAATATTCAGGATTTCTGAAGAAGAGCTCATTTCATACAGATGCAAACATGAGGATGGACACAAAGACCTCCTTCCCTCACACTGGACATGGTGAAGGACAGCCTTAAGTCAAGGCCCACCATGGGCAAAAGGGCCTCCAGGAGTATCCAACTGGGGCTACAGTCCCAGCAGTTGCCTTTCTGTGTTCTTGGCTTTCTATTCCTTTTCACCTTCTGTCTGTTTGTTGGTGGGCAGAGAAACTGAGGAGAGGTCTGTGCTCCCAGAGTCCAGGAAAAACCCATTCAAACACAAGGTCTCAGTTCCTCTTCCAGTTTTTTCAGGAGACTGGTGATTTAAGCATCAGTTCTAATAGCACCTTCTGGCATTAAACAAAGAGAAATTCAAGTGCTCTTACACTTGGCCTGAAAGGAAAGTAGGCAGCACTTCATTGAGACACTGACCAGTGAGCAAACACACTCCCTGGCAGACCTCCAGTCTTCACTTAGCCCAGAGCTGTTCCAAGAAGAGCAGTGTCAGAGCTCAGATCCAGAGTTCAAACTGTATCGAATTATAATCAGGCAATATTCTTGTGGAAAATTTCTTCCAACTACATTTGGAAAATGTGTGAGGTAGCCAAAGCATCCCTGAAAGTCTTCAGAGAATCTTGGCTCAACAAGAGGGTCAAAAAACAAAACATTGTATAACAGCTCACCATCTGTTCCCCACTTTTAAATTCTGCCTCAGCACAGAGAGGGGAGTGACATAAAGAGACGAAGATTTGAACTCAGCCTCAAAGTACACCAGCATTTTTTCTTGCTTGATTGTGTACTGAAACTGCCTGTAAAGTCAATAACTTCCTATGGCTTCATAGCAAAGTGGAAAGATTAAAAAAGAGCCATGGTCCTTTGAAGATGTGGAAGGCAGTAAGTGAGCAGGCTGAATCCTCTTTGGATTTGAAAGTCTGTGCAGTGCTAACAGTTCTGCTTTAAGGTGTCAAAACTGCCTTAAATCTTTACCTTTGTTATATCCTGCTGGCATAGACTTGTAATAGAATAGGCCTGACTATTCCAAACCATTCAGACAACATCATTTTTCTGTCTGCATTTTTTGAAACACAGCTGATTAACACCTTTTTTTTTTTTTTTTTTCATTTGTTTTCTTGTTTAATGCACAAACACTTTTAATTACTTTAACTAGAACAGCATGGCAATGTAATGTACAGCATGAAACTCCACTAGATTTTACTGTGGCTGGTAGCAACTCACAAACATGAAGTTCCAAACCAAATACTTAGGCATCTATCTCTTTCATAGGCTATGAATTTCTCACTAAACTCAGTGCAAAGCCAGAAGTCTACAAAAGACTTAGGAGCAGAAATATTTTGCTGCTCTCTGTTTGGAAAACCAGGGTAGTGTATTTTAAAGGAAACAATAAAAAACAGGAGGGAGGAGAAGGAAGCATAGCATGGGGTACAACAAAAGATGGCATGCCATCTTTGGTGGCAGCATGGCCAAGGCTTGCACAAGAACCCAGCGCCTACCGCACCAAAACTCCTAGTCTGGGAGGAGGTGTCCTGTCCCCAGTTCTGCACTCCCTGGAACTCCCAGGCATGCAGGGCAAAGCTGAGACCCTGCTGCAGCACAAGCAAACAGGCCAGGGCAGGCTGAGAGCTGAGCAGAAAGCACCTTCTGAAATAGTTCCTCCCCTTCACCAGACTGGGTGCCAACCCTTCCCTGGTTTGGTGCCAAGTCCAGCAGCTTAGTTAGGCTGTTGCCAAGGACTTTAAACAGCCTATTATTTCTTTAGGGACAGCATCACCACCTTTCTCTCCTCCTAATAAAGTCTACTTCTTTGTCAGAGTTTTTCACAGAGCTGGTGAGCAAGTTTTTTATACTACAGTAATATAGCCACTCTTAGTATTAAAAGAATGATCACTGCACACTCATTTGTTACTCCCCAATAAAAAAATGCACGGTCCCTTTCAATAAAACAGTTTGTCCCCATCACAGACATCCCTGGGCTAGTCCTGTGAATGTAGCCTCTTGCTACAGCACCATAAAGAGCTATTCTGGACTGCATGGACACATTCTTGGCATCAGGTGTCTTCCTCAAGAAACCCCTGCTGTCTCCTGGGGATTGTCGAACTGGTTTGAGGTATAGCTTGAGTGTTGCCCCTGAGCAGACTCCCATAAGTTTCTATCACAGACTAAGCTGTGCTTTAAGCTCCAGGCAGCTGACTTAATGGAGGGCAAGCGATGGTAGATTGAAGCTCAAGTGTAGCTGACCTTCCAGCTCATAAAGCAGCAAAGACCTGGCTATCCTGTGCTAATACAAACACTCCTGCTAACAGCACATGACCAGAGCTGCTGGCATACAGCTGCAAGAGCAGGAGATGGCTTGGCTGGGGTGCTGAAAGGGTCCCTGTCCCTGCCTGACCCTTGCCATCACACTGCACTGCCTCTGAGCTGCATGGCAGTCAGTTCTTGAGCCACCATGGCTAAGGGTACGCTTTCCTGGCTAAATCATCATCACTTACAGCTTGCCTTAAAACATGAAGTTGTTAATCATTTATGTCAAGGCTTTCTTACTCCTTGGGCTGAGCTTTGAGCTAAAATGTCCTGAAATGGTATAGCTTTAGCTTAGCCACTTGGATTAGCACTGCAATGAAGGTGTTTAGCACAGATACAGGCAGGGAATGTAATATCTATCATACAAATGCAACACTTACTATATAAACTTTTCCTTCTAACTTTTTCAGGAGTTTCTTAAATAAATAAGACCTACACAGCTTACCTTATCTCTTCCTCCTGTTTGTCTATCAGTTTGTTTCCGCTCCTCAGAAACTTTTACTGTGCAACTTCAAACATATTTGAAAATTGCTTGAGTGTCTTTGGTATTTTCAAGCAACTTAGCAGAGATTTTCTTGCAGTTCTAACCAAGGAAGACACTGAAATAAGTTTTGTTTCAAATAGAAATCAGCAGACTCAAGCACAAACTTCATAATTTCTGCTTTTTATGGAATTACTAGCATTACAAGTGACACACATTGGGATATGTAGGGAATGATTAACATGAGTTAAGCATCTTCTTAAGCATATGGAGTTTGACAAAGCAGTGAGCAGGGGGCAGGATGTGATAACCATATGCAAGTATCTAAAGCATTCAAATAACAGTGCAGGAGAGAAATCAGAGAAGCACAGAATGATTTGAGTTGGGAGGAACTTAAAAGATCATCTCATTACAAATCCTCTGCCATGTGCAGAGCCATCTAGCACTAGACCAGATAGCTCAAAGCCCCATCCAAACTAGTCTTAAACACTTCCACTGCCACAGCTTCTCTGGGAAACCTGTTCCTCACCATTCCTATAGAGAAAATTTCTTTCTAACACTTAAGCTAAATCTACGCTCTCTTTCAGTGTAAAGCTGTCACCCCTTGTCCTATCACTACATGTCCTTGCAAAAAGTCCTTCTTCAGCTCTGTGGTAGGCCCTTTTAGATACTGAAGCCTCCTCTTCTTCAGAATAAACAATCTGAAGAATCACTGTGGCTAAGGGCTGGCCAAGTATGAACCCTTAATGGCAGTCTGCATAAACTTCTGCAGCCCTCTGTGAAGCTCACAGTAGGGAAGCACACCCATTTCACACAAGCAGGAGAGGAGCCCAGCATAATAGCTATTGCCAGTGATAAAATTCACACCTGAAAGGGATCATAATGACCATAAACTTCACATTCTGGTCTAAAATCTGTTCACTTGGTGAGACATCCCTCCTTCACTCTGAAAACCTCACTTACTCAACCAAATTAATCTGACTCCTGAGACTGTGAGGAAAACCCAAGACAAGCAGTCAAATGCCATGTATAAATGTGGTATAAAATGTTGAAAGCATAGAAATTGATGGCTTCAACTTTCTTAGTGTGTGGTGCTTCTTCCCCCTGAGCTCTGTGCCTTGCTCCTGAGTTGTAAAGTCAAGCCTCTCAGTCCCTTCCTGAGTGCTAGTTTTGATCTATAATATACCTTCAACCCTGAAAGACAGCATGTTGCACATACAAGGTTTTCTCAGCCACTCCCTCTGCTCACCAGATTTATTGTCTTCAAATAGTTCTGCCCAAGTTCCACTCCAGGCTTCTGCACGTTGACTCTGTTTTGTCACCCTGTACTTTCTTAGTACTCCCTAGTATTCATTCAGTCCAGGAATATAATCCCCAAGGATTTCAAGATCTCTTTACTATAGCAGCATTTCCAGTTTCTGACTGTGGAAGAAATATTGATGTGAGTTCCTTGAAGCCCTTTCCCTATGAAGTGTCAATAATTACCATCTTGGCATACAAAAAGGAGACTTTGGCAGGCTGCCCAGTAACATCAAACAGGTCTGGAAGAGTCACAAGAGCTCAGCTTTCTGTAACAGTACCTGACATGATTGTAAGAAATCACATAATTGACTTCTAGGAATTTGAAAAGAAGATATATTTTTTGTTTAATTTTTATCAACATTAAGACTTATCCTTTTGATACTCAGTTACCAGAATGTAAACGTAAACTCTGACTTCTTTCACTATCTACTTAATTGCTGTTTCAGTTATGAAAGCATGTTTTTCCTACTGGTTTTAGTCACAAAAAATGTCCTGGATAGAGCATTCTTGATTTACCTTGGTAGTTCTATATGCTATGAGGTTTTAACTAAATCTGTACAAAACTTTCCTTAAACTCAGGTTTTCTCTGATTTTTTTTTTTCCTATTTTGAGATTTATAAAAGAAAAAAAAGCAAGAATTGCAACCTTTTTTTTTTTTTTTTTTTTTTTTTTTTTTAGCAAGATGCAACTATCTGAATTTAAACTGATTATAAACCACAGGAATCATTTGGCCCAAGCCACACCAAAGCAGTTAGGTCAGGGTACACCATTTGGCCCCAAGTCTCTGTGAGAAGCACATGAATTTGAGTTAACCTGACCTCATTGGAAGGGCAGAACAGATTAACATTTCGTATACCTCCCCTCTTATCTATGCATCCTTATTAAAAGTTCTTTAAACACCACCATATTCACCACCCCAAGGGAAAGCAGTTTATCCCACTTATTTCAGCACTGATTAAGAGTAATCAGGTAGAAAAAAAATCCTGTGTTCAAGCAATCCATGCTCAAATCAATCTACTAAATATACCCCAGAAACTATATTCCTCAATGTGAAAATGTCTCTGCTTTTCTTTTTATTTTTGCCTTTACTTTCAAATTTTACATCTATTTCTATATTCTCAGTGTATCCATTTCTAGGATCATAACATAATCACTGAGCTCAAAAAGTTTATTTGAATCTCCAATATGTCTGCAGGTCCACCAGTGTATTAGAAAGAAGACCATATAACAGGCCAGAAAAACATACACAGAGGAGATGAAGTAAGAGGAGTCAATAAGAAATTGTTAGTAATAAATATTATTATGTATGGCACTGAAATATCAAATGAGAAAGAAATCCAGCTATAACCCATTGGTCACTGGATGAAGTTTTCTTCCACTTCAAGAGCTTTCTAACAGCAGCTAGAGAAACTGATGGGAAAAAAGAATTGTATTTTCTAGACTGGTACATGAACTGTTCTGAATATATTATTTATGATATTTCTTCTTTATGGCTGTTATAGTAATCCTGTACAAAATCCCAAGATCCATTCAAACTCCACAAGCACACAAAACTTCCTGTTACTAGCACTTAATCAGCCCTCAAACAGACATTATAAACCTTCAGCTCAACTAGAGAAATCAGCAAGGAAGGGAAAGAACTGCAAGAGTATTCTGTGAGAAAATGCTAGCAGAGCTGAAAACTGCTCTGTCACCCTGTGATTCCCCCTCCCATAACCTTTATCAAGTGATTTCTCTACTTCTTTGCCCAGTTTACACATCCTGCCACGTTCAGTAAAAACACAAAAGCCAAATATGTAAATGCAGAACTGAAAACAAAGGGCTACCAGGAAATAAGAAATCACCAGCTGGTACAAATCACCATTGCTTGACTGAAGTCACTTTGCGCTGGTGGATGAGTCAAATCTATATTTCTACTCTAGCAGTCAAGTGGCCCTGGGATCCCACAGCACTCTTCCCTATTTCTGCTCATTTCATTGCTATCATATCTTCATCAAACCCCTTAAAAAAATAAAAACAAAAAAAAGAAACCAAAAAAAAACAAAACAAAACAAAAAAACCCCAAAGCTGTTCTTGTCAAACAATATTTAAAAACAGTATCTAAATTAAAATGCTTTAATAAAAAGACATTTGGGACTTTGCCATCAATTGTCTGAGGGGGTAGGATGGAAACACACACACACCATGCTGACTGCTACCATAAGGATCAGCCCACCATGAATGTTGTGCTACATGGTTCAAACACACTCATTAGGTAAGCAGCTGTCAGTGAACCTTAAAGATCAAAACAGAAAATGCAAGAAATCTGTTTATTTAAATAAACTGAAGATCAGACACAGAGGACATTACAGGAAAACTGGTTTCCACCTAGTAGAGATGGATTTGAATTTGTGTTACAGAAGAGTGAGTTACAGAGATCTGAGAAAAATTTTACTGCATTTACCACAAACAGCAAACAACTCTTCTCTTCAAAATGTTTTCTGGAGTGCTACTATCTTGCTCACCCTCCTGTTTCACCCCTCAGTTTTTACAAGAAAGGCTCTAACACAGCCAAGAGGGAAATATTTTGAGGCTGTGATTAGATATTTTTCCCTAAAGCAGTTAGTACAATTGATTCTTTGCATATCAGGATTGCCCAGCAGGAAGCTTAACTCTAAAAGCTTTCTGGTCAAAAGCAAGTCCCAGCCTTCAATCTTTGCATTCCCAGTCTCCCTGAAACAACCCATATCATAGGAAGGGACGCAGTAAAGCATCAGTTACTGTGATGAAGAATCAGAGACAAACCAAACAGCTGTGCCAGGGCATGCAGAGCCCTGCATTTCTCCAGCTTTTATCTGGAGCTAGGACAAGACTTGCAGAGTGTGGTACAGCTGATTCTCATCCTTTCTGGGCAGTGGTTCCTAATTTCATTCCTAGAGACTCTGGTTTTCAGATTCTGGAGTCTTAGAGATTATTTCCATCTTTAAAGTACAATTTTAGTTATGTCCAGGGCTGAAAGGGGGTTGGAAACTCACAGGGAAAAATCTGTCTGATTTGTGACATGGAAATACCATCTCTCAGAGTAAAATAAACCTTTCTGAACACACTCATTCCTATTTCTGTCTCCCTGATGAGGGTATCTGTAAGGGAGGCAATATAAATGGCCTATTCACAAGCCCAGAAGCATCTTTTAAAACATCCACATTCAGAGAAAGACTTGTTAATTAGTTTTCTGCAGATTTGGCATTAGGAGTGGAGGCACTCTGCAGGATCTGGGTACACTATGGAACAATTCTCTCATGTGACATGGCAGAAACACAAACACATATACTCTGAACAGCAGACCATATTGGCCCCAGCCAGGAGGCCACAAAACAAGAATATTTCCAGTGAGAGACCCTGCCATCACTTAGTTCTATGCCAAACAGCAAGACTCCCCAGCCAATTTCTACCCAAGTCACCTGCATCAGACCTCATTTTATCTGCTCAACCACCACCCACTAGCAATAACACTCTCTCTCCTCAGAGCTGTGCCTTCATTCTGTTCCTCACCCTGGCATGGTACGGAAACTCCCCAGCATTTCAGCGCTCAGCTCCAGTTTCATCCATCATTTTCATGATGGAGTCAAGACTACTGTTCTTAGGACTGACCTATTCACATGATCTGTGCCTAAACTTTAATTTCTGTAGCACTTTTTTTTTATAGTTTATTTCTATTCAGTCTAACAATCTAGTCTTCATAAAATTCTACCAAAATAAAACACCATGTGCAGGTTTTAGCTTATTCACATATCTTTATCTGCAGCTTGATTGTCATGCAAAACATGAGTGGATGAATCCTTACTGCTGCAGGTATATTTTTTTTCCCACGGTGTGCTTCTTTTTAAAAAAATTTTATTCATTCATTTCTTAAAAAAACCTTTCTTGATATCAACTTCAGGTCAAAACTGTTAATCCAGTGTCAACTCCATTATTGTCAATTACCTTACAAAACCTAGATTTTTACATGAGAAATAGAAATATTCACCATGTCGTTTTATAACCCACCAAGTGCTTATTCAGACTAAAGCGCTGATTTCAAAATCACAGCAAGCAACTAAGACATAATTAAACTTTTATCCCTGCAGATTTTGATATATATATATTTCCTGCTAAAAAAAATTAAAGGAAACAAAATGGTTTTCTGTAGTGGAAAATTTTAGTTTAATTTGATATAAGAGCAGGAAGAAATATTTTCATGCAACTAGACATGAGAGAAAAATTAAGACAGCAAGCAAGTTTTGGTTTGGGATCTTTACAATCAATATTTTATTTTGCATAACACCTTGATGTTTTCCCATATTTTGCTTCTTTCCCACTTACTTCTACATTAGAGTAAGAATAGAATTGATCTGCTTCTGCATTAAAGAAAAGCCTTCCATCTGGGACCAACTTAGTGAAATACATCTATCCCTTTTCCAGTGGAGTGGTCAGCTGCATAAACACCACATTATTATTTCTGAGCCACCTGTGACCCGTTCCATGCTGCAAACAACACCAGTTGGTGAAATGAACATCTTGGATAATCATTTGAGACAATCATTTTGTCCATAATTATAAGTGGACTTTTCTTGTCAAGATCCTTTAGCTTAGATCCCACAGAAAATGCAAACAGAAGCCAGGTTCCAGGAAACTGCTTCAAGGGTGCTTGTAAGCAGATGTTACCAGCTCCATCAGCCAGGGGCTTCCAAAGCCAGCCACAGGTACTTCCATTCTGCCCTTCACTGCCCCAGCTCCACTGATAAACTACCATGGGTCATCTCCCAGACAAAAACGCATGGGTTTGGGTTTGGTTTCTTTCTGCCAAGGTCTTCATACCTTACTGCAGCTTTTAAATATGGAACCCATGCAAACAAGGTCTCTGCATGTCCAAGCATCACTTACAGAAGTACAGACAAGACTTTTAGGTACAAACTAAAGATTGAACAACATCAGACTAAAGATTGAACAACAGAAATTAACCACACTCAAACAGTGATTTTCCAGGCCTCAATCCTGATAAAGTGCTTTAAACTCATTTGTAACACATGAAATCTCAAATTTAGTGCTTGACTCCCCTGCCCTGCAGGAATCCCTGGAAAGGACACGAGACCAGTGTTCTGGCAGACTGGCACTGCATATTCTATTTCTGCATGAGATAAAGAGCCCAGTTCTCAACTCCAAAGTAGTATTATCCCATGATAAAGCTTTGTTTGGATGACAGTCATACACACACCTGGCTGCTGCAGTTCTGTTCCCCATGGGCAAGGAACTAACTCATTCTCAAGAACTGAGCCACTGAGCATCCTTGCCATCCATCACCAATCACCAGCAATGGTTTTACTCAGCCCACTCCAATGCTCTTCAGACCTGTGTGTGTATATTCAATCTCGCCTACTCTTAAAAAAATTGAGAAGACTCTATTGGAACTGACTGCAGAGATGGATTACAAAGAAAATAATTAGGTCAAGACAAGGCTATTGCCTTGAATGAGGGCAGGCTGAACACACAACAAAATTTAAAGCATGGAGGACACCTGACACTTCATTCCAGGGCCCAAGCTCCATTCTTTACAGCATTTCCATGGAGATACTGCCACAGAGAAGTGAATCAAATTCTAACTAGGCTGTGTTTATCCTCTCTCTTCCTAGGCCTCTATGTACTGTTGTGTTTCATCCCTTCCCTCCTGCACTACCTAGCATGTCCTATTGTTTTTTTCATCAAGTTATCTAATTAGTTTGGGGTCAGATCAACAGATTACTCACAACAGTAGGCTAAGCAAATCACCCATGAATAAGTGTTTACTGGATCAATCCCTTACACTGTCAGCTCTTCTGAGCAAAGACTGTACTTTATTATTCATATGCAGAGTAGTCTGTACACTAAAGGTGTTATATACATAATTCATTTAAAAATAATAATAGTACACTAAGAATGAATAACATGCCAGCAGGAAAGTTCCCTGACTGCACAACCACCAGTAACTCAGAACTGCTCACACACAGCTGAGGTTTGGAAAACCAATGGATGATAAAGGCAAAGGTTTAAGGCAAAGAACTAAGAGTAAGAGCTGCAGTGCAACTGCCAAAAAATTGTCAGGAAGAATCTTCAGAACTCTCTGTGTCCCAGATTCATCTTCTGAATAAATAACATACCAAAGGAACAAGTATTCACCTACTCCTACTTGATATACTCAAGGGTAAACAAGGACTTGGAAACAGAAGGACAATATAATGTATATTAAACATATGCAATATGTACTTGCATAATGGCACGTTTTTCAATGTGAGACACTTTATTGTGTTTATTGTTTATAGATGATATCACAAAGTCTACAGCATACTAAAAGGAAACAAACACTTCTGCACCCCAGTGTGTGGGGTGTGTGTAGCATCAGTGTGTGAGCCATTCATTGACAGACAATTTACATTTACAGAACACAGAGAGGACAGTAGAACATAAAATGTTTTATAATAAGTATAAACTTATGACATTGACCTTCCAGCTTCACCATTTAATCCAGCCTAGACTCTCCAGCAACTAAATATTCATGACTAGCATGACCTCTGGGCTTTTCTCTCACACCCAGTTGTACCTAAAAGCCAGAGAATTAACCCTTTCACAAGCCAATGTTTTGGGGGAGTTGTCTTCTTCTCTTACTATTATGCCAGTGCGGGTTTTTTTCACGTTGTCATCTACAATAGCCTGGCTATTCTTCTTTCATATTTAAAAACCTTTATGCAAATCAAGCTGGTAACACAGCAACCTAAAGATCTTGCATTAATGCAGAGTATTATTCACATATAAAAATTCCATTTAAATCCCATTAAGGTTATGACATAAATCCAAACAAACTAGAAAATGCACAGTTAAGGTGGAAAACTGACATATGTCTTCTGGTCTCTTAGCAGAAGAAAGCAGAATAAGAAACCTATTAGTGTGTCACCCAGTTGGAGCAAGGCAGAGAAGCACATATGTTACCTTCTTGCCTTTTAACTGTTCTTTCCATTGCATCTGGGATTCCTTTGTTTTATTTTTCCTTAATGCTGTGTCCCAGTGTGAGGGGTCCTAGAAGATAATTTTTGTCTGTAAATACTTTTGGACAATATCCATTTTGAGGGACAAGAGATGCAGCCTCTATAAAACAGCTGTAAGCTGGCAGGGAAAAAAGCAGATAAGCATTATATATTTTCCTGGAGGTGTTTCTGGTGGTTAGTAAAAGTCAGTGACACACATGACATTGTTTTGCAAGTGTCCCAATTAGCAACACTGCTGCTGCAAGCTGGAGGCACCTACCTTTGTTCTCACGTTTCTCCCTTTGAATTCCTGACACTTCATAGTAATGAACAGCACTGCAAAGTCTAGGAAAAGACCAGAATTATGCTTCTGCAATATTTAAAATGCTCTCAGCATGGCTGAGCTGAAGGAATGGGTGTAGGCTGCACTGCCTTTTGGATAATCCACCACAGCTTGTGCAGATATGGAGTGTGATGGTGCTCCTGGGCATCTACAGCTTGTGCTGCACATACCTGCATAAGCAGATGCATCTCTCTGCCTGTTGTGCATAAAGTTCCATCCTATAGCCCTGTAATAAGAATAAGGGGAAAGGGAAGAGGTTGGTTGAGCTTTTAGTCAAGTTACAGATGCTGGAGTTAGTTGTGAAATTACAATCAGAATCAAATCCAGAGTATGTGCAACTCCATATGTTTGTTACACAGGCAAGGATGGCATAGTGGGCTGTTATTGGAAAGTGTGAGGTTTATTCTTTTTCTTTGGAGTTGAATGCAACTTGATTGCAGTTCTTCTTCTTTTTGGTAATGATCAGTGTACAGAGACAAGCTGGTTTAGGCAGTGAAGCTGCTGTCTTGACTAGAATCCCAAGTTTGATTTGAATTAGTAAGACAGATATACATATGCACACACACAGGCACACACACAAAGCTTTGAAAGTGGTTCCATCTGGTTTTTTGGTAAGGCTGGGTGATAATTAGGAAAAGTGGAAATATTTTATGTTCTGGGTTTGAGACCTGACATGCTTTCCTTCGTGTTGTCATTGAACACTTCAGTCCTAAACAGAATGGTATTAATTTGGCATACAGTAGAGCTGAGGATTAAGGTTTAGAGAGAAGCTGAGTTTTTTTTTTTTTTAATTTAGAGTATATTTTCTTTCACTCTGCCTTGAAGAAGTTATTTTTCCCCTCCTCTGTTCTAAGCAAACATTCTACAAATTACTTTGAATAAAACACATCACAGACTTCCATGGAAACAGCAGTCAGCATGAGGAAAGAGTGGAAAATGCTCAAGGTGACAAGAATACCTTCTGCAGCGCCATCACAAGATACAAGATGAACCCTAGCAAGTACAGAAGAAGCTGACATAACAGTACAAAGCTAAACAAGATCACAATACTTGGGAGAGAGGGAGGAAAGGAACATATGTACCCAAAACCATCCTTTCCAATTATTGAATCTTTGACAAATAACAAACATTCAGGGTCTATTTTGGATGAACCTTCAGGGAAGGTTGAGAGAACACCTTAAATTGCCAATGTCCAATGTCTTCTTGGACACTTTACATTTCAGATTAATAAATAACTACAATTAGACAAATAGGATGAGAGTTGCCTACAAGTACGTATTGTGCTGAAATTCATAGGAGATGCTTTTAGCCTTTGTCCTCAGAGGCCTCTTTCAAACTATGTTGAACTGCTGCAGAAATCAGGTCTTTACTGGCTTGTGAAGAAAAATGGGTTACAAGGCCAACACTGTAAAACACAGAGATAAAATATATAAGTAGCTATCAACCCTGTGGACAGGTATATTTACGAGAAACCTTTCCTAAAGAAGCAAGGTGGATTTTTTTTTTACTTACTATAGTATTCTTACTCTTTCCAACATCCAAGTGCTGACTGACTTCTATTTTTTCTTCTCCCATTTCTAAATGTTTATGCATTCTCACCCAGAGACTCCTCCAGAGTTCTGACACTATTTTCTTCCACCTAGGATTCCCAACAGCTCTCTTCCTCAACTCCACCTTATTCACAGCTCATCTGCTGCAGTCATCTGATCTGCTTCATGGCTCACATCTTCCCATCACATATGTTCCTTCCTCATCAAATACTAGATTGCCTTCCACAATTGCCATTTCCACTGCTGCTCATTCTTGGTGAGCATTTGCTACTCAAATCAAATACTTTTAGCTCCTTATGTTTCTAATCCTTTCTTCTGCACCTTTATTCTGCTTCTCACCTCTACCCAAATATTCTCCTTTCTTGAAATCTTTTTAAAAACAACATAGAATGACAGCAATAGGCCAGTTGTGACCTTTCACCTGGAAGAGTCAGTGTGGTTTTCCGAAATTTTTAAGGCTATCAGTCTGCAGAGACAAGAACCAGCACACTCCAGTTTTCACTGCCAAGAATGTTGCTCAGACTCTAGAAATAAAAGGATTAAGGCAGTATGTCCTAATAGGTCTCTCTAGGTACAGATAGGCTGACTTCAGAGCTTTGCAGCTCAGTCTGCTCCAACCTTGCTGACATCCATGCCATCTAATCAAACTTGTCACCCAGTCAGATATGCTACTTCAACTCCTCTTTATGCTTTCTCCAAATCAGAATCAACCCAAGGAAATCAGGTAGCTTAAATACTGGGGTTCAGAGGTGGAGAGTTTTAGAATGATTCATTTTGATATAAATGGATGGAAAAGCTCTTACCCAAGCAGCTCAGACAGGAGATAAAGCAGAATAGGTTCCTCAGGAAGGGGATGCTGCTTGTATGACCAGAGTTTTCAGTCCTACACACCTCCTCTGCATACATGAGTGGCTCTATTGACTTACCATGCATTCAAGTGCAGGAGAGGTTTTTTTAAGCAAGTAAAAGGCTAAGTGATTTGATCAAGGCCACTAATCAGCATGCCAGAGACAGGACTGTTATAACATGCTACTAAGCTAGTCAGATTGAAAGCTTAAACTCTGAAGGCAGGAGTCACCTTTTATATTTTTGAAGTGTTCCCAGAATAACAGCATTCAGTCCTTGATGATAATTTTGAATAGCAGCCTAATGCAGATAGTAAATGCCACATAGACCAATGGGCATAAGGCTTTATACAGTTTTTAAAAAACTCTTGGAATCACAAAAACAACAAAGTTTCAGCAGAATAAAGTGTGTCCCTTTCTAAATGTCTCAAGCTATTTCCTGGATTAATAAAAAAATACCCTCCCAAGATAGCTTCTCCATATTAAAATTTTCCTTTTGAATTGTTTTGTTCCTTTTACAGCTGTCAGTGACACCACAGCATTTGAAGCATGAGGAGGAAGTTATGTTGAGTAGCTACTGTGAGAGGAAATAGAGGTGGAAATAAAAATTAAGAAAATATCACAGATAAAATTAAAAGGTGTTCAAAATCTCTTCACCTGTACTGGCCCCAGAATTGTGCTAATTATGAGGATTAACATGCTTCCTGTACATTACAGTAGGCTATTTCAGCTGCTGGACAGAGATGGACTGCCCACTCAGACACTGAAGACCAGCCTACAGATTGCTTGCACAGGGAGTTATGAAATAAATGCAAGTGTCCTAACTGGCACAGTGAAAACACCAGTCTACCAGGAGGGAACAGGCACAAGGCAATATCTCATACTCAAGAATGTACCTAAAACCAAACATATATACTCTTGATAAAGAGGAGCTTAATTTCTGTCATCTGATCTGATCATCTTCAAAAATTGCACCAGTTGACCTTATGAATTTCTGGATCAGCTGCTGTCATCCTCTCTACTACTTGCTTAACAGATATAATCATTTTGTGGAACACTTGTAAGGGGTTCAGTTCCTCCCAGACTACTTTCTACTTTGTCTCTGTGAAGGACTGTTCAATGATAAAAAGGGTCGCATAAGCATGCATACATTTCCTGACAGAAAAAAAAAAAAAAATTTCAGAAATAGGTGGGCAAACCCTGTGCAGAGTTATCCTTTTGCCAGCTGTCCAAACACATCTCACTTCTGAAGGACTAAGGCCCTATAGTACACCCAAATTTAGCCCCAAACACATCAGAAAAAGTCTCAGTAAATGAAATTCAGCACACATTCTCCTGTTCTGATACTCTTTTAAGCAACACTGCCTCAGGATACATTAGTTTCATTATCTCTGTGTCTATAATAAGATCCTAGTGCATGACAGCCAAAGATTGCCATTTATCCTTCCACAATGACATGTTTCATTTTGGTTAGTGGAAAGGGTATGTTATGTGAGCCACAGCCCTGTAATTTCTACTCAGCATCGTATCATGGACACGACATTTGGCCCTGAATGCTTCCCATGAGAGGAGGGCTATTGTACTGATTCAGAATAAATATTGCTGGCTCCTTCAACAAAAACAAAGTTTCACTTTTAGCTGAACTGTTCGGCACAGAAAATCTCTTGGGGGAAGAAAAGTATAAAGAACTATTTTGGAAAAAACTACATTTTTTAGTTTTCACTTTTGAGGTGCATGTTTCCACACAGAGGAAGAAGCTCTCCTTAGCTCTAAGACACACATTTTGCAATAGCAACAAGCAATTAAGTATCAGATTATTGCTGTGCACCAGTTCTGGCTTGGTTGAAACATTAATCTTTATGATGAAGACTGAAAAATCTAGACTCAGTTTCTCCATCCTTGCTTTCCTCAACATTTATGAAGAGTACCAAATGAAAAAGCAAGAATCAGAGACCCTCCTCTAGATGCCTGTGTTAAATATGACAGCATCTACAAATAGATACTTAGCCTCAGCATTAGCTAATCCTAAATTAGTATCTCCATGCAGTCAGAGAAAAGGTTCAGGCACCTTCAAAGAGAAACTCAAAAGCCTAGTGCTGAATGGATAAAGGGATGGAGTTGAATAAAATGATCAGTAAAAAATAGTGAGGAGTATCTGCTGTTTGGCTGAGGATATTTAATGTATGATTTAAGGCTGTTTTAATATGTGCTTCCAGCTAGAGTTTACCCAGAACTGAAAACTCCTCTAAGCACTCAGCAATAGTGACATTTAGAGATCACGAGCTAGAAGTGGAAAATTTTCTGAGTAACTGCACTTTCTCATGACTCTTTAAAGGCACCTGCACCTTCTGTGTCAGAAAAATAAAAAAGAAAAGCAAAACAATCAAACTAACAAAAAAAAAAAAAAAAAAAAAAAGTGGGGAGTGGAACAAAAGAAGATCAGACTTTTAAGATGGAGCTGGTTCTTTCTATAATGGAAATATTATAACATGTTTTTCTGAGATTTTGGAGGACTTCATTCAGTGATGGAACAGACCCCTTTCTATTTACTGTGGGCTTATGCTTTGTGAGGCACACTTAATATTAATGGCACATTACTGGGACAAATTTTAGTATTTTAAAGTCTGTCCACCTGCTTAGTCTTGAGCACCACACTCATGTGAGCTATCTAGCTCAGCTTCACTGCTGAAAGGTGTGTGTTGACTATCTGTGGAGGGGCAGCTGCAGAACAGACAGTAAGCTCCATAAAAATAGCAGAGCTGTCAGTGAAGCTATCCCATGTACAGGGTTGTCAGGGACCCTGAATAGCTACTCCAGTAGGTTGTCTGTGCTGAATTCATTTCTGAAAGCAATGTCTGTGAGCTACCATGTCTATGGAAGAGGCAGAGCAACCTCTCTGGAGTGGCACCACCAATCCCATCAACAGCACTCTCCCACCCAGTGGTGCCTCATCTTGCACGTGGATTCACTGGAGACACAGTGATAATGATTTCCCACTCTTCTTTCCACATCTGCCCTTAGTTTGCCTAGAGGGGGATCTAAATACAAACCCAGTGGTGTGTCACTGAGGAACAATGTTTTGATTGGTATCAAAGATGTGGAAGAAAATTACATAGAGGAACATCCCATGCATGTTCCTCTCAAAGACATTTTTAAACACTGTGGAAGAAGACTTTCATATTTTCTGCATATTTTCTGCCAGTCACCCAAGGTTAATAAAGCTTATAAAAAATAACAAAGTAATTGATTCATAGAACAGTTAAGCTTGGAAAACACCTGTAAGATCATTGAGTCCAACCATTAACCTAGCACACCATGTGCACCACTAAACCATATCCCCAAGTGTCATATCCATACATTTTTGAACACTTCCAGGGATGGTGATTCCACATTTCCTTGAGCAGTTTGTTATGCTGACCAGAAAACAAAGCATCTCTTGTGAGTTTATTTCAAAAATTTGAGTACCTTCATGCAAAACATATTGTGATATTATAGCTGATGCGAGATGCAATGAATAAAATGCTAACATCATTGGTGAGGGAGAGGGAAATATTCTTCTGATTAGACATCACCATGTTTAGTCACTTTTGCTGAACCTTATATTCATTTATGAGAATAATAAATATGAGGTCCTAAATCAGTTTATCCTACAGAAGACACCTGAAACCAGTAAAAAAAAATCACTCCCTGAAAATGCCTTTTTCTCTCTACAGAGTACAAAGAAATTCTACAGTGAAGGTAATCCTTAAATTATTACCATATAAATGTCTAAAGCTAGGTGGAGAGAAGCTCACCCTGTGTTTTAGCTCAGGTCAGCTAAGCAGAATTGCAGGCAGTAGTTCGACTCCCTCCCATGACTTCATACAATTCTGTTTTCTTTCCAACTGCAGTTTCAGTGTCTGCAGAATTTTCCTTTAGTCACGTCAAAGAAGAGCCCCTTGACAGCTCTTGATTATTACATCTTTGCTTAGCAGTTCCTCATGAACTAACACAAAGTACCATGCTTTATTTGCTTGACCATTAATGGAATTGTGAAGGCACACAGCTCTACTGCTACTTTACAATTATATTACCCCTCAGGAGCAGGAGTAGTAGGACAACCTTATACACAGTCCCTTCTGTCCATGGTACTGCCAGTCACACTTTGGGTGAGGCAGAAATCATGGTCTTTTCAAAGTCAGACTGTTTCTTAAAGATGTACAATTCCTATCAGCTTGTTAACACACTGCTGCAAAGCATTAGGTAAGAATCTATATAATAGCAAGTGCTTTGTTTCATAGACCTTGATTCAAATTTGTAAGATCATATTGATTACCTTCCTAGTAAAAACTGACAGCATGGTTTAATTGTATACAACAAGTTTTTCAGGTTGCCTGTGCAACAGAAATAACAGGGAAAAAATCTGAATAAGTTGCATTTTTTCCTATGTATTTTCTTAAATTTTGATTGATACTCTTTAGATGTATTGTATCTGATCAGAACATTATACTTCACAATCCTGAAATAAGCATCACTGGCTGATCTAAGCTTTGTCTCCTAGAAATGCAGGAGGATGCAGCAGGGATGGAAGTCTGCAGGCAGCTCTTCTGCCCCTAGGAGAACAGCAGCAGCATGAGTCCTTTGCAGGACTGACACCCCGAAGCTCAGCTCTGCTGTGGCCCCTACAGAACCACTAGTGACCTGAGCTCTGGCCACATGCAGGTGTAGGGGTTGTATTATACAGCTCCTCCCTCCAGAATCACAGCTACCCCTGCTCATATCCTTTTCTTTTATTAGCTCTGTATTCCCTGTAATTTGAGAGATTGTTTCATGGCTATATGAAGCTTCATCTCCTCTCCCCACCTTCCACCAACTCACTGCTTTTTAGCTTCAGGCTTCCTCTTAGTCACCCTCAGTCCTGTGACACTTTCTGTCTATGCTTCCTCTCCTTAATGTTTTTATCCAGCCAGCAGAAATCATGATACCTTTACTCATCCAGCAATAACTAATTCTACTTGTCCTGGACAAAGAGATTTTTCCCATCTTGTTCTCCTCTCTGCATATAGTAAATATTTGCATAATATATTAAGTATGTGGGGAAACCTCAGAAGATTTGGTTCAATGCCTTTTGGATAAGGACCTGAAAAGCTTGGCTGTTTGTGCAAACCTAATCCAAACAATCTGATTCTTGAGTTAATGGGCTGGAAATCTTGTGAGAACAGGTTGTCTCACAGTACAAGATTTCTTGTGAATTTTGCTTCTACTGCTGGAATGGTAGTACAGTGAAAATAACCCCTTGTACTGTTTTGACACATCTTTTTAAGGATTCAGGACAAAGAGGGGAGAAAGTTACCCAGACTTTTCTAAGCCTTACAAAAGTAGCAGTCAGCTTAAACTGACGTTTCAGGTGAGAACTCAGAATGGGAGATTACAACATCCAAGCAATATAGCTGGTCTTTTATTGCACTGTTCACCCACTTTATTGATATGCATCAGGTATTGGTAAAATAATACACTACATACTCTGACTGACTGGCTAATAGGAATCTGTCAAACTATGAATGCTATAACAGTCACATAATAATAACACAGCACTATAGAAGGTAATAAATTACATACTTGCCACCATCCTTCACGTATTCTATACAGATCATGGAGTTATGGTTATTGGTTGCAGTGTGTATTACCAGGTCCCAGGGTCACCAGAACAGAGTTAAATGATGCAAGGGAGTAAGTAAAATGATGATCTATGTTCAAAACCAGCACTAGCCTTGGTACCTATTTACCTCATGCAGTATGTTTATATACTAAGTATGAATAATCAGGCTCCTGAAAAGGAAGAGAAAACTGACAATGCCAGGGGCAGAATAGCTCCTTCCATTTATCATTAATTTTGGATTGAAAGGCTTATTTATTCCTGTAGATGCTGCAAGTTGTGGGGGATTGCTTAGAGTTGGTAAAGTTTCTCACACAGATTTATAAGACTCTCTATACACCCAGTACAGTATTTACTTCCTTCACCAAAGTTCATCTGCGACCATCATGTGGAAAGAAAGTATTCCAGCAGTTCTGTGTGCCACTCTCAGATAACAGCTGAGTCCCAGACCAAAGGCCACAATAATCCTGGCTTTTTGTTACTGCTACTGCTGCTACTTGAGCAAAAGAAGCTATTTCTTTCAATTTAGACAATGCACTATTTGTGCTTTAGTTTGAAGTATCATCCACTTACATTTTATTCATGAATCCTTTCAACTTCATTCTATCTCCACACTTCAGTGTATTGCATATCCACAGATTTGGTAGACCTCAAAGACAATGCTGATATATCATTACTTATACTCCAGGGAAGGATGGAATACACAGTGGCTCTGTACAATCAGAGACTGCTTCCAGATACACAGGGAATATGATTCTGAATAGGTAAAAACAAACATAGTTACATAAAACTGTATTGTTAAAAATTCCCAATTACATAAATCAATGATTTTTTACACTGTACATGGATTTATAGACTATTTAGGATTGACTGATACAGATATCAACCATATACTGTCAGCAAGTTATGCATCTCCTGGTGTCAGAAAAGAAAAAAAAATAGGGTGAGGGTGTTACTTTTACATCTGAGATTATATTGTGCTGTATTTTCAAAGCAGATGTTATCTCAGGAAAAATTATGCTTAGGCAACAGCTTTCATGCAAATAAATTTCTGCTGGGCAATCTATCATTGTTTGGATTTTTTCTAAAGTATTTATATAAACCCAAAGGTTTCTAAGACCAGCTACAATGCTGGAGGAGAAAACAGGGAAGTTGGAAACAGTCTAGAGCCCAAATGCCCCAACTTAAAGGATCCCTAACTCCAGACCTCATTTGCTCTTTTACCTGTTTAGGTAACACCTAAAATGAGTTATCCTCTTTGTCCCATCTGTCCCCACTGCCTGCTCAACATATGTCCAATTACACCTCTGGAAAGCATCAGCACAGCTTGGCAAGAATAACCAGACAAATAGGGCAGTATCCATTCTCTAGCTAGGCATTCGGTTTGCCTCGTATTTATTGCAGAGTGTGCTTTTAGTGTTTTCTGTGTCTGCCCTGCTGTGAGTAAGGCCAGATGCAGCTCTGTACCAAATGTCAACCCGACTCTTCTGTGTGCCCCCCCCCATCCCAAAAACAATGAGGTGCTCAGGTGTAATTGTACAGAATTTGAACAATAATACTGGCGTTCTCCTGAAAATGAACACTAGTGCATGAAAGGCAATATACCCCTCTTTTGCTGAGTGCAGGGCTCTGAAAGGTCACACTGGGAGAGAGACTGTGAATTGTTTGGAAAATAGCCAATTTGATTACAATGGGCAATTCTGAGCTTACAGTTTGCTTGTGTCTATCCTGACTAAAGTGGCATCATTTGTAATAAAAACTGTATTGCAGAACTGCTGTGGAAGAAATCACAAGCCCAATTTCCATTCTGCTGAAGAATCAGAAAGGGGCTTAAATATCAAAACCAAGATACAACGTGTTCAGCATTGCCTACAACAGGGTCATCCAGAGCAGGTTCAGAAGCATTACATTGATATTAATACATACCTGCTAAACAGCCACAATTAACAGCAGTTTGGGGATAAAATGAACACTAAAAGCTCCTGCCAAGTTGTGAAGGACTATTTTAATTTTTACAAATACCAAATTCAAAACAGACAGAATCAAAGGCATTTCTTTGTTCTCACTGTCTAGGTGTAGGACCTGTCACCCTACTGGAAATTGCCATGTGTTTTCCTGCCAACACAGTGGCTAACAAGACCAATTTGAATTCACACAACAATAGTGATTCACTTGTCAGATTCACAAGTCTTCTTTGTCTCATTGCATGAAATGGCAGGATTCAAGATTCTAGTACAATACTACTAGTTTTGCCTGTAACTCCCAATGTAAAGCATCATTGTAAGGGCTACTTTGGAAAAAATGAGTTTTCCCAGACATGCTGTATTTGTTCTGGATGTATTTCAAGATTATTTTATATTTGCCTAGGGTTTGCAGTCATCTTGTAACTCTAATCCACTGGGGTGCACACGCTCAGCAGGTCTGACACCTTTAGAAACATGGCAACCCTAATTACAGGTTCTTGCAAGTGGGTTGGCTACAGATTGAAGGACCCTCTCAATTCCTTGCATATTTATAAGTATCTGATTAATGAATAGCCATAGGTAGCTGTAGGACTGCAATTGAAACTGCAAAGGACTTGCAAACGGCCTGAGTAATTTTAGAGGGGGCTGCATCAACCTTCTTCTAAGTCCACTTACTTCATTTAGTCATATTGGAAGCTACAGTGCAATCAGTTACTCCCTCCAATGGCCTGGTGTGTGGCTGCATAATTCACTAAAAAAAGTACTACCATGTCATTCCTTGATGGAAATCAACTGTTTCTAGCTAAAAAATATGGTTGGATGTACCATCTTAATGGCAAAGGAGGAAAAAATAAATCTAAATAAACAAAAGTGCCCCTCCACAAATTATCTATTATATCTAGAAGTTTCTTTAGGTTGCTACTCCCTGAGGAGCTTTCTTTAAGTTTTTGAGATGGTGGTCAACCAGGAGAAGTCCATTCAACTTCTACCAGATAAAGCCAAAATCTCTTCACACAACTTGGATAACTGTGCAGACTAACTGAGATCAAAAATCCTTGCTGTTACAGCCTGTTCTTACAGAAAAAAAAAAAAAAATCTCAGTACCTGATTTACATAAGTAGTCTCACCCAAACCCCAGAGCTTGATGAAGATCACTTAACACTCCAGTTTTCTGGTACCCAAGCATCTTTTCTTGTTTTTTTTTCTTCTGCTGTGACTATTCTTGATGCTTTTCATGAAAGATTCTCCTATCTTAATTTCCAATTACACTAAGACAATAAAGAGTAATGTAAAGAATTTTTACACAATGTTAGGGATTAATGACCTAGTTTTCAATTTTCATTTCATTAAGAACTCCTCCCAGAATAATCCATTTTCTGATGGTTGGGAGGCTTTGGTCTAGTAAAAGGCAAGGATTTAAAGACAACCTCTTATGTGAACCATTTAAAAACAGTCATAAATGGACAAAAATAAAAAATAATATACAAAATAATCACAAATGGAAAACAGATTTTCAGACACTTTCAGCCACCATGCAGAGTTGTTATGCATATTTCCAGCATTTTCAGGGAGGGTTTTGGGTTCTTTTGCTATTGAAAACTGTAAGTTAAGCATCATTACACAGTTCTTCACAAAGAAGCCTATATGGGGAAAAAATCAACAAATTATAAATCTCTAGTCAGGTTACCAAACTTCTCTCTGTCACAAAGAAATGCAGAGAAATTTGCCTATTTGTAAACTTTCTGAGAGAGATATCAAGACAATGTTAGAAAGAAGGGCTAAGCAGCAAATCATTTCCATATCCATAAACATTTGATATTGAAATTGTTTTTGCAGCCTCAAAAATAAAATCTCATAGAATCACAGAATAGTTTCAGAGGCAAAGGATTTTTTTTCTGCTAAAAGAAATGGACAAAACTTCAGTTGTGTTCAACTGAAATGTTTCATTTAATAGTTTATCATTACTACTCAAGAAAAAGTAGTTTCTGACTGAAAAAAATCAATGTTTATCTTTTTTTTTTCACAGTAAAGTAGATAATTCTTATTACACTTAGGATTTATTAGCAAATAAGTCACTTAAATTAAACCACTAATTTTTCTGAAATTCTTACAGTAAATCAGCATTTTCCCTTGAAAGAGAATATTCCTCTATCATCATGTGTGGCTTAAGAAGCATTGACTTTTCACCTAAGATATTATTGACTCTCTTTCAAATAGTTAGGATCAGAAAAACACATCAGGAGAGCATTATTTCCCACAAATCACCTTTTTTAAGGATTACATGAAGCAATGGGGAACCTCCTAATCTCAGGAGTGGCTTCTTCTGTAAGTATGAACTGAAGTTGTACCTGTGTAGACATAAACAAGAACTTCAAATTCCATCACCACCTAACTAGAACCATTACCCCTGCTGAAATATTCCCATGTAAGTGTCAAGTGGTATCACAGGTTATCTGTTCTCTGAGTCATCCTCAGTAGACAGTATTCCTAATGTCGAAAACTCTTTATTTTCTATCTTAAGAAAAAGAAAGGAGGGCAGAACTACTTTTTTGTAAGTAACCTTGAATCAGAAGTTTGCAGTTTGTGTCTGTATATCTCATCAAGAATATATGTCATTTCTCTAAATAAGCATCATATATCTCAATAGTAGGGTCAGTTACCCACCTCTACCCCCTCACAGTAGCTGATCTATCAAGTTAAATCACAGGCTTTTTGATATAAGTGTCAATGTGGATCTGACACTAAAAAAATAACTCACAGTGGGGCAGAAAAACAGTAAACAAGGCAGAAAAAAAATTAACTCCTTAGGCTCTCAAGTTACTAAAATCCAGAGAGGCTGGTGCACAACTCATGCTGTAATGCAGAGTATATTTTAGTTCAACTATTTTGAATGCATACACAGTTTTTCATGAACTTATCTTCCCTTTATTTTTCAGACCTCTTATATGTTGTCTTTCTTTTCTTGTTCTTCTCTGAGAACTTTACTGCTTCAGCTTCCACATAACCTCTTCTTCTCTGATGAACACCATTCCCTGTCACACTCATATTTTCCTCCAAATTAGAAAAGCTCAAAATACAATGTTCCCAGAGACATTTAAAAACAGCAGCATCTGCTAATACAGAGAAGGCTGGTAGAATCAATAAGACTGAAACTTGATCAGAAGATTTTCTAGGAGGAGTTTTTTCCACAAATTCAACATTTAAATGTTTAATGGGAACAAATGTCCAAGTTCCAAGTAGCACAAAATGTTCAAAGGAAGATAATAGGAGACCAAAGCTTCCTCCTCAGATGGTCCACCAGCCCAGTACTAGGGAATTCATATATATGCAAAGGAAGGCAGCTCCAGCCCGGCTCCAGTGACTAAGAACCTGTTCAAAATGCAAGAGCTCCTGCAGAAGAGGCTGAGATCCAGCATGAGATGCAGTGGGGTGTGTAAGAGCCTCTCAAAGACCAGACCAGATGCTATTTCCAAAGATGCTATTTCTATGTGTAGCATTCAGATTTTTGGTTTTTCTTTGGGATTTTGTTTGTTTTTTGTTGATGTTTTTTACTTCATCCCAATACAAAATAAGTGGGGGAGAAGTACATATTCCCTAAAATTTTGAAGGTAAATTTTCTGGGTCATATTTAGTAATTTGTTCCTGCCTAAATACTGTGGTGCATTTAAGCTCCAGTCTGGCTTCTTCAAAGTCAGCACCTTACTCCTTACTGCAGCTACACAAGATCACTGCACTGCAAAGCTGTGCCAAGCATCAGTCTTACTTCAATACCTAAAATGCTACTGGCTTGGCAATAGAGAGAGATGACAACACTCATTCCACCTCTCAGTTACAGGAAATCTCCATACTCAGGAAGATGACAAAAGAAGAGCACGTATAAGAGGCCCTTGAATAGAACAAAAGTAAAATTATTATTTACTTCAGCCTAAAAGACCTAGTCTATAAAAAACACATTTTCCTCTTAAAAAAGCATTGAGTTTGCAGCTGTCACAGTGAAAGCTTTATACCATGAGCTCTAGTGTTGCTCGCAGGAAGGCCTTGCTTTATCCACCAGCTTGGAAGTGAAGTGGGATGTGATGGGCAGTGCAGCCACAAAGAGCACTGTAATAGGGGAACCTGGAAAGAAAAGGACCCTGAGAGTAAGTATATAGAGGGGGTACATGTTAGGCCTCCTTGACATATTCCTTTGGTTTAATGGTAAGTGTTTTACTGTTCTCAACAGTGTTTATGTCCCAAACATTAACAATCTCCCTACAAATAACACAGAACTTATGCAGTACACACAGACTTACGAGAGGAAATAAATTAGTTTTAGATGCCAGGCCTTCAGTGGATGGTGCATTTTCCAGCTCCAGCCCCAAATTCCAGTGGTCTGCAAGCATGGCTCTGGAGAACACCTTCCAGTCTTGCTGTCCTGCTCATTTTCCCTGCAGACTCCTCCATTTCAGGAAGATCCTCTTTGGTAAGCACTCGCAGCATGCTTGTTTCCAATTTATTAATTAGAACTAAATAACTGGGCAAAAGTGTAATATGCATATGAGCAAACACAATTAGAATTAAGTGTGGAAGTAGCAAATTCATCTAATGATCAGGTTGATTAAATTACTTCAGATAAACCAACGATTCCTTATAAGCACTGTGCAATGGTTTAGGAAGGCTACAGACTCGTTTAGCTCTCAGCCTGGAAAATAACAGGGCTTTTATCGACTCTCAGTGCCAAGTGACATATTTAAGTTCCAGCCAAATAGCTGGTACAGGGAGTGTCAATTGCTCCCAGGCTGAAACTGGTGTTGAGACTATAGCTCTGCTGCCAGCTCCAAGAGTTTGTGCAGATTATTGGTTATCTAACACCAGCCAGCCCTTTCTCTCACTGTCCTCTCCCCCTCAAAACTTCCAACAATGGATTACAGTGGATTACATTGGAGATATTTCAATATTTCAACATGACACAGCTTCTTAAATCTAATATTCAGAAGATAAATTCAATAAAATAGCATGATCTATCATGATTCAGCTGTAGCTAGTTATAGCAAAAATCCTTCTTCACTCACTGTGCTCTGGGAGTTTTTGCCCCACGTGTGCTAGCCGATAGCTTACATTTTTAAAATGAAAGAATATTGAAGTAGAGGTGTTCCTTAACTTACAAAGATGAGAAAATAAACATGCAAAAGTAGACAAAATCTGGGAGAAAGGTTAGCCAGGAAAAAAATGCAACCTTTTTACTTAAAAAGTGTATTTTTGGGAGCTTACTTTTTTCCTGCAGAGATGCCTGTCTCACACCAGAAATGGTCATTGGATATTTGTTTTGTGTTTATGGTCTTCAAACATTAATCTGCTTTTAGATTAGCAACACATTGTTACTATCAAAATCCTTCCCCTACTGAAACTGGGTTTTCAGCTGCTGTGCAAGGTGCAATTTCTGGAAGCATAAACCACACAGAAGAGTGGAAATAGCCATGCATTAGAGAGCAAAACCCAGTGCTATCCTCCACATACTCTTGAAAACTGTGCTTTAGTTACACTAAACTCTCCAATAGCTAAAAGATGAGTTTTCTTGAAAGAATTAATGATATCCCATTAAACATGAACCTAGGAATCCAAAAGACAGTTACAGAATCTTGGCAAATCACACTAGATTAATGTATTTGAATTGGTGCCTAAAATGTTCAGATCAATGTCTTGGGTTTTTGGTCGACAGCTTTTCCCCCTTCAAACTGACAGAGGTCACAGTACATGCAGTTCATCATTTCTAGGCATGAAAATTAGGCTTTGACTAATTGGAAGATTTGCCTGTTATTTAAATGAAACTTGTTTGCAGTTTCATCATCCGTGTGGAATCCAGAAAGGCATCAGACTATCCCATCAATTTAGTTAGCAAAGAATAAATGAATAAATAGGCTGACAATTTTCTCCCCTGGGACTTACACTGTCACTACATTGTTTCTCCATTATTAATTACCTATGTAAAAATAATTCACTGTACAGCAGTATATACTCTGTGCTGTAAATGACTGGATCAGGTGCCTTTCTGCTTGTCTTTCTCTGTGCATTCAATTCTCTTGGTGTCAGCAAGTGATGCTTGACAGTGCATGCACTGAGGGAAGAAAGGGAAAATCAAGTTGTGGACATCAAAGGGTTACAGCCTACGGGGTTTTTTTGGATGGGTACAGCAATAGGGTTAGTTCTTTTCTATTTTGTATGAAAAACTCATTTACAGCTACTGCTCTGCTTCAGAGGTTTGTATTCAGACTGTCTTGCAAGCAGCTTGTGTGCAAGGCTGAGATGTAATATGTTAGCAGATGTCACTGACAGGTCAAGGAGTCCTTCAAATGCTGGAAGCCCACAGATCCCCTAATGAAAAGGGGCAGAAGAGAAGCCAAATACATTTCTTTTAGTCAGACTTTTTTTCAAATATTTTACAAGCGTTTGCTTCTCATAAAAAAAATCTTGATACAATTTAGTGGAGTAAAAACTTATGGATTTGTTTATTTTCAGTAAGCCAATACTCTGCAGGTTCCTTTCACTTAACCAGTAGGAGAGAGAGGAAAAGAAAAGGGTAGATTCAGGATTTTCAGGACTTTCCCATTATTAAACTTCAGATTTTCATCCACCTTTCACCTAAGTGCCAGAGGAACAGATAAATTCATATGCATCCATTGCATAATCAGATCTATCCCAAATAAATCCTTTTATTATGTATCATCCGATTAATTTTTTTAGGGTCATTCAAATAATGCCACATTTCATTTGTCATGTGCCTTTTATGTCCTCTGCTGCAGTATTGTTAATCCTTTCAAACTTGCAAAAACTAAGTGAAAGCAGAAATTCAGTCTTCTCAGTCCTACGTCCCAAAGGGCTCTCATAATTTCCGTTCCCATCCTGTGTAATTTCAAAGCCACTTCACTGACTCTTCCAGGCAAAAATTCCTTCACAGCCAAAATTTCCAAAAGGATTCAGACATCCAGTCTCTCCGAAAATGCTACCAATAAGCCAGGAGAAACACTTTGAGTATTCTCACGAGGATGAGATAGGTTATTTTTTCTTATAGCCCTCTCCTGTATTCTGTAGAAGAATGGTGCTGTCTTTAAAACACTCTTCAGACAAAGATGTGGCTTTGGGGAACATAGCAGTAAAAAATTTGTGTTCCCATTGGGCTTTTTGTAGAGCAGAGTGCACTTTTCAGCATCTTGTATATTATCTGCTCCCTGCATAAAGGAATTCTAAACTAAATTCCTTGCGGGACCTCCTTCCACATAATGCAAAACTTTAATTTGTGCCCTCTGCTTCTTGCATTTGACACAGATTCAAACTGTCTTGCATCAACCATTCTTCCTATTCCCTCAAGATCTTCATGGAGCAAAATGATCTCACCTCTCAGTCTTCTCTTTTAACATAATACAGCCCTAATTTCTTTGGTATATTTGGGACAACTAGTTTTCCCCCACCCCTGCATTATTCTGTGTGCTCTTGCTATCTTTGTCTATCACTATAATAATTCTTCAATCTCATCTGATCAGAAATTAGGATGATAGTACAGGTAAGGTCTGTACAGTACTAAAGAGGAGTAATTTCTAGAAAGTTAAACCCACTAAGTAATATTTGCAAAGATCTCTATAAATTTCTACACATTTATGCACCAGTTTTAATATTTCAAATTTCTTCTGCTACCCATGATCTAAATTTTCCTGAACTGCATTTTTGCATAGTATGATATTTCAGAGTCTGGCCCTCTGTTCTGTCCAGCTCCTCATTACTTTAGTTTTATCTAGGTCATTCATCTTCCCATTCACACATGTAGCTTCTTTGTAGTGGCAGCGCTCCCTGTTTCTGCATTATCTGCAAATATTTTTGCTTTATAGTATTTTCATCTTCCTTAGGCTTCAGATAAATAGTATGAATAAGAGTAACAAATCTAGCCCAGTTCTCGTCCGTGTAATTCCCTGCTCCTCCATTCAGGTCACACTAAAGCAGTATGATCTCTCTGTAGTCTATATTGAGGCCACCCCTTAATCCATTCAAGCACAGCACCCCCTGTGCCACTGCTGACCTCACACATTAGCCTTTTTGCATTTGTTACTGTTGCAAAAGCATAATGAAGCCTGCATAAATTATACCTCCAGCTTCCTCTTGCCAGTCCTTTGCACTGTTGCCTCAAAAGAAAAATTATATCAGCCAGTTACGATAGGATCATCTCCCTGTTAATCCATGTGCATCCCAACTGATCAAATATCTCAGTAAGGGACCCTGGATCCTGCCTCTGATGAGTTTTAATAGCATTTTCTCCACCACTGCCAGCCATATTGTCATCTGCTTCCTTCTGTCATCTCTGACACTGGAAAGAAATGGCTCAGCACTAAGCAATCTGTGGTACTTGAATACCTATTCTCAAAACAACACAGCATGAGGATTTCAGAAATATTCAGAACAATGGCTTGACGATAAGAGATCCAGGGTACACATTACATGAATACCACTTTTCAAAATGACACAGCAGGAGAATTTCAGAAACACTTAGCTCCTCCTGCTCCTTGAGGATCAGTACAACATATCCTGTTGATAGAGCAAATCAGCCAAGAAGATTTTCGTGTAAAGGAACTCTGATTTTTTGACAGGTCTTTTTGCACATGCACACCTCAGAAACTTTAAGCCTCCTGGAACAATTTGCCACTCATAATTCCCTATTCATAAAACCCTATAAGAAACCTTTCAAAGTTTGCTACTTTTCTTCTTCTCCATGCTGAGAGCATGAACTCAAAACACCTGTTCTATGAGGATACTTTGAAATAGTGAGGGCTATGGTATATATTGCTATATAGTAGATGAAATGTTCTATAGTATGCAAAAAAGGGTAAACCCACAAAGCTCCCGTTTCCATTCTGGAGGAACACTGTTAGGACAAACAAAAGCTGTGGTAGTGATTGGTCTTGTGATACTGCTCATCTACTGTGTTGGCAGCCTGTCCCAGGAGAGCTCCCACAGTCCCAGGTAGAGCAGAGTTTGTCATAAGTTGTGGCAGGGCTCATGCAGGTGTGGGCTGGTTTCTGCTGCACTCTTCTGCCCCAGCTGCATAGGAAACTTGTGGCCACTTCCAAACACACAGGGCAGCTGTCTGCAGAGGTGAGGGATGATGAGTCACTGTCCATCCAGATATAAGTCTTGGGGCAGTAAATTCCACCACTGAGTTTCGCCGGTTTTCTTTGACCCGTGGGAAGAGGAGTTGAGCAGTCTGAAAAATCCAAAAAGGCTTTGGCTTGTTGGAAAAGACATGAGTGACAGGGAGTTTCCACTCTCAGTTGTGACGTTCACATTCTCTGTACATGACCAGTGTTTCCCTCCAGCTGGGAACTGGTCCTCCAGCCTGTTGAATAAGAATGTGGTTTGCAGTAGCTTATAGTGAACATGCTTCAAGAGCATTTTGTATTGAGCACAATACTGCTTTGATTGGCCTGCTCTTGCTTGACATCTTCTCTTCTTTTGCTGTACTGATCTCCAGGAGAGAGGAGTGTCAAAAAAAAAAAAAAAAAAAAAAAAAATAGCACTTCTGAGTAGGGTGATTTTTCCAGGCTAAATCCATTCAGGATGAGCCCCTGCACAACATGGTCTGATTAAAACTCCCTTAAGACTACTGTGTGAAGTAACTAATTCAGAGAGCTTCACAATGTTTACAAAGCTGGGGTCCCATATCTGACACATACCCCTACTTTTATCTATCACAGGGGCTTTTTGGCTCTGACTATTGCTTTCTTTGTGTAGGTTTTACATTTTCCTAGCACTAATGGCAGCAATGTCTGCACAGTTGTATTTAAAGTTGTATCAAAGATATCCAATAATGAGAGCACACTTACAGGGAATTTCAAAGTCATCTCTAAAATATAATTTGGGGCTGAAACTCAGCAAGCAGAATCTCATCCCAGAAGCGAGTTCTTTTGTAACATTAAGGGGATTGGGGGTGAGGGGGAGAGGGAAGAGAGAAAATTGCTGTGAAGGTGAACAAAAAAGTGCTTTGTGGGGAAGTGAAGAGACTACCTTCAAAGAGCTTAGAATCCCAAATATTGAAGAGAATATGTGTGTAGACTTAAATCTGACAGACAATTTTCCCTTTGAAAGTCAGTTCCTGCTTAAGTTCACATTGAGTGTCAAGTGTTTGCCCTTCAAATGAAGCTGAGTACTTATTTTCGAAGGCCTGCTCTTCACCACAACCACTGACTTTGCTCATAATTAGTTAATTGTGTGCAAACTCCATCTATTAAATAAACCATAAGTGGGCTCTGAGCAGAAAGTCATATTCAGTTTTCTCACTTCCCACTCTTTTGGAGAGCCCCTGCATGAAGCTGGAGTGTCTGATTTATTGAGGAGTTCTGATCAAGAAGTTTATGCTGGACCAGTGTGAATTAAGAAATGCAAATCCCTTATCATTATCAGTTCTGATGGGGAAAAAATAAAAGGCACCCCAATTCTTCTCCCTAGACTCCTTCTGATGTTTCAAAGAGAGATTCTGTCCCAGTACTTATGCGCACCAAAATATGACCCTAACAAAACTGTGGTAAATTACTGTGAGCCTGTGAGTCTCATCCCTTACTTTTGAAACCACAGTTAGTCTGAGAAAAATGAATTAAAGAGCACAAATCAGAATTATAATAAGCAGAAATGGAAGAACCACCCAGGAAAGCCACATCAGGACAAAATTAGGAGATCATTATGGAGGACTTTTATGCATGCTGGATTGACTAGCAAAAGAAGATGCAGAAAGGCTTGATCAGTTAACAACAGCAGCAGATGGACAAATGGTGCTGGCCAAGAAGACAGCAAGGCTACATTTCCCACATGCAGAGGTGTCAGAGGTGGAATCAGGCCTTCAGCAGGAAGTACTCTGGTACTTGGGAGGCAGGCAGCTGTGCCCAGCTGTGTCCACAGCAGGAGCATAGGAGCAGCCTTACCCATGCTGACCAAGAGCAGCACTTGCAGTAATCCAGCAGAGCAATGATTTCACTGCCCTTTGCCCCCTGCAAGTGCCAGACAGCTGTTCCCACACACAGAGGCAAAAGAGGGAAAATGCTGGTTTCCCAAAGAGGATCATTTTGCCTTTGCCCAAATAAAAATAAAAATAAGCCATTGGATGGACTTCCCATCTCTATTGCAAAACAGACAGCAAACTCTTGGTCAGGACCATGCCAACCATCTCCAACACACTTCCATGCACTTTCAGTTCAGGATTAGAGCCAGGTGCTGCTGCTGTGACGGATGGCAGCACCTATGACTCCTGGCAGAGATTGCTCTGCAAGAGGATGGACCAGGCAGCAAGTAAGCCCTGCCCCTTCCCCACAGAGCTGAACTCTCTGACAGCTGCCAAGACCCTTTCCGCACACAGGGAATTAAGTTTCACAGACGCCTGTGAGTTCAGTATTGCATCTATTCTGAGAAATTGATTATATCCAGGCCAAGGAGAGCAAGGCAAAAACATGCCTGGAGATCTGCCCAAGGTCACATCATTAATCTATTGGAGAGTTTGAAAGGGAGGAGAGATAGATCTGCTGGCTCCTACTGCTTTGATTAATAACCAAACCGACATGTCCCCTCTCACGCCCTGGTGTAAATCCAAGTTAATTAAACCAACTTTGGGTGTGAACACTATTAAATCAGTTGAAACCTGGCTAATATCAGATTAACTTGCACCTGCAGATGCAGAGCCACCAGGCAAATGCCCATAACCTGCTTTGAAACAAAAATGCATGAATCTCCACAGTGGTCCCACCACCCCATCTGGTTTGGTGTTGAATGACACCTCTGCAGACCAGTGCTTTGGCATCCTGGGGAAAACTGTGCATGGAACAAGGAAAGTAAGAAAAGGAAAGCCAGGCTATGCCCTACATGGAGCTAATACAAGAAGATGTAACAGGAAGCTCTAAATTTTCAGTTGGAAGAACTATCTCTGCAAAATATATAATATTGTAGCTGTAATTATTAGGAATTGGGATTATCTGTTCAAACAGTTGAGTAGCCTGGGGAAGTAAAACGTGGAGGGAGACACAGAGTCTCTAATTAAACCAGCTGACCTAGTTGGGAAAAAAAAACTACGGCTCTCATCAGCCTCTCTTTGCATCTGAAATGAAAGCCACAGACTCTGACCTAAGAGCAGGCTACAAACAATTGCTCTGAGTGTTCAACCTTCCACAAAGCTACTCAGCAGAGTCACGATTTGCATGTGATACAGTGTGTTTAAATACAGGTACCTGAATCTCAATGTACCTCTGCGTTTGCTTTGTTTTATATTGCCTAAAACAACAACAAAAAGTGCAACCAAGCCTCTTCTTACTTTAATTTCAAACATTGCCATGTCATGGCAGCTGCTTGGTCTTGACCATCACCACTTAGCTTTCGTGGTGATTCCTGGCTATGTTGATATGCCTTGTGGCTTAATTACAAAGGAAGCAGTGACTGCTTTAAAGAGAAGTTCATTTGAGGAATTCAGTGGTGAAAGGAGCCTGGCTTTTAGAAGCACTTGAAAGGAAACACCAGGTGCCAAGTGCTTTGGTCTAGAGGCTCTATTTTCCTGGCTGTGGGCAAAACATAGAAGGGCAGCCAAGAGAAAAGTCACACCACCTCTCAGCATCATTCTTTGCTCACTCCTTTACACTGAAGATTCTTTTTGGGTGAAAATTAGGTTCCCATCAGAGATAGGTGTTGCCAGAATTAGCAGCAAAAAAGCCTGGTCTTGTCATCAGAGGTTCATTAGCATAAAAAATGTCTCTGTAAGTGAGAATTGTGTCATCCGATGCTGTGCTCCATTGTCCCCAGTGCTGCTGTGCACAGGCAGAACAGTTCACCCACCCTTACTCCGGGATAATTCGCGCTCAGCTCATTGCAGTGATATGGGGAGAAAGCAGAAAGCAAGGGGTTGTGTAGGAAGAAAGTGCTAAAACTTTATGCAAATTGTACTTTACAAGCGTGAAAAACAACTAGATGGAAGCAAAAATCAAGATAAATAGAGGGAGGAGAATGGTTAATTACCTTGCACTTTGCAAGGACTGTGTTAGCCTCAGATAGGCTCTCCTCAGTGTGGGATAGATAATTCCCAACAATATCACCACAGTGCTTTTAGAAAGATAACACTGAAAAGGGAAACCAATTTTAGGGAAAACAATGTTATTTAAAAAGACAGAGATTTCACTGTATGGTCATTTTGAAGTGGGCAAATTAACAATTAAAAAGACTCTCATGTGCCATAATCTCTGATTGTTTTATTTTAATAGCTATCTCAGTAGAGAAGATTCTCTTCAGTAACTAGAGATCTCATTTCTGTTAATTTTGTGCAACTCTAAAGGAGTCACTGATGTTCATTTGTAACTTGCCACACACCCCCTCCACCATCATTGCTTCTTCTAAGAATATGTCTCTTGAAAGCACACTGATTATCAGTGGAATTTTTCTACTTACTTTAAGGTTTTGCAGTCCAAACTATAGCTGCTGACCAGTTAGAAAGTGGCCAGGAGAATTCATAACAAATATGACATCAGAAAACTACCTTTTCCCAACTGTGCACCACACCATCTCACCATTTGGAAGCACCAAGAAAGACAAAAATGCTTGGACAAATCTGCATCCAGACATCAACTTCAGGAGGAGAAATTTCAGCTTCTCTGACTCTCCAGTACAGCATTATTTGAGGACCTCGATGCATTTTCATAAAAAATCCTTTATGTGCTTGCATACTGCTTAAGCCTAAAGGAGCTGAAAGATGAAGTCAAACCTTTAGAGGTGTTAGCTGCTTCAGAAGACTCATGTGAGTATAGACCTAAGTGTTTGCAAGTGTTCACACATGAAATATGTAGTGGCATCAGAAATGGAACATCTGTTGCCAGAAGAGCACATTAACAGGTTAACATTAAAACATCCACCTTTTCTAATGGTGATACAAATTTCCACAAACCTTCTCCCATGACAGTGTTACAGCAGCAGAGATATTGGGAACAAGCCCTTGCTTTGCAGCAAAGGCAGCTCATCTAAAAAATATATGTGTTTCTGGAGAGTTAAAAGAAGGGGGAATCCCACAGCCTCTTAAAATAAATGCAGTAATGTACAGGTACATATACATACACAGAATAGAATACTGTTCATTTATGAACTTGACTACTGGTAGCAGAGACAACACAGAAACTGTTTTGAAACCAGTGGAAACGGGAAAGGTGGGTATGTGTCACATTCTGTTCAGAAATAGTCACCTTACCTCTGCAAAGAGCTAAATACATTAATCAGCAAAGGGTTAAAGGAATAACTGATCCATAGATCTTTCTAGGGTGGTTACATCTAACCCACACACACAATTTCGATTTTGGGGGACCTACACTTGCTTGTCACTTTGAAACCTGGCCTCTCTGCTCTGGCTTCTGTTATTAGCAGAATGCTAATTATCCTGCAGAAATGACACTGCAAGGCTCTGGGTATGCCTATGCTGTGACTTGGGGGCATGGGTTTCAATGCTTTAGACATTGCAAGTCAAAGTTTTATCTGAAACTTTATAACATGAAAAATTACTGTCTCCCCAGAAATAAATTATTTCTTATACATTTTTCATTTTATAATTTTTTGGGGTTGTCAAGTAAAACAATTTTTCACTTTTTCAGTTTCTGGACTTCTCTATTCCTTTTTGTTTCCACTTTTAATCCATAGGAGCAAGGAAAATGGGCAGATAAAACTAACATTTAAAAATACTTAAAAAGTGGTGAGAGAAGCAACTAATGAATACCCAAAAGCTACAACAAACCAGTTTAAATTTTCATTGTACATAATTTTAAGAAGATTTTTTTTTTTAAATATTTATATTATACACATTGCCTCTTTTTTGGTAGCTCTGATCATGGCATGTGTTCTCCAGACGACAAAAGCATTAAACCAGTGTTTCACTACAAAGCCTGTAACTGAGGACAGTTTCCTAGCAAACCTATTGAAGAGACAGTTTCCTAGCAATCCCATTGAAAGAAATGTTTTTTTCCATTCTGATCAAAAGGATGGAATCCATATGTCCACTGAAAAAATATATGTCCTTATGCACTCAAGGAAAATAAATCTATGTATATTTGGTCTTTTTTTGCCCTTTCATAATTTATTGTCAGAGAATCAGGAGCAGAGAAGAAATAAAATACAAAAAGTGTTAAGGATCACAAAATATTTTACAGAAGTGGATTGGAATAATCTTATTCCCTTCTACAAATGAGGTTCCTGAAGCAAAGACAAGAAAGGCAGTGCACTGGAGTCAGTGACTGTCCATGTTTCTTAATTCCTGACACTATTTGCAGTCCATTAAACCTCATCCACAGACAGTGTTCAGGACTGGGTGGAAGAAGCAGCCCTTGGGATTCTCCCAACTACGCCAGGAATGAGAACAAGTTATGTCTCCTGGGAAATTGCTTCTACTGGAAGAAGCCTTTCCAAGTTGGAAAGAACAGAAATATGATTGGAAATTTCACCCCAAACAAGAATAGCCAATAAATCTGACATTGTACCAGTCTTGGGTACTGTTTTTCTGGCCCTTGGAGCACAGGACAAGTCCCAGTGTCCATCTACCAAGACCTCAGTGCTGTAGTCAGATCCCCAAATAAGAGACAGTTTGCCTAAGACTTAAAAAACTGGCTGGCCTATAACCCAAATTTTTTTTTCAGAGAGACTTTGGTATCCTAATTCATATCTGGCAGCTCCAATTCTACAGTTCCACACCAAAAAGCAGCAGTCAGGAATCATTCTCCTGTTAATGAGAAATAGTTTGCAATTCCCCCAGAATGAGCCCAGCAGGAGGGCCAGGTATTATTAGCACCACCTGGCAGGCTAACTTTGTGTGCCTGCAAGTCCAAGAACAAGCAGTGATGCCAACACACTACCATTTTTCTAAAATGTGTGGCTCTGCAACTCTAGTGAGATCCCCTGCCTAGAGGGAAATAACTTTGGAGAAATAAGTGTTCTGGGAAACAGGGGAGCATGCCCCAATTCATTACATCCTAGTAGCTAAGACACTTCCTGATATTCAGCCTATTTATATTGTCTTCAGATACCCAAACTCATAGCATTACAGAATCACCTCTTCACAGGGGACATACAAATTACCCTCAAAGGAGAAGTCAGACTTGATCATCAGGTCATGCAAAGGTTTTGAAGCACTTTTTCCACCTCATTCAGGAATCCAGACACAACAGCCAGCTCTCAAGGACATTGCTTGGCTTTGAGATATGCCCTGAAGAGCTACAGTAGGTCCAGAAATCAATGAGTAGCTTGAACCGCATCATAAACACACTGTAGGCTTCTTTCACCTGTGACAGCTATATTGAGGATAATTTCATATTACTTAAGTGCTTCAGAACAATCATGTGTGAGAGGATGCAATAATGTGAGGTTTGTTTATACAAAACCACAGATCCCATCTCAGCATTGCTGGATACATAGCAACTTTTGCTCTTTGCTGATGAGTAAGGCTGCAAGCCAAGCAGATCTGCAGCTCCTAAAGCCACATGTGTTTGTGTATGTCAAGTAAACTGGAGGGAGTGATGGGTGGTGTCAGGAAGGTGTAGCAATCTCCAGCTTGCACTGGACACGAGGCAATTTTGGATAGCTCAGAAGAGGGGAGGAAAATGGGACACATTGAAGAGCAGAGCAATACCTTTCCCTAGTGTTTCCATCTTTCAAGTTCAACAGGGATTTCCCCTCTCTTCCTTGTGTGGGGTACCCTGGGAACCCAAGGTACAGCTGGCCACTTCAAGGCATGGCCCTTGGAAAAGTCAGCAGGATCTGATTAACTGAGCAAGAAAGGTGGAAGTGTGTGTGTCACCCGTGTTAACCTGCTCTTGTATTTATATCTCCTACATTCACCTAGCAGCAGGAAATCTCTTTTGCTACTATACAAAAGAAATTTCACTCTGCTTTGTGGTTTGTACAGCTTATAGTATGATGATCCTCCCTCATACAATCACAAAAATGCTCCTAAACTATATTGTTGTGTAGGATTCAAGGAACATTGTGATGTAGGGATATGAATGCCTGTGATACCCGATAGGAAGAGATATATATTTTTACATTTGTAGCATTATAAGGTACAATATGAGAATGATCTATCAGCGTGACCACTCACAGAGACTAGAACCTGAACAGGATTCCAGTAAGGCCTACAGCCCGCCCAAGGAATAGGTTTACAAAGGATACAATTTCAAATTTAACTTTAAAAATCCTACTATTTTTTTAATAAAGAAATTTGTCTCCATTCTTAGCTCTAGGTCAAAGGTTTTGTTTGAAATTTTGAAATTAAAGAGAGAATAACTAGATGAGGTAATGAAATTCACCTAATTACTCATTCAAAATGTTTCTGTGGCAAAAAGCTGCATCCATCATTCCTCAATGCAGCACTGCACACTAACCTGACAAGTATATGGTGCACACAGCAGTCCCTTATTGCTCAATTTCATTTCCCCACAGTGTCTGGTTAGCAAGCAATAGCCAGGAGATGCCATCCCCCTTAACTCAGTGTAAGTAGCAAAGCAAATTCTCCTCCCTTTATGTCTTGTTTTTTTAAGGCAAACTCCTTCAACTCCAATCAAACTAACTGTTCACAAGACACTTTGATCCCCAGCATGTACTCCCAACACATGCTGAATAATGCCAGATTTTGCTCCCATAAACAAATCCCAACAAGTGCCACTGTACTGTCTCCAGTCTTGTCTGGCAGTAGTCAGCCCAGGCAGGATCTGAGAGAGTCATTTCACTTCACACACAGCTCTCAGTGAATGCCACCATCTGCTTTTAGGTGGTTAAACAACCTCTACATTGGGTCTGAAAATATCCATCAAATCCTGCAGCTTCTGACACGGGATAATTTCAGCTTTCTGTCACACCAGCCTTGGCCAACTGTGATAGACTTACACGAGTGGGAAAGGGAAGAGGTCTGATCTGTGGTGGTTTCCTTCAGAAGGGCTCAGGGCCAATGATCCTTCTGCACTCCAGGCCCCATGAACAGACCCTCATTCTCTAAATTGCACTAACAGTGTAAGGGAGCACATGGTGACCTGGGCCATTCCATCTATCCAAGTCTGCAAAAAAATGCAAGGAGAAAGGTAGGGCAGGGAATATTTTAACCTACATTCAGCTTCGTCTCTCTTCTTCAGCCTATAGCCTGAAAATTCCATCCAGCCCATGGAGAAACTGATGCAGAACAGCAAAGACATTCAAAATATTAATTCCTCTATATCCAAAAATAAAATACTGATGACAGTTGGTTATCCTACACAAGAACAAGAGATGATACAGGCACAGTAACTCTGACATCATTTTTCAGTATTACTGAGGAGTGATTATTCTCCAGATTAAGAAATCACATATGTCCAAAACTAGGCTACTGCACCAATCTTTAGACTTTTTAGATCAGATTGGTGTTCTAAACACACTCATTTTCTAACTTTTTGCCACAGACAGGTGACAATAATTGCATGATCATAGTTACAACCCAGATGTGGTTGTTTATAGTATTTTTCAGCCTATGCAAGGCATCAGCTTTATCCCAGAAGAGCTGCAGAAACTAGGACTGGCTTCTTCGCAGGAATTTAGAGGGTATAAATATCCACAGGCAACAGGTATTTATTTCTATGCCTGCAGGTAAAAACAAGTGGTAATAGTAATTGCAAAGCAATACATTTCTAATTGCAATAGATCATACCCTTCAAGGCTAGACTTCGAGATTAGTTTCTGAGTCCTGAAGCATACTAAACAGCTCTTCTAGCAAGATGCAGTATGCTTTCAGCAACATAAAAGAAGGAAGTATACAATACCTGGTTAGAAACACACACACATGAAAATGAGTTTAATACTTCCACATACCAGCTATAGAAACTTGCTCAAATAAAATCCATGTGAAGAAAAATGTGTTATTTGTTTCAAATGTTGCTGACTGTATGGCATTGCCCCTCTATTTCATGACCAGGCATGGGATAGAATTGGCCTCCTGACACAATGGTGCACAGAGAAACAGCCACAGCACAGGTGCTGCCCTGCTCAGTCATCACACACAGACTTTGCTGACAGCTGTACAATGGCCAGAGCCTGCTGCCAGCCAGAGCTCAGATCAGACTGCAAGTGTTCACTCACTAAGCCAGGGCCACTTGTACTCTCCATGGACCACTCCTGGAAAAAAATATAGACCTGAAGTATAATTAATAACTTGCGCAATCTGCTTTTGTGTTTTGTAAAGGTTATGAAATAAGCAGTTCTTTTCTGAAAACTCCAGGAGAAAGACTCCTTAAGAATCTATTTATTTATTCAGCTTTATCCTACAACTGCATGCCTTATATACTTTATTAGGACTTTCACCAAGGCTGTCATTTGAGATTCTCATTTAAGTACTTCTCAGAATTAAAAAACAGAATCCTCCTTCTCTTGTATTTACATCCTTCCATTTTGTCCCTTATTCAAGTGCTTATTAAGCCAGCTTAGCTGATATTTTTGTCTACTTTTGTTTTTTTGCTGCACTCCTTCAAACTTTTTTTCTGAAGAACTCATTGTCTAGAAAACTGGGACCTTGCAGCAACAATTAACTATGAGAAAAGCATGACTCAAACCCAAAATACTTTATTTTAAAGGATGGGCCTAGTACCACATTACGTCCTTGCATTCTGTAACATCAGACAGTGCCTCACATGGTGGGAACGTCCTGAGGTACTGGGCATTTTTCAAGAGCATGAATGGTGAATCACAGCAAACTTAGGCAGAGCCAGAACACAGCTTAGCTGACAGGACAAAAAGAAAATCAACTGATGTGTAACTCCCAGGAAGCACTGACAGATTGGACTCAAGGGAGAAGGAGGAAAAGATAGTAATAGAGACTAAAGTGTTTTTACTGCCCTACTGGCTTCTGTCTTCACCCTCTCCTGGACTTGCCCTGATGCCTCGTGTTCCACCCTCATCCTGTTGGCTCACACCCTCTTGTTGCACACCACTGCAGCCCCTTGCTGGCTCCTCTGCCTCTAAAGACAAGTTGAACCCAATGCAACAAATCGGCAAAAGAGTTTGAGCTAAGGTGTGCACGTGCACACATACGTAGGTCTGACACACCTTTCCCACCTTGGATGCCTCCAAGATAAGGCCAGTCCCTGTTGCAGGACTCAAGGCCAAGGGCATGTCCCTGCACAGGGGAATGAGCAAGGCTAAGCCATCCTGGTCCCTTCCAACTGCATGAACAGGGCAGACTATCTCCAATGAAAATGTTTCCATATTCATGCATGCACTTCTTAGAGGTTCAATTTTCTATGGAAAGCACACACCCATCACAAATAATAAAGCACTTTTGCAAAAATCCATTTTTCTGTAACATGGCAGATTTTCACTCAGACCTACTCAGATCTTATTGACAAATCTCAGACCAGGCTTTCACTCATTCCTTCAGGCTGTATCCATTTACCCTGTGGAATCAGTGTCAGTGCACCCTCACATCAACCATACTGCTCTTCTCTGGACCTGGCCCTGCTGTGTGCTCTGGCCAATGTGCATGTAGGGCATCTCAGCAGCTTCCAGACTTCCCAGGGGAACTTTGATGGGAAAATAAGTGTTCTTTAGCTTACTGGAGACTTCCAAAGATGTGAAGGGGGGAAATTGGAGGAAAAGCAGACACCAAAACTTTCAGCATGTTGGATTGGCCCAAGGCAGACAGGAGCCTCCCTTTGATGCTGTCTCTCACAGTTCCCTTCTGGACAAAATGTCCAGTACACAGATGGACAAAAACATCATACAATAATTGAGCAACTGGCTCACCAGTCTGGCACAAAGGGTTGTAGAGAATGGGGTGACTGGTGACCTGTCACCAGTGGGGCTCCACATCAAGCCTCCACTCTCAGCCCTGTGCTCTTCAATGTCTTCACAAACAACTTGAACACAGGACCGGAAGGGATACAGAGCAAGTTCCCAGCTGATACAAAACTGGGAGGAGCTGCTGACTCCCTTGAGGACAGGAAGGCCCTGCAGAGACCTAAACAAATTAGGGGGCTTGCAATCACCAATCATATGAAGCTCAACTTGGGAACAGTGTCAGATTCTGTGCCGGTGACAGGGCAACCCTGGGCATAGGTACAGGCTGGGGAATGAGAGGCTGGAGAGCAGTACCATGGAAAGGGACCTGGTGGTCCTGGTTGATGGCAAGTTGAACATGAGTCAGCAGTGCCCTGGCAGCCAGGAGGGCCAGTCCTGTCCTGGGGGCATCAGGGACAGCATCACAGCCAGGCAAGGGAGGGGATTGTCCTGCTCTGCTCTGAGCTGGGGCAGCCTCACCTCCAGTGCTGGGGGCAGCTGAGTGCCACAATATAAAAAAGAGGAGTATAAAGCTATCAGAATGCATCCAAAGGAGTGCCAAGAAGATGGTGAAGGGCCTTGAGGAGAAGCTGCATGAGGAGTGGCTGGGGTCACTTGGTCTGTTGAGCCTGGAGGAGACTGAAGAGAGACCTCATCTAAGTTACAACTTCCTCAGGAGGGGAAGAGGAGGGGCAGCCACTGATGTCACATGAGCAGTGACAGGACCTGAGGGAATGGCCTGAAACTGAGTCAGGGGAGGTTTAGGCTGGATATTAGAACAAGATTCTTCACTCACAGGGTGGTTGGGCAGTGAACAGGCTCCCTGGGGAAGGGGTCACAGCACCAGTCCTGGTAGGGTTAAGAAATGTTTGGACAGTGCTCTGAGGCACATGGTGTGACACTTGGGGGTGGTGCTGTGCAGAGCCAGGAACTGGATTGTATGTTCCTTTTGGTCCTTTCTAACTCAGCATATTTTGTGATTCCCTCAGGAATTACCTCCACAACAAGTGGCAGCAGATCCCAGCTTGAGCAGCATCCATTGTCACCATGGGGCAGACATGTACTCCCTCCTTCTTCTTCTCCACATCCACTTGGGTAGTGGGCATTACTTTTTCCTCACTCACCATGGCAATTTGCAGATAATAAATTATACTCAGAAGGGCCTATAAAATACAAGCAAAGCCAAATAAGAAACATGGCTCAGAAATTTATCTTAAAAAAAAAAAAAAAAAAAAAAAAAAAAAGAAAGGAAAGAAAACAAACAAACTGCTATGAAGGCTATGGAATTAAAACAATGTCTTTCCCCAGGTTCGTGCTGAGCTCTAGGTGCATGCAACATTTCATGCAAATCAGATGTAATTTACTGTGTGATTTTTTTCTTCAATAAAAAAGTGAGAATATGGAGAACAATAATTTTCCTACATTTTAGCTACACATTCCTCCATAAATAGCATAACTATTATAATGACTTCTCACACGAGCTTGTAGAGTGATTGCCTCTGTGTGAAACTCAGGCAGATCATTTCTTTATTGTGCTCAGGATGCCTTGAAGCTCAGTTATGAGGGTCTGTGTGTATGTGCACAAATACACAAGCACTTGTATACTAGAGATAGCACTATAGACAAGTATGAGTACAGCATGTGGTATATGCTGTACAATCTGTGTCCATGTTTATGTGCCTGTGTGTATCAACCATTTGATTCTCACTGCTCCTCTTGTTCAGAACCACCATATTCCCTCATTTAATGTGGCACTGAACCAGCTCCTGGTTACAAACATGGGGCTACGGTTACCACAGGCTTCCCAAAAATAAAGACTTTTCCCAGTGCAAATAAGAGAGATTTCATCAGTTGCTATGTGGGCACATAGGATTTGTCAGATATAAAATTCATCTGAAATTAGCAATACATGGCAAGTAAATATAATAATGTCAACATAACATGCAGTGCTGTTGCTAACCAAAGCCATTGCAAGGCATAATTCATTTCCCATTCTTCCTAATATCTCAAACATGAGAGGCAACAAAGTGGTCAGCATGATGAGTCCTTCAGTTGAAAAAAGCCTGATTATCAGTCACTTCTTGAGGTATAAAAAAGGTATTGCAGACATGGCATTTCACTTCCAAGGTGAAAAGCAGAATATTAATTCTTTTTTTCTCAAAAGCATTTTATTCAAATTACTGGTTTTTATTAAAAAAATTAACTGGGAAAAGTTAAATTGAATAAGCAATTTTTGGGGAGAAACACTTGTGTGAATATTTCCTAGAAGAAACCTTACCTATAATGTTAGAAAAACAGATACAAAATAGAACAATATGCAAGGTTCTGAAATGCTTATTCCATCTCTAAAATGGACTTGTAAGTTTAGACACACACTCACATATACACAAGGTGTATGAGTGACAATTTTTATAATAAGCCTGCTTGGAATATAGAAGTGAGAAAAATAGTGGATAAATTACAGTGAGATTTTGATATTATTATATATTAAAGTATTTTATTACAAATACTTCTGTGGCACTTACTTAGAAAACCCAGGTTGGGTGTAAGGTTTGGGAGGGGGAAGTTATTTTGGTAAAGTAGAGCAGCTATTTTCCCAGCTGAATAGTAATGGGAGAATAATAAATTCTTGATTGCATTTTCTTGCTTTTTTGACATTGTGTTTTAGATTTGTCATTTGTATATATTAATACATAATCAGCTTTGCAATAAATTCTGTTTGTGAAACCATTTCCTGATGGTCTTGATAGATTTGTACATAGAAACAGAAAGGCAGGCATCAATAAGACAGGCTTATTCAAGATGTAAAAATGAAAAACCTAATAAAAAATACTGGGTTTATTTGTAAGTTTAGCAAAAAAAACAGAATGAATTTCAAGTTAAACAAGGGACATGAAACATAAAGCTCCCAACTAACGTTTGCTCTGAACCCAGTATTTCAGTTTAATAAAAAAGAGAACATGCTCAGACAATGAAAAAATACTGATAATGACATTTTCCATCTGGGAAAAGGAGGATAATGTCAAAGAGTCACTGTTGTGCCAGGTCTGCTAAAACTTGATGCATCCAACTCACAGGTAAGAGGCACACAGAAACAGTGTGTCCTTTCAATGATGAGCATGACTTTTCCACCCTTCACTCATCATCATTCCAACAAGTAACGCAAGTTTGCCCCCTTGCCCAAGGATGCCCACTCTGGCCAAAATATTCATGATTTCAGACTTGCAGACATCTGGTCTTCTCCACATCCCCATAAAATTGTATATCTTTACTGGAATCTTGAGGAAACCCATCCAGATAAAATTAAGACTTCAAGCCACGGCTTAAGAAAGTGATGTCTGCAGGAAGCCTAAATAAGTAGCTTCAAATAGACATGTACCTTTTAATTGACTGAAGTAAAAATGAATCTCATCCTAAATTCTCAGTCCCTCACCAAGAACAATCATGCAGCCTCTGGAGACCTATTAAGGTGCTATGAGGTCCTCAAAACCTGGGACCTTGGCATCTCCCCCCAGGAGCTGATGGCTCCACAGTTCTCAAGGATGAGGAATCTGTCTGCCACTCCCCTGCACCCAACAGGTCAGCACTCCTCCTCTGCTTTCTTATTCTCCCAAACTGTTTTGAGCTCAAAAGCAGAGGAGGGGATACTACCCTGGTTTGAGTCTGGGGCGAATGCACAAAGCATGAGCCATTTTCCCCTTTGCAGAATTCTCTGCCAACCTACTTGGCATGATACCTCTCTGAACAGGGCAAGCCTTTCACTGCCAGGAGCTGAGTCAGCTTTTCTATCATTCACACATTTTGCAAACAGATGAAGATTTTCTTCACTAGCTTTTCCATTTGAAATTTTTCACAAAATGATTTTTTATATGCAGTGCCTGTGAAAAGATTTTGTTGCGTGTGTTAAAAATTTGGAATTCTAGCTCTTGCAATAGCATATCCTGCACACTGCATTTTCCTAGCTTGATTGGAGCAGTATGACTGTGAATTGTATTATCCTTGACAAGGGCCAAGTCAGGATCTGTTTCCTGCCAATAATTGACAGTGTGAACTGGAAATTCACTATTTTGTTGGAACATTAATGCCAGCAAATTGGTTTACAGGTGTATTGCTGTTTTTCAAACCCTCTGGTAATGAGGAACATATTAAACATCTAGACTGATTTATAGGAAATGAACCCAGAACAGGTGCTGCTACCTCAGCCCAGGCTTATTTGCTAACAGAATATGAATAGAAATGTTTTATACCAAACTTGAACATCATATATGACAGGATACCTCAGTCTATCTTTCTCTACACAAATGGTTTTTCTTATGAAGCAATTTCTAGGTTTCAGGCTGAACTCTTTGTTTTCTGGAACAAAAAAAAAAAATCAATTTGGGGGCTCCAATAGCTAGTAGACATTTTTATGATACCTACAATGCAAGTATGTATTCAGAGAGATTTTTCAGCACTACTGGAGTAGCAGTAAACAACTTCTTTACTGCCTGATAATGCAGAGATGCTTACTTTCATCAAAATAAATCTTGAACAGGTTTCAGTACTTCTCTGAAATGAGAGGTTCAGGGACTGGGACAGGAAGACCTTGGAAGGCAATGATACCTTATTGATTTACTTAGGTAACTATTTTCTTGGCAGTACTTAGCATGGGTGCAAAACACCTATTATGTGCTGACTGTAATTTTTTATAGCCTTCATTTAAGATGATGAAGTGGTTATTCCATGCTTGGTAGGACTTTGTATGTTTTGCAAGGCACAATCCTGCTTTCCAACGTCTGCACAAGCCCTGTGAGCATTCAGCCACAGATTTTTTGCTGTCTTTCAGAATGCCTTGTGTTTGAGGTCTTATCTCTACACACCTCAAAAAGCACCTACCCCATTTGTTTGCCCACATGAAAAGATATCTCCATTCCACTCACTATGTTTACAATTAGGAATAATAATATATCCTCTGTATTATAGTCAGTAAAAAATAAATTCCTCCATTTTTCTTCTCACAGTTGATACAGGCTCCACTTATTCTCTTTTAAAATCCCAATAAATCACAAAGACGGGATTTGGGAAATTACCTATTTGCAGCAGACATCAAAAAGCCTTCTTTATCTTCTTTTTTGTCAAGGAGTTATCCAGAAGGAAAAACTAGCATATGTCCAGGTAGTAAAAAGTCTTGGAAATCACAAACTTTAATTTTGCAGAAGGTCTGCCAAAGCTTCTTTAAATAAATAATTATTGTGCCCCAAAAACCAGTGTCACTATACCACACAGACACCTTTCAGCCAGGTATCCCTCTCTGTGCTGCTTCCCTGACCTCCCCAAGGTTGGAAAGGATCACCAATGGAGCAAACTGTTAATCTGCTGTAAATTTGCCATCCTGACTGATCTACATGATAAATTGAATCCCCTGCAAGTCCTTTCCATTGGTACAAAAGAAGCATCATTTGTACAAAAAGAGAACCATGAGTTGTCACCTTCTGGAGCTGAGGGCAGTCTCAGATTATGCTACAGGAGCAAGAGGAAACCAGGATGCATTTTTCATTTCCCAGGACTTTGGAATCTTCCCCTGCTTGTACCAGAAGAATGCTGTTGTACAAGTGAAGTAAACAAATCCAAGGGATACAGAAATCCCTCCTTTGTAAAAAAGGGTCCATCACCCCACCTCTGTGAACTTTCTGAAGTCCAGGTTCAACACACAAAATTTAAAAGCATTATTTATTGTCAAGAGCTAAAGGAGTAAGCCAGGTGCTCATCAGCACCAGCACATCATCTTTGTCTCCTCATCACTGTTTAGAGGGGTACCTACAAGGTACTGGCTGTTCCAGTTAAGGGCTTTTTGTCTGGACCTGACCAAACTTCAGCTAAGGTCAGTCAGGACTGGGACCTTTTTGCATTGTCTCTCTGTCTTTGACCACCAATTCCACCACGAAGCTGAGAAAGCTTTTGAAGAAACCTGCTGCATCTCCACTAAAGAAGATTTTGAAGAGGTCATGGATTAGCTCAGATCATCACTTTTAGCTCTATGACGGAATATATTTACAATACAGAAAAAGGGGGAACAAATAAAGAAATCAAGATATGGATTAAACATTTGGCTGGAAGATAGCATCAAGATTAAATTTTGCTCTCTGGTTTTCCCGGATCTCACCATAAGTCCACTTATGGTGAGATCAGGGAAAATACAAGATACCTAATAGCAAGTTAGGTGAGAAGTCAGTAAGCATCGTACTATGCAAGTCTTACACAGAAAGATTAAATACTTGATTAACTGATTCTGACAACCTGGCACACTGCAAAAGAAAAATTAACGTATATCCTACAAACTCCAGAAATTACAGTGTATTAAACCAGATTTTTTTTTTAATTATAACTGTAAAAATAATTTGAGAGTATAATCATTACGAACAAGATGACAGAATTATTAGCAAGCCAGGAAAAAGAGAACTAGTTAGTAGATACCATCATTACACACTCAGATGCTAGTAGTGGCTTCTTGAAATTACAGCTGACGGCACAAGGTTGAAGCTAGTGTTTCGGATAAATGTAAGTACTAATGCACAGAGAAGTTTTCCTACAGACTCACTTCATGCTTCTATTAAACCACAGCAGCCTGCCACCAAAAGTGCCCATCTTTGGGCCACAGGGAGCTGCCTGGTGAGGCTGCCCTAAATGAGCCAGCTGTCCAGCCTTGCTCCCTGGGAACAAGGAGAACCCACTTGCACGTGTTTTGTGGCACTGCAGAGGTAGCAGACAAATTTGGTTTTTTTGTCCAAAGCACAGATTCGGGGCTTTCATGTCCTCTGAACTCTCTCAGCTATGTGAAGCATCTGAAATCTTTCCCTCCTCCTCATCTGTGAGAGGTGACAGAGAGCCAAAACCCTGCCATTCCCCAGGGTGATGGGACTCAGCATGACACCTCCAGACCTGGAAGTCATCTATTCCTCCTGCAGAGATTATCTGCCCTCATGTAGTTAACGAGTTAATACTAACCATATGGTTGATTACAGCAATTATTGCAAACACAATGTCTAATGAAGGCAAAAGTATGGTAAAATAATTAGACTTAATTATGACATTCACATTTGAAATTATGTGTCACTTACCCTGCATGAAAGATGAAAAATTCCTCCTGAAATGGAGTAAATTTAAGCTTCCTCTGCATTCCCCAAAGCCAGGATTCCTGCAGCATTGGAGGAAACAGGGGGATGTGTTTATGAATTCCCAAAAGTTGAGACTACATAAGGCACCCAGCCTTTTGTTTTTTTTGGCCCATCCACAGCCTTTTGTTTTCGTGGGTAACTTTCCCTCTGCACCCAGTGCTCTCATAAGTGGGTGGGAAGCTTCAGAGGGGTCAGAAAGGCAATAAGATCCTGGAAAAATTCCCAAGATCCTCCAGTCCCCCTGTTATTTCACACATTTGAACATAGTTCCTCACACGAGCATAGCTCAGTAGGCTCTCCTAGTCATCCTTCTAATGGCAAGCACAACCCAGAGTTTTTGAAGCCCCATCTTCCACTACTTGAAGAGCTCTTCCTTCTCCTTTGCTTCCCTAAGCAGTAGCCTGTGGCCTGAGTCAATTTTAATTTATGAAGAGCAGTCTCATTTTGGAAGTTTGTAACACATACTTGCACATAAAATATTGGCTGCAGTGGGAGAGGGGAATTTCGGGTTGGTGCATTTGTCACAGTGCTCAAAATTCCGGCTGTATTGATTTGCTCAATTCGTTTTACAGTGCTATTTTCATTAGCTAATCCTGGGGAGTTCACTGCCCTGTATCTATTAAGTACACACTCACACACACACACATTCAGAGTGGGGGAGGACAGATTTCATTAAAAAGCACCACAGACAGGAAGGTATCCAAGTCACTTCCAATACATTATATTAGCTCAAGTGGAGGTTTTCCTTAGAGTTCACAGAGTTCATGGTTACAGCTTTTCTTTTGATGGCCTGAGTCATGCGCTCCAGAATGTGCTTCATGATCACTGCCTGCTAGCTGGGAAATATTTATGCTATGTGGATTAAACTCCAGAATGAAAATTATTTTGACAAAATACACAGTAAGAGAGCACTTGGTCTGCTTTTCTTCATGTCAATATGAAAGTGCTTTTCATGCAGCCTCTTACTTTATTCACTGTAACAGCTCAATGGGAACCTGCAAGGTTAATCAAGAACCTGTGTATGAACTGATGCTATTCACATAATTTGAAGCCATTTTTTCTGCATAAAGTCACCAATTGTAATTTACAAATGGCTCCTGTAGTGTTTTGTCATCCCTGAGAACATGTGCAGGCACACAGCGCATTTTAGGAATGAAAATAATCTAATTTGAAACCAAAACTTCTTGGTGCATACCTAGCAGGCTCTGGAGCCCATTTCTGTGCTTATCCACCACTCTCCCCTACCACGAGCAACATTGACAGCTTGCAAAGCACCCGGTCTGCTACAACACCAGCAGCAGAGCTGGACTGTGGGCAACCATGTCCAGACCACACAGACTCTCTGGCCAGCACCAGTTTGTTCCCTGCCCATGCTCTGGTTCCCTCCTTGCCTGAGCCCAGCCAGTGAAGAACAGCTACGACACCTTTCCGGGGCTGTTGGTGTGTCTCATGCCTGTAAACTCTCACTGGGGAGAAAAAATAGGCAGGATTGGAAACTACAGCAATATATATACACCAGTGGGAGCCATCCTCCATTGCAAAGTAAATTCCAGGCAGCAGTCAGTGCTACCAGTGAATCATGTAATGACAGTGTCCGGAGGAAAACTTGCCAGTTGTTCCATGTGACAAATCACACCCTTTGGAAACTCCTTGCATTCCCAAAAGGTGAAAGAGTTTTTCTCTTTCTAGGTGACCTCAGGTGAAAAAATCATTCATTCAAGAAAGGCACAAAGACAAATCAGGAGATTTTCAAGTCCTGCTCAGGCAACTGTGTACAGGAAGTATCTGCTTATAGGATCTGTGTTACTATAGCTGGAGTCAGTGAACTTAATTGTCATTGTAAAGGAGCGATATTTTCCAGCAACTCAGAGGCAGGAGTTTTGGTGCTCTGGAGGTTTTTGGTTTTGTTTTGTTTTATGTTTACTCCTTATATAGAAAAATATGGTACAGTCTATTCACAATACTCACTGGGAAACACAGACTTTTTAACCATTCATAATATTTGGCAAGATTCTTCATTCTTACAAAATCTGCATTTACCTAGGGTAGTTTTCAGACCATTTACAACCTGAGGTTGGAGTCTCAGAAAACTACTATAGGGCAGGAAGGAATGAAGATGCATAGGCTCCCTAACAGCCAAGATTCTGAATTACATCACTGTTCCATAAATATAGTCATTTTATTCATGTTCATTCCTGAAAGAATTTACTGCACCGAGGATGTCATCTTGACTATGTATCTTAGAATTGATCATTTCCCCAATTAAGCTGTTCAGGCCTCAGACTTAAAGAGCTGTCACAGCTGCTGGAAGATGATTTATCTCCTGATGACGGGCAGAGCTCCTGACCAAAAATTATTAATGACAGAGCTTCTTTTTTTGAAATAACCTTAACCCAAGCATATATCTTCTTAGTCACATTAATATCTGAACACATACCCCCAATACTTAGCCAGGTATTAAATGGATGTAAAATCCTAAACCTTAGTCTTTTAATACAGAGCCTTTCAAATGAAGAATAAGAGATTAATCCAGCCCTATTCTGCGCCAGGCTGTACAGCTACTGCTGCTGTTTCATGGGAAATGCAGGCTCTGAACAGTGCTTTGTTTCACATCACTCTGCTATCTTCCACAATGGAACTTCTCTGGGCTGGTCTGGCAAAGGATTCTCCCCAACAGAAAAAGGCTCAAAGATGAAACATGACATGTATTTGTTCACCAGTTCAGGTCAATTCTTTCTGTGTAAGTCTCCTCTCTGGTTTCACACCACTGCCATGGAAGTTACTGAAGAGTTTTGCCATTGGTATATGCGAGGCAAGAAACAGGCCCTTCATCAGCTTGGCTTTGTGACCGCTGCTACAGCAGTAGGAGCCCATTGCTGCCCTAGATGAGATTACTTTATTACATTTAATAGCTTAGCAAATTGTAACATAAAAAAAATTGAATGGACATTGTTTGTGGGGATTGTTGTGTACACAATATGGCTCAGGTCTGTGCAAAGGCTTGAACAGCAGCATCCTGATATGGTTGACTTCTCCTGTACCATGAATGCTTGAAAGGATACAGGCACAAATTCAACCCAAATTTTCCATAATTTTAACAGCCATAAAATCTTTTGCACCTCAAAAACCACCCTCACAAATGCCAGTGAGCATGAGATAATTCACACACTCAGATGAGCAGTTCTATTATATTCCAGATATATGTAAAAACTTCCATTTAAACTTTTGTTTTAATTAGTTCAAGAATTCATTCAAATGTTTAAAAGTTTTAAACAGCTATGCATCTTTCTTATTATTCAGTTCCCTTATTATTCATTTTCAAAGGGCCCTCTGACACCTATCAAATCTGATAGACGGAGCAGGGATTTCTCTCAGGCGAGTGTAAATCTTACACCACTTCCCACATGATATTACTTTCCACATGTCTGATGGCTCTGGAAACAAGTAATCAAATTAATAGGACTATTTAACTTTCATTCATATCTTAGCTGCCACCATAAATTTTCAACCATCAGAAGACAGTAAAATGTTAGTTTTGCTTTATTTGGAGAAGATATTCATTTTCACAACTTCTGCCTTATTAAACCCTGCAACTTATTTCTTGGGTAAGACAGTATGATTCACACTGACAGCAGCTTCAATAACCACTCCAAACTTTTGCTATTTACATTTGGTTTTTTAAACAGGTCATATTCCCAGCATTAAAAGTTTATGATGATTTAATAGGGAGACTGTAAATATAATCTACCTTGGTCTGAAAACTTCAGTAGCTAAAAAAAATACAGTGGAAACCAATTTCAGCAACACAATTCCTCAGCTGACCTACTGAGCTCCTCTTCAGCATTATTCATTCCTGGGAACATATCAAAACTGTCCTCAGCTCACTTGTCACTGCCTACTGCAGCAGCTTCAATACATCACTATTCTTCTGCAAAATGCTCAGTAGCCTCAGCCCAGGATATGTAATGGATCACGCCACTTTTTGGGACAAGTTTCGCTCATCTGTGGCTCAATGGAAATAGCACAGAGACCTGCTGGTCCAGGGCCAAGGAAATAAGGGCATGATGAGAGCAATGCATAAGTCATCAACTATATAAATATATGAGGTTTTGCTACTCAGACAAGGTGTAGTCATAGCCTGCCTGTGTGTTCTGAGCACATCTCAATTGCAGACTGAAACTTCTTAAATTAAACCATCATGAATCATTACCACTTTTTCTCCACCGCCCATTGCCAGTATCAGCTCCTAACACATTTCAGTCAAATAATATTAAGCATTTTCCCCTTCAGCCTCCATCCACACATGAAACCTTTCACTTAAGAGGAAGTGTAGAAGAAAGTGTGTGAGAGTTGCTATCATCAATGTGACTTGAGTGGACAGCAATTGAAGACCACAGTAGTTCTGTGTGACACACACAGCAGCATGAACGAAACAGCAACTCACCAGTTTTAAGCAAATATCGCAAAGAATTTAAAGCAGGTATTTCGTGAGGACACTGCATAGTGACTAAATAGATCAAAACTCACCACTCAGAGTTGAAAACTGCTTGAGCTGTTCTGCATTCTGTTGTAATAACTGTTTGCAAAAGGATTCTCAGTCTTGTGACATGACAGTTCGGCATTTGCAGCTTAAAACTACATTGGACATTTTACAGATTTATCATATGGCAAATTCAAGCTTGGTTGGCTAACCCTAATCATCTTACTTCTTTCAGAATTATTGCTTCCCAGGCTTCTTCTTCCTCTTGGAGATACGTGTTTCAGATTCTTTTCCTTCAGATTTATTATCCTGTAGTTTTCCAAGATGAATCTTAGATTCTATAAAAACGCTCGCCTACCTTTGTAATCTCTTTAGGTCTCTTTTTATTATCTCATTTTCTCTCTATTCTTTCTAATTCAATATCCACTGAATTTTGTAATCACATTCTTCTCACTTTTTTCTTTTAGATCATTAATGATGGCACTTAATACAACCTCTCTTACACCACTCCTAAAGTACTGCATGATGATTATAATGCTTAGCTTTTAAAAAGCACAATCTATCCATAACTCAAAAAGCATTTAATATGTCAGGAAATTGCTGTTAGCCCATATTACAACCAAAGATGCAAACGATGCAAGTGCTCACGAAAGCTGCATCTCTATGTTTCGTCTGCAGGCAAAGCACGAAGAGATATAAACTCCCCTGTTTAGCCTTCTCTGGAGCCTGTTTTGGAATGTCTAAATGAACTTTCTATTTTGAACAATCCTTCAGAGTACCCCAACACCTCTACACATAAGATGAAACAAATAGTAAGATAATATTTCCAATAGCTTTCAAAAAAAAAAAAAAAAAAAACCAACAAAAATGTAAAGAAGAAACAAAACAAACAAACAAAAAAAGTCAATAGATCCAAAAATCCTGATTATCACTGTCCAGTGGTTGGGCTATTGACTGTTCAAAGTTAGGGGCAGTCTCATAAGTAGCTGTGATGTATTATAGATATTTTTCAAAGGTGGAAGGAGTTTTGTCTCACTTTCTTTGGCCAAATTTCTGTCTGAATGATTAGATTCTGAATGCCTAAAGTGTTAAAGGCTTTATTTGGGTAAGATACTAGTTTATTGCCAAAAAATTACAATGTAATTTTTTTTCACCGTTAAGCAGTTGCCATTATCCATGTGAAAGCTCTATGTTGCTGATTGATGAAATAAATCATTACCTCATACTTCTATCACCATATTATAGAGATGGTGTCCATGCTACCAACAGCAAGACCATAGGATAATTTTGTCATTTACTTCATTTAACATGACCCATGCCTACAGTCTCCTTGTCAGGAAGTTACTTTGCCACCCCAAGCCTACAGGGAGTTGCAAACATGCGGGAGCTCCTGCACATTTAGCCAAACCCTGTGCAAACACATTAAGATTAGATGAAGGAGTTTTCGTTCTCTGCTACGTTTTAATTAGGTAAAAATCTGCAGGGAACAAAGCTGAGCAGAAACCTCTCATGGCAGAGCCATGGCTAGACCACAGGCTCCATACACCTCTTTCACTCTGTAAAAACCTAGACAACCAGTTCCCACTTGCAAGAGTACAACATGGGACTAGGGGATTATCCGTCACAATTCAAACGCAATTCTCTGATAATGGTAACTGTGTTCCACTGTTAGAAGTGATAGACTTACATAATTAGCTGCAAGTGCTATTTCTGTGTGTGTAAAATCTTTTAATTATTTCCTTTTTAATTATTCTAAATTACCTAATAACTCTTTGGCAGAGAGGGATGTATGGGAGGGAGGTAGTGCAAAGCCCACCATCATTATGAAAGCTTTTCAAGAGCTCCATTATATGCTGTGAGCAACTGACTCTTTGTAGCATGAGTCACCCACAAAGTCTTGAGCCATCAAGTAATTAAGGTTCTTTAATACAGAGTGGGAGGGAAGGAAGTAATGCCATTTGTCGTTATGATCAGTCACATTCCTACAAGTATATATCATAACTGTTTTATAAATGGATTATTAGCAAATCAGATTACAGCACTAATTTCTCCCAGTATTTCCTTTGCCCATGTGCTGTGGACTCATCCACTCCCCAGTTATCACTACTCTTCCATCTGCTTTCCCCCCTCCCTTTGCTATCTTACACACACACACAATCACTTATGTAAACTCACCCAGGACTGGAAGAACTCGACAATAACTGTTATTAGCACTTCAAATTAAAGAATATTGCTGGTTCTCACTGGAAATCTTTCTGAATGGATACCTGCATGGCAACCTCAGCACAACATGATGGTTGTCACCCAGTTTGGAGCAGAACTGTGAAAGAGGAATTCACAACACAAAGCCATCTCCATGCCGGCAAGCAATCTCAGAAGAAAAGACAAGAATTGGCAGGCCTGAAAAGAAAACTACCTTTCTCACCTTTACTGGAAAAAACAGGGCTGTTAGGTAAGACATGTTAGATAACTTTTTTTTTTCCTTTTTAATGAAGACTAAGCCCAAGAGAGCTAGATTGTTCCAGGAAAAAAATCAAGGACAGGACGAAGTTAAAAAAGAGCTGATGAAAGGAGCAAAGTGGAGGGGTAGGAATTAAACTAAAAGGAAAACATAGGTGGACTCATAGGTCATATTTGCTACATACACTCAGTGAAATCTGCTATAATTTTAAAGAACTCCCACAGGATTTAGCAGCCCCAAGGAAGTGTAATCATTGTGCCAGCTGTGAGTTTTCACAAAAAGAACAGAGATTCAGATGTTTCTGTTTTGCTGTTTTGCTTACCCTACAAATTTCATTACAATCAAGTCAAAGCCTGAAATGTTACACAATATGAAAAGTAAGGCAAAGCTGCTCCCCTACCCAGCAGGGTAAAATACAATTCCTGTCACAGATTTACTAGAGTAAAGGAAAGATTTCAGGGTGAAAAATAATGACTTGTGAGACCACAGATATTCTGTCAATTCTCCAATCTTGCTTTTTCCATTTCCAGAAGAAAAAACAGTCTTGCACACAATCTTTACACGAATTACTTTGCCAGCTCATGAGGTGGGATTAACATTACTCAAAATGTTTATTAGGAATGGATAAAGAGTGCTAAAAATGCAGGGTTTAGACTCAGTGATAATGACAAATTTGCAATGGACTTTTGCTTAAGATCTGCTTAATCTCTCATGTAATCAGGGTGTGCACAACCAATCCCTTTGTTGAGGCTGTCCCCTGACCAAAACAACTCCTCTCCCCACCACTACCAAAACATTTCTGGTGTTGGATCTGCTCTCCTACATATTGTACTCAAATCAGCTATATTACATCAAACTCAATTATATGTACTTGAAGGCAAAATACAGCTTTCCACCCTGTGCTGGTTTGGGCTGAGTTAATTTTCATCATAGTACCTAGTGTGGGGCTGTGTTTTGCATTTGTGCTGGGCACAGAGTTGGTAACACAGAGATGTTTTTGCTATTGCTGAGCAAGGCTTGCACAGAGCCAAGGCCTTTTCTGCTTTTCATACAGACATGTTGACAAGGGGGCTAGAGGTGCGTGGGAGGTTGGAGAAGACACAACTTGGGCAGCTGACACCAAAAAACCAAAGGGATATTCTATATCACATGATATCATGCTCACTATGATGAGCAGGGGGAAAGAGGAGAAAGGGGGGGAATGTTTGGACTTACAATGCTTTTCTTCCAAATAACCACTGCACATGCTGGACCCCTGCTTCCCTGGAGTTGACTGAACCTTGTTTTGCTTTGTTTATATGCACAGCTTTTGCTATTAAACTGTCTTTATGAAAACCCACAAGTTTTCTGGCCTTTAATCTTTTGATTCTCTCCCCAGTTCCACTGGTGGGGGAGAGAGCAAGTGGCTGTGTCAGTCTGACATTTGTTTACTGGCTGGGGCTAAACCATGACACACCTTAACTAGAGCTACCACCTACATTTCAAGGCATGGTGATATAGCATCCACAAAGAGAGACACAAAAGGGGAAACATATCCACATATCCAGAAGGACTGTTCATATGCCTGCATCTCCAGGATGGGTAAAGCTATCCCATGTTTAGCTCCACCGTCTGCACTGCAGGTGAAGGGAATGAAAGCCTGGCACAGTCTGATGCATCAACCCCAGCCACAAGGAAAGACCCATAGAGTCCACCAAAATTCCTTGGCATGTGTCCCAATGGCTTTCAGGGCTCTCTGTGAGGTGCACACTGCAGGAGGGTGCCTGAATTTGCTTTCATAGATGTTTTGCTTATGTTTTCTTGAGAAGAGAGTCTTTGGCAGGATGGATTCACAAGTATCAGCATCCCACACTGACCTCCCCAGGAGACTGTGACTCAGAAGCATAATTATCTTTCCTTTCCTCCAATCCCAGTTAACCTGAACATGATGCCTGAGAAGCATGGGTTCATCCAGAAATATTTCCCACAACACTGGCTGTATCCCTCAGTAGGGCTTGATTCTCTTTAAATATTGCCATGGTACCATTTTAATCAGTAATTACAGACAAAGCAGAGTCATAAACTCCCTCTAAAGTGAGTCCCCCTCACTGGTACTGAAACAATAGCATACGCCTATGGTTGGGCAAATGTCTCAACTCTACTCTCTCTAAGGTGCTACTTCACAACATTAAACCTATAAAACTCAATCATACTCTAGCCTGGGAGAAAAATTCAGTGAAAACTCTAGAGGAGTCAATTTATTTGGAAGTTAACCAGACATATTTCAATCTCGATTGGACATCTAGAGACACAACATAAATTTTTATATAGGTTATTTGATTCTCACACCTCATAAATTAAATAGAATGATCTCTGATATATCTAATGCCTGGTGGTAAAACTGTGGAAGGATGGATTTCTGGTACATTTGTTTCCAGTGCCCTGCAGTTAGGTCCTTCTGGGCATCAGTTAAGGTTAATGTGAAATGAGGGGCAGTGACAGGAGACGGTTTTAAGTCCTGACCAATTTGCAAAGGAAAGTCAGCTTGCGGGGGCCAGATTAACAGACACTCTGCATAGGACAAAGCTACCAGCGAGTTAGGGATTGTCACTAGCTCTGCTCAAAATTGCTGTAAAGCCATAGAAACCTGGAGCATTGCTTGGCAAGTTGAAAACAAACACTCCAGAAAAAAAGTTGTTTCCATAACACAGCTGGATGACTAATTTATTAGGTTCATTTATCCCATCCAAAGTCACTCACAACTTTCCCTGTATTTGCCATTTGAGTGAGCCAATAATGAAGCTTGATTTAAGCTGCAACTGGTATGAAAATCCAATTAAAGTGCATCTTGCAAATGTCTCAATTGAATATAGAGTGAGGTAGACATCTAAACCCTTTGGTGGGTTCTTGTGTCTTTGACTGAAAAAAGCAGATGAAGTAACAAGCATGTTAAAACTCATAACTTGACCCACACTAGCTACCTGCATGATTCATCCAGTCAGGAAGAGAAATAATGTATCTTATGGACTTGTGGTCCACAACTAGACACAGCCTGCATATGTAGCACTAACTATGCAAATGCACTCCTCGTGTCTCCAATTGCACAGGTAAAGATTACTTTCAGTAAAACTCAAGATAAAATACTACTTTTTTGTAACTCCCCAAGTAAAACTCACATGCTCCCAGGAAACAAACACCATCAAATGAAAATTTGTTACCTGTTACACAACGCAACAGCAGAGACATTACAGAGGAAGTTACACTACAGTCACAACTGGCATGTGTCTCACATGCAATAACAAGGCTCAGAGTTGTCAGTAGCCATTCAAGCAGGAAAATATGCCTCTGAAGTATTTTGGTCACTTGTTCCCATTCTTTCTGGTATGTCCTTACTTTCTCCCACTGTTTCACTATCTTTTTGATTTTTTTTCTTCCCCTTCCCTTTCCCTTGCTTCTTTCTTTCTTCCAGCCCTAACTCTCTTGCTTCTGAATTTCTTTCCCATGAGTAAGCCCCATGTCTTCAGCATTTTCCTCTTTTTCTCAAACGAGGCTTGACTGGTCATATTATAGTAACGTTATTGCCAGTGACAGTATGTAACTGCATTTGTTGATTTAGAAAGTCTCTTCCAGCCTTATATTTCTTTCTTGTTTCCTAGTTCATTTGACAAAACCTGGTCATTTTGACAGAGACATGTGTGCAGAGATTAGTATCATTACTAGGCTTCAGAGTGAACATCCCACTGTCATGCAGTGCAAAGGAGGAAAAAGTCGGAAGGAATTCATTTTTCCCAGAGGTCTAATTTCACATAAGGAAGAGAACTCTTTATCTGTTATGCTTATCTTGCTTTTAAAGGTTAGCTTTGTAGCCAGGTGGGTGAGCAGCATTTTATTACTAAAGTAAGCATGTTTCCAGACTTCATGTGCCATATGGCCCAAAGAGAAATAAAACTCCAGCCTATGGGCAGGGTGTTCAAGACCTCTGCTCTAGGCAGCTGCACACAGCTCTGAATTCTAGGTATGTTTCTTGGAAATTTTATGCATTCTAATTTGATTAAGTTCCTTCTCTTGGCAACTGGTCATTGTCAAACCCTTTTCTGATCAGCAGGGGACTAATATACAACCTGGGACCTCCAGCCCTGGCAATGGAAAACATTATAGGCGCAATGGACGACATATTTGCAAAGAGTATCTTCTGCACCTGGAATCCATTTATTAAGTTTGCAGAAAGGACAGCTCCTGCCAAGAAGCCAGACACTCTGACCTTGTTTGAACCTGCCTGCTGCTCATGGAGCAGGATCTGTAGCGAGCAGGAGCAAAGGAGGGGCACAGGGCACACTGCTGCTCCTCAGGGACTTGCTCCAATATGTGGAGAGTTTATGTTCCAAAGTGTTTCACTTTTAAAGCCTGTATTCTTTCATCTCATCACAGGATATAACATTGCTATTGAGCTATATTGCTGTGTCTAGTCAGGGTGTGTGTTTGTATGCTGGTGTCAATCATTTCTTTCTGTACCCTTCATCAGCTGCAGCTCATGAAGTGGCAGGTGGTTCTTGCTCTCCAATCTACTGATGCTGCTTGGGTTTATTATATCATTTTCCCCCTCCTCAAGCTTTATAACCTATCAAGATATAAAATCTCTAATAAACAGTAAGTTAAAAGGTGAAAAAAAATCCCAGCATACAAAGCTAATACAGATTGTATTCAATACTCAGCTAATCTTCAGCAAGGCTCTAGTTTTCCCACTACGACATGAAATTGAACTTATCCCATAATATGATTCTCATTTAGGATTTTAACATGTTAGCATTTCCCTTAATGATCATGCTTGGCTCTCAGACACTGCAGAGATAAGTGTCCTGCAAATAGCTAAGCTGTAGAGATACAGATAGATACTGTTTTCTGTAATAAAAGCAAGATCCTTCAAAACAACGTATTACCTAACCAGGGTATTATCTTTCCAAACACATAAGATATTTACTTACTCATTTTGCAAAACTGAGAAGAAAAAAAAAAAAAACCAAGAAACCACAGGAACAAAAAAAATCTCTTTCCCTGGATAATTGAGTCGTCTACTTCTTAAAACTGCTCCTCCCACCCTGAAAGCAGCATGGTACTAAAGAGCAAGCTCCACTTGGTGTCTGCTGCACAGCTTTATTAAAAACCAGGCAAACCCTTGGGCATTGTGCTGTGTGGGGACTGCATTCAGTGCGTCCAGCATCCCAATGTGGTACATTTTGGCCCTCTGCAATATCACTCCTGGGGCTGAAGCCCACATAGGAAAAGTTTCTTGTAATCTGGAACTCAGCCATAAGGCTACAGGCTACAGGCCATCAGACCAGAGATGGGAAGAGGAGATCAGGAGAGTCACCACCCCTTGTGGCTTAGCTGAGGGTGCCAGAGAGGATGGTCATAGTGCTTGTATCAACATCTGTCCATTAGGAGGAACAGGGACAGCCCATCTATTTTATACTCCATCACACTGGCAGGTCACCATCCCAGGATCTTTGTTACCAATGGTCTGGGCTGCATTTGAGCAGGAATGGAAGTGCTGGATACTATAATTAGTCCAAAGAGGTTCCTACCTCCCAATTTTGTCTACTTTAGCCATTTAGTACTATCTCATAAAGTTGGTACACACTTTATTTTTTGTCTGTAAAAGAAAAGGAAAACCTGATGCATCATTCAAACATATAAAGGTAAAAGACAATTAATTATATTTATTTATATTGGACTTCTGGTCGGATAATAACAAGGTCATTAAAAGCATAAGTAGTCAATCACTCACACAGTTTATGATCTAGACCTAGAGGTGTGCTGGGGAAAAAGCCTCGAGACCAGAAGGGAGGCTGGTGGAGCCAGAGGAACCCCTGCACTTGTGTGCTGCAAGAGAATTTGGCAAACTGGGAAGAACAGGCAGGGCATCGCACAACAAGGTAACATGAGTTTTGTCACATTTTTATTTTGCTGCGGTGGTTTAGTTATTACAACCAACCCCCCAAAAATATGCTGTTATCCCAACAAGCTAAACAATAGCAAGATATACCCTCATGTTATGTTGAAGCCAAATACTGGGTACACATGCATCAACTCAGGGCAAGCAGTTTGTTTGTGGTGGGGCAGTTGTAATTCCAGTCCCTACAGTTCCTGAAAAGAAAGAGGTAGAGAGGAAAGATTGCATTGATAGCCCAGTTTCCCACTGTACTGCTTGCAAGGAAGTAAGACAAGATTGAGCCAGTCTGAACATATTTTTGTGCCTCTGAACACTATTTGCTAAAAATTTTTAAAAACCCTCCCAGTCATGTTTACAAAAGGCAAATCATTTTTTTGGATCATTACTTCAGCAGCCAACATATAAAGAAGTATGCCAACATGCTGCATAGACGAGGTGGAAGAATTCTAAGTAAAAAACATTCCAGCAGAACTATTTGCACCTGTTAACTGATCTGTTAATTTCAAAGCATTCACTAACAAAAGGGAGTCAATTTGATTTTACTGGACTTCTGGATCACATTAAAAGATCAAAATTTTGCTCTGCTGCAGCACAAATATTGTTTTTCCTCATTAGAACTGAGTTCCACTTACTAGCATAAGTAATAAAATAATATTGTTTGTTCATGATAAGTTAAGAAAGCAACTAAAAATTTATGGAAAAGTTGTTTTCCTAAGCAAAGGGGGGAGATTTTGGTAAAATGAAATATTATCAATTCTTGTTTTCTAAGAACAAACAAATAAAGAAGGCTCATTTCTTGTTGAAAATATGCTTTCTGAGGGGAAACATATTAGCAAAAGATCAAGGTTCACTATGTTTTAACTTGGAATCATTAATTCAGTTCTTCTTAATACTCTCTGACTGCCAGCCTCTGGCCAAAGACGACAAAGACCTGCTAGGCCTTTGCAGATGTTTTAAAACAGTAAAGATTTCCACCCATAAATACTACTTCTTCCTAGAGCTATAGGGAATTCTCAACCCTGTTTCTATGATGACTAGTATCTTCTCGTAAGTGGGTGGCTTTTGCAAAAAGCAGAGAAAGGAAAAGAAAATTTAAAATGCAATCCAAGACCAGCATCTTGTCTCACTGGTGTCCTCACAGTCTGGCACAACACTGAGAGCTGAAGGATCAGTAATGGAAAACAAAAACCTCACCAATATTGGTTAGAACATGCATCTATTACGCTATTAGCACTGTCACTGGTTACTTTGTTCCCAAGCAGTAACAAATATATCTGAATGTCCTGAACAGGGCATAGATCACTGTGCACTAACTGCAGGCTGTCCAGTTATAGAGCAGAGACAGTATCCCTGGAGCTCAGAGACTATTGCTATGCCATAAATGTATTCCATTACCTTATCATATCAGATAATTGTTTCATTAACAATTTATTTATGCCCACAAAAGTATTAACAAATCTAAACAAATCTCAAAGCCATTTGTGGATAAGCTGTGAGCAGACAAAGTCAAACAAAACCAGTCTTGGCACATAATTCAGGCAGCTCTGCTTAGGGGTCAGATTTACAGAGAACAATGCTGCAGCACATGCAGGTATCCCAGATCAGAGGCAGCCTGCATCTGGGAACACCCCAGGCCTGCTCAGGTTTAAATATGTCCTAGCACAGGCAGACCAGTCCACTAAGTGTCATTGGGTCAGTCACCACCCTACTCATCAGTAACTTCCTACCTATTCCTCTATCACATCTTCATTACAGAAGAAATGGGGTTTTGTCTGACTTCATCACCAACTACAGCTTTCAGAATTGAGTAAGGTTTGTGAACTGCTACATAATTTCCGTTAATGTTGCTTTTGCTCCAGTTATTATACTGGTATTTGTTTAATTCTGGGTAACTGAAATATTAACTTTGTGAATACTTTACTTTAAGCTCATTTTCCCTTAATGGGGATGGGCGAAGCTGCCTTCCTCTCTTGCTATGGCTTTGCATGGATTCTAAAGAGCTTAAAAACTGTTGAGCACTGAAATTATCTGAAATGATTTACAGCAGGTTTTGATTAAATTTAAAGGGAAGTTAAGAATAATTTTTGTTTTACTTGAAGTATTCCTTGTATCACAGCAGATGCACAGGACCTTGACAATCTTAAATAGATTTGTTTCAAAAACACTTAAAATATAATAAAGAACTTTTGGGGGGAAAAATCATAGAATCAATGACAGAAGAGACAATAATTCCTGACAAGCTCTATATGCAATATTAGAAAATGAGTGTGTTATTGGCTAATAATAGATTTCAGTGAAGTCTGGCTAATGTGAATACTAACAAATTATTTGTGCTGATAAAAGGAAAGAGAGTGACACCTGATTTTGAAGGGCAATGTGATATCTGTAGATGTTTGTTCTAAGTAGTTTTTGTGGCAGAGAATTCTGCTGAATAATATAAATTTGCCTTTCTAGTGTAAAAGCAGAAAGTTTCAAGTAGCAGATACAGGTAATTAAGCACACAGCTCATTAATATTGGTCCAAATGTGAAGGTGAAGGAGACACCACCATGGGTTCAGGCCAGTGAGCACAGAGAGAAGTGATCAGGAGCCTGGCAGAGCAGCTTTGCTTCTGCTTGAAAGGAGGGAAGATTTACAAGTCCAGAAGCACCAGGATTCTCCCTGCTGCCCTGCCATGCACACCAGGCTCAGGGAGACCATTTTCCTGAGGCTGGGATGGCTGAAGAAGCTCAGCGTGCACAGGCACACCACAGAGCAGGCATGCCACAGAAGATTCAGCTCTAAATTAAAAAAACAAACAAAATAAAACCAAAAAAACCAAACCAAAACAAAAAAAAAAAAAACAAAACAACTAAATATAGGAATTTAGGTGTGTACTAGCTGATGTCCATGCCTGGAGAAAGCCAACCTCTTTCCAGGGCTAAAATACACTATAGCTAATTAAGTGAGTTTGAGATGTATTTCAAAACCTATTAAGCAGAAAGCTGTGCTACTAAAAAATTTAAAGGGCTGACTTAATTCCCCTAAGGCAACACTTTCAGCTTTGAAAGAATATAACTTTTTAGTCAATAGGTTCTGAAATACATCTCAAAGTTGCTTAATTAGTCAGTTATAGCTGAATTTAGCTTTTAAAAGGGGGTTATGGGGGCAGTCATTGAACAACTATGATAGGCATGACTATGCAAAAGTGATGCTTTACTGTTGATACGGGAGGACCTCTGGCTAGCTTGTGTGTTAATTCTCTGAGCTTACTGATAAAGAGATATTTTTGGACACCTAAGAAGAGCTCAGGTTATATTTGCACCTGAGTATTTAAATAAAACCCTTATACTGTGTCTCCTGAAAATTTAAATTCCAAAAACTTGTCAAATGCTCTGTGCCAGATTCTCATGGGGTGTAATCTAAAGCAGCTCCTTAGCTTGCCAACAGCTTTCACAATTTACATCACCAAAAAGACCTGGCCAAATGCCAAGATGTTTAGAAAAGCAGTTCCTTTTCTTCAGTTTCATTTTCATATACCTCTGCACTTCACACTTTGCTCAGCTACAGAGTAGAAACAGAAGCAAAAAAGTGCTTAGAATTAAAATGTGCATTTGCCCTATTTTCCTTAGCAAAGCAGCAGAAATTGTGTGAGCTAGCCAGTCCTCTGAGACTTCCAGCCCTGTTTGGCAAATTCTTGAGGTCTGGATAATAAAATTATGAGACAATTCCCACAGGTATATTTTTCACCTTTTTAATATCTTTTATATGATGTATTACTTTCATGTGAGGTTTCCCACAGTTCTGCTTTGATAAAACATAGAAAATTCATTGAGCAGCAGTGTCCTTACAAAAGCCAGTGCTGGCAGCATACATCTGCTGAGGATGAATCCAAGATCGTGTTTCATCTAGTAAAGCAAAGTACAGAAACACAAGGTGTCATTTTTGGACTCTACGACCTAAGACTTTGAAAGCCTACACCTTGCCTGCTGGAAACTACTCTGCTGTGGTCTGCCTTGCAAACAAGCCTTGAAAATCTCCAGACCCCATTCACCAAGTATTTAGATCAGCATGCACCAGGAATGTCTCGGTTGCATTCCCCGACTCTAACACATGTGGGCTCAGCTGAAGGCCACATCTGAAAAGCCTGTTTCCAAAAGAGCAAAGATTTGATGACTGATACAAATTTTTTCTGCCTCTGTCAGAGGTACATGACAGACTCTCAGAAAGAAAGAAGACACAAAGTTATTTCTCTAAACACCCATCCAGCCTTGCAGCCCACACTCTGCAAGGTACCCCCATCCTGGAAGCAGACTGCTGGATTGGTATTGGTGCAACAGCTGCACCAGGACATGGGAAACACGAACAAGAAAGGGAAATGCTGCAGCTTGTGTTGCTGCAAAACTAGACAGAGTGTGAACAAAAATTCAGCTGGCTACCTGAAAAGAGAAAAAACATAGCTCTTTCTATCCCTGGCCCTTTAGAGCACTTCATACAGTTTCCTAGCCAAGCCACCTTCTGGAAAAAAAGAAAAGTAAAAAAAGAGAGTGGCACGAAGCTTACTATTACCCTCCATGGAGAGCTTGGAGATCCCAGTCTTCCTCTTATCTTCTCCTCTTCTTGCACAAGCAAACCTGAGTGCATCACCCTCCGTGTTCATCAGAGGAGGAGCAGAGCAGGCAAGACAAGAAAGGTCATGTCTTTCAGTGGGGTTACCTAGCTGAGAGCCACAAGAGAAGCAAGAACAGTCTTGGGGAGTTGCCAAGGTTTAACTCCAGCCCGTCACCAAACACCTTGCAGCCACTTGCTCACTCACCCACCAGCGGGACTGGGGAGAGAATCTCAAGGATAAAAGCTGGAAAACCCATGGGTTGAGACCAAGACAGTTTAATGGAGAAAGCAAAAGCCAAGAGCAAAAAGCAAAACAAAACAAGGAATGATTTCACCACTTCCCATGGGCAGGCAGGTGTCAAACCATCCCCAGGATAACAGGGCTCCATCACACATAACATACTTGGGAAAATCAGCATCATCATTCCAAATGTCCTCTCTTGTGGCTGCATGGTGCCTGGTTGATGGCTGGGGTTAAGCCATGACTGAGTTACTTAAGGAGGGGACATGGAATGGGAGAATGAAGCATATCTGTGCGTTTGTGCCACAAACAACCAAACAGTGGTCTGATAAATGAGCAAAAAGCAAAGCCCAGATTCTCTGGATTTCCTTAATCTGCCCCTAAAAGCACGTCCAAATATGTGTACTGCCATATTACCATTCAAGTGACAAATCCCTATTCTTCATTTTTTCCCAAATAATTTCACTTCCTTCTTCCTTCTCAAGGTGTCCTGAAGCAGTTAAACAAAATGAAGAACATTTTCCAACCTCCTGTGAATAAGTAACTTTATGTATTAAATTATACTGCCATCAATTATTAGATGAAGATTGTCATTAAATATTACAATGAAGAGTATTATCAATATTGTATCTGACACAGATGAAAAAACTACATATATGGATGAATGTAATCTATTCTTTGGTTTATGAACTCAGAGTTCCCTAGACTGTGTCACTGATGATACAATATCCCCAAATGGTGGATTTTGTGGGTGATACATCTGAAAGATGTGCAAAAACAGATGTAGCTAGACAGCTCCCCTTGGTTACATACATAAGGAAGCTTCACAGAGCAAGTTATTTTAGCTAAGGCTGGCAATAATTTATTCTGAATAAATTGCCTCTATATCTGTTTCAGGCAACAGTGACATAGGAAGAATGTGAACTTTTTTGTTATATCAACTCATTTTGAGCCAAATTATGCTTCTTTTTGAGTATTTGCCATTGCAAACATAGAAGACATGTGGATCTAGATATTAGCACCTTCTAAAAGTTGGCTCAATAAAAGCTGTTTAGCACTTAAACATGGAAGCTGTTGTCAGCTTCACAGATGAGTAACTCATTCCAAATTTTGGAAATGGAAATTCTGATCTGATGTATATTTCAGGCTTATTAAGCAACTATATTTTCTAGGCCACAATTCAGTTAAAATTAGCTCCAGTTCTCACACTGTGACAATCCACACATGATTATGGAAGTCATAAAAAATGAACTTGATGTGGGTTCTTCTACTGTAAGTGGAGGAAAATGTACCCTGGAGTCCAGACTCTTCATTCCAGAGAGCCATAGGACAAAGAGAATACCTAATCACACTGCTTTAGTTTCAAAATATTATTAAAAATAAGAATGTGTTAGACTTTTTCCTAAGAAACACATTTACTTTCTATTTCCTGTAATTCCATCAAACACTGAAAGAGAGACCAATAAAAAGACACCTTTGTATGTTTATTGATTCTGCATTTTCCTCTGTCCTCTAGACTTCAAAAGGGAAATTGTAAGAAGGAAAAAAATAAACACCCCAGTGGACAAAGCTTAAATCAGATTTGAGATGTTTATTTCTGGGATATTAAAATTAAGAGTCCTTTCAATATATCTTTTTTTTAAATGCTGTCTTGCCTCCTGAAAATAAGGTCTGCTGAAGATCTCATTGTTTTGAAAGTGTGAGAATTATTTGTGCTGCTCCTCCCTCCACATCTTCTATTGGTTCAAAAATCACTTTTCTTTGTACTTTTCATGTGGTCTCATCACTACTGACACAAAGTCTTTTCCCTAGTCACACGAACTGGAATAGTTTTGGTCAGTTTCTTCACTTTCAAACCTACCTATCTGAAATTCCATCTGCAGAAATGCCTCTCCTATTAATTTTTCTTAGCTTAGCTCTATCCTTGCTTCTTATTTTTAACTTAAGCCTAATAAAATCCTAATGAAATCAATGAGAACTCTTCCATTTGACTTGAGCTGGACCAGGTAAACTTGCACCAAAAAGTTTAGAGAAGGATTATTCAAGTCTTCTAGCACACAGGCTTAATAAGTGAAAGTCCATAACTTTAGAGCTGAGGTGTCAGACAAGAGATTTCTTGTCCTCAGCAAGTTGCAGTTTCAAGGTACCAGTCTTTAGACAGGCTACTTGTTTATCACAGCTACAAAAAGATAAGGTGGTGACATTTATTTTAGAATACACCTGAGCATCTGTCTGGAAACCTAAGGTGTTTTAGTGACTAAGTGTTAAAAAAATGTTTTTCATGCTTTCAAAAAATCTATTGACAGTGTGGGGCTGCCAGTCCCACACTTACTCCACTAATTCACTCCAGATTTTTGCACATATTGGTGGATCACAGCCAGGACAGAAAACAAAAAAAGAACAAAACAAACCCCATCCCTCCTGAACCCTCTGTCCTTTCCACTATAAACACGACCATTCTCCTCTCTTTTCTGGGAACTGATGTTCACCGTGTGACTAAGAAAATGATTCAGTCCTGAAAGCCACTATGTGATTTAGCAAAACAAAGGGCTGACCTCCCCAGCAGCAGAGGGACCAGCCACTCTTGAAATATCTAGAAGGCAAATATATTAGTCTGTTCAGCCACCATGCTGGCTAATGACTAGACATTTTTGAACATATGGGATCATTAATCCAGTATATCACCAGTGAACTTTCCAGAAAAGCTAATTAAAGGGGTCCTTTAAATGCCTACCACAAAGTTGAGTTTCACCAGAGCTCCTCACTTGCATTTGAAGACTTAGCTATTTTCATCTCTCCTGCTCTCACCATCTTTCCATTTCCAGTGATTGCTAAAGGTGAGTAAAGCTAATTAAACAGATTTTAATCATAACTTACCTTTACTTTTATTTCCTATGCAGAAAGATTTCATTTCCTGCTGACACAAAAAGGATTTAGAATCCACTGTGGCCAATGTCTACTGATGGTTCATCTTCTGAGCTACTTTCCTTCATATACATCTCACTGCTTCTCTACTTTAATGGTTATTGCAAATTACTTTAAAAGGTAATTTATAGATTGCAGGAATGAAAGGTCATTTTCCTGGTCAATAGCTCCTAACAAGGAGTAAATTCTATGGGCAATCCTTCCTGCTGATCAGAATAACTTGCTAGGAAATGTGTAGATGACCAAAATCTCCTGGAAGTCTGAATGTAGAAACAAGACTTTTCACTTCCTTGCAAGGCAATTTTCCTTTTAGGGTTGTATTGTCTCAAGATAAAAACATCAACATGCAAACCCAAGGCAGGTGAAAAGATTGCTATTTACTTTATGAATCCAAATCTGGGGCATCTTTGAGGAGATAAACCTCTCAGGATTTCAAAGTGTGAATGCAGCATTGCCAGTGTTGTGACCTCTAGGTCCATAGAAAAATGTTAATAATGGAAGTGTCAGCTATTTAGATGAATAAACCCACCAGTGATAACTTGAGTCTTCATTGTTAGATAAACCATTGCTGGTAACTTCAGCAAAAGCACACAGGGGGTTATTAAGCTTGTTGGAAAGACTGAAAGACACTGTGAGGGGATGGAAAATGTGCCTTCATCAGGATGGTCTCAGGGGAAAGGGCTGTCAGGATGACTGATAGAAAAAGACATTTTTCCATCTTTCATTAAATTACTAAAATTCTCCTTTAGAAGTTTCAAACAAAAGCAATATCATGGAATCATAGAATATTCTGAGTTAGAAGGGGCTCATCAGGATCATTGAGGCCAGCTCCTGGACTTGAGCAGGACATACCAAGTGCTGAGAGCATTGTCCAAACACTCCTTGAACTCAGACAGGCTTGGTGCTGTGACCACTTCCCTGGGAAGCCTGTTCCAGTGCCCAACCACCTTTGGTTCAAGAACCTTTTTCTAATATCTAACTTAAACGTCCCCTGACTCAGCTTCAGGCCATACTGTTGAGTCCTGTCACTGCTCATGAGAGTCGGGGGATCAGTAGCTGCCCCCAGCTTCCCCTTGTGAGGAAGTTGTAGACAGCGATGAGGCCACTCAGGATGAACAAGCCAAGTGACCTCAGCCACTCCTCATACAGCTTTCCCCAAGGCCCTTCACCATCTTTATTGCCCTCCTTTGGCTGCTCTCTAACAGCTTAATATCATTTTTATATTGTGGCACTCAAAATTGCCCCCAGCACTGGAGCTGAGGCTGCCCCAGCTCAGAGCAGAGCAGGACAATCCCCTCCCTTGCCTGGCTGTGATGCTGTCCCTGATGCCCCCAGGACAGGATTGGCCCGTGTTGACTCGTGTTCAACTTGCCATCAACCAGGACCACCAGGTCCCTTTCCATGGCACTGCTCTCCAGCCTCTCATTCCCCAGCCTGTACCTACGCCCAGGGTTGTCCCATCCCAGGTGCAGAATCCAGCACTGGCCCTTGTTAAACTTCATATGGTTGGTGATTGCCCAACCCTGTAATTTGTCGAGGTCTTAATTTTGACCAGGCAGCTCATATTACAAAAACACCTCTGATGTTGATGGTCAGGGCAAGGTGCAATCAGCCCCATGCCCTGCTGTGGTACGGCACTGGCTGGGCTGCCTGGGAAGGGAAAGGGATGTCAGCAGAGCACCACACAGCTCCAAGGGTGCTGCCACATAACCCCAAACCATGGCTGGCATCGCCTCTGGAACTGTCCTAATGAGTGAGCAATGCTTTGCAAAGGAACTTCTCCAGCAACAGAAAATGAAATAACAACAGGAACTCTGTCTCTCAGAACATCAAGTGTATGTAATGCTTGGCCTCATTTTCCAGCTATTTAGCACAGAAATAGTTTAAATACCTGGCAGCTGGGTTTCTCTCACATCACATTTTTAAGTGTGATAGATGTGTTAATAAATATCTTGGAATAATAAATAACCATTAAAACATCTAAATCTAAATGATTTAACAAAAAATCATACAGTAATTTATGTAACAACGTATCTCTAGTTTGTTTGTTTGTTTGTTTGTTTTAAAATAATAGTTTGGGAAACCTTGGTCCTCCAAACCAAAATTCCTACTTAGAGTCAGAAAAATATCACTTGCTTCCATAGTAATGCAATTTATACGAGTAGACCCATGCACACACCGAAGCACTTATGGGACTGGGAACTAAGTCCCAGTTAAAAAAGAAGTTAAAAAGAACCTGAAATGATTGCACACATGCACCAGAAGAGTTCATATGTATCGCATCCTGTAGAATAAACATCCCTGTGTCAAGCTGCATTGCAGAAAGCTGTGCTGGGCAGATGGCAAGGGGACTGGAATGTGATTCCTCCCACCATCACACAGACACATTGCCTGGTAAAACAACAATGCCAGTGTCGTGGCTACTTCCACTTCAGATGGATGTGATCACCCAGTAGAAACTTTGCCCCTTAAAAGATCCAACTGCATATGAGTAGATACTTTGACAGGAAGTCAAAATAGGTTTTGTTCCAGTTAAAAAGTAAACACTAGAAAACAAAATCCTCTCTTGTGCTGCTGCTCTGCTTTGCCTGGCTTATTTCTCTCCTGTTCTTAGTCCTGTCTGCTTTGGCTTGGTCTGTCTCCTCTCAGGGCAGGAGAAGTCCAGGAGGTTTTCTCCTCTGGAGCAGGGCAGATTGCCCTGATGTGTCTACTCACTCAATGCCCTTCACATTGCCATAACACCAGTCACTTCTGCATGTTTGTCATGAAATATGTGTGCAGGGTCAAAATGTTTAGCAGCTTATGTAAAAGTATAAAAGTATTACCTATTCATGACAGGTCATCTAAAAAATAAATGAACCAGAGCAACTCTATGCAGTATCAATATAGATCACACAACAAAAAAAAATGTGGAAATATAAAATTTGTCAAATTTGTACCAGAATATAGATAAACAGTATAAACTCTCAGACTCAACAGCCAGAAAAGACGCAAACAAGGGAAATTATTTTCCTTGTGGATTGTCACACATTTTTCTGACCTGTCAAATATCAAATACTTGCTGTTTCCTGATAAGTAGTGAATATGCATCCTGATAGGAAGTGATGTTAAAATCTCTATTACTTTGCAATGATCTGTGTATAATACGACTTTATCTCCCAGACCAGAAGATTTGCTCCTATGGCAAAATGGAAACATGGTGATTCACAACTACACAGCCCAATTTGGACACAGATATTATATGGGTATCTCATGATTTTGGTCGTTTTCAGGGAAGACTTCATACAAGGTAGTAAAATGCAAAGTATACTTAACTTCCCAATAACAAGGTTCTAAAATGCAAATAAAGATAAACTTGAATATATATAAGTGAATACCACCAAATAACCTGGTAGCTCAGCTCACAGGTCAGGCTGGTCCCAGTGTGCCTTCCATGTGTCTGCCTTCATGGAGCTAGCTATGTACCACCCCTTCAAAACTTCCCACATCTGTCTGAGTATTCAGGAGCCAATTAAATATTCATTTGTAAATTAAATGATGTCTTAAAATATTGGAGCTAATCTAATTCACACCACTTGAGTACTGTGCTCGCAAACTGCCTGGAAAACCAGGGAGGAATAAAAATAACAGGAAACTCAGGTCAGAGACCATGAATGTGAGTGGAGGCAGGGGGAAACACTATGGTATCTGCAACCACACAGAAACCTGGATGTCTTTCCTTTGTTGCTTTTTATCCGAGACCTCAAGATTAAGTCTGTAGTCCTTAAATCTGTAGTGTTTTTTACATGAATGGTGTTACAGGCATGCTGTGGGCTCAACGGAGCTAACCAGGGATAGGTATTTGGTGCCATCTGGGATGACATGCAGTATGAAGACTCCAGCAGGGAGTCCACAAGGACAGATATCTCTTAGAGATGAGCCTGTGGCTACTCTTTGTGGAGGGCTCTAGTACCAAGAGCATCTCAGGCCACTTTGAACTCCAGATTGTAAGAGTAGTTACCTCTCAGCCTGAATCCTCCATACAACTCCGTGCCTGTGTGCCTTAAGACCAGAAGCACTATCCTGCCTACACTACCTTTGGAGAGAGGAATACTAAACCATTCATCGTAAAACTAATGAAGAATAAAAGCTCCATTTCTTGAAGTTGTGTGTGTTGGCAAAAAATATCATCCAGTTATGAGAACTAGTAAGCTGAGTGTCCTCTTTCCCACTTGGGATTGCATTTGAGGAAGAAATAGAGAAGGTGGAAGAAAGTTCGAGGTCTTCTACCTTTTGGGAAATAGGGGTTTGTAACCAGGATACCATTTCTTAAAATATATCTATTTAACTGAGAGAATATGAATAGATGAACTTGCAGGGAAAAAAAACCTAGTTCAACTCATGTCCTACTTATTTTAAGGATATTAAGGACATGATCCTTTGTCTCTAGTAACCAGATATAATCAATAATCTCTTTTGCTTAGAGATTTTTACATTGTTGAGGACAGAAGAGAGATACAGAGAGATACTAGGATTTCTATGCTGCTCAAAGCCTTGGATATCTGAGACACAGACCTGACAGATATGACACACAGACTATGAAAGATCGGGACATGAAGACAACATTGTTGGTTAAATCCTGGTTGTACTGCTTCCAGAGGCAATTCTAACTGACTGCTGGTTAGAGTTTCACAAAAACAGCTTTAAATGAACACAACTAGCAAGGTTAAGGAGCTCTTCATTTACTTTACTACTAGTAATTTCTGTCATCCTTTTTCCTTTTAAGAGAAAAATTGAAGATCATTCGCCTGATTTTCCTGAGTCCTCCAGCAAGGATTCCAAGCACCTACAGACCGAAATCACAGTCAAAGGATCAAACATTCCCATCACTATCCACTGATTCCCTGGAAACTCTGCAGGGGAGAGAAGGTGATATGAGACAAAGGGTCTTGGGTGTCCAGCACCTCCCAAGACCTGCCAAATTGCTCTATGTATATAAACTGACATAGTGGTTTCAATTATAGACAGTCCAGCAAGCATTTTGAGCAGGATGTTTGGCTAAGCAGAGATTCCAACATGCTTCAAGCCTGCAATATAAGAAAGAATGGACAATCAGTATCAAATACTTTTCTCTATCTAAGAACCTCTCTGGATAAATAAAACTCCTTTTCTGGATGTGGAAGTGAGAGAGGCAGGAAACTGTGTTAGAAAAAGATACTGCATAGAGGCTCTCATCAGGTGGTAGGAACAAAGCTACTCCATGAGTCACCTGATGGGGGCTTTTATTCAGTTTTCATTAGGATTTCTAAGGAGTTCATTCAAAGGGGAAAATTAGGAACAATGATGCTCAGAAATAAGTGCACAAAGAACACAAATGCACAAAAGCACAGATGAAGCAACGAATGCAAGCATGTAGAAAGAGTTGTGCAACTTTGATAGACCACAGTATCCTGATTCAGTTGTTCCTCACTTCCATGAGGATTTCAGGAGGAAATTATGCTAATAAACACATCCCAAACAACACTGTGTCTCTCATTCTTCTGTCTATCTCCTTCTAGTTTATACCCCCAGTTTCTTATGAGGCTCTTTCTTTCCCATTTTGTTCAATAGAAAATGACCTATGTAGCCAACAATAAAGTCAGATGGAGATGAAACTTACTGTTAATGATGTAGAGGCCAAATTATTATTTAACTTTTAAATATGAACAATACTTGGCTCCAAATCTCATTTAATCTTCATAGATATCAATTATATTTTGTCATTTCTAGACCTGTGAAAATTTCATTTCTCCAAATGAGCTCAGAAACTAACCCTCAGCCACTTAAAAAAAACTGTTCTATTCTCAGATTTTTTCAATATGGATTATGAAAACATTAATTCAATGGAATTTATTTGGCCTATTAAACATTCTTTTCCCTTTAGCTGGATTTGAGATGATATTCAAAGCTGGGGCTCTTTCTGAATGCTAAAATATTTGTTCTCTGAGTAAATGACCATACATGTGAAAAGATCAGACATGGGTACATCTTTTTATATAGCAACTGTTCGTTTACAATGTAAACGAACAATCTTGCATTATACGATTATTATTTTTTTCACAGTGTGCATTTCATCTCTTTGGATGAGACTGCAAAGTTTCAATGCAAAGTTACCCCTATGAAAAGAATGCAAAGATTTCTCAATTTTGTACATTCACCACCAAACATTCAGGAATGGGTACAGTGGACAACAGTGAGCAATGTCTGAGAGGGAGCTTACCTCTTGAATGAGGTGCTCCATAGGAAACTCCTTATCAGTCAGGCTCCATTTTCAAGGTGTATGGAGGAAAAGGCTGCTTTGGGTGCCTGTATTCCTGCTTAAAGGCTGGCACAAAGCTTGACAACAGTGGTAGGCAAGAAGACCTGCAGCATAACGATTACACTCTACCCTGGCTCAGCCTCTGGCCCCAACAAAAGCACCAAAACATCTACAGCCCTAACAAACCCAGGGCAGGTCTCAGTTCCCACCACTCCTCCCTGCCTCGCTTTGAGCCATAAAAGAAATTGCCATCAAACACTGCACAGTAGCACCAGTCTCTGCAGTGTCGGTCCTCACTGGTTCCTGGCCCTGGGTTTGCCTCCTGACATTTGACTGGGATCTACTTCGCAGTGCAACTGTAGAGCTAAATTCCCAGCCTCGAGTCCTGATTCACAGAGCCTGTTTGTAGGACTTTGCAGTGGCCCCAGCTGGTGCAAAGAGGTGATGACTGTTTTTTTCCATCCATGGTCTGGATGAACAGCTCTGAGTGAATAGCCTGTGCAGCAGCTGTGCAGCCTGGGCCATCTCATGGGATGGGTTTTAATTTCCCCAGTTCCTCTTCATTCCACCCTCTTGGGTTTTATGTGGGTGGAGTTTTAGTTCAGCCTAAATGTCTAAATCTGTTGCCTGAGAAAGAGGTGCAATCTGAGCCCCTTCCTGCATTACGTGTTCAAACTGCTGACCGCAGACACAATAGGTTTCACGGTGCTAAGGGCCACCTGTTGAAATTGTTCAAAGGCACCCCCACCCATCTGCATCCCCCACTGCCTGCTTTCCTGCCTGTGACTCAAGCGTCTCTCTCCGAGCCACTCACCCAGTGTGTCGGGCTGCAATCATTGCAGCGCTGAACCGATTCAACATCTTGAAAAGCTAATTAACTTCATAAAAAATTCATATAGGCATGCAAATACTGTGGCCCAGATAAATAATTAACTGAACTCTTCCACACCAGCGCCAGCATGCTCCAAGGCTGCCCTCTCTTGCCAGGCCTGTTCAACAATTATTCAAGATATGCGTTTGATGATTTTCTTCAAGGTGTAAACCCTACTCGGCAGCTTAATAAACAACATACATTGCACAGTCAACATTGATTTACACATCTTCTGAAGAGATGATGCATGAAATGATCAGAAAAGTCAATAATGCAAGCAAAATGTATGGGCTTGAGATAAGTAACAGAAAACAAAATCAATGCCTTCCAGCTATTATCATCATGAAGTAGAGTTCATAATAGATAACATTAAGTTTGAACAAGTTGTGTCATTCTAATACCTGCAATCAGCTGTCACTTCTGACAATAATTGCCAGAATGGTATTCATATACGTATATGCTGGTTCTACCTCTAAATGCATTTAGCTGAATAATCAGGGCAAACAATCTGATGAGCCAGATATTTTATTATTCTGACATTAAAAAAAAAAAAAAAAAGCAGACTGCAGAGCCCATTAATCATGACCTGTGTTGCCGTGTACATACAAATATTCCAAGCCAAAAGCTTGCTACAGGCCTTCTGGAATAAGAACTGGAAGAAGGCAGTCTGGTGGATGGGATCACCCTATCACTAGCTCTGAGGGGTAAAATTCAGCAGAAAGAGGCAGCTGACATTATCAGAGCATCACAGAGCATAGGCAACAATGCATCTCTGCTTTTTATCCAGAGCTTTACATTGGACTTATCATATGGTTTTATATCAAGGATTTCTGATAGCCTCAGGATGCAATCAATATGAAAGCAACAAAAGAGAAAGCTCTGACCACTGAGCGCTTGTCAACATAGGAAGCTATTGTGACACATGGGAAGGTGTGAATGCAGAGTGCAATGGCTCTGCTTGTTTTAGAAGCTGGTAGCCTGACATGCAATAAAGTAAACTCACACAAGGCTGTCTGAGGGTGTAAGACAATTCTACATGGAGAGCTGAAGTGAAACATCTATAACACAACAGCCTTCAAACCTCCCTTTGAAAACATTTCTCACAGTATTTCAGTGCATAGAACCTATGCCACTAAGTAAAACCAGGAAGAGTTGCCGTCAGCACACAAGAGAGGGTGCCAAATATGGCTTGAGCTATTTGTGGAAACAATCACCCTGTCTGCTGCACAGAGGGCTGGTAATGACAAACAGAGTCACTTCCCTCCAGCCAGGAGCGTGAATTTGACTTCATGCATTCACGATACAGCTTTGACCAATTGATAATTATTCAATGGCAATAAAAAATACATTGGCAGTCTCAATCCAGCTCCTCACAGAGCCATAAAATGCTCACAAAACCACAACAAACAGTGATTGTGCCCTTTTGAGAGCAGCAGAGACACAGAGGGAGATGGGTTCCTCCTCCTTCCTACAAAACAGGAGCAAATGTAGAGCCTCACCAGGAGGTGGTGGTGTGGGGAGTCTGTATCAATGTAACCATAACTTTATTTCTGTCCCTAACATTGTGGGGTAAAAAGGAGAATAAGGATGATGAGGTGATGATAAGGGAGCTTTGGGGAAATTGTGCCCTGAGTTGCAGTGTCACAGCTGAATGACTATCCCAACAAATTAATTTTACAATGCTTTTGATTTGACCCATAGATGAGAAGATGGCTTCAGCTGAGCTCTGTTTTCAGGGACCCATTCATCTCCTGAAACTAAAAGCCAAGCTCATAAAGCACAAACCCACACAAGCTAAAACCAATCAGTATCTTCCCTGAATCCCTGCAAAGCCAAACCATTCAGTGCCACACTGTTCTGCCAATAATAGTAACAAGTAACACTAGACTCGGGCTGTAATTTTTCATATCCACTGTGCTGTTGTCATATGATTTACTGTGCTAGCACTGAGAGCCATTGCCCAAGCCCTGTCTCTGCACTCCTCCTGATTTACTTAAATCTTTTTACTTTTATCAGCCACAGGGAATGGGGACACTTACATGTAACAACTGACAATTTGAACAGAAAATACAGAGAAAAGCTGTGTAAAGCAAGTGGCTCAGATTATAGCTGTTGACTTCTAATATTATTTGACAGATGAGACTGCTGCAATTATCCTCTGCTCATGGGTTCCATTACAGGAACAAGAAGCACACAAAATAAGGGCAATTTCCCAAACAATATATAGGTCCACTTAACTTTGTCAAGAGCCATTTCTGCAAGTGAAGTCCTCCCTGGTTAAGATACGAGGATAATGTGTTGGCAACTTCACATGAGCATTTAGTGCATTCCACATTAACTGCATTTTCCTGTTCTTTTCCTGCTCTGTTTGAACCAAATAGGATATTATTTCTAAAGATATTTGTTTGAAGAATAACAATGTGCTTACTGCTGTTCCTTCTCTCAGGAGCTCTTCTTTCTTTTTTTTTTTTTTTTTTTTTTTTAAAGAAGGTGTTTCATAAAGTTTGCAGCTCACAAGATCACTCTGGATTTTTGTAGAAAAAATTTCTGCATCCCCCTGCATCATCCTATCTTTGTGCCCTCTCTGTCTCTCTGTACCAGGAGGAAGACACTAACCCCACACAAATGTTCCTACTGTCTCCTTCTCCATCCCTCTTTCTTTGAATGCTATGCTCCAGAGAGTTATCCCAAGTCCCATACACCACTCTGCAGACCCCACTCTGCCCCAGACCACAGCCACATTCCCTCTCTGCTCCACTGGGACCTACTCCCAACCAGCACAGCCAGTGAAGAGGAATGCTGAGGGTGGGGGAAAGCAAACAAGATGGCCAAGTGGTTCCTCAAGAGAAAAAAATTGTCATTCTGGGGACAGGGAGTCTCTCATACAGACCACTCTGCATGTCCAAAAGCCAGGTCATAGTACCCAGCACAGACACACCAGTACGCAACCAGATCTCAGAAGAAAGGTGAGATCTCAGGTTCCAGATTTCCCTTAAGTAAAAGCACAGCAAAGGCAATTGTCCTCTGAAGTCTTCCTGTGCCAAGTCCAACCACTGTATCTGCACAGTGGAGTGTGAAAAAAGGAACATTAGTCCTGCTTTAAGTTCAAACCTCAATACAACCTTAGCAACAGAGTCATTACTGGCATATCCATAATATATTTTTAAGGTTGCCCCATTGCTTTGACTTGTGGAACTATTTATAGATCAAAGGGAGTTTCTTTCTCTAGGAGGAAAAAAAAAGCAATGAATTTTCTGAAAGCAAAGGTGAAAAAAAATGAGAATGAAAATAGAGGGAATAACCTGTGCCCTAGGCAGTAGTTATTAATTCTTCCCTTCAGTGCAATCTGTGCTGAACCATAGTGGAGTGAATATTTTTCAGCAGCCTTTCCAACTTCTCACATGCACTTCAATATCTTCTCCTAGATATGCCTTGGACCTAGTGCTGCAGACCCTGGTGGGAGAAGCACCACTGAGAATCACTGCAAAAACACTTCAGGCTAACCTCAGGTTCCTGATTCCCTTCCTTGGAGGCTGAAAGTGTTCATCAATTTGGAGGAGATTTTTTTTGTCCCATCCGATGCCATTCAGAAAGCTCTCATCCAGCTCTCATCCAAGTAAATAGGCCTTGCTTTTCCTGAAGTATTACTAACCACTTGGTTTCCATGCTAGCTTGTGGCAGTGAGTTTCATGGCTCAGCCAAGAGCAGAGTCACAGATGATGAGAGGAAAAACAGACCTTGACCACAGAGAGTAGGACACAGTTTCTCTCCATGTTCAACAGCAGGACCACCCAAGGAAGAGACCTGGTAAAGGGGAAAATGCCATCATCTCCCAGTCCAACTCTGGAGGAAGGCTCTGACTCACCTGCCCTTACCTAAATAAATACCCTGGCCTAAACTAAGACATCCCACCAGGAAGCATCCTTCAGGTTGTTCATGTGAAATATCCTTAGATGTCTGGGAATATGGATAGAGTGACATTTTACACATTTCTGTGAGGTAAATAAGATTTATGTCAATATTACAGAAGAGAAAATTAATCTCAGGAGTCAATAGAAAAGAGAAGACAAACTGAGAGCATTCAAATGTCAGACTCATAGACCCCAATGTCCTCCAGATTATACTATTTTCCTATTGTCAGAATTACTAACTAATGACATCCAGAATGCAAGGAACAAAATATGTATTCTTTATATTTTTTTGCCTTTTACTTTCCTCCCTTCACCATACCACTAGGCTTTTCCAAGAGGCGAGCTGGCTCTTTCCTGGAAAATGACCTTTGCTGGAGGGCAGACAGATGGCAACAGCCACAGACAAGCCCAGTTCTCCTCCTTGACCATGTGTCACTCAAAAGCCTTGAAGATCTCTGTGCTAGAGACCCCAGGTCTCTTCCTGAATCTGGGTCACTGGCAGCACAAATTCCTGCTGAAGGCACCCACCTGTGATGCAGACCCAACAAGGATCATTCCTCGTCTCAGGGACACAGTGATGGGCAAATCTACACTGTGCAATTGCAATAATTTGAGCTTCAGGGATTTTTTTTCCTAATTTTTTTTAAATTATGATTATTATTTCCTGTTCAGCCCTTGTAGTCTTCATCTCTTTAGCACAGATCTCCTCACAAAGGCAATCCTTGTACCAGAAAGCCTCAGATTTGCCCTCAGCTCTTCCATAGGCATTGATTAGGGGTCTTTTTTCTTTTTCCCTTAAAAAAAATCAAAAAAGAAAAAGGGACATGATTTAAAACTAAAATAGAATGAAGTGCATTGTACAAAGGATTATTTCAAGTAATTCTCCTTGAAACTGTAACAAAGGAATATTTCCTGGGGATTAAATGGACTGTCAGGTAATCAGAAAAGTTGTTTTAGGTTTTCCTCAAGAAGAAAAGAAGCATTTTGGATGGATTTTGTTTCTGGTGCTTTGTGACACTTTACAGCTTATTCCCTCATGTCACACCAGTTTATTTCATTATTCATAAACATGCTGAATGCCAAAATAATTACAGAAACTATGGAGCTCTTACACACTCAGCCACTAAGCCTTTTTCTTCCCATCCCATTGCAAAGGCAAGGACCCAGCCCTCTCAATGTTTCTTCCACAGAGATTTTCTTCTAACTGTTGCTCATCCTGCTGATTTTCTTGTAATGAGAGTGGAATTCCTGGTATTTTACACACTATACAGGACTCTCAGATGGCCTTGAAGGAGAAATCTCATGCACCAGAGAACGAATTTGTCCCTGGGGTTGGAGTCCAGAGAGCCAGCACCCAGGGAACCTTGCATACAATCTGGGTGCAGTTCTTATTCCTCTGTGGAGCACTTGGGGTGATAACACTAAAGCCCACTCCCACCATCAGTCCCAGGATGCCTTCCAGACCTGGTCTGGGCTCTCTCACCACAATTCTACCTTGCTTGGCACAGCAGGGGACAGGCTGCCCCTTCTCAGAGCTGGAACACAATTTCTAGCACGGTATCTCTTCTCCACCCCCAACTACTGCATGCTCTTGCTTAACTTCCCACCTAATGCATTGGGATACCTTAAAATGTCCCAGGTCTTACCTCCAGGAGCAGCATCAAAAGTCCCTACAAGCAGCTACTTCTCAGCTGCTCCAGCCCACATCCACACCTGCAAAGCTCAGCCCTCTTCTTCCACCCTTCCCAAAGCCTTCAAGGGAGCAGCTAAGACAACCTGGAGCACAAATATCCACCACACCACATCCAGCTCCACATTCTTTATATACCAAGTGGAAGGAGTCCCCCTCCCTCTGCTTGGCCAGGAGCAGCCAGCAGCAAAGGCAGCACAGCAGAGCCCCAAAGGAGCAGGGGCTGAGGGGAAGGGTATCAGAGATGCTCTCTGCCTCTGTGGAGAGGCAGCCCCACCAGCTGACCCCTGTGGCTCTGCTGGCCCGCAGCATCGACGTCCTTTGGACTGCTAGATGCTATTGGGTGCCCAAGCAGCAAAAGACACCCACATCCATCTGTGCCTAGGCAGCCAGCTTCTGCAGTCAGTCTTTGCTCTCAAAAAGGGTGTGGGAAATGGGGGTTTAAAAACCACTATGGCTGTGTGGGATGGTGGCTAGTCCCCCTTTGGCTTTCCACGTGGCAGCACTGCCACAAGTGACAAAGCACAGCCTTGTTCTGTGGTGTTGACCCAGGAGTCAAGCACTGGACTTTATGCCACAAACAGCCTCCACTTTTCACAGGCTCACATAACACAGTTCCCCTCATCACATGCTATGCTGAGTCTGCTCCAATATGGAACAATTGCTCCTTCATGTGTGTGACTTAATTTTATCTCTAACTAAGAGAAAGAAAGATTTTAACTGCTAATAGACCTGGAAAATGAAGATCTTTTTCTTATTTTATTTTTACTTTTTTGATCTAAGGACAGGGCTTTCTTTTCCATGAGCTGCTTCTTTCTAAAAGAATTTTTATTCCAATTATTCAGACACCTGCTGGTGTCCCAGCAGCCCCCTGGCAGCAGGGAACCCTCTCGGGCTGAGCAGCCGAAGGAAACAAAGCCCAGAACAATGTTGTACAGGGAAACAGTACACACACCAGCAAGCCAGAGAGCACAGCAGCAAATGTGTTATTAGTGTGACATCACAAGGGCCTGCTTGTTTGTTTGCTTTACGCTTTTAAATCCCGACGCTCTCTCTTGCCGTGCCACATGTTGAATTTTTCTTGATTAAGTTGAGACTTTTATTATGCAGTGTCCCCAGAAGAATTACAGAGGGGAAGGAGAAAACCCAACTGCATATGGCAAAGGCAGTGAGATAGATACTGAATTCCTCCAGCTTGAAATGACAGGCAGTACAAATAAAGCTCCTTTGTAGCTGCTTGAAGACGTAGCATGTACCAGCCCATCTCAACAAATACACCTTGGGAAAAGCCAAAAGCGGGATCAGAGATGCACAGCGAGGGAAATTTTAAAGCTGCCAGTACAAGTATCTTCAGACACAATACGTTTGTACAGTACTGAGCACTGTCATTTTTGACTGTGCAGCAGTAGTACTAGTAATAATAACAAAAACAATACATTTATTAGTTGTTAGTTATTGTTGTTATTATTTTAGGCCTCTCCAAGTCTTGAACTGTAAAAAAATACTGGCCACAAAAAACACCCAACTCCTCTCAGCTAAGAATGCAATGAATGGGATCGGCCCTCCTGGCAAGACCATCTGGGCTACATCTTTCAGCCTCATTTCCTCCTTCCAGCGAGCACTGTGTATTGCAAGAGATACACCAGTATCAAAGCCAGTATGGCAGGACTTCCTCACTGGAAACAGGCTTCAAGCAGACCTGCAAACTCTGTTGAAGTTTGCATTATGGTACCAGAGCAGCACAAAGCAGCTCTAGCATCTGGCCTCAGGGGCTCAATCAGTTCTGTCTGAATACTTATATGATGCAGTTATCATCAGCAAAGCCCATAGCTAAGTGCCTTGCTACCAAGTCTCATGGCTTTGATTTAAGGAGCTCCCAGTAATCTGGGACACTACAATTAACATATTTAATAGAGCGACTAATGGGAAAGAAAAAGGGGGGAAACCTGCAAACCGCAGCTTACGCTGATGACAGGGTGGGAAAGGAACAAAACCCAGAAGTTTCAAACTACAAAAAAGGCAAACTAGTTAGTTTCTCCCTTTTATTCTGCACAGTGCAAGGCAAAAAAAAAAAAAAAAAAAAAAAAGAAAAAAAAAATCACAGAAATTAATTTTCAGTAATCTCGACAGATTGGTTTATCTTTTCTAAGGTAACTTACAAGATTTAAACATTTATTTTGGGACACTTTGACAAGCCTGCTCATCAAAAGCCAGATGATCTGCACTTTATGAACACCAAATCCTTCCAAAATGTGTCACATAGTGGCATACAAAATATACAGATTTATTTTTAAAACATACCTCTGTTCCCTACCTGTGAGAGATCACAAACTGGCAGGTATGCTATTACAAGTTTTAGGCAAAAACTAGGGGTTCAATAAAGTCATCTGTCATTGTTCTAGGTAAGAAAATGACAGTGTAATTAATCTAGTGTATAAACACGATATAAACAAAAGTAGGATCCCTTAGTTACAAAGAGACAATGTTATCACAATTATGATAAATAAAACATATCTTTTCTGCTCAGCTGAGGACTTAGTGCACTGATCTAGCTTGGGACACAAGACCAGCTTCAGCTCGCTTGAAGAGGCAGCCAGAAGCAGCAGTTCATCTGATCAATGGTCAGGTAATAATAATGTATTACACACCATATTGCTGAGTTATAGTTAGGCAGTGCTGTAACAATTGTCAGACCAAAACTCTAGCAAGATAGCTGTGTGACTAAATACATATTTATTTTTTATAGTGTCTTTTACATGGTTATTTAATTATCTCCAAACCAAGTATTCTAAACTGAAGAAATAGTTTCTAATTATATTCAAATGGGTACCTAAATAATCTTAGTTCTGCCTCAGGTTTACTGTATGCAGTATACCATGTAGCACATTCATTTCATATGGTTATTATAGCCTGTAAACATAAAATGATTACAGAGTCACTGTAGAAACTATAATACTGTAGTGCCATATTAGATAAAATTACTCTTCCAGCAAGGAAGAGCAAGGTCTTCCAGCTTTCCAGTATCATGTCTTCATTGTATCCCTCACTGGAGAGTGAAGGCCAGCTGTCCTTAGAGAAGAGGTTAAGTCACGTTCAAATGACAAAGAAAAGCAGAGGTCTTTTTTTGCTTAAAGCACTTCTGGAGTTTTATTCCTTCTAGAAACAATAGAGGAGGGAAGCGATGTTGAGAGATGGCAAGTGTTTAAGGAATTTCCTCCAGCAGAACATGATTTTTCACTGCTGGCAAGAAACTATGTTTGGCAAATAATGACACTAAGTAGAAGATGATCACATTTCTTTAACAGTGTAACCTACAGACAAGAGGTTTTTCTGTCAATAAAATAGCTCCAACTTTAGGTGCTTACAGAATCTGTTTATAATCAAGCTAGTTAATGGATTTACTTGTAAACTTGGACAGTATAGGAACTATTTATAGGGTAAGGGTAGCACTCATCTGAGCTCATTTGAGTGGTCTAAGACTCAGGTACTCAGGTCAGCTGGGCATCTGGATTGCCTCATGGAGGACAGAAAAAGCAGCTCAGCGGTAGGGAGCCCATTTATTGGATCGGGTAGAGCTCTTGCTCTCCAAATACGACCAGTGTCCACATGCATACCTGTTTTTTTGGAAACATTAGATGAATCCCATTCGTATTAAAAGTGGATTATGGTGTTTCCAATCCCTTGGGAGTAGTGTCGGCTAAAAAATCTTCAGCCCCATCCCCAGCATCCCTACTCATCTCTGTCACCTCCAATCCCCAGAAAGGGTTGGTTATTCCTCTCCTTTGCACCAACTCAGCTAACTCAGAGATATAAAATTGTTTGGTTCTAATGAAGCCCTTTTTTCCTATTACCCACCTATTTTTCTATTGTCTTCCTGTCATAATCTTTTTCTCCTTAGTCATCTTATTTTTCACCAGTCCTGGACACACCAGCAGTAGAAAAGACACAGCAGTGGAGGCAGCAGATCCTTGTGTGGGGCAAAGGAGAGTGAGAGAGGATCCATACTGGATCCACTGATGAAGGATCCATAACACGGAACTGCACCCTAATTTTCAAGAAGACCCTGCATTTTTGTGATCATTCAGACAACTCAGAGGCTATATGCAATACTCAACACCACCTAGGTTAGAGACCCACAGCGTTGTCTTCCCAGCAAGAGTAATTTGTTCATTCTCCTTCTTCAGTGTTCCCTTATCCTTCAGCCTTTGCCTGAAAGGCAAAGCACAAAGACTCCTTGTCCAACTGGCCATCAATGAGATGAGCTGCCACAGCAGTCTGACATCCCCTATACCATTCCTCCTTCAGCCCGCTCTTTGCAAGGCTCTTTCACAAGGCACGTCTTCGCTGGGCCCCTCCAACAATCCTTCATCAAATTGTCCCTAAAAGTCTAGGGGCCAAGACACCCATCTTCTTTAGCATTTCTCCATTGCTGCCTTGCTCTATCACACACTACCCAGCTGTCCCCCAAGGCCAGAGAAGCAGACCTTCCTCCATCCCCACATCAGTCCCCTGCCTGGATCAGACAACTTGCCTGCAGCTGTGTGTGGCCTTGTCCCAGAAACTTTTATCCTAAAAATTTAGTAGAAGAGCAAGATACCTCCTTGATACCCCACTGTTAATGTCAATAGAGTGACTCCAGGAATGAACTGATTTCACTGGAAGAGGAAAAATTTGAGCAAAGTAGAAAATAAATAAATAAATTCTCTAGAGATATTTAGACACACGCATACACATACGGAGAGATTTTACAACTTAATTTGCTTGTGAATGGCACTGAACTGATTCAGCGTGGTTGCTACAGTAGATGTGTCCCCTAAACAGTAACTCAGTGCACAGAGAATTACGTACATTCATGCATCAACATTTTTGAGTTAAGATACTTCTTTATTCCAAAGATTGTTGATTAGCCCCCTTTCAAACTCAGTATCCGCTGTCTGCGCCTTACGTGAATCATGTTCGGCACAGGACATTGCTGATGCTTTGTCACAAACAACCCAGGAATAAAAAGATTGGCATTTCAGTTTATTTTTCCTGCATCTTGTTAAAAAACATAGTAGGAATTTTGAAGAAACCTAATGCATAAATACATATTTTGTCTGATTCAATAGCATATACAATTCAAATGACACTGCATTAGAAAATCAAGGGGCTGCTGTTATTCACCAACACATTAAATACGAGCGATTTATTCCTTTACCTTGACATTAGTCAGAGGGCCAAATCAGAAAACGATGCAACTTCACGTAACTGCCTGCCTCACCTTCCCCCCAACAAGCAACCAGAAATCTACTGATCGCTCTAACACAAAATGCTGTTTCTTTAATCTTATCAACCACCACCTCATCTGGGCCATGAAGACAATAACAGACTGGCATTAGCAATCTCAGCCCTTCTCAGACAGTTGGAGGATTGCATATCTTAGCTGATGTGCCTAATTAGATACAGCAGTGATTCAGCCTTCAGCTGCGGTTCTGTGCTGCTGCTTCCAGGGTGCATCAGCGTGCTCTGCATCACCTGGTGACTGAGGTGTTTACTCTTCATCACAATCGCTGCTATCTGTCAGAACTGATACCAGACTGCTTCCCAGAGAACACCACTCCTTCCCTTATTTATATGGAAGTACTTTCACCAGAAGGAGCAAGTTATCTTTGACTGAATGTTATTACAGTGGAAGATAATAGCCTGGAAATCCTGGTGTCTTCCAGCCCTGGACAGAAAAGTCTGCTGAGCTTTCCAGGGGTGTCAGAGAAGAACACTCTGTCATGTTATTCAGACTCCAGGCCTGCTCACTCTGCTTAGTGACGTGGAAAACTCCATCTCATGGGTTGCAGGCTTGTGAATTCTTACCTATCATTAACTGAATGACACTTTTTTCTCTTTTTCTTTTCTTTTCTTTTCTTTTCTTTAAATTTAATTTAATTTAATTTTATCTTATTTTAGGTGGAATAACTTTCAGTAGCTAGCAGTGTGAACTAGAGATGAACTGCTGCTCTGGAGGGAAAAGGTCTGTATGTCATTAACCTCATCAACCTCTGTTGATTTAACAGAATATGTAAGCAAAGAAATGTATCCTAAAGAATGGCAAAACAATTAGTGTTTTCTCAGGCTTTATCCTTAGTAGATTAAAACAGCAAGAATATCCTTCAACAAACTTCAAAAGTGTGAAAGGCATGGCAGATAAAACATTGTATTTGCAGATTTGAAATTACAACACTCCACAGCTAAACACCTAGGTGCCTCAGTCTGGGGAAATTTTTTGCGAATCTGGGGCAAAAAGCAGATCTCTGCTGAAATATGAGGATGGCACCTATTTATATAAGCTAAGGATGTTGCTCCTTAATATCAAAGCCTATTATCACTTCTACATACTTGCCAATTGCCACGCTTAGTGCTCTGTTTTCCATTGCAATAGTAGACCCTTAAGGGAAGCTAGAAAATCCAGCTCTTTATCAGTGATGTTTTCAACTCTAATAGGAGATGTACAAGGCCCTGAGCTCAGCTCTTTGTGAATAAAAAGGCTTTTAATTCATCTTTAAGGAAACAATTAGAGATCATCCAGAGCACATAAATTAATCTGATTTTTCTTTTCCTCTATCAAAGCTATTATATATCTCTTTTCTTTTTCTTCCAGGTTGGCTTCTATTTTCTCTCAGGTGCAACTGAAGTTTCCTAAGGCAAGGAACTGAAAAAGAATCAGTAACATCTGGAGTTATCTATACTTCTGCCAGATAAAATGAACATGTCTGAAGAAGGCTGTTTCTCAGAATAAAAAGGGAAGTGATGACTAAAAAAGAAATGCAATTTACCAAAAATATATCATTTTGCCTTTTCTTAAATATATGTCTTGTACATCTCCTTGACCATCTAGAAGTCCTACTTGAATCATGCAACAGTAAGATTTGCCCAGAAAGAACAAATATTTGGCAGTTTTGTATGCTGTTTGGAGGTGAATGCAAGTTTAGAGATAATTTCATAGTACCTTATAAACCATAGACTCTGCATCTGAGTTAACTTCCCTCAACTCCAATTTCATCAATAGAAACAGGTAAGTAGGATTCATCACACTTTTCAGCAGACACCTAAACTGTACCTTAAAAGCAGCAGTTGCTCTCCTTTGGCTGCAAGGCAGCTCAGGACAACTAGCTCAGCCACAGCATCTATACCTGTAGATGTCTAATATTGGGAAATTTGAAGGTCATCTCTCAAAATTGTCTTGCAGAATATCCCCCCTTCCATTTCTCCTTATCTTAGCTTCTCCTAGCTGTAACTAGGAGAAAAAAAGAGGGGACCATCATCCATGGACAAGGAGGCTTTTGTCTTATTTCTTAAAACTTTTCTTAGAGGTTCTTAATGAAAAGGTGATAAGAGCATAAGCTCTGTTACTTAGGTAAATTCAGCTCAACTTTCTTGTCCCTACTTCCAAGCCCTTACTCTCAGTCCTCCTTCCCATCCTGTTTCTTTTTGCCCCACCTTAAATCTCATTCTCTAGAAGCCCTCTTTATTCAAGTCCCTCCAAAAAATCATTCCTACCCACTTGGCTCTATTAATCCTGACCTAACAGCTCTGCCAAACAGTTACTGGAACCAACCACCTTCCTTAAACAGCAGTTATGGGATCTCGTAACACACAAATTGTTCTGTCCAGAACTTACAGGCTAACCATTAGTACCTATGGTAGGTGTGTAGTAACTCGAGTCAATGAAGAAACAGTCCCCTCCAGAGAAGCCCTCAGATCATGTCAGTTTTAAATTCCCCATGAAGATACTCACTTCTTTTTACTAGTTATATAGAAGGAGGCCTGAACGGCAATATTCCTTATTTTACATTATCCCTGAAGTGCCAAAAGATCAGTAGAGTGAACCTGAGCTTGTATTTCTTCTTTTTATAGCAATACATCTTAATATTTTTTTTCATACTTGGAAATAATAAATACAAACAACTACAGAGGCACAGAAATTTTAATTGCCTCAGGGCACTCTGAAGCCTATTCTCACCTTAAGTTTAGTGATTCTTTAGCTCCTACTGGTATTAAGAGGAATGCTGCATCTGGCAAAATAAGGCCTGTTGACATTATCAATGGACCTCTGATCAAAAATGCAAAGAAAGAAAAATAAATGAAACAATGGAAGGAAAAGGGAAATAAAACCAGGCTTTATACCTTTACTAAAAGCATCTAATATCCTCTCTCTACTATTACAAAAGCCAAGGGATGTTGCAAATTTGGATACACTGGAGAGCAATGATCAACAGGTCTCTCCTCTCTTTCTCATTCAATACAAACAGCAAAGAGACTCAAGCCAGCATGAAACTGGGAGCAGTGCCTGAGCTGCCCCTCTCCTGCTAACAGCAGGGGGATGGATGCTAAAAGCAGGGAAGGTCACCCCTAAAGGTACAAAGAGTTCAGAGTGAGGTGGCAGGTCTTGGGGAGCAAGCCAAGGTCATCCTGGCAGCACAGTCCCAGTGAGAAGGGAGAGCACATGCCAGGATCTGCCCCATCCTGTAGAAAGTATTCTAGTCAGAAGAAAGACAAACTTGAAAATCTTCCCTTTCATTTTTTTTATCATTTGAGGAATGCATGAGGAAATCACATGATCCGTTCAACCTAACTCGAATAAACTTAGAGAAGCATGTGGCTTGAATTTTACAGCCTTTTCTTATCATTAGTATTTTTCCTTCAAATCTTACATTTTGTTGGGCTCACAGAACAACAGCAAGGGCTGTCCTGCAGCTAATTTGAAGCCTGCCGATTCCCTGTGACTGCAAACAATCTGCAGCTTACTGGATAAAGTCTCATCTTTGTATTTCAAAAATAGTCAGCACAAATCCAATTAAAAATGTTTCTTTTCTTTCAAATGTTATATTGTTCTGAGCGTTTCTGTGTAAGCAGGGAACCCTGGATTACATTCCTCTCCAGGGGATCCTAAATGTTTATACAAATCACAGTAGGCAGCATTACAACACTTCCAACTTTTGCCACATGCACTTTGTCTAAACTCGAACTTGGTCAGAAATCTGCCACACTGCAAACTGTAAAAAAGAGAAATGAAAGGAAACTGTCTTATTTTTGTTCCTTTTGAGGATGTAATTCTATTAACAGTTCTGTATGTCTTTTCCCCCTCAATTTAATTATGGATTAATTCATTCTTAGCAGTTCTCTAAAGCCCAGCAAAATATCATCTGACCCAAAACATCTCACAGCAGGGAAAAAAGACAAGCTAGATAAAGAGAAAAATCCATCCTTTGGGTAAAAAAATGGTGTTTAGAAGAACAGACAAGGGTAGAAAAAAATGAGCTCTCCCTTTTCCTCAGCAAACACATGTTGCTGCATGTCTTGCTCATTATATTTCACTCCTTTCCATTTCTGGACATCATGCCCCAGACTGAGCTTAACTACAAACTGGTGATGCAGTATGCAAGGACTCCTTATTTTATGCCTTTTCTTGAGAACAGCAACATCAAAGTGGTTGAGATACAGCCATGACCATGACTTTGCCATTGGTGTTGTTCCACAGCCATGGATCTCTTTTCACAAAGCCTGAACGTGCTTAGAGGTGCAACCCGATGATTTAGCTTGTGTCTCAGGCTGAGGCAATGTGGTGAGAAATAGCAGCATCTACATTACAAATGCCTGGGCCCTGGCAAAGGTTACATTTATTGTTGTCCAAGATAATTTCAGGAAGAGCTTGAGTTTGCACCCTTTTCTGTGAGCCTGTGTGTTGCTCCAACCAGGCAGGTTGTGACTGCCATCTGCTTACATTTATGTTTTTATAGGGCCTTTTATCACAGGGCTCCCAAAGCACTTTACACACTTACACCTTGATTCTCTGTTGTAACAGGAGGTGAGTTTAAATTAAAATAATGTGCAGGTCGTAATCCTGGAATTGGGCTTTAGAGCCTCCTTTTTCACCTCTCAAGTGGGGCTATTACAAAGCAGGTACAAATAGCCAGAGCCAGGCATTTCAAGCCACAGTATAAAAATCAGGATATTTCTGCGAATGGAGAAAACAGAAAGACTTATAATAAAGGAGGCTATGTTTCACATGCATTGCTGATAAATCTCACAATGTAAGAGAAGCACATCTATGCCTTTGATAACTGTGCAGAGGGATAATACTCCACTTGCCATGAAGAAAAGGAAGCACAACTAAAAAAAGCACTTATCTCCTTGTCCTTATATACAATTATTGGGGAATGACTACTGTGTGCAACAGGGAAGCCCAAAGAAAGGAGAAGTCTTCTTTCAGCAAAAGAGCTGCCCCACTTCAGGGAGGGGGAGCTGATGTTCTCAGCTATTGCAGAAGGTCACAGTAGCAGGCCAGGAAAGGCACAAGCTGTGACAGGTCCCTCCTGTACACACAGCAAGCATAAGTGACATTGCTATGCTGACCCCCTGGGGAAGGGCACAGAAGCCAAAGCAGCGCAGGAAGCTGAATGCAGGAAGTGCGGGAGCAGAGAACAGGAGTTCATTTTTGGAAGTGCTTCCACAGGGTTAGCAAGTTAATTAGTTGCACAGCACGGGCCCAACCACCATGCCATGAAGCTCTTTTTATTAAATCTGCTTATTTTTGTACCCTCTGTTGCTAATTCAACTGCCACTGGCCAGGCCAATCAGAGAGAGCACGCTGCTCCTCCAGGCACAGGTGGACACCCACAGCCGACACCTGCACCTGAGCCAGACACCTCAGGCTTCTTTACTGATAAAGCAAAGAGAGGTTTTCCTCAGGGAAACACTTCCTCTCTTCCTGGAACTGATGGAGAAAATAGGATAAATTGTTTGTATCCAACAAGTGTTTGTTTCATTCCACCCTGAAGCTGGGAGAAAGGACATTTGTCACACCCTCCACCCTGCAGAATAGGCCAGGCAATCTGCTCTTTCAGAGCACTTAAAAAAAAACAAAAAAACACAAAGACATAAAAATTAAAATTAATTTAAAAAAAAAGTGAAAATTAAAGCTCGTTACCTACAACTGGGTCTTCAAGACATACAACCCTACACACGCTAGCTCATGGCTAGGAAGGATAAGTTATCAGTTTACACAATGGCATACTAACTTGACTTCCCAGATCAAAGCACCTGATTGAGAGGGAAAGACTGAGAAGGTAAAAAAAGACATGAGAATAGCAGGTGAACAGGTGTTGGGTAAAGAACTAAGAAAGCAAGAAGAGCAGTGGAAAAATAGTATCAGTGACTGAAAGAAAAAAGCAGAAGCTGCAACATTATAGACCTGCTTCATTCCTGAACTCTTTCTTCTCCAAGTCTTTTCCCCATCCACCTTGACCCTCACTTCTCTTCCATGGCTCCCTTTGTGCATCCATTGCAGCTCAACTCACCCCTTCACCTGCACAGAGTCATTGCCACCCACAGAAAATCCCTCCAAACATCAGCCTGGGGTGCACTCTGGAGCAAAGAGGGGCCTGAAATAGCTCCCGCTGACACCCCGCTCTTGCAGATAAATAACCCGGCACTCACTGGAGCTGGGACTGGAGTCCAAGTCCTCTGGCAGTTTTATGAAACACTAGCTGTTTCTCGCCTCTGCTTTTCAAAAAGCACATGAAATGAAATGGCTTGTTCTGGGGCAAATGACACAATGGTGCTAAACTGCATGATTTGTTTGTTTGTTTCATCCCAGGAGGGGAGGAGGAGGGAAGGAATGTATATTTGATCTAATCCAAACCAATTTTTTTGTTGCTGTTGTTTCTGCTAAACTCCAAAAAAACAAAACAAAACAAAACAAAAAAAACAAAACAAAACCCAAAAACAACAACAACAACAAAAAAAAAAAAACCTCAATGGTTTGAACTGCCCTACACAAAAAAAAATTTGAAGGAAAAAGAGAGATACTAGACTCCATTTTTCTCTCAAGACTCGTTTGACCCTCTGACACCTCAGCCTGGGAGGAACTCACTTACGAAACTCAGCGCTCAGAAATAAATTTTAAAAACAGCCCAAGCTGCCCCACATTCAGGAGAAAAGCTGTTTATTTACTCTGCCTTCTCTGGCAGTGGCTGTATGGTTGTGTCAGAGCATGCTCTGAATTGCCCACTGACCTACATTCCCTGGGACATGAAGCTGTGCCTCCCTGCTCCAGGGCTCGGCAGCACCCCTTGCCCCAGCCCTGCACTCCCTCTCCAGCGTTGCACCAGCTCTTCAGCAACACTCTGCATAAGTGGATAATGTCTCAGGCCACCGAAGCATGCTTTTAAATGGATAGCCAGCCAAGTGTATATTAATTAAACTTAAAAGTTCTATTTATTGCCAAACACAGGGGGATTACACAGACAACAAGTGGTGGAAAGTACTCCAAAATGTTCTCACCCCCTTAATTACTGTGCTATAGTTAGCCCAGCGAGCTGATGTATAATCAGCGCTGCTGTACGCACTGTTTACAGCAAGCACTCAGGAGAAACACACTTATTTCATGGCCTCTCTGAGCAGCTGCCATGTTTGAGGGGCAGAAGGAACTCAGAAGGCATCCTCCTCCCCTCAGGGCTGCTCTTTTCCAGCACCCTGCTGTACTCCCTGGTCCCAGGGGGTTTTTGCCACCAGCCTGTGACCCCCTCAGCAGTGCTTCCAGTCCATCACACCAAAACTCCCACAGTACCCAGTGTGTACCTCTCCCAGAGCTGCCACCATGGAAGTTAACTACCATTGCACCACACTTTGCTGCTGGCTGATTTTAGAGTTGGGCATCTTAGGAGTTTGAATTTATTTTATGCCTTCATGTTTCATGTGCTTACAGCTCATACATTTCACAGGCGAGCTGAGCAGCCAAGTGAAGAAGCCAAGAAGATTTGGACACCCAGGAGGCTGATTCTGTTCCCCCGAGTCTGTCACTGGGACCAACCACTTCAATTCAGAGAGATCAGTGCTAAATCAGGCAATGTCATTATACTCAGTTCCTCTAAGGGCAACTTGCAAGCCCTCACCAAAAAGTGTATATTCTTCATAAAACTGAAGATGAAGAAAACCAGCAAAATATGGTAAAAAATTAATAGCCCAGTTTGAAAAGCTCTGCTCTCACTCACACATACCACTACACAGATTTAATAGCACTGACCTCTGTGCTCCTCTGTTTCCCTGTCTCCCAGCAGTGCCTCAGAAGCTGTAGCATATTGCTGTCTACTATTCAACTTGGCTGCCTTCAGCACAGGCAGCTCATTTTCCTTCCCTGAATCCTCAAACCCTCAGTTCATTTCCACATGTTTTCATCAAAATAGCATGAAAAAGAATACACATGCACCCATTAGCAAGCCAGCAAAAACCTTTTATCCTCTTGCAGTTTCAAAACTGATTGCAATTGAAACAGCAACATGCATTTTTCACGTGACCCTGGGTCTGTCTTTCAAAAGTCATATCCACTCCCAATTGTACACATTTTCCCATCCAGACAATATGAGGAATAGGTAAATAAAATCATGGTAAGCATGGGAAACAGCTGAGTAAATCACATTACAGCATCACAATGCCTGCCACTACTACCACCCTTCTTACAAGCAGTCTGAGGCACCTTATACATTTAGTACCTCCACACTCATATAGTGGACAGTTGGACAGCAGTCATGCTTAACCTTCTCCAAAACAGTCTGATTTCACCTTCCAGGACCTCAGAGTCTCTCTCAGAAGGTCCAGCAAGCTGGTCTTCCACAAGGTAGAGCGGTGAAGGTATAAACACTCCCTAGCTTCAAACTTTGGGCTTCTCTGTAAGATAAGGTCTCTCTGACTGCCTGAAAACCTCACCCAGGGTATCATCTGCAAGCCTAGAGCTACCAGAGCAAGGAGCACTTCGACCACTGTTTCTCATCAGCCATACCACCTGTCATGCTCTACCTCCAAAAGCTCTGATGCTCAGATTGAGACCAGGATGTCTAAGGATTTCAGGACTAACCCAGAAAGGAGGGATTCTGCAGCTTTCCCATTCCAAGAGAAGCTGATCAGAAATTTTCTGATTAGAAAATAGAAATTCATTCCTTCCCAAACTGTTGCTGCTTTCCTAAACACAGCAGACATCTCAACTGTCTGGGAAGCTCACTCAAGGCTTTGGAGGTGAGCCTTGGGATTTGGGACACCTGTTCAGCACTCAGGGTCTCCTTCCCTACAGAACTGCTGTGAAGCCAGGGGTCTTGGGAATGCCAGCAAAGGATTCCTATCAAGGCTGCATTCCACTGTCCTCTCTGTGCCACTGAGCAGGCGTAGATCCTGCAGAACTGCTGGAAATTTCTTCAGTTTTTCTTTGTTTCGCTTGCTTTAATATGCATCACATTTCAAAAAACCAGCATTTCTTTCAAACTGAAATCCAGATTTTTAGGCAGCTCTGAAGTTAATACCTATACTGACAACCTCTGGACCAAAATACAAAATTTATACACTCCCAAATTACTTTGAGATATATTAAAAATGCCCTAAGATGAATAACTGGCAGATCAGCAAACTGAACAACCCCAAATTACACTGAAGTTCATGTGTATGCATGCATGTGCATGTACCACCTCACAAACCAACAGAAAATGTTCCCTGTCATAGGACAAGCATTGCCTAAGTGGGATTAACATGCTGAACTACTTTGTGTCTGCATCTGGTGCAGCTTTTGCTGGACAGATGAATCACATTCATTCTGCTCTTAATTGCTAAGTCTTTCGAAGACTTACGCTGTTCTATCTTTCAGTAATGGGTAAAAAAATTAATTTTCTTGTATATGGCAGTGTGTTTCCATATATGCTGCTGCCAGGTGTTGCTGTGAACCAGGTGGCAGTCCATCTTGCTCTGAATCGTGACTGTGTTTCACAGGCATGCTAGGACTGTGTCACAGAGGCATTTTCAAATGCAGGAAGAAAGGCAGTTTGGCCTTTCTTTAGAGACCAGTAAACACAAGTGGTGCCCATGTAAGTGGTGATGTGCTAGATGTATTCGCTTGTCTCAGGGTTGTCTGCAATGAGAGTGGTGGTCATGGTGGATGTTATCAGCCTCAGGGTGGGACAACGCAGATTGCCCCAGAATACCTTTTTCAGATATTTAGAAAGAGGTTTTGCCCCCTGGGCAGCCTGACCTCTGTGCTCAAGGCACCAGAGGAGCTCTTTATACCATTTGAAAGTTTTTGTCCAGGCACAGTCCTGAGACCTGCAGACCCTCAGAGCTGAGCTCAGCCCTTCAGTTCTTCACTGTGGACTTACTCAGGCATATATGCACATGGCCTTTAGGTCTGAAGCCCTCCTGTTTCCCCAGTAATCACTGTTCCTTGGTATCTGGTTCAAACAAAACCCATGATTTTTGTGTCATTTTCCACACTACTGCATCATCAATGGTACTGCAGCCAGTTCCTTGCAGAGCCAGCCCTAGACCCTGGAGGTTCCTTCTGTTCCTCAGGCCATTAGAGAAGTGTCACCACTGGACCCTGAGTAGGGCAACTCGTGAGTCACAGGGCACCCAGTGGTGTTCCAGAAGTTCCTCTGTGAGTGATGGGCACTCTGCAATGCAAATAAATAAAAATTATTGTGTAAATATAACACGCAGCAATGCTGCCACCGATTTGCACATAAAATAGCAAACACACAGATCGGCTTGTTTTGTAAGATTGAGGGGTGGCTTGAGATACAAGTTAACTAGGGTTTTATTTCTGGCTTCACCCCTAGGACCAATGTTCACTGATATTGATATTTAAAGAAGTGTTTTCTTCAGCATGGCTACAATCCAGGGTGTGTGGTGTGGTGGTCTTTTTTTTCCTAGGCTGGCTTCAAACAAGCTGTGGGTGTCTAGGTGGGTGGGTTGAGTGACATATTAGTGAGGAAGCTTCCTCCCCTTTCAGAGCTACATGGAGAAGTCAGAAACGCATCGTTTTAGAAAGTGACAGGCAGATCAGGTCGGACTATTGCTGATGAAAAAGGGTTTAAATCCATCAAGAATCTTGAATTTGGAACTGCACTGCTACAGAGAGCAGGGTGAAATGAACTTCACTAACCTCTATAAATATTATCTGTCGTTCAATTTCAGATTTGCTCCTCGAAAAGCCTTTCAAAATGCACGCTACCTCCTTTCAGCTCCTGGCATCCAATCAAACTAGCTATCTAACAACAAGGAGCAGAGGAAGTCTGTCCTTCGCCTCCATTTAGAAGTGAAAGATTCCCCCTTCCCTCCTGCCCACCCCCCCGGCTGACTCTGAAGGTCTTCCAATTATCTCCTTTACCTGCCGCATTAAAAAGTAAAACATATGAGTTGCCAGAGATACAGAGTCTGAGGACAAGCCACTGTGGCAAAGCCATGACATTAGAACAGATGGAAAACTTCTCGGGAACAAAATGTGCACAAAAAAATGGGTTCTGGCTTTGAAGTGTATATTCACGGTGGGTGCTTTCATGTCTTTTGAAAAGCCCTAGCTCAAATATGACCTACTTAGGCAACATTCTTATTTATGTCTCCAACTAAGGAGCAGTATATTTAGCAAATGAGAGGAAATCATCCCCCTGTCATGTTTATAGATTGGAGCAAACTTTGCTGTTTAATTCTTCAACAGATTTGTCTCCATAAAAGTGGATGTAATTTAAACACTGTTAAAAAAATCAATAAATTCCAGAAACTTGGGATAAATGGAATCATAATTTCAAATGTATATATATTATATATGTACAGACATACATACAGAGAAATAAAGAGAGAACATTTATTCAGTAGACTGCAGTTAAACCATATTTATTTAACTGTTCAAGAGTAGCAGATAAGGCTGGGCAAAGGTGGAGAGCAAATCATAAGACTTTGCCATTTTAATTGATGCTAAATGCTAACTATTCTGTAAGATAATAAGGAACACAGAAATTCTTAACTCTTCACAGACTGGGTAGGCTTACCTGGACCAAAAAGAAAGGAGATTAAAATGTAGTTTAAAAGATTCTTAAATTCAAGTAATTGAAGTTGAAAGGCATTTCAGGAGGACATTTAGTTCATCTCCCAAAGAAAAGATGAATAAAGACCTACGCTATTCTGGACTGTAACCTGTTTAACCCCCAAGGATGGATATTTGGTAAGCTTCCAAGCAAGCTATTTCCTCTTTTCGCAATTATCACTAGTAGAAGGATCTTGCTGACATCTAAGCCACGTCTCTCACTGAGGTTACAGCCCATTACCCCTTGTCCCAGTAGACCAGGAGTAGATATTATTTTTTTCTGCTTTTTAGCAACCTTTCAAGATTCATCATGTCTCTTTTTTGTTCTTTATATTTGGCAACCCCAGTTCGTTCAGTCTTCTCTCACGGATCATGTTCCTCATTGATCAGAAGTGTGTCACCCTATTGACTCACATCTTGCCTTTTACCTCTTCTAAGATGATCCACCCTAAAATCCACCTAAACCCTTCTCTTCAAGAAGTCGCCTACTCTCATTTCATTAATGCTATTCAGTGCTCCTACCTCAACAGAGGAGAGCCTTGCAACTGTCCATGCCCCATTTTCTACAGGTCACCCAGCCAACTTCTCCATGTTACTTTACCTTCTGAACTCGTTCTCCACCTGGCCCACAGCCCATCCCACAGCCTGCAAAGCAAACAAGAGCCTCTGCTTTCCATCATTGCTCTGCATCACACTCTGTCCCAGCACAGATCCTAAAGCAACCTACTCAAAATCCCCTTGCAGGTTCACAGGCAACCATTGGTAACTGGACTCTGACTACAGATTGCCAGACACCTGTGTACTCACTTCACTGCCCTCATCCTGATTTCGCCATGTTGCTTCTGACTTTGTCATGAAAAACACTATGAAAAATCTATTTAAAATCAGGACACACAACAACCACTGTTTTTTTTTTCCAGCCAACAAGGTCTGCTGCTGGGTCTCAGAAGGAAAAGAGATTGGTTTCAGGTGATTTACTCCTGACAAATACATGCCAGCTGTCCTGCTCACATCCTTGTTCCCTTCAAGGAGTCTATGATCTGTTGTTTGATTGTTTGTTCCATGTATTGGCAGCTATATAACTTGACTACAAATCCCCAGGTTCAGCTGTTTCTCCTTGTTATGGACAGACACTATCTCTGCCCTTTTTCCATTCTCCAGAACATCTCCTGTTCTTCATGACTTCTTGGGATAAATACTAAACCTCATGGTACTGTTTCAGTCAGTTCTCTGGTTCTCTATACCCAAGGTTGAATTTCATAAGACCTAATATATATAAAAAAATCATTTTGTTTGTCTCAGTATGTTCTAATCTCATTTTTCTCTACTGTATCTTGAACTATTATCCTGTAGTCACTGGCTGTATTAACCTTCCAAACATAGCTGAGCTTCTTAAGAAACACTGATTCAGAAGCTGACAACACAATTTATTTCAGGTAACACTATTCACTTTGGGGGAACGACCTAGTCTTTCACAAATGTTTTATGCCAAATATTTCAGAAGTCCTCAAGCTGTTTCTTAGCTACCTGATGCTCAAAGGCCCCCATAATCTCCTAAATTGAAAAGAGTGCTTGGCGTCTTAGAAGAACAAGTCCCCAGTTGAGGTTCATACCTTGCATCTCAAGACAACTGTGACTCTTGATCAAAGCTGATCTGAAAATACCATAGGAATACCTACCTGGTCACCGTTCCAGCTGAATGTAGAAGGGAAAGAAATGTGCAGAAATGGAAGTAGATCACCAAACCCTCACAAAACCCCGTCCGCATTTTCAGTGAGAGCTCCAAACCTTTCTTCTGCAACCCAAGAGTTTGGCCTACCTTAAATTCTGCTTAATTCTCACACCTTGTCCTCCCAAGTCATAACATCATATTTATACTTGTCTCTTTAATATTTGTTTAGAGAACACTTACAAATCCACTGATGAAATTTAAAAACTCAAAAGACATGCTCTCCCTTAAAATGGATTAAAACAGTGTCAGCTCCCTTGAAGTTAATGAATTAATACAATTCCTTAGAGCTGTTTTTATTCCTTCTGATATCCTAAATGATGCTGAATCAGAAAGGGTGAAGTAACTGAAATGCAGATATGTTAGTTTCTGCTCCATTAGGAAAAAGAAAAATCAATTTGGCAAAACATAAAAGAAGAAAATCAATAGGAAAAGAAATTTTATTTTCAGTTGAAAACTAAGAATACATTACAAACAATGGTGAGTGAAAATTATTCATTGATTTGTATAACACCTTTTACAAGCCCAAAAAGTGCTCCAAAGAATTATAGATTATTTAAACCTAAGGATCACTTACCACCAAAATGTATCTATCTCTGGAGTGGAATGCAGCTGCTACAAAATTGCAATAGCAAATAAAATACCACAGCTTTAGGGCACAAATGCTTTATCTGAAGATGCAAGGGAAGTTGAAAATGCAGAATGGAATTATCCAGGCTGGGATATGACCATGCTGCAGCTATATCGATTTCAGTTTAAGCTTAAACTCACAGAAGATAGGCCTATCAGCCCATTAAACAAACTTTGGCTCACCAAGTCCCTAAAATGCTCTGGGATGATGTGCCAGAGGATGGTTTGGCCTATTCCTCCTGTAGTTTCCCTGGTCACTGTCAGTGAGCCCATAGGACTAGGCTGATGGCCCTTAAGTGTGAAGTGACCCTCAGTGGCAGGGCAGCCGCCTCTGGCAGCAGGGCAGGTGGTGCAGGAGGCAGTCTGGTGTGCTCTCCCACATGAATCACCACACTCATCCGGAGGTACTCGAAATCCTCCACGTTAAGCACACATTAAGTTGTTTCAGGATATGGGCCACATTTATATCACTGTCATTAGTAGCAAGGGCTCACACTGCATAAAATTACACAAAGTACCTTTTGTATCTCAAGATGTACTTAGCAAGCAAACTCCTAGGGGCAGGGAATGTGCAGTCTTCTGTTTCTCTAAAGCACCTTAATCAATTATGGCAATGTAAAAATGATTTATAACACTCTATTAAAAATACAACTCAAACGACTTATCACTCCTGGGGTCCTGGGAATATACTGTAGGATTTGCCATTTAATTGTAAATCAAATCTAGTGGCCAGTACCTCATGTTTTAGAGAAAGATGAAAACTATTGATACACCTCACCAATTGCAAGGGCAGTGTGTCTTGGATGATACGATCTTCAGTCATCACCCAGTATGTGACTGGGAGGAAGCAGAAATGTAGAATAAAGCAGCAGACATTTCTGCTCTGTACAGTCTGTAACCCAATCAGTTCTTCCAATGATCAAGAAGATTCCACAAGTCCAATGGCTGCTGCAGGGCAGGTAGGCAGGCACACTTAAAACACTTGCCATCACTGCCACGGCAGTTTCTTTCTCCCTCAGCTCTCTCTGGAAAAGCCTCTTGGGAAGATGAAAGTCCAAAATAGCAGCAAGACAGAATAAACAGCTTGCCTAAAAGGCCACAAGCTGGGCTGGAAAGAGATTCACAAAGCATCTTGCAGCCACAGACCTCGACAAACTGCATTGCACAGGATGACCCAGAGCCCCGGGGACAGCTGAAGTTATTCGTGGGGTAGAAACACAGCACCTGCTTCATCCCGCCCAGTTCAACAATCCAAGTCTACCTGTTCCTGTGCTAAAACCAAGTACATGCAATAAGAAAACCTCCATTTAGAAACCTTCTTTTCTCATTTTCAAAATAGCCAAGAGCTAGTACAGAAGCCTGCACCAGTGTCAGAATCAAAATAGGCATTGTGTGCATCAGCAGCAGGCACCATATCTGATAAAACACTCCTAATTCTGAACATCAGCAGACAGGGATGGAAAGTATTCACACCCCGGAACTGCCTGTTTTTGATAAAGCGTGTTGATAAAGCTGTATTCATAGGAATGCCCAGGCCAGGAACTGAGCTACTTTGGCCAATAAACTCTTTCCTCTGCTCTTACAGACAATGACATCTGGCAGCCCTTTTCATAAGCTGGTAAAGCTGCACCTTGAAAACAATGTCAGAGCAGATGAGGGAAGTTAACCTCTGTGTGAATGATCACACAGCACAGGCTAGAAATCCACAACACAGCTAATCAGAGATACCCTCACCTGATAAAACTAGCCAAGAATACCATACTTTAGAAAAATATCTTTAATTTTAATGTCATATTGAATAATAGATAAATCTGCATATGAGAAATGGCAGAAGATGTAGGAATGCTAATTTCTTCTTTGCTTTCACACTTTCTACCAATCCTCAGCTCCATCTCTTCCACTGCTCCTTCCCCCAGTTAATGAGCTTTGTTCCCATGGTTGGTAGAATTCTTAATATATTCCATTCTTAAGGAGGATTCAAACATAAAGGCCACTACTAGTATAGAATATGTTTCTCGCATCATAAAATCATTAATGCATTGATTTCTATGGGTCTCTCTGCCCAATTCCCTAGGGATTAGCACAACACCAGTGAGAGGTGATGCTCTACCCCTACCTGGATTTCCTCAAAGGTTTCCTTTGTAGATACCCTAGCACCTAATGTGGCCTACCTGTACCTTTTCCTCAGTAAGGTCATTCTGTCTTCTAAATTGCTGTCTTTTTTCAGAGAGCTTTGTTTCTTGAGAAAATGTTCTTTGGTTATATTTGGCTAAAGCTGGCCAACCAGCTCAAAAGTCACCCAGAAGACAGCTACACACCTCACCTCACCCACAGTGCAACACAGAAGCCTCATTTTCTAAGGAAATGAGGCTAAAAAGAAACAGTGAACTCAGAATCTTCTGGTCTCTCACTCCCTGTGAATCTAACGTTCATCTTTGTTATAACCTTCTTCTGACAGGAATTGCCTTTATCTGTATTTTGTAAAGCTTTGAGCATATTGCCAACACTTTAATAGTAAAATATCATAGAGGACCATATATCTGAATATTATTATGCAGAAAATATGTGCATGTTCTCACAGACAGCAGATATATAAAAATACTGAATATGTAATTTAAGGCCATATTTGTGTTTAAGTATGCAGGTCAAACACAGGGCAAAGTTTTTTCTATTACACACAAAACCTACATGTACACTGGACTGAAAGACAGTGTAAAAACTCCTTTAATTCTGGATGCTAAGAGGTGCAAGTTCTAACTAGCATTTGGAAGGGTGATTTCCCCAGGGAACCCCAGGTGTTCTGGGCACGCGCCAAGCCATTATTGCTGAGCACTGGGGTTGAGGTTCACCTCACCTAACCCCTGGCCATCTGTCTCCCTATAGAGATTCAGGCACCTCCAGAGGGTGATACCTGGGAGGATGGAATGAATCAACCTGCCTGAGTCTCACCACTGACTACAGGGGCGGCCCAGACTACTCACTCAGATAAACCTTGTAATTTTTGAATAACTACGGTTAGGTGAGATGAATGCCAAACTTGGTGAATATTAGCCCGCAAAAACCAAGTGAGTGGGAAGATTCCACATCACAGCTGGATGAGAATACGAAAGAGCAAACCATAAACCCTGAATTCTCAGGGTCTGCAGGGAAGCAAGAACTGGTTTATAATATCCGGAAATTTCTGCAACTGCATGAAGAGGTCTTTTATAAGAAACAAACAAATATTGCTAAGGAAACTAACATTAGCATTTTGAATATGTTTATTGACAATGAAACTTTGAAGTATTCTCCCAATGGGTACTGAGAAATGGTGACTATTGCCAGCAAATGGCAGAGGGGCAATTTCTACTTTGGTTGTGATTTCGATAATTTCCTTTTAGTCACCAGACAAAAATCAGAATGAAGATCTAGAGTGAAAAAACCCAAACAAATCCATACTATCTGAGTTGGACTCTGCAGCAGCAAGCTCTAATTGCTCTACCTTCCCCATATTTCAGGCAGAAACGGTAACACACATGACCCACTGGGCAGTGGGTTTAAAAACTGCTAGTCGTCCACTCATTTCTGCAGTTCAATTTGTTGGCTTTAGAGTAGTTCTATTGGTTTCAAAGTTCTACTTCCCACTAGTGCTATCAACCATGAGATATTGTTAGAGGGGTTTTTTTGCTTTTTTTTCTTCCTTCACTGGCTGGAACACAGCTTATCCCCATATCCATTAAATATACATTTGAACAGCATTTCCACCTGCACTTTGTCACCTCAGGTTCTCAAGGGGTGTACCTCCACTTGGCTCCGAGCTCAAGGGCACCCTTGATATCAGTCTGAGAGTGCCAACAGGCATGCTAATGCCCATTTGAAATAGCTTTTCCTTTGCCTCAGATGTTTTCATGCACTCAACAAATAAAACGTCTCTGCTTCACTCTGTCTGCAGTGCTGTAGGACGACCTCACCTCATTCTGTCAGTGAGCTACAGTTGCTTTCAGGCACCTTCTAGACTTTGCTTTCCTTCCTGGAGTGTGCCGTGTGTCCCCCCTACTTTAGGATCCAAGTTAGCAAAAGGGTCTGAGCGTATTAAGCTAAGCTTACCTTCTTGAAGGTGCCACTGCTGTAAATACTGTATTTCTTTTAAAAATGCCTATATTCCCTGGAAAATTAGAAACACCCTGTAATTAAGAGCTGCTCCTGAACATGAAATTGCAAAGAGGGAACAAAAAGCTGGATTTTCTGCAAATAAAACTTTGGCAGTAAAGATAATTTGTTCCTCTGCTGTCAGTAAGAGGTGTCTATATGGGTCACTGAAGAGGTTCTTTACTGGGAATAAGTTAAATTCAGCATCTACCATCTTGTCCTGTGGGTGAAGCATGCTATCTCAAATACGCAATACAGCCCAAACTGGGTGTCATCTTTTTTAAACTTTCTTTTTTTGTGAACCACTTCCAAGTCTTGGGGGTAGGACATCACGACAGCCAGTTCCTCAACAAAGAACTGACACAAGAACAAAAGCTATTCCTGAAGAGTTCTCAAAATAAAAGTGAGACAGATGAGTGAGGAAAAGTGGCATGGGTGTTTCATCAAACAAGAACATGGTCAGGAAAGAAGTACCAGAAAATATATATTCATTAAAGACTCACAGAGTTGTCAGTTCTGTAGAAATATGTTTTAGAAAAGACACAAGAAGGCTCCAACACTGAATATGTCAGGTTTGGACACCTTCAGAGATAATAGTGTCAGTGTTTCATCTGAGAATTATTCTCCATTTTTAATATATTTGTATATTTTATGTTCTAGTGCTGTATTGAATAGCAAAACTGGCACAGTAGATTCAGAGTGAATCCTTTCTATAACCTTCCTCTGCAATGAGGAATTTCAGGCTTTCATTCTAAATTGAACGTAAGGTAAATTTCAAAATCTTGAAATCCTTTGAAAAATGGAATTTTCACTCATTGCCCAACAACGTTTTAACCTCAACCCTTTGTCAATAGCTAAGTCAAGCTTTGGGAGAAAATGCCAGTGTCCTTTTGAAAAATGGTTCCTGCTTGGATTCCCTTCCCAATGGCATCTGTTGAGGGCTGCTTTACCATAAATCTACAGCAAAAGCTGCTAAGGAGTTATCCTAAAAAAACTACAAATAGTTAAGTGCCTGACCATACTCTGGACCCTGGGCAATATTTTTCCATATAATTATTTCTGCTGTTGTCATTAGCTCCAGCACTCTCACTATTTATTACCATAGGTATTTCGAGACTCATAAAAATGTGCTCTTACTCAATGCTTAAGCAACACATGAAATAAATCAGCAGCACTGAACACTGGCTGACACTGGATGAAACCTGGCTGGGAACAGCTGGATTGCTCTCTTGACTAAATATTTACAAAAGCCATGATTATATCACTGAGTGACACCGTGCAAATATAACAATTTATCAATCATCATGTTTAACTGAAATCCCTGCAGGAGGGGATGGCATTCTCACTTAACAATAAGTATCTACTGTATGCTAATTAAATCACTTATTTTGCGGCTAAGCTTACTTCAGGGATATTTGGGCATTTTAACCACTCATTTCCTAAGCACTGCTTACTTCAGAGGCAGAGAAAGCACAGAGTTCAGCAGGGCTGTCACTTACATTGTACCCATCCAGTAACACTGCTGGAATTACATGGGGCACATGCTGGAGCAGGGGGGAGCACAGACCAATGCACAGAATTTATTTTGTTTTCCACACTCCTGCCATGGCTCCCATGCCTGCTGCAGGGTGCCCAAGGGCAGAGAGTATCACAGCAGTTTCCCTGCCATCCATTCCCCTGGCTGCCACAGGACCTGCTCCCACCAGCACCAGCCACTTCAGTCTGCTGTCTTTGCACATCCTCTCCCAAGCAGGCAAGGAGTTTCCCTGTCATACCCCTGGCAGTGCTCACAGCACTGGCTACCAGCTTTGTGTCCAAGCTGAAATGCCCATGTCCCTAGGAAAGGTTCCAATTTTCCCATCCCACGTTTACCAGGTCGGGCAAAACCGAGGGTTTGTTCAACCCAAAACTACCATTATTCAACTCATAATGCAGGGCTCTCCAACACCAAACCCACCTCCCTGACAGCACCGACACAAATCTGTCTGAACTGACTGTGCAGGACAACCTGTCCCCCTGCCAGCAGGGACCTGGTGGCTCTTTTTCCATTAGAGCTGTTTAGCACTGACTGGGTAACTTTCTGAATAGGCCACTGAATACAAGGCTACCTGCTGCAAGGAGAGAGGGGCTGGGGCATGAAGAGCTCTGCCAAAAATGTGGCATTGCCAGGGAACATAAGGATCAGGTTCATACAGATGGGAGAAGAAAATGGACCTGCTCAGAGGGGAGAAGGTTCTCCTGAAGATAAAGCCAGAATGTCACACTGATACAAAACACATATTTGGGCACTAGAAACCACTACCACGTGGCATGAGCTTTTTATGAAATCTTCCACCTTCTTTGTCATGCCAGATTAACACTCTTGCACCAGCAATGGCATGAGCAGCTCAGCTACCTTCCTGTCTCCTTCAAGATTACAGGTTTTACTCCAATGCAAGAGAAAAAACAAACTTCCTATTTGCCTGTCCCACTGCACAGACTCTTCAGAAAGTTTTTCTTCAAAATGTCACACAGGTATATGAAGAGCACAGCCTGTTTGTGTGGATCTCAGGCCAACATTCAAAAGGAGCAGGTGGCATCCATGGTTCACCTCTGCAAACTGCTTTTAAACCTTGTCTTTCTTTCCAGGAATCATTGTTCAAAAAGAAGAAAAAAGTTTGGGGTGATGAAGTCTGGTCCCTTGAGAGCCAGAGAAGAAAGTTTCCCTCATATGGATCTTAGACACAGATTTTTATTCCCATTTTCTACATGTTGAGAGTCTGCATAATAATTGTATTTTAGTCTTTGGAGCCCATCTGCCACTAAAGGGGAAATTTCACCTTCTTCTTTCTACCTACAGAGAGGTTTATAAATCAGCAAGCACACAGACATGGGAGCACAGGACTTCATTGCCCTTCCAGGAGCCCTTAATGGCTCAGACAATCACAGCAAGTGCTCTTTTCAGAAACACAGGGAGGGAGGAGAGAAGTTACGATAAATTTAGTTTTCTTTTGAAGTTAATAACCTCCTACAAAGGCTTTTGGTAAAACACAGACACCTTAACATTTTTTTTCCTTTCAAACAATTTTTTCCTCTATTTTTCCCTCAGATGGTAAAATCTGAGGAAACCTGTCTCTTCAGAAGTAACTGCTTTGTGTGAATGACATCAGCAGACCACGAGGTTACCACTGGTAAGTTGGCACCCTGAGGGGAATGAAATGAAATCTCTTATCAGCCTACTTGCTCCTCTTCTTTTCTACATTTGGTTCTTTTTGTAATATGCAAAGCAAAGGAAATGTTTTGCTTCCATTGATTTTTTTCACCTTTGTTTTTTTTCCCTCCGGAGACGGAACAATACACTTGACTGGTTTCTCCAAGATCTCAGCTGTAGCTTCAGATTTGTTTGGTACCTCACTCAGAGGTGAATTATTTATACTCCCTCCTCTTTCTGCCTCACATCAGCCCTTCTCTCACCTACCACTAGGTTCTCTTGGGACTTTTTTCAGGCAGTTTGAAAATCTAGGGTCTTCCCAGGAAAAGAGGACCTCCATAAATGTGGATAATGTTAACTTACGAACTCCTCCACCACACCAATGGCTTTGCTGTCCTGACTTCAAAGCCATGGCACATATTATCTATTATCCATTTCCTAGTGTGGCTACCCTGTTGTAACTCTCCTTCTTCTGATTTCTCTCAGGTCAGAAGGTTTCAGAGGCAAAAGTGTCAGTGTGGAAGGGAGATGATGAGGAGGAGAAAATAGATGAGTGTATGGGAAAGTGGCTACATCAGGAGAAGACTCCCTTCCCCATATATAGGATTTTCAACAGGTGGAGCCAGTATGGCAACAGAAATAGGGAACGAACCTGAAAGGTGGAAGCTCCAAGGGAAGGTTCCAAGGGGGAGTGACTGGGGTTTGTTGCAGGAGAACATCTGAAATAATGAACCTGCCACAGTGCACAACCATCAGCCCCAGGAGAGGAGATGGGAGATGGGGACTTTCTGCATATGTTTTTAATAAGTCTATGGATCCAGTAAGCACACATTATGCAAAGAACAGTTTAATCTTTCCTAAACTAAGCTTAGAAACAAATATGTTAAATCCCTGCAGGATCCCTAGTCTGGAGTACAGCAGGGGAGCCTGGATGTCATCAGGAGGATTGCTCATATACTGTCACATGCAGCTTCCCAGCAGGTGAGCAAATATGTGGAAGCAGGGAGAGAATGCTAGCCCAAACTGGGGTGGAGGAGAACTTCAAAAAACCTGTAAGGGAAGATTAAAGGTTAAGGAGCAAACTATACACACAGATCTCTATTGTTTTTACAAACAGCATGCTTTAACAAACTGCATCTTAAAAGAAAAAATGTCTTTTCCTTTTTAAATAAAATAAGAAAAGCAATGCTATTTTCTTCTTGGAGAAGCTATTTCTGAGTCACTACACCCACCTCGACACGACTTGACACTTGCAGAGCAAAGATGTCTGTACCCCCATGCATACTCTGAGAATACCCAGAGGTTCGTGCTAGGCAGAGGCACAGAAAGCCAGGCTTAGGAGTCATCAGTCAGTGAAGGACAAGAAAAGGTGTCAGCCACCTCGTAAGTGTGACAAGGGGAGGAAAGTGGGCTGGGAGGAGAATGGGTAACTAGCACATGACAGAGACATGATAGAAAGGCACGAGGGATGAGATAGTGAAGATTCTGTTTTTTGAAGGATGACACAATTTAAAACAAAATAAATTTGGTCAAATGTTTATCATAGTCTCTCCAGGAACCTCCATTGTTCCTGTTTATTAATTTTAATGATATGGTATCTGCAGTTCCTAGTCAGAACCAAGGCTCCCCTGACACATGCATCACAAGAGGATGAGGCCCTGCCATGCACAGCACACAGAAAAGGAAGATAAATAGTGCACCAAGAATAGGCCAGCAGGATAAAACTATCCACATGACTTTTGAAGCCTTAGAGAGTCCAAATTTCCTTTTGCAGGAAATTATTCTGTGCCAAAAAACTTGTCTTAATTCCAAACAAAGCTAAATACCACATCTGAGATTTCCCAAGCAGAAAAAACCCCAACAACCACTATCATGTTGGTTACAAATATAACATCAAGCCAAGTACATCTCAAATGGCTTTCAGAAAAGTATAGGTTTCAATTAATCCATGCATCCTAGCTTGCCTAAGCAGTTCTATGTACACACATAGACACGTCTCCAGTTTTTAAAAACATAAATAGGCATCTGCACCTGTCTCTCCATTTTGTTGCAGATGTGCTCTCTTTGTGTTTCCCCAAGAAATCATGTTTTGACACACAAAAAAACACTCCTCTCCCAGCAGCCCACCTTGAGGCTGTAAAGAAAGCTATGGATGCAACAGGAATGGAGTCAGCAGTGTTCTAGAGAAATGTGGGAGAGGGACATTGGACATATTCCTAAAACTTGGAGTGTGCAATGCTCAGAAGCACAGACTGTCAGCCTGCACTGGCAGGTTTTACCATTTCTGATGGCAGTGTGAAGGAGGACATAAAGGTGTGGGACTGATCTCCCCTACTAGTAATTCCCTGGAAGTTCAGGCAGCTAGAAGAGAGAAGTAGTTATCCAGGCTCCTTTGTACTCAGTGGAGAGTGAGCAATCCCTCCAGAGAGGGATTCATCCCCTCCTACATGGATGCCTGAGGCAGACAGGATGAATCACCCTGAACACTCTCTCTCTGCAGTCCCACCACAGTAGAGGAGCCTCAGACCACCACCATCGACTTGATGCCTGTTACAAGGCAGATGAGAGGAATCCCTCCTGAAACTCTTTCAAAGCAGTGTCAATGTCACCCCAGGATGATCCAGCTCGATACTCTATTTCACGAAGGGCGGTGTCTTTTTGCATTGTTAGTTTATATCATCCAGCAAAGAACGCGTTAATGAACATCGCTGGGAAGTGCAGTGCCTCTGGTGAAAAGCTGTGCCTGTGCCAAAACTGCCCTCCATTTTTAACTTTTGAGATTTTTATTCTGATTACTGTATCACCAAGAAGTCATATTCTACCCCAAAATATAGCTCCACTGTTTAAACCTACAAGACAACTTCCTTGTTTTAACTCCAAAGTTTTTCCCAACCTGTGGAGTTTTGAGTGTAGTTTCACCATTTATTGCTATATATCATGCACAAGAAAATGCTCCTGATAAGAGGTAAAATCATCCCCATTTTTCTTCTGTCCTTCACCATAAGTCCGTCACACATAAGGAAATGCTGGCAAGGGAACCTGGATTACTGTATTTCTTCACAGAGGTATAAGCTTCTAGGAATACATTAAATAACCAAACTTAATTTTACAAGTGTTGGCCATATTCTTTGATATTTTCCACTTCAGGGACCATCAAGTTTCCCCAGGTCCAGTAAAGCAAATTTTTTAAGTCTGTGTGAATGCCAAAGGATTAAAGGATGAATTCAGAGATTTAGAGGCAGGTAACAGTTGTGGGTACAGCACCAGAAAGCCTGTCTTCCACAATAAGCCCTGCCAGTGAGCTGCTCTGTGGCCTTGAACAAATCACTTCACCTCTCTCTTACTTCTCCTTTCTTGTCAATATTTTTTTTCTGCTTACGTGTGTGGTTTCTGGGGCAACTCCTGGGGGTTTGTAGAGTGCCTGCCAGTATAGGAACCCAGCATCAAACAGAAGAACACCGCAGTACGAAAATAAGGACAGAAATTCAGGAAGTACAGGGATTTGAAAGGAAACGGCTACAATGTTTTCTTAAAATCTCTGATGCTATTGGGGTCTCCAGATCTCCAGGCTCTGAAGGTGTAGGTAGCAATTTTTTAAAGGACTAAGTGCCTGTCATAGATCATAACCAGGAAAAATGTAGTCATCTATGTTTTTATGACTGGCCTTTATTCTGCTTGGCTTGGTTATGTTTAATACCTGTGGAGCAGGTAATTTTAATAAATAAAAAGAGAGAGAAAGAGAGAAAGTGTCAGCATGAGACTGGGTATGAAGTTATTGAGAACAGGAGTGTAAATGTGTCAAGGAAATCCCCAGTGATCCAAAAGGGAATGCAGGTAGCTTTGCAAGCAGCAGAAACAAGTGGATAAATTGTACAGGTGTCTTAGCTTTGCAGAAAGATTTTCATTTTTCAAACTGTAAATCAAGCCAAATTAAATCAAAACTACATTTCTATAGCACCTTTCATACTGGGCTCCCAAGGCACTTCGCACCGAAGGCCAAGCCACTGAAGTGTTTATGAAGGCAGCAGGTCAGAAGAGCTCTGAGCCAAGGTGTAGGGGCTGGGAGGCAGCAGCACCAGGAGATGGCACTGGCTGAGGGGTCCCTGCACCACAGGGCCAGGCTCAGCACTCCCACAAAGGGAGGAAAGCCAGGGAACATCACAGTGCACAGACCCTCACGTGAGCCATGTGAGAGCTCTCAGGGCCCTGTGAAAGGCAGAGACAACACAAGAACTGCCCACCTGCTCCACAAGCACCAACAGAGAGAGGAAAGGCAATTTGTGCCTCCTCTACTCTGATCCACAGGGTCCAGCAGAGGCAATTCCTGCCTCCTCTGTTCTTTATCCAGAGTCCAGCACTGGTGCAAGAAAAGGATGCCCTAAATTTCCACCAGTGTGGGCAGCCAAGTGACTGCAGACAGAGCTCCTGGGGCAGCAGCCAGGTTTTGGGGCACAGTTTCCACAGGCTGCCCACCTCTACAGCCCACTTAGGAGCAGAGCAAACGGCCCAGCCCTAACCTGGCATTGCTGCAGACAGTAGGCTGACCTGTCCCCTCAGGCACACTCAGACATCTGGCCAACCCCTGGACCAGGCTGGATGGAAATACAGCACTACCCAGGCAGCAAAACCTTCAGCTGCCACAAAACAGCTTTCTTTGCATCAAGGTTAGGAACAAAAAAGCTCCTGGGTGCAAAAGCTGCAAAAGCACTGAAATCCTTTCACCAGTAACTCTAGGCAGGCTCACCTTTCTAAGGTAAATTTCATCTGTGCTAATCCTATCAGTTAATATTGAAATCAAATACAATATGGTATTTGATATGACAGTCTCCTTCTTATGAAGTCAGCTGCAGCATTTTTTATTTGCATATGATTTAATTACATTTTCATTCCAGGTCTTCCATTCTGTGCATGGTGGGTAAAAGCACATGAATTCTGTATGACTGTGATGGTAGGAGAGATTATGAAACTTAGAATAATGCTGCAATGTTAGGAAATATGGAAGAGAAGTATTGCTGGTTTAGGAATGAGGTTTCAGGAGGATGGGTAAAGTGAATAAGCAATACAGTCCCATTTATGACAGATACAGAGCAACATTTCAGCAGTCCACATAATTTTTAAGATAGTCAGAGCCTTTTTTTGTAAGGTTTTTTTTTTGTAAGATACGTTACCTTGTTTACAGGTTTTAGCTAAACCAGTTCTTGAGGAGAGAAAGTTCCAAAAGTGAAGAGCAGCAGGTCACCTCAATTCCAGGCAAAATGCAGCTGTGGCAATGCTGGACTTACTCTCCCTTGTTTCCAAGAGGGTGGGTGGCGGGTTTGGGGGTACCTCTGCCTGGGTTCTCCAGCATGTGTTTGCTCTGTAATGCTTCTGCTCCCAGATTAACAAGGAGCACTGGAAATCACAAAAATTTTCGGCATAGCCAGAATCGAAAATACAATGTTTGCAATAAAAGGAAACAGACGAGCAAATTGTTGGATGCTGTGCATCACTGACCATTATTTATGGTCACTGGTAGTGAAAACCAGTAAGACCTCTCAGAGCCAAACTCTTGCTTATTAGCTGAAGGCACACACACAGCATTCAAGTGCAAATATTCTCAGTCACCTATAAATAGTAGCACACAATGTAGAATTACTCCACTCTCTGTCACACCAAGTGTGAGCTTGAAGGAACAGCTGTAAGAAAGTGGTGATAAGGAGAAGCCCCCCAGGTTTTGCACATTTGAGGAAGGATTTGTGCAGAGTGGGGATACAAAATAGATTCCCAGTCCTCAAATCCTGAAACAGAGTTAGGGGCAAACTACATTTTTATGTTTAAAAAAAAAAAAATCTGAACTTGTTTTATGACACACATTTTACTCATTTCTCTGTCTACCACATCAGAAATTGTTAAGGGAAGGAAAATGACACATTCTTATATATTCAATTGATACAGTGGAAAGGGCAATGGGAAACATTTCTGGTCTTTTAAGTGCTGAAGATTTTTTCTTGTTCCTGGATTTTGTTCCTAGCTGACTTCAAAATTTCACTGTATTTTCTGCCTTAGTTTACCCATCAGTAGGCTGGGTATAATGACAGAGCTTCTTCTTAACTCAGAGTTCACATTTTCACCGTGAGCTGAGACAAACAGAAGGTGCTTTAGAATACAAAATGTTGATTTTTTTTTTTCTCCTAGTTCACACAAGGTCTAGAACTTTATACAGTAGCTAACATGTTCCTTGGACACAGCACAAACTTCCTTCTTTTCTGTAGCATGAGGCTTCAGAAAGAGACTTGGAGAGAAAACCAATTCAAACAGGGCTGCCTGCCCATGAAGAACAGTGATAAAAAGCCAATTTTGGTTATTCTAGCATTAAAATATTTCAATTGTAATAATCTTTGATTTACTGGTTATTGGGAAGCACCTGTTAGATGGTATGGCACAATTAAGTTTTCAGTCTGTCTATGAGGTTTCAATCACAAAGAATATTTGCCTCTAATATCTTAGTTAACAAGTAGGTAAATCTATAATATGAACACCCAAGTACTTATACTTGAAAACAATTTTTGTTCAGACCAGAGTGTAACATTATTTGAAGTCAGTGCTCCACTGTGCAAAGCTACCAGTGTTAATGCTTCACTAGTTCTAGGTGCATTTCCTCTAATGTTGAAATTATGAATACATGGAAGCAGAAAAGCAGGCAATGGTTTTCTCTGGATTAGCCATTTCTGTAATACATATGAAGGTCTTAAAAAGTTCAGGACCAAATTTGGAAAACTGGAAAAATTTGCTGCTTCTTCTGAGGAGAAAGAAAGAACTGACTAAGAAGAATTTCAATTAATGATGTAGATAAAATATGTGAATAGAAGATTTGTAAGTGGCAAGTAGTTTTCTTCCTTGGAATGAAACTCACAGATTTGTATTTTTTCAACATCAGATCCGTTTTTCTTGTCATTTTGAACGCTTCACATTCCTTTCCTGGAGTTATAATTTTAGTCTTCTGTAGAGACAGCATCAAGAAACTCCTCTTTTCATGCACACAGGCATTTCAACTGAGATATATTTACCAAGCAGATACGTGCTAAACATAGGCAAGGCAGCACAATCCTCTAACGCAAACACACACACATGTACACAGACAATTGTTTCAATACAAAAGGTAAAAGAAATACTGATTTTACAAAGTAAGTTGATAGGCTGAACAATTCATGCTCATTAATACTGGTGAGCTGGTTTAGGATCATAAAAGGATGATAGTAAAGGGAGAAGTAACTACTTTAAGTATTAGGAGAAGTGACTTTTCAGCAGCACAAGAGGATCATATAAGTCCACCACAGTCCTTACATGGTTGAAGCCCATGTTCCAGGAGGTTTCACAGCTCTTGCTACCCAAATCAGTCAGAGAAACCCTACAAATATTTCAGATAAAGGCAGACAAAGTCTCACATGTATGGACAACAAGATCAGCAAGCTACATACTTACACTTCATGAATAAACCACTGTAAATAATAAAGTGACCTCCACTGTGTAATTATCTCAACCACTTTTTCATGCAAGGGCTTTGCCAAGTGAAAGCAAATCAGAGGAACTGGATTTTCCCATAGATACTTCAGTCTTATAGGAAGGAATGATTAGTCCCATCTTTCCCCTTTCCTGCCTCTCACACTCCAGGATAGCTCTGATTTTTACTCTACTGTTGGCAGAGGGATACAAGTACTTCTTGTAATTCAATCGTCAAGCTTTAAGACTGCTTCCCAAGGCTAAATGGAAGCCAAGTTTCAAAACTGAATGCATCCTATGGCCTACTGGGATCTAAATACAACTAATTTCTGCTGGCTGAGCTGTAATAATGAAGATTTTGAGTGCTCAGTGATAAAATTGGGGAGGCCGTATTTAAGGCAATGGAAGTTATACCATGTGCAAAATTCTATTCCCCAGACCAAGATGAAAATGTTGTTGTTGAATGTTGCACAGATAAGACAGAAGAAGAGTATAATTTATGCATTATAATTGAAATCAAGGAAGCATTTCCTGCTAATGCTGTCATGCCTGCTTTGCAAGGCTAACCCTAATGACCAACAATTGTACTTTTTAATACAATTTCCGAAGCAAGTGGTGGCTAGGGAATAGTCCCATTGGAACACACACCACACATGCCTCCCCTACATTTCTTCACGTACCATTCACAGATGATTGCTTTGCAAGACTGTGAATGCACGACTCACTCATTCTGGAAAAGTGAAGAGTCCCATAAAAGCATTTACTAATAGACTCTCTGGCAGGAAAATCCACCTCTGTGCTGTTCCAAGCCATTCTAAACTTTTCTTAATCACCTAATGAACTGTTATTCCCTTTCACTGTTGGGAATGGACAGGCAGGTTCAGAAAAAAACAAGGACCAATCCAAACTGTCCACAAATGTGGCTGGACTGTTTTTCAGGACAAAGTAAAAAGCCTGTGTCTCTCTAGTTTAAACAAGAAGCAGAGAAAAATGAACTATTTATTTGTTTTTCTGTCACAGCAAGAAGCTGTATTAAGAAATGCCCTAATAAATCCTTGATGCCAAGATTTTCAGATCTAGGTTTACAGGTGCTTTAGCTCAAGGTTGAAGATGTTCAGGTGGCATATTTCTTTAGGGATAATCCCAAGAAGCACCAAATACCTCACTGTTTGCTGAAGGGATGAGAATTTTCACTTCTTACAAGTACTAGGCAGAGTAGCTTTAATGGAACAAAAAATCATGGAGAACAGACTTCCCACTCAGTTCCTAACAGCTTCAGGATACTACAAGAAGACATTTCACCTGCTGTCTGATGCTGGCTGCATTCACCTGTATGTAAATAAGCTTTCCTCTCCAGCATTAGGGTCAATTTAAGGAGGCACATTTAGGCACAAAGACCATCTCTGGTAAGAGCCACATCCTCAAATTTATTTCCTTCTTATAATTTCATCTTAGCCCTTCCTTGTTTCTCCAGCACAGCTACTTAAATCAAGAATATTAGCAAATGATGTAGCAGATCAGTGATAAAAGCCACTGGTCATTAAAATGAGAAGGCATCCTGGGTTTAAGAACTAATAAGATGGCATTAACACTATAATTACTCCCACACTAGGCCACATTAGTACCACATCCGTATCTGTGCCAGCAAACTCTTGGAAAACTAAATCTTTTTTGTTAATTGTTTTTCACAATGCCTTTGTCTTCCATGGTTCTCCTGACTGTAAGTCTGGCTAGTCAAGCTCTCTTCTTTCTCTTACATTTTACACAGTGTGTTGGCTCCCTAAGGTAAGAGAATGCACTAAACACATACACATGCACACACACACACACATATATTAAATATATATATATATATTAAAAAAAAAAAAAAATCTGAATTTTCCTTAGCTCTTATTTGCCTGAAAAACACACAGGAAAGATTCATGGATAAATTCAAGCTAGTGTTCCATACTAGTGTTGACATATCATAGAAAGCAATAAGACAGCTATGAGAAATTAGCTTTTATGTAGCTGTTTCTGCCAAGACTAAAATCTTTTCCACCTCCAGTCACTAAGGGTCTTCCTAGAGTAAAATTCCTTTTGGATCCTAAACTAAACTGCTTTTGATTTTACTCTGTTGAGTATAAGATCCTCCTTGCTCCTAAATGTAAAGATACAAGATCAATAATTTCATCACAGCAATAATTTCTACTCTGTGTCAGATAGGAATGGTTGACAGATGATGCTCCATCTGTCACAGTATTTTACAGTAACAAGCCAAAATACAGCAAAAAAAATTGTAAACTGTACTGTTAGGAACTGTCTCAACAGAACATCTTGGCTTTTTGGAAATACAAGTTGTTATAACAAAAAGCTCTAATTCAAAGCCTGGGACAGGGATAGCTATTTAGCTTCTTTGCACAATTAAATCGAATACTGCCTGGCAATGCAGTATTTAACGTAGATTTACATGGGCAGACAACCACACACCTGCTCTCCTCACACTTGGATCTGGACAGTGCAAGCTAGACTCCATCCAGAAGCTGTACTAGCATGCTTGCACAACGTAAATCCCCAGCTACTACCCAAGTTAGATATTCACATTCCCCTGATCCAATGTTCAAACCGAGCAGTCAAATAACCGTCTACTCATTCCAGCATGCACAGGGCCATGTGTTTAATGGGGTTAAGCCAACAAGTATGGGGATGGCAGATAGTATGGAAACAGAGTAAACTTGGGGAGAGCCAGGGATGTCTGATCCCTGCTGGCACCCACTGGTGAGGAGAACCTGTGGTTCTCAACTCATCCCTTTCTCCTTCTTTTCCCATTAGTGTGGTGATAGCCAGAACAGATTCAGCATCTGATTCCTCTGCAAGGATAAACTTTTAAAATCTATGCCTCTGTCTAACCTCTAAGTGTGTCATTCAGTTTTCTAACCCCCATGTGCTTCCCTTTCCTTCCCAGATCATCAGAAGGGTGAAGGCAGAAAAGATGGATGATTCTGCCCTTGAACTGGCACTCATTTTCCAAGTCAGTTTTCTATCACAGACTCCCTGCTAAAGCTGTTTCCCCGTAAAACATGTAGACGTGGACAGAAACAAAACAGAATGCCTGATGCAGTAGAACATACTGGAACATAATGCACAAATCAATGATCACTTCAAATTTAAAACTTCATGCAAGTCACACAAACCAGAACCACTCAGCTTTGCAGTCTCTGTACAAAAAAGAAACAGAGCAAGACAGAAAAGAAAAAAAACTGCATAGGAAAATTACATCAAAGTTGATTTATTTTCTGTCTTTGCCGGTATATTCTGGGCTTAATTCTTCTTGTATCACAGCTGTTTCCCTCCTTTCCACCAAGCCCAGTCCAATGGCACAGCTTCCTCAATGTTTGCTCTGTCTTCGCTGGGTGAGCAAAGCCTTTTCATTTCACACATCATTTACAGCTCTCTGCTGTGATTTCAGAAAGTCAGTGGGCTTTTACCAAGCTAACAAGTGAGATGAACATTTTGTGCGCCTGCTAATTCTAAAACTTGTGCAGATTTTCTGACAGTAGGTATCCTAAGCAGTCAGAGAAATTCAGCGGTTTCAATTCAATTTGCACCACATGGCAAACAAGTTTGCCTGTGAGTCAGTAAATAAATCAGGAAGAAAGAGAGGGAAATAAAGAACAGACTCTTCAAAGTCACATCCTTTATCTATAACGCAAACCTAAATTCTCTCAATTTTCAATGTATTTTACATGCTTAATAAATTGATTCACTCATTCCTGGTTTGAACCAAGAGAAGAAAGGTAAAGATTTCTTTCTTTTTCTTTCTTTCTTTCTTTCTTTCTTTCTTTCTTTCTTTCTTTCTTTCTTTTTTTCTTTCTTTCTTTCTTTCTTTCTTTCTTTCTTTCTTTCTTTCTTTCTTTCTTTCTTTCTTTCTTTCTTTCTTTCTTTCTTTCTTTCTTTCCTTCCTTCCTTCCTTCCTTCCTTCCTTCCTTCCTTTTCCTTCTTTCTCTTTCTTTCTTTCTTTCTTATGGAGCCAGATTTAGACACTTTCTCCTGGAGCAAGAGAATGACTGCTCACTCAGGGACAAATACTGGGTAATGTATCCAGCTGCCCAATGTGTCCAAATTGAGCCTGTATTTTCAAGATCACTGGACATGAAAGACTCAAGAATCTGGATGTCTAATCTGTACCTACAGAATTTTATCCGAGACTCCCCAAATTTAATGCCAAAGCTCCTGTTTATTTTAAAGGTACAGAAACAGAGCTCTATATGTGCATATGTAAATTGAACAGCTATATGCTCAAATAACAAAATGCAAATCAGGTGTGATTTTTATGTATGTCCAGCTGTGTGTCCAAAGCTTTTTAAAAGTGTGGTTCTGTTTGAACAAAGAGAAACAGGAAAAGCAAAACTAAACAGAAAAAGTGTGAGTTTCTCTAGAGAGATTCTTTCATGTGAGAACACCTGAATCCATTCTTCTATACAGTCAGAGATATGATCACTTACAGTCAATATACTACCTTATACTGAAATAACAACAACAACAAAAAAAAGCTTCCAAAAAATATTACTGCCTGGTTTGTTGTGGTATTCTTATTTTCACATCACTAGCAGCTCTCTGCTATGCATAGTGAGCTTTGGCACAACAAAATGACTAATTCATTCTGGATTCTTAGAATGTCAACACCATCAAACCTCAAGATCAGAAATGAATTAAACAAAAGAATTGCACATCTTATTTATTAACAACAATAGAAGAAAGGGAATGGTGAACCGTTTCAACCTGCACGCCAGCAACTGGCAAGCAAAGGGCCTGATTCTCCTGCTTCCATTTAACTTCATTTAATAGAATAATAAGGCATGATCATAGCTAACAGAATTGGCAATAAAATGGCTATTCAAATTTAATCAGTATGGGAGAGTAAGGACTATAAAAAGGATGAGGGGGAAAAAAATGGATGGGTGCCTTCTATCTGGCATCACAGTCCAGAGACTGGAAAGTGATGATTGTCGCATGTTCCTTATTTCACACAGCAATATGTTGTAAAGAGGATGGAACCAGCCACATATGTTCTGGGCCTGGCTGGGATGCGTCTGTTTTTTACGAGCATGAAAAGAATGTTTCTCCACATTAATCAGGACTTAAGGAAATACATAGCTACATCTTCCAAATCAAACAAGAGAAAGCCAGAGTGAAAAGGATTCAACCCTCTGAAGCAAAGTTATGCTTAAGGCAAAACCTCAAGGAATTGGAAGTGAGAGGCTCTCCCCCTAAACTTTACACTCACATTCCCTTTGCCCTGACAGTGCTCAGAGAAATACCTATATTGCTGAGGGATATCTCTTGTATACACACCCCCAGGAAAACAAAGTTCTAATTTAGGAAAATAATAAAAATCTCAGACCTTATATATATGCCCAAATTTAAGCATGTCCTTAAACGTGTTCCTGAAAGAAGCTCCAGTTGTGTAACTGGTAATTTCAGCTATCATCAACCCTGAAAAGCTAAAAATTGAACCATCAGCATTTTAGTTATATCACATCAGAGCTAATTTTTGTCTTTTGAAGGATGCTGAGTGCCGTATCTAAAACATCCAAGGTCTTTTTCTTTTGGAGAGAGGAAACGTAGCAGATCAGGCAGAAATGCACAAGGGTCTCTGAATACTTTTGCTGTAGATTGCTGTGCAAAACCAATTATTTCATAAATTTAAAAAAATGCAAAGCAGGATATTTCAAACAGGAAACAACATAAGTAGCACTGGTTTTGAGAGAAATAATCATGTTATTATGGAATACTAATCCAACCAAGCTTCTTTATATTCCAAAATATTATTTTATATGTGGCATTTCATATTCTTTTTGGTGTGTTCTTTAAAAAGGATATAATATTTAGGAATTGAACTACTAGACCTCAGTGAGGTTGTTATCTCAGGAAGAGAAGAACTCATTGCAAGTGTTTGAAAAAAAACAACAAAACCATGGAGGAAAAAATGCCTCCAGTGCTGCAGATATTTTTAAGATATCATTGAACAATGTTAGCTAAATTAACACTTGTAAGAAAGTAGAAAAAGAGCAAGAAGCAGGGCTCAGGCAAATGCTAATTGGGGAGCTCTTCAAATTCCTGTTCAGAGGGGCAGAACAGTCTCCTGGGTAGAACTCCTCTGGGATTCAGGAATCAGGAGCTCTCTCCCCAGCCACCACTCCCTGAATTCCCAAGTGACTCTTTGCATTTAAAGCCAAGATGTTGCTTGATCTGCAGAACAAGAGCCATGAACTATGTGTAGCACTTCTGAGATCTGCCATTGCAAAATTCTGGGTCAGGAAAAGGAATTCCAAAATCTGCAATTAGTTGTACACAAGGGTAAACGTATAAAGCAGATCAGAAGGTTCTACACCAGACTTTCTTTTGAAATCTGTTTAAAATTCAAGTCCACAATAGTAAGACGCCTGAGTCTTCTCTCAGGTTCTAACTGAACCAGCAGAAAGCCATAGCAGTGAATTACTGCTCTAATTTTTCATTATAGTTTATACCAAATTCACCATATTTCAGTTGTTCTGAAGGTCAATATAATGATATTTTTTAAATTACGTTTGCATGAAGCCTTTTCTCTCCAAATACTTACCCAGGTATACACAGCATCACATCACACACATTATATCTTTGAGAAGCAAATAACTGCAATGTGCCTTAAAGAGAGCTGCACAAATGCAAGGGAAGTAGCTTGCCCATGCTCCCCAAAATAGTGGCCAAGGTCAAAATTGCTTCCAAATCCCTGACATTTCCAGTGAAAGTATTTGCACAGCAGTGCATTAAAAAGCTCTCTGTCTTAGGGGGGAAAAAGTAGCTGTGGGTAAATTTGGGGTTGCAGCTGTTATTAGGAGGAAAGAAATAAATCACACAGGCCTTCATTTGCACTATGCAGCTGCAGCTCCCATCAGTGGAATACCTTGAGGACAGACTGATGCAAAACATCACACCTTCAAAAGCAGGGGGGCTGTTACTGGGCTTCTGGCATCCCAGCTGGGCACTTGTGAAAATATTACCCAAACGGGCATTTTTGCTGATGTAATCCCTTACTGCCTTTTTTTGGTTGTTTGGGTGGGTGGGTGGGTTTTTTGGTTTGGTTTGGGTTTTGGTGGTTTTTTGTAATGTGGGCACTTCAAACTTTGAGCAAAATCCACAGGTTACTTTTCCTTCTTCGTACTGGAGTTTTAGTGGGGAAATTTCTGAAAGTTCACAGAAGGACAGAGCAAGAGGAGTGGTAACTTCAAATTGCAGAAAGAACTCTATGTTTTATTTCTTAATGTAAATGTGGCCTGAATGTTGAATCTTAGCATTAGTGAGAGAGGTATTTTAACCCTTGACCACAAAAATACTCTGTCTCCCCTCCCTATGGTAGTCTCTTTGTCCTTCATGTCTTTCCAGCTGTAAGGAAGTTATGTGTATTAGAACAAAGGTACCACATACTTTTGGACTGAAAAATTAAGGTGGTCCCACTCTCAGATATTAAGTGCCAGGAAAGGGTTCAGAAAGAAATACTGAGGTGCAGTTTAGATATAAGAGCACCAACAGTAAGTATTCCTCAGCTTTTTGGGGACTCAGACGTAAGACTGAATATCCCTGTAACTCTTAGCCTAATATCTCAGCCAAACCTATAGCACTGTCATAGGTTTACATGCTTCTTTTTCAGTTTCTATTATTTATCATCACTCATTAGAGTTTGGGACTGCAAAACGCCCTTTGTTCCTGCCAGCAACATTTTCCCATCATCCAGATTATGGATTTATGCACTTCCTTTACTGTAATGTGACTTTTTATATCCAGTATAACCTTCTTACAGTCATGCACACTTGCTGTAAAAGAGAAATTTTCCAATGTCTCTGTTCAATTATTAGTGTCATCTGTAATGAACTATTCTGGTTTAATTGCAGAATTTGTCTCTGTTGTACTATGGACAAAATAAAACACAATCGAAGATTAATTTAAACAGGAGAACTAATGTTCACAGCAATTATTGCAAAGCTGAGGGTGCTTTTTCAATTTGCTCCATTTGATGAGGTGATTCTTTTGAGAAGACCATTAGATTCATAAACCTGATGCACAGAGAGCTGAATGCAGGGACACACGTGAACACTTGCACACTCATAAGTGAATGGCTCATTTCTGAATTACAACACAGCCAGTAACTCCACGTCACAGGAAAATGTCTGAGAGAGGGTATGATATGTTCAGCCATGGCTGGATCAATGTTTATATCAAGTGATTTGACAAAATCAGAGGTGATATCCATCTTGGTGATGTCCTATTTACATTTAGGGCAGCAGTGAGAAGAGGCTAAAACTGCTGTATGCTCTTTGACTGTGGTGTATTCGTTCCTAACATTGAAGTGATAAAGGTATAATTTATGCTACAGCTTTTTTCACCTCAAATGCAGTTGCTACACTTGGGGACTAAATTTATTGTGATTTCAGCCTGTTTTCTTAAGACTGGTCAATTCAAACCTTCCATGCCTTCAACAGCAGCTGTAGAGGAGCTAATTTAGCTTTTACAGAAAAAGAGGGTTGGGTACACAATGCCAATGGTAAACTCCATACTACTCCATGTTGCTGACGTGCTTGGTTGATAGCCTGGACAATATTCTATTTTTACACATACTTATTTTCCAGTCCTATCCAGATAAAAAACTATTAATATTAAAGAACATACTAAGCTGAGCACAGAGAAAGGCTTTTGAAAACAGTGACTTAACTCTTCAGAGAACCTTCTGTTTGTGAAATGGCCATAACCCTTGCATCATATTATCTAATTTTATCTAATGCCTCCCTCTACAACATTCTGTAAGACCGAGGGATGATGGGGCTTCTAAAACTATATTGTTACCCATTTTTCCCATTAATGGAGCCCCACTTCTTCTGTTTGTTTCCCATCAGGAACCTTACTGTATGATGTCATGTTCAATGCATTTCTATAGCATGTAGCTGAGCAGCTCTCTTCCACTGGCTCAGTCTCCCTTTGGAAGGAACAACTTGCCAGAAACCACTAAGACCCTCCATACAAACAACCAGAAATTAAGGCTCTGCAGGGGAGCATGCCACTGCCTCACAGCAAGGAAATAAGAAGCAGGGCTATGGCAGCCCACAAACAGATCATATTTTATCACGGTTTAGTCAACTATAATCACAGCAGCTTTTCTACGTCTCCTATTCTTTAACTTACAACCAGTAAAAGGGCTCCCACAGCTGAAGTACAAGACACACCCTGTTAGCACAGTATCACAAACTTTCAGAAGCACCACTGAACATCTCATTCTTCCACCATCACCAAAGCAGTAATGGTGTCATTCTCACATGCATCACCAGCTAAGGTTAAGTGTTATATCTTTTTAATGGTTCATGCACTTTCTATCCAGGACTCTCCTCTGGTGTCAGGGGATGAACTAACTACTCAATTGTGTCTCCAAAGTGTGTAAATTAGCATTTACATTATATAATTCCCCATCTGCACACACATTAAAGAGATATGGATTTCAAAGTTGCTCTTCCAGGACATATATTGATTCACACCACACAAAGTCACCTGTTAGGGCAAAGGATTTGATTTACACATGACCCCATGGCACACAGGGAGAGGTCAAGCCACCATGAGCTATGATGCTGCCTGAAACCTCTGTGGGTGCAGAGGGATAGCACTGACCACCTCCTACAAGCCCTGTGCCCACAGCTGGCTGTCAGGGAGGGGTGCAGTCAAGGTCACAGCAACACATCCCTTTCAGGGCAATCCTTGCCATTGCCTTGAGGGAAATGTCTCTTTGCTCTTCCATCTAACCAATCTACTACTTTTTGAAATTTCTTGCACTTTGCCTTTCCAACACTGCAACAAAAGTTTCTGTATAGGTCAGTCAACACATGTCTCCCTCCAAGCAGGGAGGTTTAATAGTCATCTTCTGACATCTTTAATAAGCAGCCTGACAGGCTATGTTGCTTCCAATCACTTTTTTGCTACAAGCTGGGTAAAAGCTAGTGGAAGATGATGGGCGTAACACTTCATCCTTTCATTCAGAATAAGTTCAGAGAAGCCATTAAGGTTCTTTATGAAGCCAGATGTTTGAAACAATAATGATCTCCACCCCAAACATAACTACGTGCCATCTCCCAAAACAAAGACACATGTGGACAGAGAGGTTTCACAGGCAATTATATTGTAAGGGTTTGTGCGTGACAGAAACAGCAAGACAAGAAAATCTGAGGAAGAATACAAAAAAAAAAAGACCTTGTCACTATTGTGAAAAAATGGGGAAGAATAAGTATTTGGATGAGCAGGGGCTGGGGCAGAGAGACCTGACCCTGTGTGTAAAAAGATTATCTTCTGTCAGATTCCCCACAGGTTCAAGGGAGCAATTCCTCATGCATTTTTGTCATAATACAAGATTTCACTCAGACCACCTGATTGCTTCATCCATCACTCCTAGGAAAAGAGCAGCACTACCCTGAACTTAGGTTAACTTCTCAGGTCAGATATGCATAACACCTAACCTACAGGACTTTTAGAGTCTTTGCTCACACACATCATCTAATCAGTGAATCAAACTCAGATTGTATTTTGAGTGTGGAGGGGTGTTTTAATCGTTACACAAGCTTTGCAAACTTACACTGTCTACCCAGCTCTGCACACATAGTTTAGTGGAAAAATTACCTGGCCCTGGAGGACACTGGTACCCAACATGGAAACTTGTTAAGTGTTTGGTGATACCAGTTAATTTGCAGCCACAGTAACATTTTGCATTTGCTGCTACAAGAACAGTACACACCTAATGGCTCCTCAGGTGGAACGGCCATATTCCCCAGCCAGTAATAAGCAAAGGGGTGCCCTTTATTTAACAGATATCCATAATGATCACATACATGATTTTAAGGGGAAATGTGAAGGAAAGGAGAGAAAGGGGAACTGCCCTTTTGTAACCATAATCTGCATATCCTTCATAAATTTATTGCTATAATTTGCATTATTTTTTTTTAGCCATTGGATAGATGTATTGTAACTCAAAGTCTTCATATGACTGGTTTTATTCTTTCTTTTATTACAGCTCATATAAGTGTAGACATAAGAAAGCAGAGCTTTAGACCACTTGTACTGATAAACAAAATGAAGAGTACAATCAAGCTTTTGAATAAGCCACGTTCATCAACTGCTGACAACTCTTCCCTCTGTCTCACTGTACTAGAGCAGCCAGCTTGCAAAACAGCTCATCTGTGGCTGCCTCAAAGCACCATCTCTTTCCCAGCTCCTCTTCTATTACCAGCACCTCCTCCCCATCATGCTGTGCCTCGCTGCACTCCCTTCACTTTCTCCAACACCACTTAGGAAGAGCCAGAACACTGCTCTTCTCCATTGATCATGACAGCAGTGTTCTCAATCTCCAGCTCCAACCAGGAATAAACCTATAAGCCTTTGCTGCTTTCCTCAAGCCTTAACTAAAGCCTCTCCTTCCCAAACACTGTTCCCTCCTGCACCCTGCAGTTGTCTGTGTGCATCTCCTCATTCCACTCACTGGCTCCCTTCCCCAGCTTCCCCAGCTGCAGTGGCTTAAAAAGGAAGTAAAAGATGTTGCCTGCAATTGATTTTAATTCTTTCCCTTGTGCTGCCCCTGCAGGCACGAGTTGGCCAGCCCAGCTGTGGCACTGAGTGCAGCCAGTTCTCCCTCACGCACAGCCTTCCCTCAGCATGCTGAGACTGATCACAGACAGACAAATGCACACATACAGTCATATTTATTTCTTTGCATTCTCTGGAGTTTCCTTACAGAATGAGGTCTAACAGAAGAAAACACCTGCTTTGTTTGTATTTTAAGGTAATGGCTTCCTCTGGAAACACAAACACAACAGCCATGGAACTTTGTAGGAGAAGCAGAGAGGGGCTCCAAACTGAGAGTGAAATAGCTGAAAGCAGCTGAAGTGTTCAAGCAAAATGAAAATGCAGAAGTCTTCAGGAAACAAAAAACAGTGAGGGAACTAATGGATTTTTGAATACTCTTCCCTTCTTTTTAATAAGGCCTTAATGTGTTGTTTCAAGGAAGTGAATGTGAGCAAGAAATGTGAAATTTTCCTGCCTACCACCATCTTTCTAGAAGAGTCAAAATGATGCAGGGACTTTGACTTGGACATCTCAGATGCATCTCCCATGCACAAAATTCCACAAATCCTCTTGCTTATCAAATCATCCAGTGGGTAAGAAGGCCACAGCATTAGATCATAATTGGAAGAATATCGAGCATGATCATCTGCAAGATTAGTTTACCATTGGAGCCCCTTCTTTTGTGACAACCTCCTTCATCATGCCAAATGTTCTTGAAGGCCCTTTCTTTCACTCTCCAGAAGCTGCCTGCAAGGCCCAGCATGAGGGGACAGACTACAGGTTATGCAACACATCTCAAAGGAGAGAGATACAGTGAACATGACAAAAATGTGCCACCTATTAGAACAGGTTGCTCAAAGTCCAGTTGAGCCTGGCCTTGAACACTTCAGCAGTGGATGTGGGGCATCCACAACTTTCTTGAACAACCTGTTCCAGTGCCTCACCAACTCCACAGTAAAGAATTTCTTCCTAACATCTAATATAAACCTACTTTCAGTTTAAAGCCATTACCCCTTGTCATAACACTACATCCTCTAGTAAAAAAAAATCTCACCACCTGTCTTGTAGACCCCCTTTAGGTACTGAATTATGAACTTCTGCTGTCCTAGAGTGAGTGTAAATGAAGAGCCCTAGAGGACCTGTCCATCTGGGACTAACCCATGAGAATGAGGAAGGGTGGTCAGGAAATGTCCTGCAGTCCTCTGTGATTCCAGGACTAAGAAGAATGAACAGCAGGACAAAGCCTGCACAACAAAAGCATGTGAGAATAGCTGAAGGATGTCATCACAAAGCTGTGGATGGATGCATGGATATCCAGAACACACTCAATATTCTAAAACCTGATGAATGGAGCTAAAGGAAATCAAGTGCCTGATGATTCTTAAGAGATGAGGCCTCAAAAATTGGTGGAATAGCATAGAATTGCTTTTCAAAATACTAATTGACAACTGGTAGAGTAATGCTGCACCTGCTCCTTGAAGATTGCAATATCTGTAACTGCATGGGGTAGTTCTCTAATGAAAGTCTGTATTTTGTAGAAATTAATGTTGCTACCAGAAAATGTTAGTATTACAATCTGTCATGACCCAGAATAGTCCAAGATTTGGTTTTCTGGAAGTAAATCAAGTCAAGAATTAAGACTGGCATGTGATTAACTGGTGTGATTGACATCACACCTAGCTTTGCAAGTTCCTAATTGTTCTTTTTTATTCCTGAAATAAGAAGAGATCAGAGGAATTCATGATGCTCAATGTGTGGCACAATGGGGTGTACACATCCTTTCACTGCAAACAGGACATCTCCAAATAATAATGAACAAGTAATTCATTTCATCTAGAGATCTCATCTTAAAAAAAAGAGATCTCATGGAGGGATCCTGCTGGACACTCACAGGTCATCATCACTAATGTGATGTACTTTATTCAGCAATTTGCTCAAAGACTCTGAAGAACCTTAAGAGCTTTAAAAAAGGAAACAGATTTTAAGCCTTGTTATGTATCAACTGTAGTCATCTTGCTTTACTCCTTAGATCCTACTATTTTAGAGAGAAAAAATTAGAGACACTTTTGGGGGTGGGACAGCAAAAATAACAATTTGCAATTCCTACTGCAGAAATGTATTTAAATCACAAATGCTGACATTTTACTGAAATTACACTTTTCCAGTAGAGGGAATGTGGAAGAAAGGAGGGCTGACCCTTCCTGTCTTGGATGATAAATATTAAATCTACTTGAACTCTAATAATTTACATAAGTTGAAGCAACAAACAGAAAAGGGTTGGTTGAACCTAAAAGAACTGGAACTTTTCTCAGTGCTCTGGGAGTCTTTTCTCATTTCAGTATGGTTCAGTGTCCTTGGCTATATTTCCTACTTTCTGAAGATGAAATACTAAAGTAATTCAGCATTTGGTACAGTTGCAGAAGAACACAGGAAAGAGACAAGTGAAATTACAGGAGCAGAGACTGCCTTTTGTTATTACACTTACGTTATTCTATTGTCATGCACTCAAAATTCAAAGAGTAGCATTTGTAGCTGAAAGGAAAACTCACTCCAGCACCTACAACCAATCAGAAATAAACAGAAAAAAACATCTGGGGGGCAATACACAATCTTTATAAGAAGAGGAATGGCCACTCTTAAATACAAACAGGGAAGACTGATAGCTGACCCCTCAAATAAATTTTCACCAACCTTTCATTTATTGGGAACAGTGATGACTGCCTGAATACGAATTAACTCTATTGCATGAAACTGAATTTCACATTTACCACTGCCTGAGAATGAAAAGAGAACTTGTCCTTAGAGTGTTTATCTATGAAGAAACTTCTTCATGAATAACCACACCGCAAGATTCTAATTTTTAAAGCAAAAGACCTAGTGAGATGTGGATCCATTGTCATTCCCACAGCAGTAATTTACCACAGGACATGTAAGAGGGTCAGTATGTCCCTCAGGATTGGTCTCTGAATTAGGGCACATAACATCTTGACATCTTCTCCTGAATGGTTCCCAGGAAATTGGAGCATGGGAATATGTAAGTTTGCTGGGGAGGCGCCTAATATGGGAGTATCAGTTTGGTGTCTGCAGCTGTGGACTGGAGGGACTGGAATAGCAGTGGGTGGCTGGCAGGGTGAAGGAGTAAGTGGTTACTCTGTCGCTATCCAAACTCTTCATTATCATTCTATATTCACAGCTCCTGCCTTCTATGAACACCAATCTTATTTATGACACATCATACAGCCCCTGCAGTGAGTGAGAAACTCCGGCCCTCAGTGTTTCAAGAAAAACTGCTTTGCCCTGCATTAGCATGCAAAATGAATGAGGCGGGAGACCAGCTCCAGCAGCTCCCCAAAATAATATGCAACAATCTAATTAAACTTTATTGTAACTATACAAGCGAGGAAACAGAATTAAGGCTGGGTAGGCAAGCTCAATTTTGTCATTTCCTTAGCCTTTGAGTGTTCACAATTTGATAGTCTTGTCATGTAGAGTTTCTAATAGAATTTCGTGCATCTTTAGAAAATAAATTAAATTATGAACTTCTACATGGTTCAGCTTCTGCTAGGCCAGCAAACTAGACCAAGGCAAGAACTTGTGCAACCAGCTGGGCAAATTCACTGCTTCCTTCTATGATGGCTTTTCAATTGTCACTGTCTAGCAGAGGAGCTCATCTTTCTTCATCCATACTTTATTGGTCAAAGAGAGAGAAATTTTCTCTCTTGAGGAAGCTAGAGGTGAGATCTTGGTAGCAGCATAGCTTGGTACCTAGAGAGCAGAATCTGCATTCATAAAAAAACACCCTGTGACTACCAGCCAGTAATACTCAAGGACACAAGAAGGGGCAAAATATACTGCAAAACCAAGCACCAGTCCATCTCCATATCTATGAGAACTGTTAAAATTACACAGTTGGAAGTATTGTTTTTTAAGAGATCTTTTTTCTTGTACCTATCTCAGCTTACACTTTCCAATTAAAAAATTGCTTCTGGGCTTGATATCAAATGCTTAAAATTGCAGCCAAAAACATAAGCAACTCAAAATAACCCCCCTTAGAATGGAAACTCTTATACAACCTTCACACTGCTATGCCTGGAGTACACTGCCAATAAGATGCCTAAAAACAGGGAGAGAAAGTCAGGGTGGGAGTGAAGGGAAAAGGAATTAGACTGAAGAGGAATGAAAGGGAATCCCACGAGGAGCCAGCAGAAAAGCTCCAGACATTCTGGCAGTTCTAAGAGTTTGTTCCAGGTGGCAAAATAGACACTCAAGGGGGACTTTTGATGAAAAAGGACTGGGGACTTCAGGGCACGGGCCTTAGGAGACCTGCAGTAACTCTGAATCTCTGCTGTATTGTCTGCCACAGCATATGATTAGCTTCCTGTGCTGTAGTGCATTGTAAGGCACTTTATAAAGCAATGAATTACACAGCTGAAGTGGAGTAACCACATGCAAGCAAATACGACAACCATTATGCTCTCAGCAACATCCCACACACAGCCATGAACATTTGCATTAGTGCCAATTAATCTGAGGTGGTACAAACTCAGCCAGGCATAGGATTTGTTCTTTGGTGTGAAGGAGGAAGGGAGGGGAGAAAAATATCCTTTTGTCTTCAGAGAGGAAACATCTGTAGGAGTTTTCAAGGGCTCCGGTGACTTTGTTGAGCATGGAGCGGGGGAGCGTGCTATTGAGTGCTTTGATCTCACCAGCAGGTGACACTGCAGCAAGTGGGAGCAGCTATAAAAAGTTTGAAGCATTCTAGGGACAACTCACACAACCGGCACACAAATGTGTTTAATGCGTGTGACTCACAGTTGCCGAGAAGTGGGAATATGCAGCACAGGCTGGCCTTTTGGTTTCAGCTTTTTATTAAAGTCTTCCTTTTTCCCCTCGCTGCCCCCCACCACTGCTCTCAAACACTGGGGTGAAGCAGAGTCAGGAAGGGTGATGAATCTTTTAACCCTGCCGCATGTGGAAATGCATATGACTAAAGCACAGCCAGGGAAAACTGTTCCAACAGCCCTACCTCTCGCTGAAGTCAGCAGGAAAGCCGTATTCTTTACCGTCAGTGCTAGCAGAGGAGCCTACCAAGCACTAAAGGGGTATTGTGCTTTTCCAGGCCCACACTTTTAACCAGCCACCCTGCACAAGAAAATGATGATGGCGTTTGTGAAACATGGGGTTTCCTGTGATGCATTAACACAGAAGAAAGCAGATGAAATACTTAAGAATTAATGACAGATTTTACCTCTTGTACCTCTCTGCTCTGGTTGGAACTACCAGGAGGACTGACCCTGCATAATCCTCAATTCCAGGACCTGTGTTATTAGGTGAGGAAGATCAACCTATTTCTACACGATGGTCCAGTTCCATAAAGTAAAATCTTCCTGCAGCTAGACATCCTATGCACAAAAATTCACAAGTGCTAACTTACTAAGCAAGGCTTAGATTCGCTGCAGATTCTGGTGAGGGCTGTGGCTATTGTACCCTGCTAAGGGCAGAGTGGAGGTTTACTTTGTCACTCAGCAGTTCCTCAGGTGCAAAGGGGATATAGGCAGAGCTGCCAATTTTTGTTCAGCTCCCTGTGTAATGTATTAATTTTGTAAATTGATTAATTAACTGATTTACCATTTTCAAGACTATTTGAATGAAGCTGTCAGTCTTTCTGTCAGTCAGCTGTATTGCCCAGTGAAGACATACTGCTCCAAAGAGCACTAAGAAATTGTTCCCAAATCCTTGCTGCTGCACACAGGGGAAGCCAAGAGTCCTTCTAAGAGAGTCCTCAGAGAGTCTGCACACTATTTGCAAGATCTGATGTGAGGCTGCAGGGCACTGGCAGGCATAGGCGGGTACCCACGTAGGGTTTGATGCCAGAAGCATTTGTAACAGCTTGCACTGTCAGTCCTGCCAACGCATGGCTGCTCTGCTCCAGGTGTGTTCTGTACAGAGAGAGTGGATACCTGGTGCTGGCACCTGGCACAGTGCAGCCAAAGTGAATATCTGTTGTCTGCTTGAAGTGCATGTGAATGTGTTAAAAACCAGCTGGAACGTGTCAGCCAGTGACAGAGGTGCCAACACCAGCGTGCTGGGCAAGATGCACAGCCACGGACGATTCCAAATGGCTCCAAAAAATGTTTACAGAAACACAAGAACTCAATGCTCAAAAAGCGTCTCCAAGTAATTCTATTTAAGCAAGCAAACCGAAGGATATGAATAACCCTTCCATAATATTTTGCACACGTTTGGGGATGTGGAGGATGTTTTTTACTATTATCTGAACTATAATGCTGTAGAGCATGAAACTTTTTGGAGAGATAGAAGCAGTTTTAAACCTAATCATTTAAACAGTATACATTTGCAGCACTACACACCCTCCTGTGTCCACAGCAAGTGCCTTACAATCGCACATTCCCATTGATGCAGTTACACAGTCAGGGCAAAATGACAAGGATAAAGAAATTCAGAGCTGACTTTGCAGTGGAAGCAAACACCTAGCACAAACCACTCCAGAACCCACATTTCTTTTGACCGAGAGCCCTTGGAGACATTATTCAGGATGACCACAGGTATAACAAACACATCTGAAGAGTGACTCCTCAGTGGCAGGTGTTCCCCCATTGACTGACGGACTTCAGACTCTTTAGCTTCCACTGTTCAGATGTATCTTGAGATTTCTAATACGTGCACTGAAGTGGACAGGTGAAGCTATATTTACATCCATGTTCATTAAACTATCAGCATTACAAAATTGCAGTGGAGATCGCCTACCTTTCAAGACCAAGAGAGAGAAAGAAAGAGGCAAACTGCAAAAGGGCCAAGCATTTCTTCTCCTCATCATTCCCACTTCCTACATGAAAGATTCACTGGCAAAACTTGCTCTGAAGTTGTGGTTTTTTGAAACAACACTCTCTAGTCACATAAGCAACACTTTATTTTTCCAAGTGTAGTTATTTAGTTTCTTCACATTTGAATTTTCATGTCACTTCTCTTCCTCTCTGTAGTTTTTGCTTTTTTAAACAGTGTGAACACATTCTGTAATTATTGCTGACAGCCCAATGTTTAATGGTGTTGACTGTCTTTTATAGCACAGTCAGACATTCGTTTAGGAGACAGCTGTCTCTGCTTAAAAAGTTGCTACCCCTTAACTCTTTATCTCTGCCCCCACGACTCAGACACGGCAGCTGCCCGTACCTGCAAACACTTGAAGCAGAGCCTGTTTCCCTCCACCCTGCAGCAGCCTGAAAGAGCCCACGGATTGGGTTACTACACCTCAGCAGAGGGGAGCGGGAACAAATAGCTGATCAAGCAGTAACTTGTTAAACCACCACAGCTGTTTCTCAAGCAAACATCCGACCGTACCCTCGGAGCCAGCGCGGCGCACGCGGTGCTGGAAGGGGAGAGGCTTCCGAAGCCGGGAGATGCTGTGGGAACCATCCCACATTCCTCCCCTGCCCCAGCTGAAAGCCAACCGCTGTGCTGTGACCGCGGCTGCTCTGCAGGCTCGCCCGCTCCTCTCCCAGCTTTTTTTTTTTGCTCTTTTTCCCCTGCCAGTGCCAGAAGTACCATCGCGTACTCAAAGCGCGGCTGAACTTCCCTAGCTTTCATCTGCCGTCCCGCGGGAACACGGCTGATATGGCATGATTCCCAGCTGTTTTCATAGAAGGCTGGCCCGGGCAAGCACAGCTTTAGATAGCTTGGGTGTGACTGACTACCTGGTACACAAGTCAGGAGGTGATTTGGTTGGCGCCAGTCCCAAGCAATGTGAAGTAACACAAAACTCATCTATCACCAAGCAGTACTTACCAGGTGAACCTTCGCGAAGAGAACTTGCCTGACCTGATAATACAGTATTACCCCCAATAATTATGTAATTCAATACTGGTGCCGATTACCCACCAGGGAAGGGGGGGGGGGGGAGGGCAATTGCAGCCATCTGTGTTTGTTTGCCTGAATGTTCCCATAAAATTGTTCTCAGCGCACATCGCGCTCGCAAGCGGCAGCCTTGAAAGGGCGCTGGGACACCGTTCTGAGGGGCAGTGCTGTGCCACTCCGCGTGATGTCAAACTACACTGCTGACACTGCCAAATTGCTGCATCTTGAGGTTTTTGAACTATAGCAAAAGGAGTGTGAGAGAAGTACAGTCCCCTCCTTTGCTGAACAGAAAAACCTAATCCCTTGCTGCAGTCTTTTATATTGCAACAAAAGCAACTAATACATTTTTGTGTTATCTGTACCCTTGCTCTGCACTTCAGTGAAGTTAGTTTAGAGCAATTAGTGACTTTCCTGCGCTGTCTGAAATAGCAGGCACTTTCTAGTGCTTTTTCAGCTTATTTGCCAGAATTACTTTTTTAAAATTAATTCCTCCATTGTATCGGCACAGTAGAAGACGGGCCTAATACTTTCATCATTTGTAAGTCAGCATATGATTTTACACAATTTACACAATGCCTTAAGAAATGAAAGCATACCTGCTGACACTGTTCTATGCAAATGGTTTGCAAGATTTTCCTGTACCATGAAGGCCAAAAAAGGACCACCCCGACCATCTTATCCAGTCTCATCTACCATATAGGTGTGGCTTGAGTAGAGCAGGTCTTGACCTAAACAATTTGTGACAGAGAATCCATCACATCCACCTCCCTTAATGTTAAAAAGGCATTTCTCCCACCCAGTCTCTAGGAGTGGGGAGAGCTTAGGGGACACATTTTCCACCCCAGAATTGTTTTGTGCATGATCATGCTTCCTCTGTGTTGTCTGTGATACAACAGAGGAATACACCATTGCAGCAGATTCCCCATATCCGTTCACTTTTCATCACACATGCTCCAACCTTGATCTGGGAAGTGTTAAACCCAAAAGTATTACAATTAGGTCTTTTTGACTCAACACTGGTAAAAATTTCACAGAAAAGACAATATTCAGCTTTTAAGAAATTGCTCCTAAAACACAGAGGTATGAAATTATGCTAGTATCCTCATCTGGTTTTCAATCATCCCCAAGGGTTGTGTGGTGGAGATGACATTTTCCTTTTAAATCTGTTGATTTTTCCATTAAGTTCTATATAAGTTTTTCATCAGTTTGCTACAGCTAGACCCAAACTTCACAGCTTTCTCCCTTCCAGAGGAGGAAATTAATACTTCCATTTAATCAAATTGCCAAGGGAGATGCTGTGAAGTCCTCTTAAGTATGATAAAGTACCCTAGTAACATATGCATTTACAGCTGATATTCCACTGTGAGAATAAACATTTGGAAATAAGATGATTTTAGAAATAACATGCGGCAAGTAGAACTCTGCAACGAATCATCTTGAAAATCCTGGCACCACGAAGTGCTCAGGGCAAGGACCTCATGCTTACACGGTAGCAATTTTGTAGGTAGCATGTGGTGAATATTAGTACTGCTCTCAGCTGTGCCTGAGCATTTAGGAGTATTATCACAATAAAAATCACCAGAACCATCACAGACCTTTCTAAAAGCCCTGGGTTTCACAAAGGAGAAGCTAAAAAGCTTCATGGGTATTCGGTTTATTCAGCAGAACAGCTAATAACTGATCCTGCAGTCCTTATTCAGGAAAGAATCTTATTCCTAAGGGGAATTCAAGTGAGCTCCATTAGCTCAAATGCTCTTCACCAAATAACCAGTAGCCCCAGAAGACTGGAGACAGATAAAAATGTTCCTTCGTAAACCTAGCTGCCAAGTGGAGTCAGCTGAAAATTTTCAAAAGGCATTTCTACAAGGGCTTAAAATCAAAGGTATTTTTGTCTGAGTAGGATAGCAAAATCAGATCTCTAACAAGGCAAAGAGCCACAGAAACTATTTAACAGTATTCCCACCACCTCTTTGTCTAAAAATCTCAGAATTGTTCAAGCTATTGTGCTTCTGCTCTATGGGACTGACAGAAACTTTTGCTGGTCTTGGTGTCTCATCGAGAAATCAAATACCACACCAGATGCAAATAGATTATAGACTATATTATATATGCTTCTTACTGTGTTATATACAGTATATTCATGCAATGTATGGAAAGATGACAGCAACAGTGTTGCAGGCCATTAGTGTTGTCAGCAGTCAGGAAAAATGCTGCTGGAATTCAAACACGAATGAAGTTAAAGCAGCATGTTTCCTGCCTTGCTGCTGTACCCACTCCCTCCATTCCCAGTCATGCAAGCACACTGCTGATTTCACTGGCACTGACTGAAAAGGTAAAGAGCAGTCTTTCCCAGAAAGTTGCAGGATTTAGTCATAAAGCTGTTCTTCAGAGACTAAATTAACTATATTTTTTCCCAGTGCATCATCTTCGATGTGCAAATTAGCAGCAAATAGTCATGTAGGCCAGTCAGAGATGGAAAGAATTCTCCAGACCTTACAAGGGTGTCAAGTGCAGTTCACAGAGAGCAAAATTAATGCCACTAGAGATGGTCAAAGTTCACCTATGAGCAATTCTCTGATGGGTGATTGCTTCTTCCATTTTGCTTTTACAAGGTTTAAGGTGCATAGGTAAAATAAGATCACAGAATGACTGAGATGTTTTTATAAGTGTGGACAAAAAAGACAATTTAAAATCTTTTCTGAGGTGTGTATAATTACAAGTGCATTTCAGATGTTTTTAATATGCTTAGGTGCTTAGGAAAAGCAATCTTACATGAAAGATAACCTTTTAATAGATTACTTTATTACATCAGCACTCAGCTTCACCACTATATTCAGGGTTGAGTTGTCCTCCCATGTTTTCTACAAGTTTATAACTTAGTTGTAAAAAAATAATTTGAATTGAATATTCATGCCAGCTAATAAAATTTCTATACTCGTTTTCGAAAGTAAAAAACTGGCTAATCTTTTGCAGATACAAATACCTACTGGGTAGGAATTAAAGAAGAGTTTTGAAAGTAGGGGCTTCTTTTGTTTGTGTGTTGGGGGTCTTTTGTTCCTTTTTGGCAGTCACCTAACTTCATAAGAAATATATTTGGCAAACAATTAGTATATATCGATTAGTTATTACATAGGAGAACTGTTATTGCAGAGAAATTTTTTTAACTTAATCAAAGCTTGCATTAGACAACAGACTGCAAAACCACCAAAGGAACCATTAATAAAAGGCTTTTTAAAAAATTAAGTTAATTTAGTGCTTATGAAAACAAGAGATCGGTGGAGCTGGCCAGCACCAGCAATGCCAGACTTCCTGTAAAGCTTTGCCAATACATTATGGCAATGAACAAAGACCTTCTCACTATTTCAGCCATGAATCCTCCTGCTGTTCAGCACAAACTTCATGGCACTCTCATGACATAGGACAAATTTCCCAAATTGCATTCCCAGTCTGGGCACCAATATGGTGCACCTTAACTGTGCAGCAGTCCTGCAAGATGCCAGTGACCAGCTCACATGACCACAATTTGGCTCTTAGCTGTTAGCTATGACTTCAGCTAGAGCTTGAGGCCAGCTTCCCAGGACAGCTTGGCAAGCATGCACGTACTACATCATGTGGATTCGCAGTGCTGCAGTTACAATACTTGATAATTCAGTTCTGCAGAAAATCCTGCTCACCTCTCTCCCAAGCAGTCTGTTTAAAATCAAGTTGGGCTGCTGGCACAGGTAAAGTAAGCAAAATTTTGTTCTCAATTCTCTACTTTCTGATGACATGACTTCTGTACTGTATGAAGGAAACAAAACCCTTAGGACTTTTACTGGTGCTCTTTAAAGTGCTTTAGGTTTTTACTTTCTCTCTTCTATTTGCTCTGTGCATCAAGTATTTTAAAAAATGGGTCCCTGATGATGACCTCATTTTTTTGCACCTGTGTTTTAAAGAGTCTAGTGAAGATCACCAAAATATTACCACTTAAACACTGGCTCCTGAACATGCACATGCCTTCACTGAGATAATGTCTTAAGTTTCCATAAAAACAGCATTATCCACCTTCATTCAAGTAAACTGATGGTAATCTACTTGATGGCAATAGTGCAGGGACCCCTCTGTCACATGTCTATGTCCTGAGTGTTCCACAGGGTGTGCCTCTCTGGATTTTCTCCACTTCCAAAGTAAGGATGAGAGTAATGTTTTTCCTCCTTCCAGAGCCATTGCCATCACTGGCACTGCAGAATACTCTTGTGTAGTGCTCAGACACAACAGATTCCTGGCACACATATAAGCACTCTACATAGATGTTTTTACCCAGTAACTTTTTGGCCAAGAAAACATATGGTAGGTGCATCCCTGCAGAGCTTGTCTTTTCAGCTCATTGCAAGTGTCCAAAAGAATCGCTGCTGAGTAACTTCTTGTCTTCTTTACCTCAAGAAAAATATGTGCCCATGTGTCAATACACACACCTACCATACAGGAGGTCACATGAAGGCTTTTAGCATGTATCATTGCTGGCACTGTAGAGTTTTCATATGAGTGGTGTAATATGTTATACGGTACTCCAAAGGACCCATTACATTCCACCAGAAGACTTTCACTTTTTCTACAAAGGTTTGGCATGATTAATGATCTGTTACGGTCTATTGATTAAATATTACCTGCAACAGAATTGCTTAAATACATATTTACAAGATAAACTAGAACAGCTGACAGTCATTGCAGTCTTTGTGGTAATTAATAGGAATGTTATGTAAATACACATTTAAGTGATTTATATAATAGGGCTCCAAATAAGCTGTTATAATCTATCATGCTGTAATGAATTAGCTCCTTTACTGTAGGTAGGTATCTGACCTCTACTGGAGTATGAAAGACCTGCTTATGTGTCTCACTGGTCTTGCCTACTTTCAACAGAAAACCATGCCTGAAAAAGCTGCTACTGGAGAACAAAAAGAGAAAAAAAGTGCATTAGATATGGAGGTAGTAGTAAAACGGGTCCCAGAAAGCTCTATAGTCAGCTTGGCTACAAAATGAATGAACACCTCTTTGACTGCCCCACCTGCATCATCAGCAGGCACAGGAAGGCTGCAGGAAAGATTAAGCTGCAAGGCAAAGAGTATGCTGCATATGGAGAGACTGCTTCTCCCTTAGGTGCCTTCCCTCCCCTACTCCAGAACACACCATTCACAGGGGAGCAAAGACAAGACAAGAATGAACTTAACCTAAATCATCTGAGAAGCATGAGAACCATCCAACTGGACTGGGCATGGGAACAGATCTGGACCTAAAACCCAAGAGGGAAATTGCTAGTGTGCCATGAGGCACAGCTGAGCTGCAGCCCTGATGCTCATAATGCCGGAGAGACAGGTAATCTGCACCGTTCTTCCCTAGTGCCTAATCCAGACACAGGTACCTCACACAGTTCTTCTCAGGATGGGCAGGGCAGAAGCCGTCTTTGGACAGGCACTAAACACGGGGGTTTTTAGACCTGACCCCCAAATAAAGAAATCTGAGGAAATCATTAGAATGGAACAGATGCTGGAATTAATTTTTAACTATATGACTTGCCTTCAATTTGTAATTGTTACAGTTAATTGTCATGCTCTAGATTTTCAACATGTCAGAAAAATGTTACTTAGGCTAGTTTTGGAGTCTTCTTCACTTCAGTTTGGGAACAGCTTAACATGCAATGATTTGATTAAAATGGGCTCTCAGTTACACTCATGGCTTCTTAGGAGTCTATTTTTCTTTGCTTTGTTCAGAAAAAGGAATAAAATTACAGTCTATTCCAAGATTTCATACTGTTAGTTTTAATGCTTTCCCCTTCAAAGTGTTCCTCCAACACACATTCTAGACAAAGCAGTTAAGCTTCCTCTGACCTCACGGAGTGTAGAAAGAGAGACTCAATTCAGCTATTACTTACCTTGATGAAGCTATCTTTCATATGTTATTCAACTTAAGAGGCAATGACTGGAACAAAATCATGAACATTATTTGCTAATGGAAATTGGACTTGGAGGGCCCCCAGATGTTCTATGCAGCTACAGGTCTCACAGGCACAGGGGACATAGCACACGCATGTTTTGGCATAGTAGAGATGCTGCTTCATTCCCCAAGACAGGGAATCAAGGCAGTTCACCTGTGTGGCAGTTGGGAAAGAGACCCTGAGAAGACCCACAAGTCTTTGGGTGTGCAATGGAGCCTTAGAGACATTTCTGCCTAGTGAGAAGGACACATGACCACATGCACCCATCAGCCATGGCCCACACTGCGCTGTGGATTTGGAGGCACAGAATATGCCTGCTCTTGTTTCCGGTCTCCAGATGCAGCTCTTGGAGCAGCTCCGACAGGATGAGGGTGGTCCTCCACACAGCCACGTCTGAACTCATCTGAGCTAACCCTGGTGGGGGCAGGTTTGAGCCCTCAGCCCGTAGGCAGCCACTAATGAAATCCATTAAACTGTCAACATTTAGGGAACACTGTTTTACAAAACCACTTAAACATACCATGCAACAGACAGCTGAATTAGGCCTGTCTGCCTGTGTGGAGTCAGAAAAGCCATGTTTCTCTTCAGGGGATTGAAAACTACTTTGCAGAGCAGAGCCCTGATTTTTTTCATTTTATTTTTAGCGATTATTCAAATGTACCTAAAATGGACAAGTGCATCTTTATTTCCTTCAGAGTAAAAAAAAATTAAAATCCTGATATCAAAGACAATCACCACCATTTGAAAAAGAACAAAAACTTGAGCCACTGATACAAATGGACTTGAAGAGGTAATCTGAAAGCAGGGGAGAGACACCAGCAAACAGGGCAAATGTCTGCGTGCCATTGGCGCTCCACGGCAGGGTGTTTTAAGATGCTCAGAAAGAGGTCAGAGCCCATTGCAGGTAACAGACTGCAATGTAGCCAGCCAGTGTGCAGGAGAGCTGAACTCAAAGAAAAGAGGATCCCAGGCCCCTGAGGCCACTGGCAGCTGCTGTGTGTGTGTGTATGTGCCACAGACTGACAGAAACGACAAACCGAGTCATCGGAGAGAGGCCAGAGCAGCTCGAGCTGCTCTGTAAGAAACCCCGCGGGGCGAGCAGTGGTGTGCTGCTACCAGCATGGGCTGCTAAAGGAGCAACCCAGCCACCCCCTGCTCGCTGGAGGTGAGGGATTGCAACTTGACCGGTAGGTCATGTTCCCTAGCAGATTCGAGGTGTGGGAGACGATTTCGAGCATGAAGGGAAAAAAAGTGAAAGCAGTGCTCACTGTCTTTCCATTTTCTGTCCAGCAATACAACAGATATAACAGAACCACTGTCTGAATATATTAGAGGAAGTCCATTTCACAAAGGCCGCCTCTCTGGTAGTCCATGGACTACTGCAAAAGACATGGGGTGTTTTCAAGGAACTTCCAATAACTCCAGGAACATTTTGGTAAATAAGCTGTATTTACATAGATAGATCTTTTCTTCTTGCACTGTCCTGTTTCTGTCACTTCTCATTCATATAAACCTTTATACACAAGAAAGATTTTTATATTAATCTCATTACTGTTTATTCCTTGACATGGAGCCATAGTTTCCCACCCTGCCCAAACTGGACTTGAGGAGTTTAATGTTCCTGGAAGGTTTTGGATTTTAATTAAGAGAGGGAGAGGTGACTATTTAGACAAAGAATAGATATGATATAGAAAACACAAGGCAAACTCCAGTGGAGTCCTTATCCCCAATTAAATCTGAGTGTCCTGAGTAAGAATTACAAGGAAACATGGTCTCCTGTGATCAGGAACGCTTGGTTTTCTGCAGTGAAGTCAGCAGTGGCCATTTGGTGGCACACAGGTAAAAGCACTGGCCATGGGGCAATGGTGCTTGTCTCCACAGGAGAATGACGGCCATCAACTAAGAACAACTGGTGACCCAAGAGAAAAAGTGTTTTATAGTCACTTACAGTCTCAAGAAGCATTCAGTCCTACAAACCATCACTTTTGTGATATCACTGTCATTCCCTCAGCAATGAACAGGGATGTCATAAGACAAGCATTAAAACAGCAGATACATACAAAATAAACACTCAAAACAGGTAAACATTGAAATAAACCCACAACCAATTTTCATGCAAATTTCCCTAGTTACAACAAATGTAGAAAGGGGAAAGGAAAAAATAAATGATACATCCATGCAATTGGTTCTAAATAAAATGTTTTTCAAAGCTTACCCAGAGACATCACTGACTCTTTAATGTCTGCTTTTCCACTAATTTGTATCCTGTCAATTTACAAGCTATTTCAAACACCAATTCTATTTAATAAAAATGCAAAGCACAATGGGGAATTTATGTAAACAGGGTTGGCAAAATATCTTTGTAGAACATTTTGGAAGGAGTCATGAAATTAATGAATTAATAAATGGACATTTTAATAGTTGGGTGTAACTGGGATATAGTCTAACCGAAACACTAGGCCTGACATTTTATTAACATATAAATACAAGTAGAAGTGAACTTTACCAGAGTAAAATAGTTTCAAGTCAACTCTATGGTGGAAGCCTCCTAGACCATGAAAAAAAAATCCGTTACAACATCACTACTAGTTGTTGTTCTTGTTATTATTATTATTATTATTATTATTATTATTATTATTATTATTATTTAACAGTAGTATCATAAACAAAATACTTTTCACTCAAAAATCATTAACGTTTATCAAAAAGAATGCATCATTATTCCTAGGGCATGAATGTAAGATTATGGTCTAATTTTTGAAAATACTCTACTAATTGAAAATATCTTATCAAAGTTAATGTTTAAAGCTAAAATGACCTAACTGGTCACAAGGCTTCTTGGAGTACAATAGAGAAAGAAGGAAAATTAGATTTTCCTCATGATGAATGAGTTTAGGAAAGCCCCAAGGGAACTACTGCCTGATGTTTTTCAAAAGATTTGCTTTTTGATTTCATGATGGTGGACAAAGAGAGGCTATTCAGAGAACCTGCTTCCATCCCTGCCTGATTAAGCTGCCCACAAGACTACAGTGCCCCATTCTTTGGGTCCCCAAACTGAGATTCTTGTGCTAGATTGAAGTCAGCCCCAGCTGACTTAAACCAGCAGACATTTCAACCAAGAATCCCTTCCACAAATAGATCATGACCACACACAATGTTCTGGAGATATTAAATTGACAAAAGAACAATATTTTCAGGTTATAGAGGTCAAAGGTACAGTGAAAGTACACAAACGGGTATTTTATAAGTAATTTTAGGAGGTATTAAAATAAACCTCAAACATGTTGGACGTTGTAACCAACCAATCATCACTTATAGAAAGAATTGCTAGTCATTTACTAGACCTTTAGTAACTTTGTATGTGTAGAGTTCTAATGTAAGCTGTAGTTTATGCAGTTTCAATTTTTTAAAAATTAACATCATAAATTCTCTTCCCAGCTCTATATTTAATAAGTAATAAGTCTCGTTTTCCAGATTGCTGAGTAGTCTGTAATTCTCTTCACTTCACTGGGAGCTGTTGTAGACTCAGCATTTTCCAAAGCAGGCTAATTATTTAGTTGCCCAAACATGATATAAAAAAACTTACTCACAACTCACTACTACAAAAGTAACTGTCTTGCACAAAAGTGGCCAAATCCTGGTTCTTCACAGGGGAAGGGAAACAAGAATTCTAGATCTCCTCAGGTAATGAGTATGTTCTAGGGTATCATCAAGACACAGGAAGTGGGTTGCCAAATAAATCAGCTGTTTTTACTGAGCTCTGAATTGTCACAACCAGACTACTCCTTGCAACCAAAATAATTGTTTAAAAGCTACTTGAGGTGTCTCCATTCTGTCACTGCCTGCCAGCTCAGCACACTCAGTGAGGATGTGCAAGCACCTTGAAGGGCTGCTCCTCTCAAAGGGAACAGAAATGGTACGTGATTTCACTCCCTCCCACATCAGATGGTGCTGCTCACCCCATCATACCTGTAAGCTGCCTTTCTCCTTCAGAAACAAAATACCTTCACATATAACCTCTGCTATGCATTTGTATATGTCACTGATATTAAGAGGAAAAATTTGTATCCTAAGCAGAAAAGAAGGCATTTCCAAGAGAGACTTTTCATAGGAAAGTTCTTGAAAACCATGAAAGGACTGAAGAAGTCAAATTTAGAGTCCTTCTCATTACCCTGAGACAGTCTCAAAAGAGCTGGAATCTCACACACCAAAATAAGAGACAGGTTTCCAATAAAGTTCAGTATGCTGAGCTGATTTTAAAAAAGCATCCATTTAGTTCAGTAGCTGAATCAGAATCCAGCTTATTCTGAGAGATGATACCTATTGTCCAAAGAATTCAGCATGTTAACTGCTTTGCAAGATATTGCAGGAATCTAGTTTCCCTCCTTTTGCCACCATTACTTCTTGCTGCTACCACTACTCCAGGTAATTTCTGGAGGAGGGAAATTCCTTAAAAGAACAGAAGGACTTTTTTCCCTTCGAATGTAATCTCACTCATAATGGTAGTCATGTCCCTAATTGCCCATCTGCCCAGACAGCACTGGAAAAAAATACAAGACATGTTTAGTGGGTGAGGGTACCCACTCTGCATTTGGGGGAAAGGAGATCGGGAGATTTGAAACTGAATTAAATAAATGATCATCATATATTGTTCTGCCTTACACCTAAAGTGTCTGCTGCCTAACGAAGTTCTGAAAATTCTTATTAAAGCTAAAGAATGAGTTTTAAAGCACGTTTTAGAGTGATAGCCCTTGTTAATAGTCTTAAGAAAAACTAAGTACAGCTTTTCACAGACACGGATATTTTGTTTCCTAATTTAGTGTCTATTTTAGCACTGGGAGGACTGATTAAAGAGAAACAGTACACTTCCAGCAACAACTTCCATGATATCCAGTTTCCTTTCAATATCTGAAACAGTGTGGATCACTTAGTCTGCACAGTTACTCTCTCCCATGGTATCTCAGAAGGCACAAAAGGAGTGCACAGAACAGAGCAGATCAGATAACTGAGATTTCAGATACCTGTCAAAGTGGAGTACGGTTGACTGAGACTGCTCAGGGTTATCGACAGCTGGCAAACTGCATGGCAGGCTTTTCATAGAGATGCCCAGAAGATGAGGGAGCCAGCACTGCACAAGTCAAGTTCCACCTGCATTCACCCTTTTGCCTGTAAATGCATAAACTCTGCCTCTACAACCAGGTCTCAGTGCCATTCACAGCTATCAAGACCAACCCAAAATCAACCATCATGTATAACAGAGACAGATACTTTTCTATAAGCACTAGTTTACACATAAGCATTAATTTATTGTCCGTTTTTTCTGGCTTTGTCTCTTATTTTCATTAAAGTTAACCATGGTAGCTTTACAATAGTTTAAACTAATGTTTAACTAGACAGATGAAATCTCACTAAACATTATTTTTGGACTGACTCACTGAGACATGAACAACTTTAGTGAAAATACAAGCCTTGAAAAACACAGAGAAATGCCTTTCAGCCTAACCATAATGATGGGAAGCCTTCTTTCCATGCTTTTCTGCCACTAGACCCTTATTTGCTTTGTAAAGTTGAAAAGGGATGACTGAGTATTAATATAAAATCTCAGAAATTAGATAATCTGTGTCCAAAGTCATGAAGTAAACTTTTCTCTTCATATAGAAAAAACTAGCAGCAGGCTCAGCATGCAGATCCAGACAACTGGATTAACTAGGTGCACTAAGCAGACAAGTACTACCCCAGTGTAATCATGCCTACATCTGTCTACCCCTGTTTTAACTACTTGAAGTAAGACTTTTTTCTTTCTTTGTGAGAGGTAACTACTCCAAGGACATTTGAAGCCCAGTTTATTACTGCTGTCCTGGCTTCAGTGTAAATAAGAAGGAAGTCAGATTTCTGGATACTTGACTGTTTACAAAAATTTTGGCTATTTGGACAAGGCTACTCAAGGATTACTAGAGTAGGATTGCTGTAATAAAGCTTCCTCATTACTATAACTTCATATTTAGCATAAGATCATTCTGCATTACACTTTATACCAAACTCAACCCATAAAAATAAACTTTGGGAAGCATCCCTCTGTAATCTCATCCACAATTAAAACTGTAGCTAACATGTGAAGATAAACTAGACCTAAATCCCAATGTATTAAAATGAAATTTCATGTGCCTGAGATCTTCATTAAGTTCTTGGATTGATCAAGCAAGCAGAAGAAAAGGGAAAAACACAGCAGCCTCAAATGCAGACTAGTTTTCTAGCATTGAGAAAAAGAGGGAATGAAGTTCAGCTCATCCTCCGTCATTAACCCCCAGCTTGAATAAATGAGAAAGAAGATGGGAAAGGAGGATATCAACTAAATCAGTTTCAGCAAATATGCCCAAATTGTATGTTCTGATGTGGTAACTCTCTATCCATACCCTTTACTTCAAACTACATTGTACAACAGCATTTTAACAGATGCTTAGAGAATCACACAGAAACCTAACAGAATAGGCTGGGCCTTGTAAATCCATACTTTAGCACATAGCAATCAGTCTTCAGGAGAGGTGCACAGTATAACCCTGGATAGGTCACTTTGTTTGTAAGACTTAGTTTTCCACTCATAAAATTGAGCATCATTTCCTTTATTTGATGGGTAGGGTGTTTTCATTGCAAGTGCTTTGGGGCAGAAACCATTGCTTTGCAACATTCTAGCAAAATGGGGGATCAACCAGCTACTGCCACACCAATGTCCATAGGTACAAGCTTGAAAGAGCTCCTGTTTCTGATAACAGAATTGTCAAAATAGATTACTTGAGATTAATGTCCTTTGGGTCCATAGCTATCAATTTGCAAGACCAAGTCTAAATAATCCCACCTGTTCAAAAACAAATTCATTACCTTGTTAACCCAAGTTCTTTTGTATCCTCACTGCTCTACAGAGTTTCAAAGAAATTTTGGATTTTTTTTTAACTTCATTTGACCCTCACTCTTCATGTTCTTTTTTTTTTTTTTTTTATTTCCTTTTTTTTCTTTTATTTTCATAGAATCATAGAATGATCAAGGTTGGAAGAGACCTTCAAGATCTCCCTGTCTAGCCAAGCACCCAGCACTCCCACTGCAACCCCTAAATCACATCATCCAGCACCAGATCCAGACGCCTCTTGAACACTTCCAGGGATTCTAACTCCACCACCTCCCTGGGTAACCTATTCCAATCCCTGACTAACCTAACGGTGAAAAAAACTTATCCAATATCTAATCTGAATCTGCCCTGCCTCAGATCAAGGCCATTTCCTCCAGTCCTCTCACTGCAGGCACAGCAGGAGAGACCAGCCCTGATCTGGCTACAACCTCCCTTTAGGCAGTCATAGAAAGTGATGAGGTCCGCTCTGAGCCTCCTCACTTTGAGACTGAACAAACCCACCTATCCAGGCTGTTCCTCAAAAGACAAAAAAAAATTAATGTATTTCACTAGTTTTCCACCACTGTTGCTCCATTTCTGCTACTGCTATTAACATAATCATTTGCAACAAATTTGGGTGTCAAGAAGCTTTTGGGCTCTTTGTGTTCAAATCTCCCCTTTGTCTTGACAGAGCGAAGTGTACACTCTGCCTTTCAACTGATACTAAATAGGGATCTTGGCACTAAGGTTTTTAAGAGCTACCTCCCCTTGCTCAAGCCCCATTATCTCTCTAAGTACACAGCACTGGGACAATGAAGGCTGTTGCTCTCTTCCCCTGAGAAATAACCTCTACAATCAGAAGGAGCATTTGCCATTACTGTTACTCTACCATCCAGAGTTCTGACACCACCATACAACTTCAGAAGAAAAGAGAAAGAAAGAGAAAGAAAGAGAAAGAAAGAAAGAGAAAGAGACAAAAGAAAAAGAAAGAAAAAGAAAAAGAAAAAGAAAAAGAAAAAAAAAAAAGAAAAAGAAAAAAAAAAAGAAAAGAAAAAGAAAAAGAAAAAGAAAAAGAAAAAGAAAAAGAAAAAGAAAAAGAAAAAGAAAAAGAAAAAGAAAAAGAAAAAGAAAAAAAAAAAGAAAAAAAAAAGAAAAAGAAAAAGAAAAAGAAAAAGAAAAAAAAGAAAAAGAAAAAGAAAAAGAAAAAGAAAAAGAAAAATCCCACTTTTCAGACAACACAAAAGCTTGATGATGGGATCTCAGTACCCAGAAACTGCTGAGCCATTAATTTCTCTGAAATGTCTCTGCCTTACAAAAAAACCCCCTCATACTCCATACATATGTATAAGCAAAATACTCCCTGTGAGCTTCCTAAAGGAAAGAATCTTTTTCACTCATCTCAACATGGTTGCCTTTGTAAAACCCACACTACAGCTTGAATTAAAAAAAATCTACAAAAAGAGAGAGAGAGAATGGCCTTGTTGATTCAAAATATACACAAGTTGTTGTTAGCAAGAGAAAAAATGTTTGCATTCTTGACCTTTACAGAGGTAACACAAAAAACAACCACTTTTTCATACTAATAGCATTCTGTGCCTGTCCCTTGTATATTTTCTTTTAAACTTGCCATTTTGCTGTTGCAGCTGGGCTTGTCAGTTTTCAGCACTAATGGGTTGTGATATGGTGTCAGGGGAAGTCAACAATCAATGCAGGAAAAAAGGGCTATCACTGCTGACACAGCCAAGGATGGAAACACAATGGCCTTCACTTGGAAAGAAACAGAAGAAAAATCCTGAGTTATATCTTGCTTTGAAGATTAGCAGAGATTTACCACTCAGTGACTAAGCTATCACTTTCACCCCTTCCTACCTCAAGATATCCTCCCATTGGCCTCTAACATTATTTCACATCTCACCCAAAATATAGGCATTTAGTTTAATTAAAAAAAAAAAAAAAAGAAAAATCCTTTTAAACATTTTAAAGGACCATAGCCCACATTTTTGTATAGTTATTAGCTATTAAAAAACTGAGAAGAAAAAATGTTGGACTGCCTAATGTACGCCTGTGGAGCAGAACAGCAGAAAAAGCATTTTGGATGCCTTTCCACTGCCTTGTTGTGAATTAGATCAGTGCTCAGCCCTTCAGCTCCAGCTGAACTCAACACAAGCAGTGGACACTCAGCAGCTGTTAAATCAGATGTCACTGACAGAATTATGAAAGATAGACAGTGTTCAAAGGCATTCAACAAGAATAATGGCAGTATTATTTATTTCCATAGCTTCACGTCAGAAAATCTGCCTAGCTCTAGGTCTTCCATAGTCCTGGAGAAAGACAGAGAGTATGGTTATCTGAGTTTCCAGATGGGGGAACTGTGACAAGTACATTCTTTAAGATCAGACCAGGATCTTATACTTACAGACAAAAACAGAAATCAGCACAACCATAAATATGTTACCAGACCTCATCGCTTCCTTCCCTCAAAACTGTAATTGTCCAGTGTCATTATGGATCTTTTCATACCAGTCAATAAAAGGTAAGTCACAGATTTGCCTCTTCGATTAATGAAGTGGACTGAATTAAATTTCGGAAAACTCAACATCTCCAAAGGAGTAACCAAATCTTGCCTCTTCCAAGCCAAGAAATTATCTTGTCCAAGATATTTAGATATGTCTGACTCCACAGACAGTTCCAGAATAATTTTTCCAAATATAATCTGTTTTTCTACCAAGTTATGGCCCTAACTGTGGACTCATACTTACTCTTCGGTGAATTCAAAATATAATTTTTGGAATCACAGGCTATCTTTACTAAAAGCAAGTTGCAGAAGACTTTATTCTGATATAATCAGAGTCATGGCAATAAAAGCAAAAGGATAAGAAGGAGTGGCTAAGAACAGAAAAGGAAGGAAAAGCAGCAGCAGTAAGAAAGCAGAAAGACAGGTAGAAGGAATTCAGAGAAACCTCAGGAGTCGCTGGGATTTTTAGGGTGCCTTGGCTCTATGTGAGGCATTCTTTTCTGTGGCTAATTTCTACATCATTCATCAGATGAAAAGCAGATCCAGGGAAAGAAACAAGAGGGAAAACATTTTTCACAGGATTTCTCATTTTTCCTGCCTCTTGCACTTCCCTCCTTTCTGCAACCCTTGCTGCCAAAACCTGTCTGACCATTAAATGTTGTTTACAGGCAATCAGTAAGTGATAAATTCACAGTGGCATTACTGAACCACACAGCTTTTAGAACATTACTACAGCAGCACAGTTTTGACACCAATCCTTAAATAACAGCAAAAAGCTGCTTCTCCAAATCACTTGTTGGTAACACACATCTGTTTTGGCCAGCTGCTCCAATGAAATACAGAGCAGCTCCTCGGAACATGGGAGGTTGCACTGGATGCAGTACACACGGAAAACATCTCAGAAGTAGCTGTGAAGACCTCCTCTCAGTGTTGCATTGCACCGGGAGAGTGCAGGGGGCTTAAGGAACTGACCCCAAGCTCACTGAAGTGAGTGACTCTCTTCCCACTCCAGTGGGCTTTCAGTTATGCTGCTTGAAGGAGAGTTGAGGAAAAAGTTACTTTAGAAGCAGTTTTAAGAACACTCTGGACTGTATGATCATTCATCAAAAAAAAATAATGAAAATAAAAATTAACTGATTCACAGGGTTTATTTTATCTAAATTATAGAGAGACAGTTTCTGATGTTCAAAGCTACATGAAGTCTACAGAGAAAAGAGAAGAATGTCATCATAAAATAAAGTGCATAACAGATGACCAAAGTAAATAAGGGAAATACAAGTGTTTTTTTACAAATATAAATGTGAGAAAAGCAACAAAATATCACCTGTCAGAATACAACAAAAGGAACATTATGACAACTTTAAAGTGCGTGAATAAAAACAAAAATACAAAGACTAGAGACGATTTTGCATTCTGGTTTAGTCAGTCAAAGGCAGCCATTCATGCCCCCCTCCCCACCCCATATCACTGTCTAATTCATTATTGCTATCTATGGAAACACAGGGAAGGAGAATCAGTCCCACCTGTGCAACAAAGGAAAAGGAGAAAAGGTCATGGAGCTAAGCTCTATAAACACTTTAAAAACTGAAATGAATCTCTTAGAAAAATCTAATTAAAATTAACTTGAATCCGAGTCCTGTGACCTGGATGGAAAAGGTGGTCAAAGGAGTGTAAGCAACAGGTAATGATGGGAGGTGAGGTATTGAGCTGGTTTGCTGAAGGGGTGTTTTTGGTATGTTCCTTTTTAATATCTCAATTAATGATCTGGAAAAGGAGGTAAATAGTACATTAATGAAATTCACAAATGACAATAAACCGGGAGGCTTGCAAATGTCAGAGAGGATAGCAATAGTATAAATGGAAACTAGCAAGGTTAGATACGTAGACAGGCAATAAAATGAGATTCAATGTGGAAAAATGTAGAATAATATACTGAGGAAAAATAATCAGAAACATGAAGAGTCCACAAGAAAGCAAAACCTGGAAAGCATCTGCATGGCAAGATATCTATGTGTGACAGTGAACAACAAATTGAATATGAGTTCTCAAGGAGATATATCATTTTAAAAGACCGAAGCAATTTTGGGCTGCATATGCAGTAGAATAATGTGAGAAGAGGAAACTTATTGTCTATGCATCTGGGAAGATTTCTGCAGAACACTGCATCCACTTCTAGACACCTCCATAACAGAAGGATGTTGATGTGCTGAAAAGGAGTTCAGAGAAGATCAGCAAAACTGATTAGACAAGGAAGGGGCTTGATTTATTAATCTAGGTAACAAATTATCCTGGTATTAGTTGGGATAGAGTTAATTTTCTTAACAGTACCTAAAGTAGTCCTGTGTTTTGGACAATCATGTTGGTAATACACTGGTGTTTCAGTTGTTGCTGGACAGTGCTCAAGGACTCTTCCTTCTCATACTGCCCTGCCAGCAAGTAAGTAGGGTGGGGTGCACAAGAAGGTGGAAAGGGTTGCAGCCAGGACAGCTGACCCAAACTGGCCAAAGGGACATTCCAAACCATATGGTGTCATGCTCAGCATATAAACTAGGGGGAAAGATTGCTGGGGGCCACTGTTCACTGCTGGGGTAAACTGGCTGGGCATCGGTCAGAGCGCAGTGAGCAACAGCATTGTGCATCACCTGTATATTCTAATTCTATTATTAACATTATTTTCACATCCTTTTCTGTCCTATTAAACTGTCTTTATCTAAACCCAAGAACTTTAATTTTTTTTTTCAAATTCTCTGCCCCTTCCTGCTGGGAGAGGGGGAGTGAGTGAACGTCTGTCTGTGTTTAGCTGCCTGTCAGGCTAAACGACTACATAGGGGTAAAACAGCCACTGTCTAGAAATATATGAGTGATGAACAGAGAGAATAGAAAGGAATTTCTTGGATGCTAACATGCAGTGGTACAGCTAAATGTAATGGAATGAAACTAAAGAGGAACAAAATTTGGACAAAGTATCACAGAATTTAACAGAAACCACATGATTCAGTCTAGCAGGTAATTTTCAAATGGATAATGAATGATGAAGTCCCACCAAAAAAAGCATTTGAAACTCGAGCAGGTAAAGCACAATGGCAAACTACAGACAGCAATTGAACTCATAGGAAGCTGAACTACCTAGTCTAAGAGTTTATTTTCTACATATAGCAGTATTTTTCAAGGAAATGCATATTGTATATACTGCTGTCCTAGTCCAAAGTCTAATAGTAGAGTAAAAGCAAAGTAACTGCATACATTGACTATTTAAAGCACCCAGAGATAAGCAGATGCATGATCTGTTTTTACAGTAAACCCACTTCTTTTTCAGCAGACATGATTTTTTAGTGATGTGATCCTCAGTGTATTTTGTACATTCAAAGGAAAATGTGATTAAGTTACTTATTTGCTTATTCATGTCTACTGCCTTTCTCTTTTCACATTTTCTGTACGCTAATATCTTTATTCATTCTCATGTAATATACTAGAACTTGCCTAGTTGCAGTACAAATCTATTCACAGTGAAAAAGGAAAAAAAGGAAGTTTTCAATGCTGAAAGGCATTATAATGCTCCAAGACCCTGGTGTTAAAAGTAACAGGGGAAATGAGATTGGAAGTAAGATGCAAGCTAAGAAATACATGGATATCATTTTCCTTGAAGAGAAAAAATGTGAGTTTATCATTTAAGTAATTTGTGTGTATTTACATGCACCTACTTTACCAAGTTTCCCACTTTTATGCCACCCAGGCAAGTCCCCTTTTATGAATGTCTACCTTGTATTTGACAAAAACTGTTCCCACATTCTTCCAAGGAGAACAAAGAGGTGAAAGGTTTTTCAAAGTTTTCCTGTCCTTCTCACTTCCCCTAGGGGTGGTTGGAGAGCTAAGGAAGGAGCAAAGCTTACTGAGAAGAAAGCTCCTGTTTTTACTGTAATAAAAGGTGGCAATCTTATCATGTATAGATGCTCAAATGATGTATAGACGAAGGACATTTGCAGTGAAGACTGCCATAGGCAAAACAGCAGATCTAATCAAAAGCTCTGCACGCATGGATGTAGCCAGCCGGTGGGAAAGGAAAGCATTCGCAGCACAGAATCTGGAATTGCTCTCCTGTCTCTCCTCGGCTTCCCCACATAGCACAGGAGAAACCAGGAGCCTTGATACTCCAGGCAGAGGCACTGAGCCAATGCACAAACTCTTTATGACTCTGCCACAGGATGCTATTAATGTAATAGCAAGTTTACTTTTTTTCCTTTTTTTTTTTTTTTTTTTTTTGCATGGAAGCACATGCTGCTATCATCTATTTCCTATCAAGAGTCAGTAGAATGAGGTGGTGCTTGTATGGCAAGTGCTGTAAAAATATTTCTATTGTACAAAATAAATTACAGGTCAAACACATACATTAAAAAATATTATTAACATTTAGAACACTTGCATTTTCAAAACTGTCAGACTGATAAGTGTGTACATGTCCTCAAATTCTCAAGATTACTGAAAGTCAGGACACAAACCACAAGAAGTAAAACACTTCCAGCTAAAGCTACCGCAGAGTTCCTCCTTCACCCCGCTGAGAGTAACTGTGCTAACCTAGGTGTCCCAGAATAGAGGTGTTACACAATCTGTGTGCTCCACAATCTGAGAACAATGACTGAGAACAATGAAGCACAGGGAAATGTGTTAAGGTACTGTGGCAGACACACCTCGGCACCTTTCTCTTAATTTTTGTTAATCTGCCTGAGGGAGTAGAGTGTTTTTATCTAGCAACACAGGTATTTTAAACTGTATCCTCTTTTGAAACTGTCAAAAAACAGACAGCCCACAAGTCAATACGTGGGGATATTTTTCGGTAGCTCCTTGGGGGTTTTTCCTGTATGCCTCTGTCTCACCTTGCTGGCCTTGCCTATTTAGACTGCAAACTCCTCGGGTGGCAGGACACAGTACCACGGTTTACACAGTGCCAAGCACATGAGGATCCAGTTTTTACAGGGCTGTGTGAACTGCCATGAAGCAACAAGCAAATTAATAATAATAACAACAACAACAACCACTTACCACCCATCACTGTTGCAGAGCCCTACAGAAGCCAAGGGCCAGAGACTCTATGGGGACAAGCTGGCAGGAGGAAACCTGCACTGTGCTCCTCTACATGACAGGTGATAGCATTTGATTGCAGACACCTCTCCTCCTCTCCTCCTCCCAGTGTCCTCATTCTTATGGTGTAGCTTGAAATGAATCCCTGGGGACAGAAATCACTGATAATCCATCAGGTCTACCTCAGCTCAACATGGCAGTAACCCCAACTACTCCACCTTGCCACCCCCCTACCACCCCCTAGACCCTCCATGTGTCAGTGTGAGGAGCTGTGCTGTCTGGACAGTGCAAGACAGACAACAGGATGTTTAATGGTCTACGCTGCTGTCCGAGCCAGACACATGAGCAGAAGCTCTGTCTCTCCACATGCAACTTGGATATCTGGCAAGTCTCAGTGAGACACATTTTCCTCTTGGCCTCCTTTCCCTATTTCTAGGCCCAGTTTTCATATTCAAAGGAGCAGAAGTAGGCGGTGGGGTGGGGGGGAAGCAAAGGGGGGGGGCACACCAAACAAACAGTTTTAGTCAGCAGAGAAACAAGAAAACTGGAGGAAAAAGAGGATACATTCTCAGAAAACATAAAACCTGAGGAAATTTGCTTGTCTGCAGCATAAAAACAGATTTGGAAGTGGTGACAGGGACTGACTAGCACTCAGTAGCACATCATTGGATGCAGGGAAGAGACATCAGGCAGGGGGTTGGGAAGCAGCAACCAGCTGCCCCATATGGTCAGCTCTTGGTAGGCAATTTGATTTTCATTTTCTCTGCTGATTGTGCTCATCCCTGTGGTATCTGGATGGAAAAACAATGGTGGAGATAATAGAACAGGATTGCCCAGGGCATTTTTAAGGGCTTGAGAGCCATTCATTCATAGATCAAATCTAGGCCAGAATGGATGCAGGTAATCTGCTGAATGTTGGCTTATAAGAAATGTTCCAGTGGTATTTCACAAGTATTCACATAAAAATTGAATCATTCACAACTTTCTTAGCATTCTCAGCAGATAGCTCAGCCTCCACAGCCTCTCAGGTCTCCACAGCCTCTCAGTACTAATGACTTAGCTCTACAAATAAATTTAAGAACACAAGTCTGTGCAGGTTATGGGTGTAATTGTGGTCTATTCCAAAAAAATGGTTTGAGGCAGTGACGAGTAAGGTAAGGTGTGGGAAAGATCCCATTATCGTACCAGTTCTGACAATAAAAGAAGCCCTTCATTCTCCTAGGCTGTTAATCTGGTATCTTCCATGAGCACAAACCTAGAAGACGTATATACCTCATTTAGGTAGTTGACCTTCCACTGTCTTCCATGTGCTCACAGGATTGTGAGTGACAACGGCACTTGTCATATCCCATTTTCTATTGCACTTTGTCCTGCAGCAAATAGAGAATTTATTACCATTGTCATCATAATTTTAAAATAAATGAATTATATCTCATAGGAGAAGAAATCCTCATACTATTTTAAAATGGTAACCCTCAAGTGGCCATGTTATCTAACACTGCCTTTCCACCAATTTTCTTCAAAGATCACTGAAATAAACACTGATTAATACATATATATATATACATATATATTTATATATATATATATATAAATTGGAGACAAGATGAGTATTTGCCAGAATATCCAAAAATATACCCCAAAACATTTTTAGTTGATACAAACACTGGGCAAAAACTATAAAGATAGAACAAGTGGTTTTTGTTTCTTTTTCAGAATAGAAATCATTGCTGCATCATATCAGTTCAGCTGTTGATAAGGATGTTCAAATACCACATGGTGAGACAGCATGGCCTGTGATTACCTGGGAGGCAGGAAACCTCTTTGGCCTTACATCTGGGAGGTCCTTCCTCTGTGTCTCCATTCGAAAAGCTGCCTGTTAATGAGTACCTGCCTAAATTCATGGTCTACATGGGACTTGGACACACCACTTGGACATAATGGCAATTCCATTAACAGCAAAAATTCTAAATTATGTGGGAGTCTTTAGCAGCAGGTAGGGACAGCTGTGCCAGAACGCAAAACCAGAAGAAATGGCAACTCAACAAGAAACTTGAATTGATAGGAAGGTTTCCCATTTGGATAAAAACATGACTGCCGTGGCGCAGCAATGCCCTGTTTCTGTGATGACAGCCAGCATATACCCTGCCAGGGATGTACAGCCTTCTACCAGCAGCTTCTCCCAGCTCTTCAACTGCATTCCCAAAAATCCCCATTTTTGCACGTGGATGTGTACACGAACACATGAATGGAAGAGAGTCTGGATTTTATTGCAATGTGCAGGGCGGGTGATTCAAGCCTTTGTGTAGGAAGTTGACTCACCTCCTTCTGAGTGAAAAAACGTTCAACACAATTGTAATTCCCTCTTTTTCACGTAAAGTCAGGCAATATATACAGAACCTTCCAGCTCAGTATTTCCTAAACAGTGGAAACGTGCCTAGAAAGTGTAGCTTTGAAATCTGTGACTGCAACAAAATAGGTCTGCAACTCATGTCGGGTATCTCGAATCCCTGTGGCTCGGCAGCAGGCAGGAAAGGGGGGGAGGTGAAGTGGGAGGGGAGAAAAAACAAGTTGGCTTGAGGGGAGAGGGGCGAGTGTTTTGGGCTTATTTAATAATGCACTAGTAAACAGCTCAGGCACAGAAATGCAGTGCAGTGAGAACCGGAGCTATCCTTTGGAGCCTACTGCTTTAAATTTGCGCGCTGTAGCTTGAAGCATTGCACAAACTCTCGGTCTGCTGACTGCCTCCCTGGAACACAAACACACGGGTGATTGGGAAAGCTGTTTTCCAGCCTGCCCTCCCTCGTTTCTGCCGGGCTCTGCTTTTGGTGTTTATTTATTTTTAAACAAGTCGTGTACATGGAAAAAAAGAGAGAGGGGGAAAAAAAAAAAAAAAAAAAAAAAAAAACCAGAAAAAAGCGAACAAAACCCACACATCTTTAATCAACACCTATTTCCTTCCAGGACCCTATGATCCTCTATTGATTCCCATTAAAATGCTTTTCTTTTTCTTTGCCCCCTCTGCTGATCGAATTTCAGATCAGCCAGGATGTGCAACTAACCTTCCGGCACAACTGAACCCAACTGACTCACCCAGATCAAAGGCTCGGCGCATTCATTAGAGCCCAGCACAGCCCAGGCAGGATCCGTAATACAACATCTCCCTTTGCATTGCAATTAACGTGGGGGAGAGGAGTTCTTATTACTTTTATTTTTTGCAAATGTTCTGGCTTTTGATTTTTAGGGGGGGGGGGAGAAGTGGTGGGAGGGAACGAGAACAAAAGAGGGATCTTTTTACCCGAGGATGACGTCACTTTGATGTTACTGACAACTATTGATGCACGTGGAGCAACTGCAGGCCGATCCCCCTTGCCACCCCCCGCCCCGGCACTTCTCAGGGAAACAATATGCGGGAACAGCCCGCGGGACCCGGGAGCGGCTCCGGGTCGCTCCGCCAGGAGCCTGAGGGGCGGAACAGCCCCGGCCCAGCGCGGGGAGCCGGCTCCGACCCCGGAACGCTGCTGTCTCCCGCGGGGATCGCGGGCCGAGGACACCGTCACTGTGCTGCGGCTCCCGCTGGGCGCTCCCTGCCCCTGCCCCTCCCGATCCCGATCCCCATCTCGGCCCGGCGCAGGCACCGCCGCGCCCCAGCCGCGCTTCGCTCTGCCGCGGGGAGCGCGGCCCCGGCCGCCCGCAAAACCCGGCCTGGAGCTCCGGAGCGGCCAGGCATGAGGGCTCACCTTCGGCCGCCTCGGTGGCGGCAGGAGGAGCTGCAGGTTCGGCCGAGGGCGCTCCTCTGTGGGGTCAGGGGCGGCTCGTATCCCATCGCCGGGTCCAACTTCGAAAGTCACGGCTGGGCCGGAGCTGAGGCCTCTCCAGCCGAGCCCCTCACGGGACTCCCGCGCCCTCCCCGGCAAGCCATGGCCCTCACCTCGCCTCACCTGTCTTCAGCACCTCTAAAGTAAAAAAATCTGTGTCGGTTTGGTACGAATTGCCAAGGAGATGTAAAACAGGAACAGAGAAATCAAATTTTGTGCTGCATAAAGGGTCACAGAATCATATATGTTGTTGGAAGGGACTGCAGTGGGATCATCTCTGCCTAAGTTGGGTTATCCTTGAGCACAGGGCACAGGATTGTATCCAGATGATTCTTTAATATCTCCAGTGAAGGAGACTCCACAACCTCTCTGGGCAATCTGTTCCACTGCTCCATTACCCACATAGTACTGAAGTTCTTCACATTCATGTGGATCTTCTGTGCTTCAGTTTCTGCCCATTGCTCCTTGTGTCCTAATGGTTGGACAAGAGCCTGGCTCCAGTTTCTTGGATACCTTTCTCCCTGTCTTTAGATATTTTTACACAGGGCACAGGCTGTGCTGCCTCAGAAGTGCTGGGTGCCAAGAGCCCTGGTATTCCATGGCCCCCCACTTTGGATATCCCGCAGACCCTCACTCAGGAGTGGGGCTGAGGCAGTGCCTGCTCTTGGCAGCCTTGAGCTCCTTTCCTAAAGTGCACACAAATGTTCCCTTAAATGCCATGAAACTCGCCTGAGCCTGCTCAGGCTGGGATCCTGCACGAACCAGCTTGTCAGTTCGGCAGAGGTAAGACCTGGGTATGTTCTGCCAACACCATTTCACGTGAGCCAGCCGAAAGCTGTCCATCAATTGTCACCACTATCACTCGCCACTACCTCTTTGGGGAATTTAGTGAAATGGGAGATATTTTTTTTTGTGTGTGTGTGGATATTACCCCTCCCTGAGCTATCTTCTCTCATGTGCAATATGTTTCTTCCCTTACAGATTAAATTTCATCCACTAATTGACAAATACACATCTTACTTGGAGTTCTGCCCATTTTTGACATTGAGCATGTGGCTCTTTTTGAACAAGGTGTAGCTGTGATTTACACCAGTGCGCAATTTTTGCTTGTTTCCCAAATGTAGTTTTTGTAATACAGTGTTGTCAGCTCTCACGACTGTTTGGTGAACTGATGTTCTGTGGTAGAAATTCTGTAAAGTTCCAGTTATGCAAGTCAAGTAAGAATTTTGGCTTTCATCTAAAAGGAAAACGTCTGTTTCTGGTCTTCTTATTTGCAGCAGAAACTTATGTTGTGTGCTGTAGCAGCTCTGAACCAAAAGGAAGGGAAATATAAATGTGTTATTATGACCATCGTTGGTATTGTTTTATTTTAGCTCTCTTGATACTTGTGTCCCTGATTTTTTATAGCCTGGTAATACATTAAGACATGGATAAAAAGACTTGTGCAGCTTACACAACTACCTGTTTCTCTGCTCAGATCTCTCCACTATATTTTAAGGTGGGACAAACAAGCATTATTACCTACAGTTTACGCTATTTACACTTACAGAGTCATGGTGGTTCTCTCTGCAAAACCAAGGTGTGTATTTATTCTTTCCCTCCTTGCTTTGAAGGACTGTAGTTTTGGCAGCTGAATATATATTTTTGTCTGGATGACTTCTGTAAAAATAAGTCATTAATGATTTTTACAGGCTAGTGTCTCAGTGGAAGGCTATGTTCTACTAGGAGAGATAATACCATTTTCTCTAGATGCGTGCAGCATGCCATAGCTTTTCAGAGTTTGCCATGGGAGAGATCTTCAGTTTTTCCATCACTTTTTTTCTCAGACATATTCCTACAGAATCTACTAAGAGGAAGAAATTATTGTTTATAGAAAATTTACTTTGTCTTATTTTCCATCATTGACAAACATCCTCTTATATCTTTCCATACCAATTAAGCAAATTTTCCCTTACTGTGTTTTACTATGAGAACATTCATCTGTCTCTTAACAGTTTTGACTCCTGATCTCATCATGGTCAGGCTAACACTTCCTACCTACACACTCACTCATACAAGTACTCTTCACCTACCAGAAGATATTTGCCACATGCTTTGAGAGGAGAGGTCATCCTTTCTCAAGGGGCTGCATTGCCAGAATCACAGTTTGGGGCACCTGTCCATTGACTCCCAAATCTCTCTGTAGTTATATTCCTGTTTCCCTTATGTCCCCTTGCTTGGCTGGTTGCAAAATCCACCTCATCACGGGCTCCATGCTCTGTGGCAGAACCAGAGGAAGTAGGTTTGCTCCATTGCAACCATGGCAACACTTTTCAAAGATGCAGCCTACAGTCCTGTGAGTCTTCCAGTTTTCCATGGCAGCCTCGTTTCTCAGAGGGTACATCTACTCCAGGAATAAGTATGTAGCAAAACACGTAAGTCGATATTCAATAAAATACATCCTTAGCGTGTACAAAACCATCTGAGCTCTAAACAAGAGCGGAGGACTACATATAGTGCTGTGAACTTAATATATAAATTGAACAAAACGGAGAGAGGTAATTTTAAATTCTGTTTCAGAAAGGCCCTGTGCCATTAAATCAGCCAAATCTTTGTAAATCAAAAATCTCAGTTGTGTTCTGACTTGTTAGAGCAGAACCAAAAAAGCACTTTGGTCTTTAGGTTGCTCATTTCCCAAAGATAAGAGATTCCTAAGAGGCCTTACACTTGGATATACTTGTGAACCTAGGGAGTTTAGAAACAAACATTTTGGTTTGCTGTCCTGCTGTACCAAGCCAAATTCTCAAATGTAGTGAGCTTATGAATTTTTGTAATGTTCAGGAGTGACTTGAAAGTTGTCTCTGTATGTTTTAATAGGGCTTATGATACGCATTCACATGCAAGTATCAAGAGTTTGAAATAATGTGCTCAGAAGAGTGGGAGTAAAAACTTCATGAGCCAAAAATTATTTTGTGGGAGAGAGTGAGGTGGAAGGAAAAATTTTTATGGAACTTTATAGCCTGTGGTATTAAAATCAATGGAAGATCTGCTGCTGCCTGCAGTGGCAGTGGATGTGGGCACTGATATCTATAGTCAGCCTGTAGACTAAAATAACACTAGGTTCAACAGTAGTGTGTTTTTACAATATCTGCATGGATATGCATTTCCCAAATGTTAGGTCTCCACCCATGTCTCTTCTCTGAGCTTCTTTTGAGTAGAGCAATGGAGACTAGACATCTTCTCTTTCCTCTAATATGTATCATTCTTGGCTTCTGTAGCAGCACCATGCCAGCAGTTTGTTCCACAGGTACTACTGAAGTTTATCTGTCTATAACCAAATTTTTTCCACTGGAATATTTCTTAATGGAAACACTTCTATCACAAGCTGGTAAGAAGTTATTTGACACAGAGCCTAAATTTTGAGCTAAACATAACAGGAACCCTTTAAACTTATTTTATATCACTTGCTTGCAGCCCTTCAATGGGATAGATTTCTTTTTTTCTCACTCACAACTTGCAGATCACCAGTTTGTTCAAGAGCAGATGTCTTTCCAACTTGAGAAACCAATGCCACTGCTGCCAAATTAACTGGGAGGACTGTTGTTCCATGCGCTTATACTGATTGTATGTGGGACATCTCACTGTACTGAGGGCAGTTTTGTTATTTAAAATTATAAAGGAGCTTAATTCTCTTCCAGTGTCCAGAGTGAACTCATTTGTCAATGAGATGCATTTCATTATTCTCATCAGCTCATTTGCTTTTCCTGATGGATAAAAAGGCTGAACCTTGTTTTACATTATGGAAGCCAGGATTCTTTCTAATTAATGAAGTTTCTGTTTAGCCAGCGCTATGAAAGGTGTTCTGTCCACTGTATGTGTGTGTGCTGAAGAACACATCTTCTCCTCTGGTAATTTTTTTCAGTAGCACCTTTTTGTCTGAGATGGAAAGGATCCACTCCTAAGTCCTGGACTGAAAGCTGTGCTCCTGAAGGAGAAATTACTCTTTTAAGAGATTCCCAAGAGCTGTAGCCAACGACAGCATACTGTAGATGTTACACTTTTTTGTACATTGCATCTTTGCCAATATTTGAATATAAGCCATAATTCAGTGGGAGCATAAATAACTTCTATTCAGAGAGATGGATGCTGTGGTATCAGGCCAAATGGTAAGCCTTGTCAGTGCCTGCATTTTCACTTTATTGATCACACAGCATAATATGATGCTCCTTATTTAAATCCTTCATGCAGATGTTGTACTGGGTTAATTGACAAGCAACTGGATTTGATAATATGTATAATGCTGTAGCAGCCATTGATTCTTGGATAATGTGGATGTGCATGTAGTGATCATGGGGTTATGATTCTCAGCAGTGGGAGATGAATAAGTCTGTGGGTCACAATGTAAATTTAAGCTGCTGAGGGGTGAGCATTAACTTACATGCCAGTTTAGATAGATATAATAATTCTTTATAGGGACAGAGCATGATTGGCTGTAAAAGAGTTGTCCTTGTACCTGAATTGTTTCAGAGCAGCACAGCTTTATGCTGAGCTAACAGCATGCTGTTAAGAATCAGTACTGATGTAAACACAGAGAGTGATGGCTTTATGTTGGCCGTTATGTCATGCAGTATTTCACAGTTGTTGAAATCATTTCATTTTCAACCAGGTTGGTTTGTCAGTCTATCAGCAACAACTAAGCAAAGTGCAGCACTGAAAATGAGATTAAACTCCCAGCTCTCCAGACACATAAGTGATAGATACTTTTGCTGAGCTAGAATTCTGTAAGAATGCTTACTAATTCCAGATAATATGATACAAAGTCATTTGCTGCTTCACTTTTTTGTCTGAAGTTCATCATAGTTATATTGTTACATTTTTACATCAACTTACAACACTCTAGGTCAGAGCAAGGAGGTGAATAAGAACAAGCAAGGAAAGGAGGTAAATAAGGAAAAGAGGAAAACAGGACACAGAGAAGGTATATAATGAGATGAGAATTAGGAAGGAGAAATAGGTGACATCAGAAGAGCAAAAGATGAAGGAAGAAAAGGAACAGTATATCACAGGAGTCGCAAAAACGAAGGAGATGGTAAAGTGAAAGATAATAAAATAGGAGAAATTAATATAGGAGATGGAAAAAAAAGTGAGAAACATCTTTAATTTCATGCAGGAATATTTAAACTCACTGGTAGCAATCCTGCTTGCTGTAGTTCACTGTGTTTGGCTCAAACCTCAGAAACACATTTCTATATGAGTTTCCCCATTTCTTTTTGGCACCTGGCTTGCTCATGTATAGGACTAGGCCCCCAGAGGTCTGAGGAGAATGGGTTTCTAATAAAGCGCCTTCATACCAGAGTTCAAAAGCTCTCCCACAATGTAATACACAATGAAAACTGACACTGCCAAATGGCTTTAGTTTCCCTCCTTTTTTTCTCTGGATCTTACGCACTTTTTTTGGCATCTGCATATCTGACTTTAGTTTTTCTGCTGAATATTAAACATGTGGTATGAAGAAGTAAGCTATAACCAAATATCTATGTTTATATATCAAAAACTACAGTAACATAGGTTTTGTAAGGTTTTTTTCCTAATTCTGTGAGAATAAGAGAATGTGAGGCACTTCCTCTATCATGTACATTTATATGGGCTGTGTGGTCAGAGGTGCTTAGCAGTGAATTTGGCTCAGGGCAAGGGAACAACAGCAGTAATTCGAAGGGAGATTTACTCCTGTTAACACTTTTCAGAATTGGCAATAAAATCAGCTCAGTGCTCTTAAGATAGGGAGGGCTGGATTTTAAGCAAAATATGGAAGATATATTATCAATCTGAAAAGTGATCCAGTGAAAAACTATTTATTGTTAACACCTAAAGGAATCCATATATATTTCCAACAAGTGAATGATAATGAGAGGGCTGCTCCCTTTTCCTAGAAATGATTACATTTTCTTTGCCCTTCTGGTTTGGCTGCTTTTAGGCTATTGCTTATGTAAAACAGAACACCTCCTAAGCCATCGTTTACTAAACAATCTCTGGCTTCTGATCTCATGCTACACAAGAAGGTAAATTGTATTCTGTGTGAGAAGCTTTAAACGTGAGCGTAATGGAAAGGGGATATTCAGTGAAACAGACACACCTCCAGAAACAACAAAGACAGTAAGTTTGAGATACTTAAATTTGAATTTTCATAGTTGAAAAGTAGGATTCAAACATGGAAAAAAGACATCAACTTTCATCAGCCCCACAGGTATTTATTTTACCAATTTGTATTTTGCTTTTCTCTTCTCTTAGGCAAACCTGTGTGGCAGAGTTTGTTGAACAGAGGAGGAAATTCTGCTCTGAAACAATGGAGTGCTTTTCTGAGAGATCAGCTTCCAAAGGTGACAGTCTGGGGTCACAGCAGGGATGCTGACTGCTCAGTCCAGAGTGCTCTTAAACAAGAGGAGATTCGAATAGCTATGAGCCCTCAGGGATGAAGTCATGACCATATCCAGCTGTGCTCTCAGTAAGATAGGTTGCTCAGCTGCAGGCTGTACCTCTGACGTGAGCACACAGGGTGCATGGCATAGGCCTTAAGGGGTATCCAGATTTTCAGGCACACTGTGAAATTTGTGCTTCATGACAAGTGTGAGAATCTTATCTTCAGTCTGCAGACCAACTCCATGCAAAAAGCAGATGACTTATTAGATGATGGTGTCCATCCACTGATGTGTCATAAAGTAGGCAAATGTTTGTGTACTGTATATGGACAGAGAGTCTTCTGTGATAGCCATCAGCTGAGAGGGAGAAACCAGCTCAGTTGCAGGTTCCACAAAGGTGTAAGAGCTATTCTTGCTCCTATAGGCACTGGTAATTAATCTTGTCTGTCACATTAGAGCTGTTGAGAATAGCTACAGGCAAAGTGTTGCAATACAGGAATCACTCCAAGGAGTTGCTGCAGTGGAGTTTGACCCACACTAAATCAGTAGAGTTAGAAGTGCAAGGCCAAATGAGAGAAAATCTGTGGACAGTAGCATATGGGTCTGGACATTCTGTTGAACAGTTGAACACTATTATTTGAATTGTGGTAAATTATTCTCTGTGATATGCATGTCCCTAAGAATAAGAGGAGTTAGAGATAAAAGGAGGGCATAAATTGGGGAATTTCACTTTAGATCCTGTGCTTTGGAGGAGCTGGCAAAGATCCCAGCTCATTCCAGCCTAATACATACAGGCTCATCACCAAAACCAGCACCAAGCTGACTCTGAGGCTGCCCACCTGGCATTTGCCTGGCAGCTGTATAGGCTGTAGTACTGTGTGTCAAGGCAGAGAAATACCTCTTCCAAGAAGGAATGTCTTCTCTTATATTAGTCATTGGAATGTGCCAGAAACATGCTTAGCTTACTCAGAAGGGCTGGGCAGGAGCAAAGGGAAAATCAGTAACTTCTCAGAAATTATGACATAATTGCCTTTTCTCCCTGGAATCAGGCACAGAAGTCCCTAGCAGAGAGCAATACCTGAGAAAACTTTGCAGTGAAAAAGCATTCATATTTGTGAAAACAAACAGCTGAAAAAAAAAAAAAGATCAGCAAAAGATGCTTCTTCTAAGGAACACTTTGTGCAAATTTGCTTCACAATTAGACAGTCAGAAGGCACCTAACATGCTTGTCCACAACCTGTCTAAGAGAGGGACTGGGGGGCAGCCTATTCTGTCTGGCAGAGGAGGAACTTTGAGCTCTCTCGTGGGTAATTTACAAACATCCAAAAGAGATCCCTCCTTTTACTCTGGGGGCTAAAGGCCCGGTTAGTTACGGAATAAACGCGATCAGTATTTTGCATGGTGCTGTGTCACACACAGTGTGTTCTTCTTAGAGAGCCATGCCTGGCACCTGCATTGTTTTCCTCATTCATCATACACTGGGCGTGCATTAGAGACAGCACCGTAGGAAACTGTATTCTTCATACTGAAATGCATATATCTACCTGTCAGAAGCCCACATGTTGTCCCAATAAGGGCCAAGGCTTAACTGCTTCTTAGTAGTCTGGTGCAGAAGCACACATTACACAACTACCCTCTGTGTTCAAATGAGCCAGTATCTCAGATAGAGGCTGTTGCAAACCAGGATGGCAGCTGTCTGTGGATATAATCGCCACTGAAGACATACTGCCAGGGCTTCTGTGTCCTGGTTGCACAGCTAGGGGCAGAGCACTCAAATATTTCTAAAGCTAGATATGCAAATGCCTCTGGAATGAAGCCTTTTACAGTTCTGCTCTCATTAACCTGATTTGCATATGTAAATGACCTCTTGCCACATGATAATGAGGTCTGCTCATGCAGAGATGTTCAGCACATAAGCAGAGGGTTTTCAGTGACAATCAGAGGATTTTGGCTGAAGCAATTGGTACAGAGACAGGACCAAGAAAGCGGTAGACACAGAATCCAGGGATAGCAGGGCAAGGAAGTGGAAGGAAGCTAAAAAAATCAAGTATGGTAGATGCCTCTTCCAAATGCCAAGGGCATCTGCAGTTCTAATGCCTTACTGGAGCAATTTCATAGAGAAGCCTGCAAAATGAGAGCAGCTGGAGAACACTGACAATTGGGAAGTGACCTGTGGCATGGAGCTACTCAGAAAATAGTGCATGTCTGGCTCTCCTAGAACAGTGAGTCCATGGTCTAGCATTCACTGGCTAGTTTAAAGCAGCCTCTTCCAGTTACTCCTGTGAGCACCATCACAGAGAACAGAGAGCTGGACATGAGGTGATAGGTCAATCCTTCTTCAAGGGCAGTCTCTGCTCTAATAATTTCTCTGTGCATACCTCTTTGCCACTGTCACACTGATCCTGAGGTGACATTTCTCATCATAATATGCTGCTTAGCTTCTCACCAGAGATATTTTATATCTATGCCTTGCTCAGTGTATGTGGAGGCACAACAAAATCCCTCCTAGGTTACCTTCCTTGGATACCATGCCACTTTTAGAGAAGAAATGACTGCTCATCTCCTGAGATATGTTTTCCTACTTGCTGTGTTTAACTCTTGGTTCCTGGTCCTGCCACAGAACACTCAGCTGCTGAGGATTTGCTGACTCAGAGCTCTGCAAAACTTACCTGATCAAGCATCATCCTTATCCAGCTCAGAAAAAAAGGAGTGATCAGTTCCACTCAAGACCCACACAAGGCAGGAATACATTCATCCAGTCAAAGGAGGAACGGGCTCTGGAGATCAGATCTTCTCAAGACCAACTGGGAGCCAAGGTGGCTGGCAGCCAATATCTGCTATAGCCAATGACAAAAAAAAAGAAAGAAAAAAAAAAAAAAAAAAAGTAAAAAAGAAAAAAAAAAGTAGGCTAACTCAGAATTTGCCTATGAAAAAGCTTTCCTTTGTACAGTCTGTTTACAGGCTGTCAGTTTATATTGGTACTCGAGAAGTCAGGTGTGATTGGTCTCTTTTTGTCACTGGAAAAATAATAGTAGCCAGGACCAAATATCTGTAACCATCCTTATTCATAGCTGGTAAGCAACCAAACTGAGGTTTAACAAAATAGAGTGGCAGTGCATGTCACAGTAAATTAAAAAGAAGTTGTGTACCTATCTTCTTGAACAAGCTAGAGTTAGCCAAATTAATTTAAAGTAACAGTGAAGGCAAAGTAACTTGGATGTTGGATTAATATAGGAAGTTGAATTCAAGTCTCTTGAGGAAATTAGTTCATCTCATTACTACTTTTGCTTTACTCCCACTCACACCAAAGGAGAAATAATGCATATGGGAGACAGAGAAACCCGACACACTTGTATTTCATTACCTGTCCACTGCTGACAGAAATATATGCAGTATGACTACAAGTAATGGTTAACTTCAAAGCACTAAAAACTGATTGTCAAACATGCCCTGTCCTTTTCGCACATTGGTAGGCAGTTTCTGGATCAGCCACTGGCCCAAGCCCAATTCATTTGTGCTCCACCCTTTACAATGTGGTCATTACATGGAGAAACTATAGTGTACTCTCTCCCCACCATGTCCACCATGAAGAGATTAAATCAAGAGATTCAATCTTATTGTATTCACATAGTCAGCACTGTATTTCACAGCCAACAATATCATCCACACTCCTGACTGTCCCTTTCTTAAAAGCCTTTAGGTCTGGGCCCTAGTTTTCTAAGGTTATATTCTGAAGCCTTCTCAACACTGAATACTCAGCTTTTAAAAAAAACAACAGTATTGCATATCTGTGCTAATGTTAATTTTTTTGGTGGTTGTAAGAAAAGAGTAATATGCAGAACCACCTACAAATGAGTACTGTCTAAAGAGCTCAGTCTGGGCCTGGTGGCTTATTCATATAAATAAATCAGAAGGATCTGGCAGAGCATGGAGGGTCTTTTGAGTGTTTCTGTATAGCCTGTCTGAGCAGCAAGCCCTTAACCACACACTCAAATAGCCTCTGGGAGCACTCAGTCTATTTGGGCAACTAATAACCTGTCCTAAAACTGAACCTTCAAGCATTTGCCATTTAGAAAAGGCTGTCAGCCCACTAAGCCAAAAACTCATGGAATTCTCTCACTTATTTGGTGCCATCTTTAAAACATCTTTTGTTTAACTTTATTTTTAGCTTTTTAGTGGGCAGGCATTTTTTTCCTTGTTTTAGCGGCTTTAATCATGCAAGAGTTTTATGAGGCTATTCCAGGAAAAGATATTTAATTTATTCCAGCCCTTCTCTTCCCCCTCTTTTGTTCAACTTAGGTATACCATCTACATACCTGTCTGTAACAACTGAGGTAAAAATCCTATGAGACTTCTAAGAAGCTTGGTTCATCTTTCGTTAGATCACAGCAGAACTGAACCATATCCTCTCATTGCCAGACAGTTTTTGAACTAGGCTTTTCCCGGTCTCACTGGGGTATGTATGTGAGCTGGAAAGCTTCACAATGCATTAAGATTTCATGAGGGCCTAATTCTGTTCTCTTTTGCACTGCTCTGAATCTTCAGTGTGCAGCACTTCTGCTTCAGCACCCCATAACTGGTAATACAGTAAGGCTCTGGTTAGCCCAACTCCACTGAATGGACCATCTGAAAAACAGTGTTCTAGCCATGTTATTTGTGATTTTCATCTTGAGCAAACAAAATTTTAGTGTCATTACTTCATCATAAGTGTTTGGGTCACAGGGAAGATGTTTTGGCTTATACAGAAAACTTTTCTTTCAAATGTGCTTTTTTCTTTCTTGTAGGAAAAAAAAATTCAACATGAAAAAGACATTTTGAGAGATCTTATTTTGTATTAAATGGTCAGTGGCCTTTCATTATTTTGTCATGGATTGGTTGCATCTGGTGCTTCTGTGTGAAGTCATACAAGAAGGCACAGAATTCTTTCCTTCTTGGCCTGCCCTGTGACAGGATATAATTGCAGACCTTGTGCTTTTGTGAGGAAGTAACAGCTCAGAACAAGACTTGGACATCTTGTAGACCTGGGACCAGCAAGGACTTTCACTCAGTATACCATTATTAGAAGTGTAGATAAGACAAAATAATTGTGTCATAGAAACAGTTCCCAGCTCCCACAAAGAGCTGTGGGCACCTCAGTTTTTCCTGCTCCTGTCTGTAGCATACAATTTAGTCACATTAAAAAAAAGTGCTGTGGTTTTCAGTTGTAGCTGATGAGAAACTGAGTAGATAGAGGAGTTCTTAATTAAGTAATTAGACAAATAAGAGGGGAAAGGATAATATGATACAAAACAATGAACAGAATAGAACAGAAAAGTAGGTCAAGAATTTCTGTTCTCCCTATATCGTGATGCAAGAAAAAATGACATGCAATGAAGTTCAAAGGTGAGAAATGCAAAGTTAAGGAGGGAATGGTGTCATGTAACCAGTAATTATCTAGGGGAAGCCTTTTGCTTCTGTAAGTCCCTGATGCCAAGAATTTATCAGGTTTAACATTGAGGCTAAACTGTCCAGAAATACCATTGAGATAATAACAGCTTTGCAAAGTGAATTAAACCTCCCTTCTTGTTTTAATCCAGTCCTAAATAGAAAGTCCTTCAGCTTTGACACCTTCCTTTGAGCTATCTGGTAATGGCCACCATCTAAGGTAGGTCAGTGGAGCAGCAAGATCTGAGTTGCCTGGTGATTCTTGTACTCTTATGTCCATATAAAAGTCACTATATATAATATATTTATAATTGGTTCAGAGTGCAGGACAAAGTCCCATACCAGGGATATTTACAGCCTTGTCTTGCCTCTAAGAGCTAAAGCCCCCTAAAAATGAACGTAGAAATGAATGTAGTTTCTCTACAGCTCTAGGAGATACCTAGCTTGAGGAGGATTTGCCCCCTGCAACAAATATCAGCATTCTCAATGAGATTTTCAAAAGCATCCATGTTACCTGTCTTGGAAAATGAGCCATCCTTCTGCTGATCTCTAAGTCCCTGGGATGCTTCTCATGACACCAGGAGCTCAAAGGTCAGACGCCTCTTTATTGCCTCTTTTCATCAGGACAGATTTGCTGCAAGTGCACACTTTTTCTGCACCTCTTATTTTACATCTTATTTCAGACATTCAAAACCAACTCTCTCAAGCTGACTCAAGTGTGTTATGGTGCATTTCAATCTGGTGTAAATCATGACTTTGCTGAGGACAATCTGTTCAATAGACTTTTGATTCATGTTTTAAAAGTGTACTTTAGAGTTTTACACACTTTCATCAAAACCAGATTTGATAATTTTCTATGTTCATCTATACCACTGCTTTGCCTGCATGTTTACAGCAGCTATTAAAACAGATGAAAGTCATCATGTCCTTCAGACAGATCAGGGTAACCACATCCTCCAGTGAAACACATTAATTTTCAGCCTATTCCAGCAAGAGATGCAAGAAAGAAATCATCAAGAATGAAAACTATTGGATACAGTTGTACCTGAAGCAAAGTGATGCAGGTCTCTTGAAGCCTGGTGGCACTCTGTGTGACCAAGGTGATGACTTGTCATAGCTGAACAAGAGCTACCTAATGAAACTGACAGCATCAATATAAGTTCAACTGGCACTTAAATCCATACAACATATCTCTGTTTCTAAATAAATATATTTTCTTTTGTCAATATTCTAGACTGCAGCTCTGGGATTTATTGACATGCACCTTCCTGACATGGTATGCTGAAATGCAGTAATACAGTAATGGAGTTTGCATTCTGTATTAATTTGAAAACACATAGATCTAGCTTAGTAAAAGATAATGCTAAAATCAGTTTGAAGGAACACAAGACAAACCACATCTCAGCAAAATACTTCAGTGTTGTTAAAAGTTTATGCCAGACAGGGAAATAAACAGCAGCACAAGAACTGAAGGACTGCAGCAGTTTAAAGAGAGACTGGTGCAAGAACAGCAAGTGTTGGAGTTGTTCAACATGATACAGGCATCCACAGGCTTGTCCAAAGATGTTCATTTAGCCTGAAAGGTGTCGGGCCCTGGTCTTACAAATGGGTGCACTGATTGATTTCTCCAGACTCCAGCAGCCAATTATCTTCATGAAGTTTCTTCCTCCTGTGAAGCAAAAATTATAATTTTGGTTACTGTATTCTGCAATATCACAGATTTTCACAGGAAAGAGACACACCTTACAAATAAAGTTGGAAAGGTATCCTGGCTAAGCACAACAGTGTTAGTGTGAATCCTTCCTGAAAGATGCTAAATCCATGAGCCCATTTTTTATCATTGAACCATTATGGAGACAAGGTTTTAACCACTCCATATACCAAATAGTTTTGATCTTCACAGGAACTTTTTTACAAACTCTTTGACCACACATTCAGTTTGTGTAAGATAGCTTCCAGTAATTGATTTCATTTGCAAAGTTAAATATCATCAGTGTGAAGTGACATCCTAAGCAAAATCCATCCTGTTCTAGAAAAAATAAAAGTAAAGGAAATCTGTTATAGAACAATAATCTGAGCTTTCTGGGCTTTCTGAGAAGTTATGGCAACAGACAATAGAGTGGTAAATAGAGTGCCATGACCATCTTCTGTAGCTTCAAGGTGAATTTCTGCCTTTCTGTATTCTCCTGAGTACTTATTTGGTGATAACAACTCTGTAAAGTATTTGTAATCTCTTTGCTTTGGGCATTGCTGATGTTATGCACATAGACAACCATCTGTACTTCTATTTCACAGAAAGCTGAAAAAATGATAGTTTCAGTTGCGAGCTGTGTTATTGGTGAACAGAAGACTTCTCTAGCCTTTCTATTTATGATTTCTAGGATTAATTCAAGCTTCCAGTACACTTTGGGACTATGTCCATCCCCGGAAATTACTTCAGATATTCAAAATATACTTTCACAAAATAGTTGCTTATCTATGTTTTTGTCAAGGAATAGGAAGCAATCAGAATGGTTAAGTGATATGCAAAAGGCACTCTAACCTTCCAATTGTAGGACTCCAAATACATCTTTGAAAGAGGATGCTTGACAATGAGGAAAATGTATATGCATCTCAAAAAACTTGTTAACAGTAAATTGAAAGACTTCACTAAAACATCCTTTTACAGTAGCTTTCCTATGGCTGTACAGAAATACAGACACCCATGCACATACAAGGGAAGGGAGAAATCACAGTGCAATTTGGGGAGTTCAGTTACTCATTCCAGTACATTGAATGCACAATTTTACCATAAAGTAACATGGTTTTGTAGAATTTCATTCCTCACCAGTGTTTCAATGTCTTCAAGTGAGATTAATCTGTAGAAATGTATTTCTAGTTTCTCAGCATGTTTCCTGTAGATTTTTAGAGTGAAGTAAAAAGTGAAAATATATTTTCTGTTTTACACATGTAATTGCAAAATCAGCTTTTCTTTCAAGCACTACAAATAATCATGAACAGCTCAAAATCTCATCAATGGGCATGGCTTGTCCATTTCAAGAAAAGCTGAAATAAAGAAGGAAGAAATGACTGGAGGAGAAATGGTTTATGTTATTCTGGTTTTTATTTTATTGCTAGAAACTGCTGTCTCTTTGCATTTTCTTCTCCTGAAAAAGAGGTTGCGCTCAGTGACTAAATCTGTCCTCTCAAGGGAGCACGCATTACTACTGCAGCAGCAGAGGTGGAGACAGCCCAAGCCCAGAGTTAGTCTCAGAGACTAATCAGCTCTTTTCTCAATATCAAGAACTCAATTCCAACTTCTGGTTTTATTGCTGCCTTATAACAAGGAAAAGGAAAAATAAATGAAGTTACAAGAACTGAATGATAAATTAAGCATATAAAGTCAAGACAGAGAGAATTAATTACTCATTTAAAGATTTGCTCAGCTCTAAGCAGCAGTGTTTATGCTGACTTCTTAGGCTGTTTTAACCTTCTTTGCTCTGATTCCAGGCCCATAGCTTTGGAGTTTCCATAGTATTTTTGTTTTCATTAAGATGTGGTGACAACAGCCATTCTTTCCTAGCAAAGAAACTTCCATTGGTCTTAGTCCTTTAGTTTTGCCCTATTGTCTTTTCTTCTGCTCACCTTTCCTGCCACTATAGAAGCTTGGCAGGGCAGTGAGTATTTGATTTATAGACAGCTTTGGATTCTTCTATACTTCCTTTATTAAATGGAGCAAGATATTTAATTAGTTCATCACAACTGGCTTGGATGTGGCTTTCATCATTAAAGTTTGTCAGCTGTCCACATCTGGAGGAGTACTCTAATCGTATTGCTTCCCAGGTCTGCCAGCCCATGTCCTATTATTCAGGGCCCTTATGCCCCTGTGCCATTTCCTCCCCTCTGCTCCCACAAAGCTAGAATGTGAACACATTCATGTTCTCACTTGAATTTCCCTTTAAAGGGGTATTTCCCAGTTGAGATGGGGCCAAGAAACACAATACAGCTAAAACTATATTATCTCCATGGAACCGAAGTGCACAGAAGAAAAAGGAACTCTGAAAATTGCAGAGTCTGAGGCAGTGCCCCAAAATAGAAAAGAAAATGTTAAGGTGCATTGCAGAGACAGACTCTTCGAAAAAAGCATGAAGCCAAATGTAAGGGGTTGGTAAGTGAACACAGCCCACCTCCCAGTCCATAAGCATTTCATTTAGCTACAAAAGCTGTGGCACCCAAGCAGAGTATGAATTGATACAAATAAAAGACAAGTCTTTGTCCAGCAATGATCAGATATTTTCATTAACTTAGTGTCATCTGTGCTCAGTGACACATAGTACACATGCATGAACGAAGTCCATGATCGGGACACCTGAAAATCTAGTCAAGTCTCAGGCTTCTGGTTCAGGCATTTATATGAGTGACTTTGACTGAGAAGTCTTTCAGTCTTTTTTCTTTTGGTTTGGTTTGATTTATTTGTTTTGTTTTGATTTGTTTTGTTTTGTTTTGTTTGTCTATTGGGCTTTTTGGTGGTGCTGGAGAGATCAGAAATATATTCCAGTCGACTGTTCTTGTTGTGGTTTAGTAGTCAAACTTCAATTATTAGATAGAACATTTAATTGGAAGAGTGGCTGAAGCAACAAGATAAAATCTGGATTTTAAAAATCCCCCTAAGGACAGTGGGTAGAATGGGTGGTCAGGCCTAACAAACACTGACAGCCAGACCTCTGTATACTGTTTCATTTACTATCTATATTCATCACTCTAATAAAATGAATCTAGATAGCTGTGATGATAGCTGGGCAGCCCATTTCACAAGCATAGAAGTCACAGCTATTTAACAAGTGCATTTTCTAAGAGTCAGCATGGAACTTGCATGGGTAAAGTGCGATCTATGTCACACATTCCGGCTAATGACCTAAAGGACTGTGCTTTCACAGTAGAAGAAGGGAAAATTAATCTTCACCACAATTGTTCAATTTCTCAAACTTCTTTTTAGCAAAGATATAAATTGTGCCAAATATCTATCAGTTTTATGATGACAAGACCATCAAACTTGTTTCATTAAACACCCTTCCCCCCCTTACAACTGTCTAAACAAGATTTTTCCATTTAGTACCCTATCAATCCAGAGTTATGATTATTCAGTAACTGAGGGGACCTCTTGTATTTAAATATTAATGTTTGTGTAGTTATTAAAGTATTTGATGATTTGTCCAGGGGCACTGTAAAATTAAATATAGCATGTCATTTATGGTAATACAGAGGAGAATAATAAAAAATCGTTTTCATTCTGCATGTTACTTTTATGGCTTATTTGATAGTTTGGGGTACTGTGTGTTGTTAAACCCTTTTAAATGTAGGATTTCAAAGCATATTGTTAGGAACATATAAAAGATTATCTCCCAAGTTATGACTTCGTGTTGCTGCATATGAACTGTTGTCTGACAGCTATACTGCTAAAGGGGAAGGCAGTTTTCAAATAAACACTTTTCAAGTATTGGGTGTAGCAGTACAGCAAACCCATAAATATTTTGGGAAGCTCACATTTGTCCATGTGGTATTTGCTTCCAGAAATCACCTCAGCCTACTGGAGCAGAGATGTGTATATGTAATTAGTCTTCTCAAGTTATTTATATTTAAAGAACATTATTTAGGCACTCCACTCTGACTTTCTCATGCTATAAAGAACAAAAGAGAAAGCAGGAAGGAGAGACGCAGAGCATATTATCTGAGGCAAACACTTGACTGACATTTTTATGTGTAGGTGTGTAGCTTCCTCAGGAATAGGTTTTTGAGGTGGGAAAAAGTGCCTATGCTTGACCCATTCTGCTAGGAAACCATTCTGACCATTTAAAAACACTAGTAGATAAAAATTACTTTCATAAGGTCACTCAGAGCCAGAGCCATAAATAGAAAGCAGGTCATAGGAATCTAAGTCAGAGCACTAGCTATGAGATCAGATTGGTATTTCCTGCTGAAAAAAAAAAAAAATGTGTTAAAATCTTGAATGACTGCTTTTACTGCACAAGAGAGGGGATATGATTGAGGCCTGCTTCAGTTTTTTCATATAGGCCATTGTAAAATGATTCTGCGGCTAATGATGGACAGCTGTTACAGGACGTATCTCTTCTTAGCAAAAAGGTATAGCAATCTAATATATTTTTAAAAATATGCCTGGCAAATAGAATGAATATAGAAAACAGAAACTGAAACAACAGAAGCAGTAGGTATATTTAAGTTTTATTTATTATGTTCATTCTAAGCCTGTTTTTAAAGCTGATCATAACTTTCTCAGAGGGTGTGTGTATATATATATATGTGTGTGTGTGTGTGTGTGTAATGTAGCTAAATGATCATAAGGCAGCTTTGTTTATAAATTACAAGCATGTAAAAGTCAGGACATTCACTTAGGGTTCTCAGTGAACCAATAACTCACCTGTCTCAATACTCAATACAGAGAAGTGCTCTGCTTCATGTTGATTGTGATGGCAAGTAACCAAGTGCATTTTTTTTCCACTGGCTTAGCTAGAAATGTTTCACAGGAGGTTTGGAATCCTCATTATGTAATAGCAATTTAGAATTTTTTAATTAAGGACATATATGTATGTGAGGCATCCGGATTGTGGTTCCAATCCAAAGCTCATTGCAGTCAATGCAAAACTCACACCAAGTACATTAATTGCTTGATCAAAACCCAAGTGCTTATACTGGAAATAATACACAAATTAAGGTTAGCATCTTTTCCAAAGGATAGAATAATCTGCACAGACCTCAGTGCTACCACAACAAGGCTGTTTCCTGTTTAAAATAGGTTTGTATATGTTTACATTACACCTTGGTATGCTGTGGGGATATGTGCAACTACCATGCCAGGCTGTCTGAAAAGGCTGGAATGGCAGCATGACAAAGGATCTGTAGCCTCAGGAGTGATGTGTGGGGAAGGCTTTACCATGAGCAGTGAAGAACAGAGACCACATCGACCAGAGATGAATGTGGTATGTAAATCTTCACTCCTTCCCTGTGTCTCAAATGAGTCTTCAGGCACGTATCAAACACAGGGAGTGTTTTAGCTGAACACCAAGCAAGAGTGCAAGACACACGACTAAAATGGCTGCAAAGCACAGAACCAGTGTCCATGTCATGGAAGCCACACAAAGTAAGGTCAGAAGACTTCTCATAGCCTCATGTAGAACAGCCAAGAAACACAGGGCTTCCACTGAAGTTTGAAAAACAGACGCTCTTACAGCCTTAGAACTGCAACAGCTTCTATCAAACAGCTCTATCAAAACACACCTGTCATCTTCTGTCTTGGCACTTCAGTCCTGTCACCTCACTTCACTGTCACCACATGCCTATACCTTGCATTTCAGTTCAGACTCAAACTCACTTCAGTATTTATTTTGAGGGCTTATCTCTTCTCATCTTACATGATTTCATATAGTGAATCAGAATCCTTAGCTCTCACCTCATTTTTATGAAAGGTGAATTGCTTTTCATCTCATTTTCTTATGAAGGTATTTTCCCCATGTCTTTATATCTGCATGTGAAGGAGGCGTTACAGAATTCTGCCTACTCATTTTGTCATCCTCCTCCAATTAATTCTCTTACTCTCTGTTGTGATGACTAAAAAATTATCTGAGAATGGTTAAACAGCTGGTCTGCTGTGACCACCACTTCTTATAGTAATTGTAATCCTCCCACTGTAACCTCGAGATGTCTCTGTCTCTTTGTTGGATTCATCTGTTGTCACTTAACATATTCTTGGACTGCAAAATATCCAAGATAGGAACCAGCCTTTTTCACTCACCATAAAAATCAGCATAGTGCCTTGCACCCCAGTACCCCCACAAACATCATTACTGAATTCCCTGACTGTTACCTCAAGCGAAACTAAATTATAATTTTTTTTCAGAAAATCAATTGGAAGAGAATTATAGACTTATATAGATAATTATAGAATTATAGAATAGCGTATCTACTCTATCTTGCTTTTATGGAAGAAATCACTTATTTTAGATACATTTATGTCACTGTATGATATTCCAGAAATATAGGGACACACATCATATATCAGACTTCAGTATACTGTTAAAAAGTTACTGGAAATTGGTGCACTGCACACCAATGTATATCTCTAATATTTGGACAATAATTCTGCACCTCATAAGGATGTTGCAGGGATTAGTTAACAAAATAGCATTTATAAAGTGCTTTGAATGTTAAAAGAGCTACCTCAATGTGCAGCACTATTATTATTATTATTATTATTATTATTATTATTATTATTATTATTATTATTAAAATAATAATAATAATAATAAACCATATTAATTCAAACTTGTCAGAATCACTAAATATGCAAAATCTCTTTTGGTGCATGTATGCATATTATTATTTTGTAATGTAGCAATGAAGTTCTACCCATGCCAAGAAAGACTGTGTCACGTTTGATTGGCAAAAATGTTTCCCCTGCAGTATGCGCCCACCTCCTGCTACTTACACATATCAGAAATTATTAGTAGGTGCCATTCAAACTTTACATCTTTTTGCTTGTAGCCTCTAGAAATGTCACCATGACCAAAGGTTAACAAAGTACTGTTTTCTCTGTTGTAATTAGAGCTGCACTAATTCTAAATTGTGACTCAACAGGTACAGAAGAGATCTGTTATTTCAAGAACTGTTAGGAATGGACAGGCAAAGACATGTCAATCCACAGCCCATGCAGAGCAATTCTGAGCAGCCTGGATCCACGAGGAAGTTACCACAAGGTAACTTTCTCCACAGCAATTTCAAGTTTAACCACGGGGTTATATCATGGGTAGGTGATATAAAGTTAAACATCGCAAGAAAACCAAAACAAAGCAATTTATAGCAAAGCATGCCCCATCTCTCCAAAGAGAATGGCCTCCTTTTTAGCCCTTTCCCACTTCTGCCTCCTGCACCCTTTGCTACCATGGTCCTGCAGCTCAGCTCCCAGGAGGGTAATAGCAGGGCTGATACGGATGTGTCCCCAAAGGGCAGTGACCTGAATAAGCTCCCCCTCTGACTCGTCCATTTGGAAGTTCAGTGTACAGGCACAGCAAAGTTGTGGAGGACAAGCTTTTCTCATTAGCTGCATTTCAGCTCTAATCCCAGTACGCAGTTAGGTGTCCTTGGTACTTCTGAAAAACTGCATTGCATTAGATCACAGAATGCTACTATGTAGCGGGGTAGCAGTTGGCATAATCAAACCTAAGCTGTCTATAGACTCAAGCTCAGGGATGAAAGAAGGTAATAGAAATAAAATATATTGATTAAAATGACATGTTTTGCCCTACCACCATATTACTGTGACAGGAGCACTGTAATAATCTCCATTCACAGGGAGGACACACACAGCCATGGAGGAGGCTACAACAAACATATTGGGTAGGAAGAAATGAGTTATCAAACCAAATGTTGGAGTGAGGACAGATCAAACGATGCCACATGGAAAATTATGGTTTGGAATGAAGAAGTGGTCCATTTAACAGTACATAAAGTCTCTGTAATATGCATAAAATCAGCAGCTAGCAGATGTTTTCTGACACAGTGCATCTGTATGAGGCTGAGGCATATTCAGCTCCACTGTAGCGGCAATACACAGAGCAGATATAATGGCAGACCCTCCAGACAGATGAAGGCAGCCCTGCCCTTATTTAATAATAACAGTAAATAATAACTTGCATTAATTAGCAATCAGAAATTTAATCATGGATTCGGATGCAATTGTAGGAGGTATCATACAGAGGATGAAAGGAAAACCTATTATCCATTGGTAACAGATAAGATGAGGAAAAAAAATTCATTTCAGCCCATTGTTTGATAAGATCTTGTTGAAAATATCACCTTTGGGTTACAACTCTCCATTCATACTTTGTGGTCAAAGGCAACTTCTTTTAAATCTCAGGAAAAATTCTTTCATCAACTCAAGTCTGCAGAAATGCAAATAAAAATAACTTTTCTTCCATTAAAAATAATATTTTGCATTTTATTTTGCAGAAGTGTCTGAGTTTTGAGAAAGATGATCTGAGCAGGATGGTTTATTTAAAGAACTCATACATCAAGGACATTTTCTTTACTGAAGTTACTTGTTAGCTGGGAGCTAGTGGAGGAAAATATAGTATGGTTCTGTCTCAGGCCTCTCTGGTATCCTAAATAGCCATTCATGCCTATCTATGGCAAAATATAGGCTACTCACAGGCAGTGCAGATATTCACAATTTGTTATTTGTTCTTCAGTGGTTTTACCAGAAGAAATAACACTTAATGACTGAGAGACTTACAATGTCAGAATGAACAGTTAACTGGTCATGATTACCATAACTGATAAAAATATGGAAGTTCTCAATGCTAGAATTTATTTCAGGTCATCTGAACACTCGGGACCAGCATGATGGAGGTTATCTTAGAGTCCACTGGCACTTGTGACAAATTAATTTATTTCAAATCAACACGCGAAGACTGAAGCCAATTGAACAGTACTGCACTTGACCAAACAGTTGAGAAGTGCCCAGTCTTGAGCACAATGACATCATGTCTTGGATACAGTACAGCCATGTGTTTGCAGCTTCCAAGGATCATATTCATCAGGGAAAGAGACTTTAAAAGCTTCAGGCATGCAAAGTACAGTTCTTATACTATAGGCTACAGATCATGCATCTTCTTAAGCCACTGTGCTTAATGATTTTTAAGGCTCTCAGCTGTTTTCAGAGCCTTTTGTGGGACAGTTCAGAAAGAGTTAGAAATCTCTTCAGCCCATGCTAACATGACTTCTCAAAGCATCTCTCTGAAACAAATGTCTGCAACAAGAATGAGAGATGTCAGTGTAGGAAGCCAAAAGCTGAATATGGAACTATCTCCCTCTTGAAAACGCTGGAGCAGTGACAGATCTTCCTGCCACTAGATTACTTTTTGTCCAAGAGACACAACAGTAATACAATACAATAAATAAATAAATGCAATGCTAACTGTAAGATATTAATGTCAAGATGAAAAATATGTATCTCTATGTGTAATTGTTAAAGTATATTGTATTGGAGTGTATTACCATGGAGGTAAATTGGATATAGCTGTCTTAACAGATACCAGGGATTAAGTTTTACCCAACAGTTCCAGAACCACAAAGGGAGAGAAGCTTTAAAATGGGATACACTCACCCCAAAATGGTTGTCAGACCTAGCAGTGAAAAATGAGCTTATGTAGAAAGCTCATTTAAACTGAGCAGACTAGTAACTTTTTCTGTTTTGAACAACAATCTCTAACTTCTCCAGCAGTGTCTGTAGTATTGTCATTGTGGCACTGACTGCCAATTGCTAAGGGCTTTGTTAAAAGAAAATGGAATTCTTTTTACTCAACACTCTTTATTCTTATTGAGTGTGATTTATTGTAGTTTTATTGAGAAGGTCTCATTGTCACCTGATCATATCTTGTCACAACCAATGAGATTACTGTCAGGGAGAAAGCTACTCATTCCAAGAAACAGTTGGTAATAAACTGATTACTGGCTGAAGCTGATACTTTACAAAAAGAGCAATCAATTACATATCTGCCATTGCTCAAAGAGTCTTACATCAGAAAGGCATAAAATAATCACTAAATAATTGCACATGGCGGCTTGGGCTGGACTGTGTGAAATCAGCTTAGATACACACAGAAGCATAAAGTGTTTTTCACACACTTTGAAAGCCACAGTGTAAAACGCAATGTTTGTAGATGACCATGCATAATAACTGGGTTGTGAAGCAGTGTCTTGATCAAGCTCATTCTAAGCACGGCATACTCAATACTGTTTACACTCACACAGTAGTAGTTATTTTTAACAATCACTAATGAGCTGAAATATCCCAGCCACCACTTCACACTTAGTTTCTATTTTCAGATCTACTATTCTACTGCCTTCATAAATTCAGGGGGTCCCTGGGAGATCTATTCCTTGCCTGTGACCATGCCTGTGGGACATGCTGCTGTTCCTCCCTTGACATTAATTCCACTACATCAAGGGACTTGCACACAAGAAATGCAGCAGGATACAAGCTCCACATCAAGAGAAGTAAAGACTTTGTGAATGATCTCTTTTCTTACTCCTGCCTCCCTGTTCAAGCCATGGAGAGCTTTCCTTCATCAGTGCCTTTACTCTTGAATGTTGAAACAGGCTATGGGACTGTCTGCCACCTCCAGAGCAGGAGAATACAAGAAAGGTTCCCAAGTAAACATCCCAGGCATGGATCCAACTGCTGAATTAGGACAAAAGAACAAAGACTTGTCTCTACCTGTTGCTGTAAGGATTTACTTGTTCACGTTTTCCTTCCCTTCCAGAAAGAAAGCCTGCAGAAAAATTCCTCCCCTGTTCTTTTTGGTCTCCCATTTATTCAGAAGCTCGGTTGAGAATTGGGGTCTGGCTGGTGCAAGATCAAGAGATCAGGCTTTCCAGTCCTTTGTTGCGCCACTAGCACCAATTACCCAGCAGCCACAAAATTCACAGTCATCATCTGCTTCCAGAAGAGGTGATTGCTGAATTATCCTCTTGTATATACATATTCACTATTGCTACAATGGCCACAAAAGAAGTTATATCCTGCATTATTATTTCCAATTTATTACAGATCATTTTCTTCCTTTTTTGTTTCCCATGTTGAAACATTTATGAGGAATGAAGGCTATTAAGCCCCTCCTCCCCAGAAATGGCAAAATCTATGCTGGCTCTGGTTCATCACTATCCAACGTTTAATTCCCTAATTTTAATACAATGGTGTAATTTTTTTTTTTTTTTTTTTTAACTACTTGGGAAGCTAATGGCAACTCAGTTGAACTCAAAGAGCTCACCAGTGAAATTAGTATTTCAGAGTGCATTGGAGAGATGGGGGGAAGGGGGAGCACCTGCAGATTGTCATGGTAAGGGCTGCAGGAGACGCAGGAAACAGAGAGGAAAGCTGAGAAGGTAGTTGCAGATTTAGGAGGAGACGATGGATTTCAACTATGATAGAGTTGCAATGAGCACTCAGATATTAGGATGGGTCCTAGTAAAGGGTTTGAAGATAGAGAGCACATTCAATTTGTATACACAGCTGTTCCTAACATGCCTCTGGAAAGAGGCAAGAGCAGGGTCAAGAGGTTGATGCGGTTTTTCAAAAGAGTATAACCGTTTATTTTAGGCCCAGTTTCCAGAAGTGATTTAACACTCCATTTAAGTGCTAGTTTTTCAACAGTAAATGGAAACACACCATTCTCCAGGAAAAAAAAAATCAACAAGCAAGGAACTCTAGTACAACCTCTGATTACCAAGAAAAAGCATGAAGACAGGGACAATGAGTCCAGTTAAAAATTACCTGTAAATACAGTAATGACAGAGCTATACACATTTACAGTGAAGAAAAATGAAAGATGAAGAATCAGGGCTAGCCCAAGAGGTATTCTTGGAGAAATCTAAAATAATCTTTAAATGAGCAAGGTATTATTGATTGTGGCTCTGAAAACACAGCTGCAACTGTGTATGTCAATGTTGTAGTAGCAGCAGTGTAGTAGTATAGTTTCTTTCTTCCAAGATTTTTTTTTCCAAATGTCTATATTGTGCATTATCCTGATGCACAAGTAGAAACAGGCCATAAAGAGGCCAAGTGATTAGCCTGGTATCATGTGCACCACTGATGGACCCAGACCTTGATCCTTGTACACAGGACTCCTAGTGTCCTCTGTCTGTTTAGCTGTGCTGCCGCAACATGACAAGACACTGTCCCACAGCCCATTCAAAGCATACCACTAAAAGCTGTACATGTAAAATGCTGTGGGTTTTAGTTTCTTCCGTCTACAAGAAGAGACAGCCAGCATGACTTTGCCAGTTAAGGATTTCTTAAAAGCATCTGCCCTAGATCCAGGGAATGCTGAAGCAGTACGTGGTATTTTTCTCAGAAGAGCTGAAAGTGCTGTACAACACTCAGTGGCTCCAGCACAGTGATACAAAAACCATGTGGCACTTCTAGCTTCTTGATGACAGATATTCTCTTGTGTTTGGCCATACACTTATAATGCATTTATTCTTAGGATTATGTCATTGAGCATGAGCTGCTTTCAGGCATTAGATCATACACCTGGTCCTTCCCCAAATGATGTTTTAACCATTTGCTGAAAGCACAAGTTCAAAGGATGATTTGACTAAGTGACTAATTTGACTAAATGCCTGTAACACTTACAAACTATTTTTAAGCCATTTAAAGAGCTTCGTCTGATAGATTTGGGCAAAAGCTGCATAAATTGTGGGTCAGCACAAACCAGCAATTCACAGATGGGCCTCTAAAAAAAAATCACACTATTTTTGGAGGCATTTGCTCCTGTACCAATTCAGACTAGTACTATATCTTTTCTTTGCTCTCATGGATTAAATAGGCAACACCTTCAAAAGTAAATACATAAATAAATTAGGTAAGAATTGGAGATTTTCAAAGGCATAAAGGCACAAAAACAGGAGTTAGGTGCCTAAGAGACGACTGAAGAGACCTCATCAATGTCCATAAGTATCTGAAGGGAGGGTGCAAAGAGGATGGATCCAGGCTCTGCTCGGTGGTGCCAAGCAATAGAACAAGAGGCAACAGACAGAAACTGATGCACAGGACTTTCCACCTAAATGTGAGGAAGAACTTCTTCACTGTGTGGGTAAGCAAGCACTGGAACAGATTGCCCAGAGAAGTTGTGGAGTCTCCTTCACTGAAGATATCCAAGAACAATCTGGACACAATGCTGTGCCTGGTACTCTAGGATAACCTGGCTTAAGCAGGGAGGTTGGACCAGGTGACCCACTGTGTGGTCCCATCTAACCTCTGATCTGATCCATCTCTGATTCTGTGAAGTGCCCTTTATCATGAATTCAACACTTTCATTCTCTGCTTTTTAACAGCTATGCAAATTGTGGATTCATAGAAGGGTTTGGGTTGGAAGGGGCCTTAAAAACTATTTAGTTCCCTAAACTAACTCCCTGCCATGGACAGAGACACCTTTCTCTCGACCAGGTTGCTCAGTCCCATACAGCCTGACGTGGAACACTTCCAAGAATGAGGCATCTTTGGACAACTTGTTCCAATGCCTTAGCACCTTCGCAATAAAGACTTTTTTTCTTAATAGCTTATCTAACCCTATTCTCTTCCAGTTTGAATCTATTTCCCATTGTCCTATCACTACAGGCCTTTGTAAAAAGTCCCTCTCTGGCTTGTTTGTAGTCCCCCTTTAAGTACTGGAAGGTTGCTCTATTGTCTTCTCACACCTCCTCTTCTCCAGGCTGAACAAACCCAATTCTCTCACCCTTGTTTTCATAGAAGTGCTCCAGCCCCTTTATCCTTTGGACTCGCTCCAGCAGGTCAGTGTTATTCCTGTGCTGAGGACCCTAGAGCTGGATGCAGCACTCAGAGTGGGGTCTCACCAGAGCAGAAGAGAGGGGCAGAATCACTTTCCTTGACCTGCTGGCCACACTGCTTTGGATACAGTGGGCTTTTGGGGCTGAAATAGCACATCCACATAACATACTTAACATACAAAATAACCTACACAGGCACCTGGTTTAAAAAAGTTTTGAGTGGATCCAAGTAACAGCAGTTTCCATATACTAACTCATTATTGTTTTCCTTCCCCCAAAATAAATTTCACCCCATTTTTATTTGGGGTAAGCATATTCTGCTCTGCAAGGGGATACAAAATGCTACTAGTTCAGCATCTGCACTGATTTACATAGATGTTACTATCCAATAGCCAGTTTCTGTGTACTCACTTTGGTTTACATAACTGCAGAGGATACAGCGTAACAAAGAACTGGGCGCCTGGTTTACAAACAGGCACTCAATTTCTGGCAGCGGGTAGGATAGCACACAGCCTTTAATTTGAGTGTATCCATGCAACATATAAAGTACAAGCGTGAGAGGAACATGCTGATAGTTCTGCATCATTGCTAACGGTGCTGAGACACAACAAGAAGGAAAATCTGAGTGTATCTGCTCGTTTTATCAGAGAACCTCCCCACTGGAGCCAAATGAGGGTGCTGTTCTGGGCAACTTGGTCCAGTGTGCCCTTTCTGGATGGCCAGCTTCCATAGCAAGTGAGAAACTTTACTGCTTATATTGCATATTATTTATACCATGGTTGTGCACACAAGAATTCAGAATGGTTTTACATACTTGTATGTGTAAAAATACCAACTGATGGAAACGCAGAAATGAATTATATCACAGAAAAATATCAGAGAATAAAATTTTTAAAGTGTCTATATTTAAGATATGGAACAGGTTACAAGTGGATTTAGACAGTACAGATTGTCAAGTGATTGCAGAAAATTCCCATACATTTATTAATATCATCTGCAGAAATAAAAGTCCCTACTCAAACTGTGCAGAAAAAAATAAACAGATTTATATAGCTGAAAGTGATATTTATTCTTTTCAAGGAGTCCTATATATTCAAAAGGTAGGATGTATTTTATACACCACAAAAGCAGCTGTGGGGCACCTGCAGCTCTGTGGTTTTATTCAGTTGAATGCAAGCTACGGGGAGCCTTTATTTTTCTATTATTTATCATTTTCAGAAACAATCTAGATTGAAAACAGTAGATTTTGTTTTTTGTGCAAGGGAAATATGGTAAAATCCAGCACTAAGCAGACAGCTTAAAGACCAGTGTTAGTTTCTGAAGTGACTGTTCTTCCCAAGCAAGCAACAGGAAAGATAAAATTGGGACTTGATAATACAGTAAGTAGATTTCTGAAAGGTTTTTCCTTCCAGCTCAAATATTTTATGGAACTCGACAAACATTAGGCTCCACTTGTAAGAAGAACAGAAAAGGAAGATAACAGATAGTACAGTAAGAAAGATCATTTTGAAACAGTGTCAGAAGACTCAAAACAGGGAGAAGCATCCCCGGTTAACCTATCCACTGTTTTCATGATTCCACAAGCCCACAGGTTAGGCAGTTTCCCTGTACCAACATTAGGTAGCAGTATTATTTTACCAGCTTAATTGATCACTCAAATCACTACAAACAGCCCTCAAAAATATGGAGGATGTAGAGAAACAGCAAAGGACAGAGATTGTCTGAATATACAAATGACTGCTTGTTGTTTACCTGGCACCCTAGATCCTTGTTGTATCAGCTGCCTCACAGAGTAAGTGGGCTTGGATTCTTGATGCAGTTGTACAAACCAGATTTTGTTTTGCTATTGTTTCCAGCTGAAAGCCTTTTCTTTATTCTAATGGTAGGAGACTTTCTTCCTATTAAATGCTTCAATGGTGGATTTAAATATTTAGAGGATCCACATTACAGGAGAACTGTCTGAGAGCATCACAAAGAAACCATTAGTTAAATCCATTAAGGATCTCCTTAAGTGGAATTCCCTGCTGTTATCTACAAGATAGCCACATAAAAATGACACTGGAGAAAGAAAATGTTGGGGAAAATATTCCTCCTCACATACTGTATCTGTAAAAAATCCAGTTTTACTGAAGGATCCCTTTTTAATTGTCTCAAAATTTTAGCTGGGAATTTATACACTTTGAGCTGAATTAGAGTACGGGAAAAAACATGTCTCGATTTCAGCTGAGCTTTTGCCCCTCTCAAGTAAACCTTTTGTTAGACAAGAAGGTACAGGATCTCTTTTTGTTTTGGACGTGGCATAAACCATCAAAGTCGTATTCACAGCGCAAGACACATGAAGTATACACAGTCTTTGTGCTATTTTTAAATGTGCATAAGTGGTAGTAGTATAGCTAAGATGTTCTTTCCTTCAACTCCAAGAGTAAGGCACTTGGGCCATCTGAATTTTAAAACTTACACCATCTTTCCAGTTGCTCTTGCATTTACAAAGGAGAAAAAGCTTGAACTCCACAAAATCGTTCTTCCATTTTCTACCACCACAGTTTGATACACGTTCAAGAAGGCAGTTACATTCATCAGAATCTTTCCATTCTTCATAATTTATGTAATATTTTTGAATGTTCAGGAATTTCTGATGTGATGTAAGCTTATGGATAAAATGCAGATACAAAGACAGTACAAATAAAATAAATATCCATGTTGGTTGTAATATTGATATCCCTAATCTTTCTATATATCAGGATATAATGTCTCAAATAATTTTTTTTCTCTCTGGCCCCCACTTTGAGCACGTCTTATAAAACCCAAAAGAGAAAGACCTGTTCTGTGCTCAGAGTCTATAAACATAGGACATTTCTTTCTAAGACATTAAACAAAACATCTATTTTCTAATGGACAATGAGGTACTCAGAAGTCATAGTTTATCCATACATGTAGATATAAGTACACAGGACCATGCAAGACCACTAAGCCCATTTTGTCCTCTCAATTAAACTTTACCTGAGAGGTCCAATGTAGAAGGGAAAAAACACCTGAGCAAATCTGTTATTTCAGGGGTCAACGTCCTACTGGAGGGAAGGAACAGCGTGTGGGCAGTAGGTGAATGGAACAAAGCAGAAACAGAAATGTGAGTCCTGGTGGTTTGAGAGAAGTGTCTATTACAGGCAATGGCTCCAGGCTTCAGAAGTCTGGACACTGGAGGAACTGCTGCATCCTGTGGGGGAAGATGCTATACATCAGGTGTCCAGCAGCCTTGCACCACTCGGATTGTGCTTGACACTCTTGTCCACACCCAGAGAAACTACACTAGGACACAGTTCAGGTATGGTGTCAGGTAGTATTGCAAACCCAAGGAATTACAATAACAGATGTCAGTTTGCAAATATTATCCTAATAACGGGACTGAAAAACAAACAATGGCTGTCTGGATCTTCTAGCATTCCAGCCATTGAATGCTAGAATGTAACATTTCTAATCTTGTCAACATCCTTATGGAAACTTACTTAAATAAAAAAAAAAAAAAAAAAAAAAAAAAAAAAAAAAAAAAATCAACTTTATTAAGTTCTCAAAAAAATGCAGAATGCTGTCTTGCTATAATAACATTACCTGTCATGGCTGTGGCAACTATAACTTCATATGGAATTGGCAGCACACAATACTGCCTGGTGGAGCAGTGGGATCACAGCTTCTTCCTTGCCTGCTCCCAAAACCTCCATCACAAAACAGACTTAATGCCTGCCAAATGGGGAACGGAGCAAAGATACACCACAACCCTGAAAACTTTATTACAGATTAGTAAAGTCTTGCTGTATATCTATAGAATGAGAATTCAGGGTGTGATAAAACCAGCATTCCTTTAATCCCTGTATTGATTTTCCACTGGTAATTGTAACCCTTTAAGAATTTAACTTCTGTCCCCTTTGTAGCCCAAATAAAAGTTTTAAGTGATTTCCAGGGTTTTTGCCATTTATGTTCCTTCAAGGTAACCGTGACTTATAGTAGCTCCTAATATCTCAAGAGTTTTCTCTACAGACAATGGGTATGCCAAGTTCCAACACGGGGAACTTAAATGGCGGTAACTTTTAGAAAAACACTTCTTGAGTTGAACAAGAAAGGGATGCACAGCCATGGGGGAAAAGGTTGCCCTAAAAACAACCCTGGCAGGCAGTGTCACCAGCTCAGCAGGCGGCACAGGGCACCGCAGCTCCAGTGGCATAACACACTCGGAACACAAGAAGAAGGCGGGCACCTAAACCGTGTCCCAGCCCGTCCCAGAGGCAGCCCGGTGCGCGCAGGGAGCGCTCCCGCCCTGCCCACAGCCCGCGGTGCGCGACATGGCGGCCGCTCCCGGCAGGCACCGGGCGCGCGGCGGGCGGGCGGCCGCGAGGTGGCGCCGGGCGGAGCGGGGCCCGGGCAGGCCCGCGGGGCCGCTCCCGGCGTCCCGGTGCTCGCGCACCGCTCCGGGATCACCCTGAGCGGCACCGGGGCCGGATTGGATCGATTTAAAGGTATACGCTGCATTTACCCACTCAGTTCGGGGTCCCATATAAATACTTCTTCTCGTATTAAGTGTTAACAGCGACAAGTTGGCATCTGTGTTGCCCACACTCCCAAAATCTTTGTGCTAAAATAACATTTCTTGTGGAGCAAATTTGCAAGACGTGAGTGTAAGTGATATTTTGAATTCACTGTTTCAGCCATTGTGGCTTTTTGTTTGTTTGCTTGCTTTTATAAATCTCCCTCTGCGTGCCAGCAAAAGCAAACGCAGCTCTCGCCAAGCAGTGCCTCCATCTCCAAAAGGGACCTTGTGAATGTCCCCAAACCAGTCACCGCCCCAGTGCTTCAGCAAGGGCTGCACAGTGCTCCTGCTCCAAGCCGGAGGCCGCTTGCCCAAGGAATGGCCCAGCACGGCCCTGCCAGGCGCCTCCCACGCCGTTGCCAAAGCTCTGGTCCTGCCCGAGTCCCACTGGGTTTCCCGCTGGCTGTTTGATCCTCTCCGGCTCGGTGCATGCCTCACCCTGCTCCTGTCTCCACTGGCCGCACCAAACCAAGCGGAGCAGCATCTCCCATGCCTGGGCTCGGGGCAGAAGGGCAGTGGCCAGCAGTGCTGGGCACACGGAGCTGCAGGGCCCCCTCACCCCGTCACGGATGGATCTGCACCAGCCCCTCCACGGGAGCGAATTTGGATCTGCGCTGCTCCCACCTCCACTGGCAGCTGAGCCCTTCTCCCTTGCCTGTGTGAGCCCAGGTTCCTTGGAAAGGCAAGCGAGAACCCGCAGTAACTGCAGAGAGCAGTTCCACAGGCTCCAGCTGTGTATTAGTGTTCCCAGCTGTGGGCTGCTTGCACACCTCATGGAGAGGAATGGGCCACTTCAGTGTTCTCCAGACCTTTCTGTGTGCCAGGCCTGTCTTTTCTGAGGCACAAGGTGCACCCTTGGAGCAGAGATTGCGATCTTGTCTCTAGTCCTTCGCTTCTCCCAGCCTCTAGATGTGCCTGACCTGAGTGTGCCTACACCCTTCCCAGATCCCTCACCTTCCTGCCTCACTGCCAGTCCTTCAAGTTTTCCCTGAGAGGAGGAGTGAAGCAAAGCACCGCACAGCCCTGCGTGGGATGTCTGCACACACGTGAGACTGGCAGCTGCTGCGATGGGGACAGACAGCGGGAGTGATGGTGGGACGAGTGAAGGAAGAGTCAGAGCTTCGGTGCTGGAAATAAGGAGAAAATCCCTGTGGTGGCTGAGCACTGTGAACAGCACCACAAGGCACGAAAGGCACAACAGCTCAAAAGGGAGAGAGAAGCAATCAGAGCAGCCAGGGAAATTTGTTTCTCCAAAACCCTCACCCCTAGTTCACCTTACTTAAAAACACATTCCCAACAATCATTTCCACAATCACCTTCAAATTGTTTCTGAATACCCTGAGGTTCAGGCTTTCAGTCCTGTTCCTCAGTGAGGAGAAGGGCTCAGGTGTGAGTGGGGCAAATCCAGTGAAAGCTCTGATGTAGGACCAGTGAATTGTATAAACCTCCTTTGAGCAGGAAAGTCATCGCTATAGCTGAAGCTACAGAACTAATCACAGGGGGAAAACTGTGCCAGAGTACTAAAAGGCTTCAAGAAGTTTATTTGGAATAAAAAGAAAAAAAAAAATTAAGGACATGTAATGTTGCACAACTTTATTAAGGTGGAGTAAAGGTTGATTACTGATCATGCCCTTCCAGATTATAGAGCGCCTAGATTTGAACAGTGAAAAAGATTTACACTTTTGAGCAGCAGCTCAATAGAGACTGAACATGACAGGCTGGTCCTTCAGCCTTGCACACCTACCTCCTAGAAACTCCCTGGAAATGGAGGCTGTGAGCACAGATAAATATAAATAAAGAGTAAAATAGAGTAACACCCACACCTTTCACGGGCAAGGCTTGAGAATTGCTCACAGTCTGATCAGGCTGGTGCATCTGGCCTACACTTACAGACCTAAGCAGTGATGTTCCCTCCTCATTCCCTGCTCCTGAATGAAGTGCTAACTGTTATCACCCTTCACCCTTTCCCCTAGAGTCTTTTCTGAGAGCTAGTTTACACCACAAAGAATTTTCCAGCATAGTTGTAATTACAAAAAACACGGGGTCAGCACAATTTATTCCAGTATCACTTTTGCCAGTATTGTTAAACCTTTGCTTCGAATGACAGAAACTATTTTTGAGAAATAACTTTTTTGTTAGTCATTGTTATTCCGACTTTGTTCAGCCTGATCTTTTCACACTCTTCTTTGACATAACTATTTGGCCAACAGATTTAGGCTGGACTTTTCCTGAAACTCTCTCTTCATTCTCCCTTTATTAAATGCTATCATGTGTGGCACAAAGCTGGTAGCTGCCAGGGCCAGTTGTGTCCTCTTTCTTTGGCAGCACCAACAAAATTGATTGGTTTAGGAATCACTGAGGGGAGTATTTTGCTGTGAATACTAAAATCCTAAGCAGTTTAGCATGGATACTGGCTGCTAGTAGAATAAAGCCATCTCCCAGCACTGGCATGAAATATTATTGGTAAAAATTACCATTTTACTGGTACAATTGTGTCTCTACCAGAGTCTTCTGTTGACACAGCTATGCCTGTCAGGGCTGGCATCTCTTTAGAGCTATGCTGGTAGACATTAGTCCTGTAAATGTGATCTTGGTCATTCAGAACACACGTTCACCTCTTTTTGACTCACAGTGACAACTTCATCACACAACTGCATTCAGTACAGTTATTCTTAAGACAGTAAATGCAAATGAAGATGCAAATGCATGTTGTAATTCAAATCAGTGAAACAACATCATATTCTGCTGTTGTTTCCTTACAGCTACTTTATGCAGATTCATAAAATTTAAGGTCAGAAGATACCTTTAGGTAATACAACCTGAGGTATAACACAGGTCAAGCAATTTTATGTAATTAAGCCTCATGATTCATAAATGAGCAAGCATCTTCTAGAAAGTATTTTTGAGTCAAAGACATCAAGTGAAGAAGTCACCATTTTCCTTCCTAGCTTATAGCTTTTTCCTTTTGTTTTTGAATCCAGAGCCCCAAGATGTTTTGCCCTCTGTGATGTCATCTCTGCAGGTGCCTCTCCTTGGAGTTTCTCCTCTCTGTGATCCATTCTTTGATCATTCTTTAACTTCTTTTATTTGCATTCTTATAGGTAACATGCTAATCCCTTTTCCAGCAGCAGACCTGCCATCAGTCTCCCAGAGCAACATAAACCACCAGGTTGACACACTAAGACATATCCTCCCTGCCTTCTGGTGTCCTCTGCAGGAAGAGGGAGAGCACCCTTGTGACAGTGTGTGCTCAGTGACTGCTGTCAGCTCTGTGAGTGGGGCTGAAATCAACAGGGTGGTTTTTATTTTATATTTTCTGCCTGCCATGCCAAGTTTTACATTGCACTGATCTCCAAGCTCTGTGGAGTTAAAAGCATGCCTGGGCACTAATAACTCTGCTTTTGTAAGGTGTGGGGATATTTCACGTATATAAATCTTAGTAAATTTATTGCAAAATGCAGAAAGTAAGGGTTTTGACTGATATATATTTGTAGGTACAAAGGTATACTTCATATTAAATTAATGTTATTAAAGCCCTTACAAGAGAATCAGCTGAGCAGAAGATGACAAGCTTTAAAAGAGATACCATTGTGATTACAGAAAGACAAGAAAAACAAACAAAATTCCTCCTTACTTTCATTCTTTCTAGCCCATAAAGTGTTTATGAGTAGCTGGGTTTAACTATTCCTGCCAGCACAAAAGTAATCAATAAGGAGCACGTTGTATAGAAATAATGCATTTTCTGCAGTTATAGCTGAACAGAACAGATTCAAACAAATTCCTAAGGATCCTCTTTCATTATTGAAGAAGATTCTGAATTTTTAGCTCTGCAAATAACCAGCTGAATAGCCTGTAACTCAATTTTTATTAACATCCAGTTGTACGTCACATACCTCAAAATCCAAGTGTCCCTATGTATAGCATTTCTGAGTACTTGACATCAGACTGCTGGAAATTTTCTCAATATGATGTATAACAAGTGACTTCATTGGGGTAATTTAGGACAGACCCTGTAGAACATGTAAAAGAGTTCTTGGCTGGGAGCTGTTTCTCCAAATCTATCTGAGAAATGACTTGCAATCTTACTCATCTTCACAGGTGCTTGATGCCATTGATTTACAATTTTATATTGCAATTCTAACAGGTTAGCTGAAATAGAGCATACACATATGAAGGACATTATTGAGTCCAATATCTCCAGCTCCGGAGAATGAGATAGTTCCCTTTCCCATTTAATCATAAATGTTTCTTTAGTGGGCAATAAAGAAAAAGCAATGGCTTTATACAATCACCCCACAATGTTCTGAGATTCATTGCTAAGGAATAAGATTTGCTCAGATAAAAAGGATTCTCTAATACAAGTAGATTTAACATCAGACTGAATAAAGGAACTCCTGAACTGGAAGTAAAGAAGCAAAAAAGGAAAGTCTGGCATGTTCCACCTTTGTTGTATTTCTAAGGAAAATGTGAATTTGTTTTTACTGACAGGTTGAGATAAATATTCCAAATAAATGAAATCAGTTGTTTCTGCACTCTTTAGAGAAAATAGCAGAAAAATACACAATATAGTAATAAAAAGAGGCAGATTACTTTTAAAGCTGGTATAGACTCGATCCCAGGAACAGAGAACTTGGGTTCAGGTCTGGTCATAAAACCTGCAGTTTCCACACCTTCCGACTCATGATCCCTCTGTTTTCAAAACCTACCTAGAAAGTCAGTTCCCCTTAGCTCAGTAATGAGCTGCATTTATACAACTGTAACAGAACCCACCACACTCAAGAGGCTTGCATAGTGATTTTTATAATTCCCTTTCCTGCCCAAGTAAAGTTAGCAACAAGTATTTTGAACAGGACAGAGCACTGAATGGGGTGAAGCTCACAATAGTGAACTTTGAAAGAGACATAAAATAGAGGTCACCTAATTCATTCATTCATACTGAACCAACCTAATTAATCAGCAGTGCTCTTCAAATACATGACTCCATTGAGCTGTGCAAATAAGATCTCTGTATAAAAATTATATGTATTAAAATTAAATCAGCAAACTGTTTAGTACTGGCCTCACTTTGTTCTTGCTGAACTTTGATTCTTCTGTCACAAGGCACTTGGAAAATTCCTTCTCAGCAGTCCCTGATTTCTAGTTGCTGAGAATCACCATGGATAGTGGTTCCCAAATTATGGTCTTTTCTTCTTGGATATATGCATAGGAAGTTTACACCCAGCACAGAATTGTGTGGCTATTTGAGTTTAAATGTGGTCAAATGAAAACCATGTTTGTCCAGTCCTCTGGATGAGAAGAAACCAGAAGCAGCACTGCAAAAAGATATACACATATTTAATTTGTTACAAAGTCTGCTGAATAGATTAGAAAAACCTTAATGGTATTTGTATATTACTTTTTTAGGAAAAAGAGAGAACCCGGAATTTTTTTCTTCACTTACAATTTTCCAAGTGAGGTAAAACATTAGGGATGGTCTATTTGGAATGCAAAACAAACAGAAAAAAAATTAATTAGCATAAAAAGCAAGCCTATTGTCAGTCCCTGAGTCTTTCTTGCCTCTGACTATAGCATCTTTGTTAATGCAGATGACTCACATTGTTAAGTCTTTGTTAAATAACGAAATTATATTTTGGATTAATAAAATGGTCCTTCTAATTTTAATAACACTACTTTTATATTTAAGCAAGAAGAAACAGATGTTTTAAACATTCCTGTCAGATTCACAGGATTCTCTAGTCTGTCACTAAGTTTTATGGCTTAACAGGAGCAAGGACTATATGAATTAGTAAGAGTAGTAGCATTTTGAGATCTTATAGAACTGCATATCTTGAAGTAGCTTACATCCAGGATGTTAATAAAACCTCTCCTCTTAGGTTAGTTGTGTTCTTAGCTTATTTGAAGCAGGCGGCCAGCTGTAGGGGATGCTCTTCTGAAGAAATGCTTCTCCCTCATGATAGGGATTTGGTTGTGGCTTTGGCAATCAGACATGTGGCAGAGAGGATGTGAAAGTGAGGTACCCGAGCGGCAGTTGGGGTTGACGTTCTGTTTGCTGAGGACAGGAGCAAGCTCAGTGCATCCATGGGGACTGCGCGTGTAACCGACAGCTACTGCGCCCCTCGGGAGAGCAGCTTTCTTGTCTGCTGGCTCCCTGGGAACAAAGCCACGGCTGCCCCTGCTCCAGCTGATGTGTGGAGCAGCTTCATCCAAACTAACCTCTCAGAGTGAATCTAGAGATCACAGGCATTTCAGCTGCATCCTGTGCAAGGAGCATTCCCTTGCAAGAATTGCAAGCTCACTTTCACAGCTTACAGGCTCTGTTGAATTACCGTGTAAGCAAGGATGATGGACCAGCAGCTGTAATACAAACCCAGGTACATATAGTTCAGCATAGGCTTTCTGCATCCCATTGATGCAGAAATAGAAAGAATATAGTAAGAAATTAATAAAGAAATAAAGATGGCAAACCCCACACCCTGAAGTTTTTACTAGTTTTTACTACTCCAGGCCTTACATGTAAGGAATGGATAAATGGTCTTTACTGACATGTAACGGTCTCTGTATCACCATGGCTAATATTTAGGGCCTAAATGGATGGAGTCCTTCAGTCCATCAAAAGTACATCATGTTTATTGAAGAGGCTACCACCACCTGCCAGCTGTTTATTGTCCCTCAGCTGGAGTCCACTGACTGCTCAGATCTGCTGCTCACTTTATCCTAATCTTATTTAGGCAAATGGGTCTCAGTTAATATAGATAGTTTAAATAGTAAATCTGGTAACTTGGGCTGTTTAATCTAGGCAGGGTTGAGGAATATATGTTGGAGCAACTGTATCAGCAGATGTGAGGATCATTAATATCTGACAGGGTGATGCTGACAAAAAATGGGAACAGTAAGTTATTTTCACTGGCTCAGATGGGTTTTGGAAAAGAGCACCTGTTTATAATCTTATGACATAATTTTCTTTCAGCAGTAGTGTTGGCTGAACAGACCCTATTATCTCTCTCTGCCACCAAACCTCCTCTTTGGTCAAACAGAAAGAAGTGGGTAACGGCCTCATGTGCTCTGCCCCTTCTCTTCCCCCTTCCTGTTATGCCAGCACTACTGTTTGGGCCGTTGGGTGAGTCAGTGCAAAGATCTGGATAAAAATAAATTTTCTTTCTCCCCTCTTGGGTTTCTGGCACATGATGCATCTGTGCAGACCTTTGCATCAGCAAGCACAAGGTCCATACCAGGTGACTATGGCAGCCAGCTGGAGCTCCTGGAGCTGGCGCTGCAGCTGAAAGGAGTGTTCATGCAGTCATGGCATTCCTCCCTTGTGTCTCTTTTCCTTGATGGTGAAGTGGGAGCAACTGGACTTCTCAGTGTACAGGAGTGTTTTAAGGGCAAATGTATAAAAGCAACAATTCTCAAATCAGGAAGCTGCCCCCTTGAGAAAACATAAGATGTACCAAGTTGGGATGGAGAAGGCTCAGAATAATTTCATGTGACCTCTTCCACCTCTCATCTCCCTCATCCTCTTTGACACTTTGCAGCTCTTCATCCCCAAGAGCATTCATTTTTTTGTCCCTTGGACAAAGGAGCTGAAGAAAATTTGCACTGGGGTGAACTTTTTTGGAACTTGGAAGGCAGGATTACAATGTGAGTGATATTTATGAGTGACACAGCATGACTATACTTCAGGAGGCTAAGGTTGCAAGTTGGGCTGCAGGAATTTGGGATTATCCAGCAAGCAGATGTGTATGCATGTGTGAAAGGGTGGGGAATGAAGATAATGTGAGGGAAGGAGGTAATTACAGACTATTACAGCAAAGGAAGAAGGTGGGTCTCCAGCTAAAAGACTCAGAGATGCTGTATTTGAGATTTTAAATGGTAAAATACTACAAAAATGGGTCAGAAATAGAGTGCATCAGGCAAAATCGAAATTTGGCACACTTAAAAAAAATCAGAATTACATACACTCTATAGTCACAGAAAAAAATCAGTTTGCAAAGGAAGAATACTTCCATCTTGTGAAGAATACATGCCATCTTGTATTAAAATCCATGCATTTCTGTCTGTACATTAAAATATCCTACAGAAAAATATTTTACTTCGTTAAGCCATGGAGGCCACAGTAATCTGTTTCTGGAAACAGCAATTGATAAATACTGTGATATATAAAATATAAGACTATAGAGTGGGAAAAGTTTAGGAAAGAAAATCTAAAACTTTTACAGCTAAGGTACCAATCTCATTTATTCTATGGGAGTGAAAGCTGTGTACTGTCAGTTTGACTGTTTCTTCAATGTATCAGTCAACCTGGCATGTTACAACTGACAAAAGGAAGGACCTCCAACAGTGTGCTACCAGCAAATATTTCTTTTGGTTTCCCATGTATCTCTTGCACACCAGAAAAGATTTGTAAAAGGCAGGAGAATGGGAAAGAAACTTGGCAGAGGACTCTATGATTACTACTATACTGACTCTTGTTTAACCTTTATAATTTATAAAAAATGTGACCATAAATTATTAATTCAAAGGAAGAACAGCTTTTTCCTAAATTTCTCCAAAATGCAGTGATATTCTCAAACAATGGCTTAGCATCCAGAAATATTAGTATTATTCAGTTTAAAGGCTTAGATTTCACTGGTGGGTAAACCCTGAAATCAACAATCCCTCCTATTACTGCCAAATGTGAGGTTTTGTTTTGATTTAGAAAATTGGTTGGGCCCCTACCTCACCAAAGTACAGACACAAGAGCTGTTTTTTCACAGAGGCCTCAGTCCACAGAAGCACTTAATCAAGGCTTAACTTTAAGGAAGCAAGTGATCTTATTGATTTCAATGGATGATTCGCATTTGTAAAATTGAGGCATTTAAACAGTCTACTCAAGTGGTCTAACTCTAGCATGTTGCATTTTCATAACAAAATCATGTATGACATTCTAGAGCTGGAGATGGTGATGTTCTAAAGTCCTTTTGTTTACACATTGCCAGAAATTGATTAAATTGCCCAGGATTAGTGGCTGCTAAAGATTGGATTTTAATTAAATGGTACACTGTGTCACTCTCTACACGTTTTAGGCCATGATCTGCTGGCATAAACCACATTTTTTTCAAAGTTCATTTTGTCCAGCTAAAATAAAATTTTTACACTTACCTACAGGCTTTACACCTAACAGATTCTGGCTTATCAGCTGGACATCTACGGCACTAGTTTATTTTTAACATTTGTGACTGAAATGTAAATATTACATAATAAAGAAAACACCGCTGTGTTATATTTATATGTTGATCACATAAGGGATCTTTTAAAGCAAAATTCCATTACTATAATTCCAAATACCAGGCTAAAGCAGTCCTGAGCTGGCTGCCTACTTTTCTGCGATCTGATTTATGCCTTATTGAAATAAATTAAAAGATTTGCACTGACTTCAGAATGATTTCGATTGGATGTTTAACTAGTAATAGAAGTGATAATTTAATAAAAGCCCACATACTTCTCTCTTTTTTCTCATTAAATCTAATGCAAATCTAAAAGAAGGAAATTGAGAATTACAGTGAATTTGATGACAGTTTCATTAAATTGTGCATGGATTTCTCCATAAAGCACAACAAGATCCTAATGAAAAGCTTTTACTTTTGAACACAGAGATCTTTCAGACTCCCATGTGCACCCACGTCAAATCCAACAGACTCTTGAACCTTGGACTAGATTTTTACCAAAAAAAAATTAAAATATTTTTCCCAATACCTCTACATAACATCCCGGAGATATTAAAATATTGGTTTGCTTTCCATCTCTCTCTTCAGTGTTACTCTTTGTATGGCTTGGAAGGCCAAACAGAAGGATGGCTGCTGTACTGCTGGGAAAGGCAGTAACTTTCTTGGGGTCGAGCTACAGACAGGTGGCCCAGGGGGTCTGTATAAATGTGTAGCCAATGGTGTAAACAAATTACCAACAATAAGTTTAGAAAATTATGTTGTTTATTTTGAAGATGGATCCTAGAGCACCAGAGTTTACAATTTATTAGGAAAAATCAAGAGAAAGAAACGACCCTTGGACAACATTGGTTAACAGAGAATAATTAAATTGAAGGAACAATGAAAATAGAACTAAAGTTGAAACTGCGCACTTGTGTTATCAAATATCAATGCAATCACTTTGCAGCAGATAATATGCATGGCAATTAGAGCTTTTTTACATTATATTATAATAAATTCATAATTCATGCATACAATGAGAGCTTTTGGAAAGGAGCATTTGAATTTAACAAACACTACCACTCATCATCTGAGCAAAGATGGCAAAAGGAATTTCAACATTATTTGCGATCTAAAAAATTGAACCATCGTTGTTGCTTTGTGTTGTGCTTCCCTTGCACAGACTGCAGTGCCTTCTGTCTGCTTTAGGGTGTGGCATCTGCCATTGGGGAGGAAAAACTGGCATGTGTTGCCTTTTATAGCAGACTGATTTCATTGTGCTGAGGGCCTCAATTTTATAGCCTCTTAGTTCCAATCTTGTAGCCGAGTTGCTGAAACAAATGGGAGGAAAAGGACTTAGTGGTATGAACTCTTCAGTTTAAAGCCTCATCCTTTTTTTCCCCTCTTTTCCCAGGGAAAACATTTCAAAGTAAATCTGTGTTAAACTTTTGAGGGTTATTTTCCCAACTGGAAAGAGTTGCAGAGTGTGTCAGGAAGTACTGCGACCTGCAGCCCGGGCACTAGCAGCACATCTTAGCAGATCATCAATATATGTATTTTTGCTCAAATGTAAATGTCTCAAAGTATAAGTGTTTAATTGATTTTATATTTTATGTCAGAGTACACATGTAAAGAAATACACACAAGGAGACATCTATATTTTTATTTGCATATGAAAGACTTTAAAAATCAACTTAGGTGGTTTAATGTGTATAATTAGCGTGCATTTGAATATAGAAAGAAGAAAATCCAGGAGATAATGTCAAAAAGGCTCACTAACAAAGATGTAGTATTCTCTTGGCAAAAGCTGATGAATGATTTGGCATGAATTCATCTTACAGTTCTGTTATTCTCTCTCCTACAAAGATGATATATCCCTTTCTAGCAGTTTGCATAGAATTGCAATTTGTTGTTGTTACAGACTGTAATGACCCTTGGGTATGCACCTGATTCCCCCCGCCAGAATTACTCACCATTTTTTTCCCCGTCTGTGTTTATAAATGTGTAGCCATGTAACATTTTTGCACTGCAAAGGATACCAAAAATCCCACACAAAACCACCAAACAACCAAGAAAACCAAACTCCCCAACTGTAAAGCAGAAGTATTAGGTACTCGTATGCTCACACTTCACAAGCACTGAGACTTTTCAAAACTAACTCCATAATGCAAATCATAATATTTCTGACTTTTCAGACAGAACTAAAATTAATAGAGACTGGAATCACACTGCTCATACATTTATCAATAATCTTTGCCTGTAACACAACATTAGAGCATGAAGCTTCTACTCCTTTAATGTCTTCACAGTGAATTCAAAAAAGCCTACCTGAACGTGACAGCATCTTTCTTGATATGCTGTGTTTTTCTCTACCATTATGATTGAATCTCCTATTTATCCATTTTGAAATTTGAAAACGTGCTTACCTTTAACAGAGCGTATAAATATATTAATTTAAAACATCGTGGTTTAGACCCTTGCTGTATTGAAAACGTTCACTAATATCCCAGTTTGCTGTATTCATAGCCAAGTATTTGATCTCCCAAACGCTTTCATTACTTGAATGTAATGTGTGACTATTACCTTTTGTTATACTAGGGTATCACTTGCATTAAGATAGTTATAAAAAAACCTTCAAACTGTTCTGGTTCAAAAATGTAGGTCAGCAGCAGCTTTCCATTTGGAGCAAGAGTTACTCAGATTACATATTTTGGGGTTTGTGTTACTACGTTTTCATGAGTGTCTTGTGCATACTGGAAATTATATTGTTTGGGGAAACAATTATGAGACCAAAAATGTCTCTCGCTCTTTGATCAACTCCTGTTGAACTGCAAATAAGTGCACAGAACATATTGAAAACGGCCCTATATATAAAAGCATATCAGTGCAAATGACCGTTAGAATCTGGAGACAGCTGGACAATGTGGACAACTGTAAAGATGCTACCGCTGCAGAATTTTAGGTTAAATTTTATAACCGTCTGCACATAAAACATAAATCTTCAGTGGGAGGGTGGCTGGGGGAAAAAAAATCCAAAACAAGTCTAATTTCTCCGTCACAGGAGCAAACGTGTCCCTGACCTCGGAACACGAGGTGGCTGCCGAGCACGGCACACAGGGCCGGGGGGCAGCGTGCGCCCCCGAAAGTTTGACCGATCCATCTGCTCGGGCACAGCTGGAGCGCATGGCGGCCCCTCGCCTCGGTCCCGCCGAACCGACCCGCGCCGGGCAGCGCCGCCCTCGGCCCCGCAGCACCGGGGACAGTCCCGCTCCCAGCCCCGCCCCCGCGGCGTTCGGCGGCCCGGGGCGCCCATCGGGGCCCGCCTCGACCCCTCGCTCGGAGCAGCCCCCGCGGGTTCGGTGCTCCGCGCAGGCCGCGACCCCCGGCGCGCACGCAGGCGGGATCCCGCTGGGAGCGGGGGGACCCGCGGGGGCCGCGCCCCCCATCCCGCCGCGCTGCCGGGAGAGCAGGCAGGAGAGCGGGAGCCCGAGCAAGTCCAGCGTGGAGTCCAGTCCGCGTTTTGCGGGTGCGCGGGAGCGATCGGGCGGAGGGGGCGATGGCTGCCGGCGCTGGCTCGCTCGCTCGCTCATGCCATGCTGGGCCAGCGCGGCTCCGGCAGACGTGTGTTTACCCATATCCGGGTTAGGGAGGAAAGGAGGAGGAAAAAAAAAGTTTCATTTAAACCTGAACAAAAAAACTTTCAACATGAAATCACACAGCGGGAACGGGCACGGACCGTAAGGCGTTCTTACCATTTCTAACCTCAACCACGGACTCGGGGAGGGAAATCGCTGTAACTCGGTGCGTGCGGAGCGGTCCGCAGGGGATACTCAGGGATCAGTCAAGTCCCTGCCCCGGCCGCTTCTCCTTCTGCCCCTCTCCTTCCCCCCACCCCTCTGCTCGCCCCCATTTTTCAGGGTGAGAGCCGATTTTTTTTTTTTTTTTTTCTTGTTTAGTTTTTCAAATTTTTTTAAATATTTTTTGGTTTTTGGTAGTTACTATTATCAGCACCAATTTCTCCGGACTCGCAATGTTGCGATGATCATGGCCGCGCAAGTCGCAGCGGCTCCGGCGAGTGCGAACAACAGCAAGGGCAAAGCCCCGAGCCTGCCGGGCGGCCTGGGCCCAGAGCGAGGCCCAGGGGGGGCCGGGGCTCCCGGGCCGGGCCCCGCGCTGGGGGTCGGCGAGGGGAATCCGGCCGGCGGCGGCAGCGTGAATAATTTAGATCACCATCTCCACCACCACCACCGCAGCGAGCCGCCGAACATGGCCAATAACGCGGCTCCCGCCGCTGCCCCCGGTAACAACAACAACAACGCCAGCGGCGGCGGTGGCGGCTCCTCCTCGGAGCCGGCTCTGAAGGAAGGTGGAAGCTCCTCGGAGTTATCTTCATCTTCTTCGTCTTCTTCCTCCTCCTCCTCCTCCTCCTCCTCCAACCCGGGCTCGGCTATGGAGACGGGGCTGCTCCCCAACCACAAGCTGAAGAGCGTCGGAGGCGATCACCCCGCCGCGCCGCCCCACCACCACCATGCCCACCACCCGCATCACCATGCCCACCACCACCATGCCCACCACCCGCACCACCACCACCATGCACTACAGCAGCAGCTAAATCAATTCCCGCCGCCGCCGCCGCAGCAGCCGCCGCCTCAGCACCATCCCGTGCAGAATAACAACAGCAGCCTCGGCGGCGGCGGCGGCGGCAGCGGCAGCAACAACAACGGCGGTGGCGGTGGCGGCGCTGCTCAGCCCAGTGCAGACATGGAGCAGCAGCAACATGGAGGAAAAGACAGTGTTTTGGGCGCTCAGGCCGAGCCCCCCCAGCAGCCGCAGCAAATGCTGAATAAAGGCGCCGACGAGGAGGAGATGCCCGGCAAGATGGGCGAGCCCATCGGCGGCCGCTACGACCACCCCGGCTTGGGACCCCTGGGCGGACAGCAGCAGCCCCAGCAGCCGCCCCCGAGCGCTGGGAGCGGCGGCGGCGGCCTCGGCGGCGGCGGCGGGAGCGGGGGAGGCGGCGGCGGCCCTCCGCGGTGGGTGTCTCGGAGTTCAATAGCTATTATGGCAACCCTGCCCCTGCCCCTGCCAGCAGCGCTACGGCGAGCCGCGCCGGGCCTTGCTTTGATCAACATGGCGGACAACAAAGCCCCGGGATGGGGATAATGCACCCCACGGCGGCCCCCAACAGCATGGACCCCCTGCAGAACTCCCACGAAGGGTACCCCAACAGCCAGTACAACCACTACCCGGGCTACGGCCGCGGCCCCAGCGGCGGCGGCGCGGGGCGGCGGCGGCGGCGCGGGAGCCGTGGCGGCGGCGGCGGCGGCCGCCGGGGCAGGCGGCGGCGGCTACGGGAGCTCCGCGGCGGGCTACGGGGTGCTGAGCTCCCCGAGGCAGCCCGGCGGCGGCATGATGATGGGGCCCGGCGGTGGAGCCGGCCTCGGCAAGGCTGGTGCCGGCGCGGCGGCGGCGGCCGGCGGCTTTGCGCGGTTCTCCGGGCAGAACCAGCACCCGTCCGGGGCCACCCCTACCTTGAACCAGCTGCTCACGTCCCCCAGCCCCATGATGCGGAGCTACGGCAGCAGCTACCCCGACTACAGCAGCCCCAGCGCCCCGCCGCAGCCCCAGCCCCAGGCAGCGGCGGCCGCCCCGGGAAGCCAGCAGGCAGCGGCGGGCATGGGCATGGGCAAGGACATGGGCGCCCAGTACGGAGCGGCGAACCCGGCCTGGGCAGCGGCACAACAAAGGAACCACCCGGCGATGAGCCCCGGGAACACCGGGCAGGCCATCAGCAGGACCCAGGTAACTCCCCGCGCTTGGTTAATGACGGCTAATGCGTCCGTGTCGCTCGTGTCGGGCTCTTAGTTTCTTTATAATTCACTTTTTTTCCTCTCCCCCCCCTTCCTTTTTGTCTTTTATTTTTCTCTCCCCCCGCCCCCCCCCCCCCGCCCCCATTCTCTTCTGGGCCAGTTTTGCCCCTCGCTGCCTCCGTAGCGAGGGTGAGCCGTGCACAATGCGCGGCCCCGTTGGGGCTGGAGGCACCGGAGTGTGGCTTTCGGTGCCGAAATTAGGTTGTTCTCAGACCCAATTAATATTTTCCCCCACCACTTTGAAACAACGTCGGAGAGACGCAGGGCCCGGAGGACAAGCAGCTCGGGACGGACGGGGGCGGGGGGTTGGATTTTGTAACCGGAGTGCCGGACCCGGGGGGCTCCCGGGGGATAACGTCCATTATCTTTCACGGGGCCTTTTTTTTTTTTTTTTTTTTTTTTTTTTTTTTTTTTTTTAATTTCCGAGCAGAACGAGTTGCGCCGTTGCGCGCTCTCAGCAAATTAGTTTGTCACTGATTGGAGTTACCGCAGTAAGATCCACGTAACGCGGCCGCGCTCCTTTCCCTGTGGGAAGAGCGCGCGCGCGCGCGTGCGCCCGGTCCGCGCGGGTCGTCCCGGCCCGGTGACCTGCGGGGACTCGCCCGCCGGCAGGAGCGTGCGCGGGCGCGTAACTGCCTTTCACTTCTCCACAAACACACGCGGAAATCACAAAAAAAAAAAAAAAAAAAAAAAAAAAAAAGAACAAAAAAAAGGGGGGCGCGGAAAAAAGAGGGAAAAGTCCTTGGCGTCAGCAAAGAGGCGCGGGCACCGGGGCAGGCCGCCGCCCCCGCTCCCTGCCGCACTCCTGTGCCCCAGCCCCGGTAACTCCGGCGATCGATCGATGGATGGATGGATCCGATCGATAGGCAGGCGCGATGATCGCGGGGCGGCGGGTGCGGCGCAGCGCCTTTCCGGGGCGGCGCGGCGCGGGAGGAATGCTGGCTGCCGGGCACGACCCTTGGAGGAGCGTCCGGGTCTCCTCCGCCCGCCAGGTTGGGAATTTGAATTGTGGAGGTAAACTGGCTGCAACCGTCTCCCGACAGCTGCCTCCGAGTTGACATCTAATCTGCCATCTGATTGGCTCCGCGCGCGCCATTGGGCACCTCGCGCCGCTGATGTAAATAGAGGCGCTGGAGCGGCGCAGGCACAGGAGCCCCCGCCGCAAACACCGCCGGCACCGGGGGGCACCGGGGCACCGCCAGCGCCGCGCCGGCACCTTCCCCCGCCCGCGCCGCCCGCTTCTCCTGCGCGCCGATCCATTCCTTTAGCTGCTTACTATATTTGCTTGCTTCTTATAGATTTTTTAAAATTCTAATTAGAGGCGGTAGGGAAAGTGCCTTGTAATAACAGCGCTTTTGGACGAGCGTTCGGGTTTTTGGGTCGCGCTCTTGACTTCTTACAAAAACAACAAAAAAATCCTGACAAACCTAAGCGTTTTGTAGTGGTGTAGATTACGGATGTTGTGCGGGGGATTGGATTTTTATTAAAAGAAAAGAAACCAAATACTAGTTTCGTTGCATTTCTGTTAGCTCCATGCCTAACCTGTGCATGCCTCTTGCAAAGACCGTGTTTGCGTGTGAGCTACTGTAGGTGAGAAAATGCCGTGTACAAAGAAGGGACGAAGGAGCCGCTCTGCTAGAGGTTCTGTTTGTTTCAGCTCTGCAACAAATCCAGATATTCGGGAGAAAACATGCTTTTGGGTTTGAATTGCGGTTAGAATACTTCAAGAAGCATCGGGAGTTGTTGATCTCATTATTTTTCTACACAAGTGTTGAGATTAGGCTTGAATTCTCAGTAGGAAAGTGAATCGTGTTAAATGGAATAGTGCATTAGAATTTTATGGGTTTCTTTTCCCTTCAACAAGATCTTTCTATTAAGAACTGTTAAATTATTTAACAGCTTTTAACAGCAAGGTCTGACAGGACCAAACGCAGGTGTATACTTTTGGGGTCCTCCGACGGCTGGGTTTTTCCATAAAGTGATGAGTAGAATCTGGAAACATCACTGCTTAATATTGCAAATGGTGTATTAATGAAAAAAAAAAAAACAAACCTTAGATGGGCTGTGTGTGTTTGTCTACATCCAACTGACCATTCCTGTCATGTTTTTAGTTTTTATTCTGTTCTCCTTTATGTTTCTTCCAAGAAAATAAGATTTTTGTCTATGTGTGTGTGTTAATTTTTGCCCTTTTTTAAAATTTGCAGCTGTTAAAGGGTCACTGGAAGCCATAATGTAATGAGGCCTTGTATGCATAACCTTTTGTAATTACTCTAAAAATATTTGCATCATCTCCTTTTAAACAGGTAGTTCAGAATTTGTGGCTTTAAAAGCTAAGAAAACTGTTGTCAGACATCATACATGCTAGTGTAGGTTGCTATTTATTCATAGCACAGATTGTTTAAAGTATTTTATTTTTATTGGAGGAGTGAGAGTAAATTAATTTATGTCTTCAGTATGACCCTTAGAAATACCTCCTTATATTTAAGGATTTATATCCTCTCTTGCGGATTTCTTTTTTCTTTTTTTCTTTTTTTTTTTTTTTTTTTTACCGTAAGGATTGGCATGCAGCTTAGAAAGAATAGTCTGGCAAGAGCACAATTTCTTTGATTATTTTTAAAATTGTTTTTTCCTCAAAATAATTGTCATAAAGGCAAGACACTATTGTTTTTTATATTATGGTTTTCCCATTTAACCAGCAAGAGATTGAGATAAATTTTTTCTTTAGATTTTAAATTTATATCTTTTTATGTATAAAATGGGTTGTATAAAAAAATAGTTACCATTAGCTTGCAGAACACAATTGGTTTTGTACATTGTTATTTATTTTTAATTCCCGCATTTCAATTTCTCTGTATGTTGTATCATTATATACAGAAATTGATTGTTTTTTGAAAGAGAAAACTGGAATATTTACTCCAGCATCTGAACAGAAGGCTTCTCTTTATTTTTTTAATAATCATCTGTGTGTGTGCTCTCGATATGTGTATACACACATTAGAATATGCTCACTTGTCATGTGCCTTTGCAAAACAGATGTTGATTGGCCCCTGAGCCTATAAGGAACTATTGTCCTGTGAGCAGAGAAAAAGGACTGACAGTAGGCTGCAACATCTGAGATGCTTGTTGAGGAAATTCTTGCCTCTGCATGGGTGATCTTTGTAATATGCAGAACTGTGGCATCCTACTCTGAACTAAGTTCTGTATTAGTCTGGCCTATTAAATTATTTAAGAAAATTCAGCTTCCATTTAATTTAATCACCTTACCCAACTGAGAGATGTGATGGAAGCTAGCAGTAGAAGCTTCCTGCTTCTGAAGAAACACACATTTTTGAAGCAGAGGGATGTTGCTCGCACAGATACATTGATTTGGTGACGGGGAACTTGTGTGATGCTTGTAAAGTACCTTGTCATTCACATCTTTTGATTATTGATTGACAGCATACAGATATTTAGAGTCCTGAGACTCCTTTTATTCTTCACTTCTTATTGCACTGCAGTAGTTTAACACATTAGCTGGCCTCTCAGTGTGCACTTTATACTCGTCTTTCTCCTTTGTGCATGTGTGTATGATTTACATACACCTACACAGAAGGAGAGAACCTGGGTCTTTCCAGGAGTACCTGTAAGATACAGGACGGGTGTTAGAAAAAAATCTGTTGAGCTGCTCTGAGTTTGTGTATGTGTAGTTTGTTTTGTTGCAGAGAAACTCCGAATATGCCTGATTCTGCATCTCTTTTTATGCCAAATAGATTGCCCGTATTGAGGGTTCTGGCTAAGCCAAGGCCGTAGAATCATGTCCTGTGCCTGAAGGCCATTAAACAGCTGTTAGTGTGGTGAATAGATTCTTGATGTCTCAATGGGAGAATAAAATATCTTTTTCCCTGTGCAGCTTCAAATAAACAGTTTAGTATTCACATAGCTTCTATTTAGAAGTAGCAAATAGCAATATTCACAGTTAGTAGCATCTATATATATATTACGACCATATATTTGACACTTTGTGGTTTGGTGTTCAGTTATTGGTTTCTGTAGTAGTGCTTATGCCTACACATGGAACAGCAGAACCCTGTGTACGAGATACAATGAAGAAAGAGAGATGCAAGCCTGCCTACTCTGTTACTGCTTCCATAATGTAAGGATTCTTCTACTAAGCAGTGGTTTACTGTCTTTTTGGCATTCTGATCTAAATCTCGGAGGATGAAAACTAAGGCATTTAATCCACTGCTAAATTTTCTAGTTACATATGTAAAATAATGTTTTTGAAATTGCTAAGAATGGTGTGTTAGGTGATGCTTGTTCATTCTGAAATAGTATCTTAGTTAAAACTAGATTAAATTCGTGCAATGAAAGCAAGTTTGATTAGCTACTGATAGATCTTTCTTACTTTTGTGCCTCAAATATTTTGTTACAGGTATTTTGACATTCTGATTGTTAACATGAGAATGGCAGTAGTTTATTTACTCTTTGGTCCTTAAGATTGTACCTGTGCCCTATACCAGTTACATCTTTCAATACTTCTTCAAAATGTGCCATTTATCAGGAGGCTTTGAAGATTCTCTGTGGATATGTAAAGCAGTGTTGCCACATTCACTGTGCATGCATGCTCAAGGCTGCAGAATTTCAGTAGTATGTGTTTGTGGAAGGCTAACTTGCTAGAATATATTTTAGAATTGTGATTATTAAGGTACTTGGGAAAAAAACTTTTTTTCTTTCAATTTTGGGGCTATTTACATAGTGTTAAATATATGTTTTGGTACGATTGAATGAGGACTTTAATTAAACTTAAATTAAAAGTATACCTTAGTGGTTTTCAAATTTGTTTTGAAAACTAGTAAGAGAAAAGTGCTGCTTAGCAGTGTTGTTTTAGTATTGCTTGGTGCTTATAGAAGCAGATAAATGTAATGCACAAAAAATTTATGGAGCCAGTCATATTAGAGTAAAATTTATTTTAAGAAGTCTTACCTGTTAATAAATTTAAAATTATTTTTTAGTAGACCTGAAGGTTTTCTCTACAATTGATGTATGTTTTGCCATTCAGATCATACTTTTTCTGTTCCCCAGTAGTACCTGTTCATGCTCAGTTTTTACGCACAAATGCTGATGTGCAGGCAGAGTGCTGCGGTGTTTGTGTTGCAGGTGGGCTGGACAATTTCTGTTGTTGTACTTCCAGTTCTGAGAGTGTGGCATCCACTGATCCACCAGGAACACAGCAGCTCCAAAAAAGCCAAACCCATCCAGGGTGGTGTTCCACTGCAATCAAGGAATCCTCAGGGATGAATGTATCTTAAAAACCTGTGTGAATCTATGGACAGTGGGCACAGTAGATGGCTAATTTGTACAGGATTGATTTTTAACTACCTTTATCTTGTCAGTAATAATAATCCAAGTACATTTGATCTTTACACTATTTTTCTAGAGTGCCTTGGATTGGATTAAAAAATTATTCTTCATGTTGTACAGGGTGGGGAGACTGAGGCACATAACATCCACTTTGCTTCAGGCACACCTGAGGATAATTCATTTTGGAAATAGCCAGGGTCCTAGTGCCATAAGCTCTAGCTTTTTAATAAATCCAGTGTTATTGTGAGCACATTCTGTTGTGGGAGAATGTAAGCTTTACTGGAATCTATTCAGCAAGTAAGAAGACAAATAAGTGATCGAAGCAAGGGATTTATCTGCTGTATCAGTACACTCACCTAAGACTAAGGGCACCATAATCCAAAATTTTTCAGTATTCCTTGCACTGTTTTATCATTACATACCCAATATCATCTATATAAAGATGCTAGATTTCTCATAGAAATTAAACTCTGAGGAAAACTGAGTTGAAGAAGTGCCCAGGAGCTTAACGAGTATTGTGGAATTTGTCTTTTGATGAGTATTCTGCACAGAGCACCAGTGTCTGCTGGGGTGAGGTGCATACAGGGATGCATGCAGACACTTCCTTACCACCAAGTCTGGTTGTTTCATCTGGCAGATACATTGTCTTCAGTTTTGAAGTGATTTGAGGCAGAAATCACAGTTATGTCTTATTTAAAGGTTGCTTTTCACATGGGAATTATTTTTACTGCAAATATGAAGTACCTTTGTATTCCCAATGTAGGATGCTTATGTTATCTGAAGGTGCCTGTGTTTGTTTTGGAAATTGTGAAACCTGAGATTGTTGTCCTGATACTTTTATTAAAATATTTTATTTATGTTTATTAAAACTAATGTGAAATCTGTGTGAAAGTTTTTTGTCAGGCATGATTTGAAAGGATGTTGATACATTGTGCATCTGTATTCCATGTATAGTGGAAGTGTTAGTTTCCTTATAAACTTAACAAGTTTATGAAACAGCTGAATTTCTGAATGTGTAGTGGCCAATTTGTGGATATAAAACAGAATTTGATGGTTCTGCAGCATATATAAGGAACTGCTTTCAGTACAGTGTGATCTACCTACGTTCATATTGCTTTTTTGCATTTCAGTCATTGTGACTTAGCAATTAAATCGGAAGGTGTAGATAAATAGATAATACAGAAGTATGTAGAAGTATTTTTAAGAGCTATTAATTAATCTGTTGCACCTGAACACGCACACTTGCCAAATGGTGTCCTGCATTTAAGAATTCACTGCTATGTTCTGTCTGTGCCCTATGTTGTAGGCTTCTCAGATTTGAAGATACTGAATTCAGGTTTGTGATGTAGTAATTGTTTATGAAGACATCCATCTGAGTGATAGGTCCTCTGACACTTCCATCTGTAAGGCTATGCTGCTGATCTCCCCTGCCACCCACATCAATCTCTTCCTGACTATTGGAGGGTGGGGAAAGAATACACTAATATTTTTTTACTTTTTTTTTTTTTTTTTTTTTTTTAAATTAAGGAAGTGGATATACATGGAATTTTAGTTTGTTGCTAAAAAGATAATAACTATGAAAATTGGAAAAACCCTTGATGTATAAATTCCTTTTTTTTTTTTTTTTTTTTTTTTTTTAAGGATAGTGTTAGTTGTGTTGCTATTTCTTGCAAACTTCAACTTTTTGTACTCATGGGGTTTTGGAGAGGTTATTAGGGTTTTTTTGTCTTCTGTTTTGTTTGGTATTTATTTTAGGTATCTACTTACTCAAAAATAAATCTTAGGTAGCAGGGCTTTCTCTTGGATGTGATTCTGCCAAGTTACTGAATCAATTTACTTGCCCTTTAAACACCATGTGGCTAGGTTCACTATGAAGTTCTGTTGTTGCAGCTACATAGTTGGATTCAGGGAATTAATTGCATCCTTGAATAATAGCTGTTGTGGCAAACCCCTTTGCATTTAGTTTACCATTGGGGTGGTAGCGTATCTTCACTGCCAAAATAACAGCCTTTATAAGAGGCCTCTCTTGAGGGGGTTGTGGGTTATGGCTATTGAGGTATTTTGCTGGGTTTTTCAGAAGGTAGCTAGTTCCACAGCAGGTTTTGGTCACCTTTTAAAAGGGCAAAGAGGTCCGTGTTGCATGGCAAAGAGAGGACTGTCCTGGCTGTAGCAGTCCTTGGTACAGCTGTCCTTCACAGAAGGACCTCAAGTTGGAGCATGGTTGTTCTTTGTTTGTTCGAGTAAAGAAAGGAAATGGGTTCAGAAAATCCCAAAAGGAGGGATTCTGTTTTAAAACATAATTGTAGTCATGTGTGCTGTTCCCAGTGTGGACATGGCTTAATTCACAGATTGATTGAAGTGGAATAGTGCCTTCTTTACACAAGCAGTGAATTCAGCCATGGTAAGTAAATTGTGTGACTTCAGTAAAATGGTTGTAGTAGAGGATTGGTGCAGGAATTCTTGATATCTTTCTGCTGGCTGCATGAGCTAAAGGTAGCTGGTTTCACTGACTGATACCTCAGTTTCTCCATGTTAAAATAAGGATAATATTTGCCTTGGTTAATAATTTGAGTTTGATGTGCAGTTTCAATTACAGAGTAATGGATAATAAATAGGCAGCCTAAATACTTGTTACATGTGAAGGTATCTGGTTTGCACTGTGCCTTCCTCTGTTTGGATGGGATCTGAGACTTGGTGTTCCCAGCATTGATCATGTTATTTGGTTAGCTTGTCAGACTTACTTGTTTGTAAGCAAGACTCTGAAACATCAGCTCTGAAAATTTCTTTTGAAAGCACAAGGACAGGATTTGTAGTTCTTAAATTTTATTCTTTTAAAGTTAAAAATAAAGATAAGGAGGTTTGTTTTGACAGCATCAAAGGAATATGCTGGTTTGTTTGCAGCCTTTGATTTGGATGGAATGTATGGAGTTATGTATTTTTTTTTTTGTATGTAGCAATTTATGTTGTGAATATTTTGGATTTTCTGTTTATATGAAATGTTAGTATTGATGTCTTATTTTCAGGCATGATTTATGGACAATAATTGCGCTTTTCGGGATTTTTTTTTTAAATTCAGTGTTTGTTATTTGATTGAAATTCCCAAGCGAAGAAAAGTAACAAATATGTTCTTTAGAGCTGTTGCTGTTTTAAGCTTATAGTTGGTCACAGAGGCTATTTAAAGAAATATTTTTGGAAAAATAGAGATAGGTACATTTGAGGCTGTTTTAGCTGCGTAGCAGCAGTAGCAAAATAATTTTCCTTGGCAGTTTTACTTCTATTTGAAAGTTTTTCCTTCTTGTAGGCAGAAGGGTTGACTTGTGCGAGGGAGGTACGTTCCTGGTGGCCGGCACGTAGTGGCCGTGGATCGTGCCGGGATGCGGATGCTGTTGGCTGTTTAGCCGGAGCGGTGCCTGATGGAGGCATTTCCCCGGCGGGACACGGGGACGGGCTCGGGGGCGCGCCGGGGTCCCGGGCCGGTGGCAGCGTCTGTGCAAGCCGCACACACGAAGCGAACTGGTTCTCTCGTGTGGCGTCACATGATCAAAATATTTTGCCCTTTGGCGCTGCCAGGAGCTATCTATTGCATTTCAGCAGCCTGGCCGCTCGGGCAGCGGGCCAGGCGCTGCTCGCGGCCGCGGGATGATGCCCCGGCTCACCGGTGCGGGCGGCAGGCGTGGGCAGCCAGTTTGTGTCCAGCCATGGATGGCCCTGGCCAGCCTTGGGGGAGGTGTTCTCTGCCCTCACGCCTGAGAAACAGCACCGTGTGGTGTATTTCCAGCATTTTAAGTGACGCTTACTTTACATTTTAAATTTTTGCTGGTAAAGAGGTACTGCGCTTGTTTGTCTGGTATGTTGCGTTTGGGTTTACAATGTATGTATTTTGTCTTTTAAATCCCGAAGCTAACACGCATCCCTTGTGATAGGCCCCCTTCCATCCTGGCACAGAGCCGGTTTTCCTACTAACAAACTGTAGGAGCTACTAATTCAGCAACATTTCTGAGATTTTTAACTTTCTGCAGAATGCTCTTTTTGTTGTTGAACATGTGGTATGCAAATACAAATGGAAATAGTGCTATGGAGGATTTTGTTGTGGGTTTTTTTAAGTATTAAAAACACATTTTGCTTTTCTAATAAACCCCATAACCAGACCTTTTAATGTTTTGATATAAATAGCAATTACACTAACTGAGATCCAACCACAACTAAAAAAACACATTTAAAATCATTGAGAAGAAAAGTTCCCAACTTAATTGAGCTTTTCCTTTAAAGAGGAGGGGCTGATTGGGTAGCAGTATCTGAAACAAAGTGTCTCGAATTTTAGAACAGTGTTCTTGACCTGATCAAGGTGTTGGAGTAGAGACCAATATTTAAAGATTTTTCCAAGAATTAGCTAGGAATCTAAAGGCTACTTCAGTCTAAGCTGTTAAGAGCTTTTTGTCTGATTGCTGATGACAGTCAGAACATTTTCTGGATTAATTGAGACCCTTGAAATGTTTTAGATTTAAGTTGGACTTACATGGACTGGCTGTTTCATGTATTTGGACGTTTAGGGATTTGTTTGTTCACAGGAAACTTGCTAAATGCATCTGTTTGAACGAGCAGTGGAGAGGGATTCTCTGTCCCAGGAAGACTTTACACGAATTCTTCCTTTGAGTTCTTCAGCTCATTTCAATAATAATAGTAACAATGCACTTTCTCATAAAGAGGAAAGTTGAGGAGGGCCTGAGTGAGCTGTTACTTTGCTGGAATGTGGTTGACAGAATGGTGGATGCAGTCTTCTACTTTTTCTGCAGATACCAATGTTGTTATGTGTCAGCTCTGTTGTGTGATGTGGTTGCTCAACACTCTTCCTCTGTATTTTCCCCCTCAGTAAGTGAAAGATTTATTTATGGGTTATTTGCATCTGTTTAATTTCTTTTCTTCCCAAAGTCATAGTACTTTGTTTTATCCAAATCTCATAATCTCTTTTCACTCCTTTGTCATGTGATACTTATTTTTCTTTCTTAAAATGTCTTTCTCACTTTCCAAGTCATTGGACTGCCGGAAAAGTCATCCTTATTGTCTTCTGCATTTTTAACAGTTGTGCAAGAGTGATTGGTGTGGCTGTATAGCCACTGAGAATATAGCTTTTGAGTGATCCAGGTACCAGTCCATCTATCTGACTTGCATTTGCTCCTCTGTCCTCCAAGTTGACAAAAGTTGTTGGGCAAAGAGTGGCAGTAGGGAGAGTGTCTTCACTATCCAGCTTCCTGTGCAGGCTCTCCTAGTGACTAGAGGTCAAGTGGCATTTAAGAAAAAGGGGGAAAAAAGCCACTGAAGAACCAACCAAGCAAGCCCCTGAATTCTGGCAAGACTTGTCAGTATAATAGTAAAAAATGTACAAGTAGTTATCTATGGGTGATGGTGCTGGAATTTTTGTTTCGGGTTCCTCTGTTGCTGATCTTCTAAGCAATAGCAGACTTAAAGGAGGGAAACACAGGATATAAAACCAAGCTGAAATGTAAATGTTGATGTGCATAGGTTGTTGTTTTTTTTTTTTTTTTTTTTTTTTTTTACCTGACATGGCAAGTTTGATTATTAAAAAAATGTATTTGCCCAGAAGATATCTGAAAAGATGTCTGCATGAAAATTCCAGTATGGTGTTGATGTACCTGTGGAAAATACAGAAAAGACTGCAACTGAGGAGAGGGAACACTTGGCATTTAATTGTCTATATTAAAGTAGTGATGTGGTGCACTAGATATGTACTATGCAATATTATAGTACTTGATACTTAATTTCATAGATTTCCTTTCTTTTTATTATTCTCAGAAGATTGGGGGTTTAGAGAGCTGCCAGCGATGGTTGGTTGTTATTCCACAGTGTTATATTTTATTTGAGGGAGTGTATCTTATGAAGATGGTGAATGAAGTCTCTTTAAAAAGTGAATTAAGTTTCTGTTGTTCTGGGAGAATACCTTAGTAATTCAAGAAAGCACTGAGACCAGTTTCTTCCTGTGTGATAGTTTCCAAATTCTCTTGCTGTGCCTCTAATATGGCATAGATGTTTATTTGCAACAATCTTGTTGCCTGAAAAAAAAACCTCACAATGTCTGATTTACACTCTGTGTTTCTTTTCTCTAGTCCTGTTTTTTAACATTCCGTTTAAATTCTTCCTTTGCTTGTGGCTGATGTCTTCCTTGAAGAGATGGAGGAAGAAAGGTGCTCTTTCTTAAAGGCTGCAGCTAGTCATGGCTAGTCATAATGGAAGGTTCAAATATTTATGATTTCTGATGACATTTTTACTTTCTTGAAGTTCTTAGTCTTGCATATGGTTGTCTGTTTCACTTGAGCAAATTGTCTCAGCTAGCATGCCAGAATTAGGAAGAAATGCAGTTTTCCTCTCCAGAAGTGGGTATATATATATCCAAAGAGGCAATGAACATGATGGGTTTTTTTTCCCCCCAAGTGTTTGATACTGAGAATTCAGTAACATGTTTTATTTGTCATTTTTAGATTAATACTTGGGAATAAGCAGTGAATATTTTTTTTTATTTCAGTCTATGCACATCAATCAGAAGGGTCATGTGGGTATTCCTCAAAAAGACAGCTTTTTGACCTTCTTGACTTTTGAGGATCCCAGCTGAAACAAAAAGCAAATTCACAGGAGAAAGGTTGTAACACATAAATGCACAGGAAAATGTGTTGGACCAAATGGACATTGCTTTTTATGTAGATACCAAGCCAGAATTTCTCTTGAGAGAACTGAAGAAAACTTGAAAATCTAATCTGTTTATTTCTGCATTTTTCAGTAGCCTTTTGTTATACTACTTGAGTACTCTTTTATCCAGTTCTGTGTTGTTAAAAGATCTTGCACCATTATGTGAGTCTGATGGTTGTCTGAAGCTGATCTAAGACTTCACTACCACTGTAAAGACCAATCCCCACTTTTTTATCTGCTCCCTGCTGCTTCCCTTGTGTCATAAGGTGAGTCCATCAGCTCGAAGATTCGTCTGAAAACGAATCCTGCCAAACAAGACCTGTGAATGTTTAGCTTTCAGCCAGATCATTGAGCAGATCTGATTTACAGCATAATCTTTGCAGCACAGGGGTAAAGCAAGGGAGAATATGGCCAGTTCAACTGAGGGTGGGTGTCAGGCCATGACAGCCCCTTTGGTGGTGGTACAGGCTCCTGTCAGCCTCAGCTCCTTACTGCATTACCTCTTGAGTGTAAAATTAGTCTGTAAATAATGACAGGCAAGTTCTTAACGTTTCTCTGGAGCAGGGAGTCATCGTTACCCTTCTCTTAAAAGGAGAGAAGCTGAGGCAGAGAGTAATTTTTTTCCCCCAAGGATGATAATTATACGGAATGCATTGATTGCAGTGGCCAAATAAGCTGTGAGTATCTTCGAAAAATAAGATTTCAAGGGTGGAACTCATCTAACCGTATGTACTGTAGGCATTTGTACCTGATCTTTTTTGTGTATCTTTGGTGCAAAAAAATAGTGAGGTCTTCATGTGAAACATTTCATCCTAAAGTAGATGTATAATGCATGTCTAATGAATCATGCTGCTAAAGTTTTGTGTTTTATCCCTCACTCTAAAGAAAGTCTAAGGTGATAAGCTCAGGTGTTTATGTCAAAGGGCAAGTGAAATTAACCTCTTCCACTATTTTTAGTGTTTTCATACAGGCAAATGACTTCAGACTTGTGTTGGAGTTCTGGACTAACTCAGCTTCCTCTCCTTGCTAAGCTGTTGGAACTAATGGTTTTCATACCCATTTCTGCTTAAACTTGATAAATTTTTATTTTGTTGTCCTTTTCATAATGCCTATTCAGAGGGTTTTTTTTGCTGCTGCTTTTCTTTTGGTATGTCAAATTTTTGCATGTAAGAACTGTCAGTATTGTTTATTTTTGCCCAGCATATTTGCAGACATACCAGCATACTGGCAAATTTGAAAATACCAGGATGAATTTCCAGATCAGTTGACCTTCATGCTTAGGTATGCAATTTCCTCTGTACAGAGATGCAAGCTTTTGATTTGGAAACAGAGCAGCAGATTTGTTGTGTAGATGCGGCTTCACAGTCCGCTGAAAACTCTTTACCCATTGTTGGCACTTGAGCTGCAGAGAATTGGACACCTCTGGGAAGGAGATTCCTGCTGTAGTGATCCTCCTCACCCAGCACTGGTGCTCCACCTTCCCCTACTGGTTTCTTTCTGCAAGGGGTCTCTCTGTGGGGCACCCTGCAGAGCAGCAAACCCAGCGAGCACTGTGGAGGGCTCAGGGGCTGTGCTGGACATGGGGAGTTAGGAAGGGGCAGCCCTGTCAGGAGATCTCTGCCACTGAGAGAGAAGGTTGTGGAAGCATCAAGGTGTGTTCTAAATGCTACAAATGTAATCCAAGGTGATGAAACCTGGTGTTGTGCTGAGGGATGAAATTGTTTAGGACAAAAGGAAACACAGGAATGCCTGTCCTGCATAGAGCTCTTCTTGCAGTATCATGTTTTCAAAATGGTTGAAGAGGAAGAAACAAAATTTGCTAGAGATTTACCTGCACATCCTGAAAAATGGGTAGTGTAATCCTTAATTATCTCTAGGCTGACTTAGCCTTTCTTAGTAAAGTATTTAAAATGTCCAAACTGAAGTATTACTGTGATTAATAATTTCACTGGTATCTTTGTGGAAGCTTTGTAGCAGGATATCAGTGCTTTCCACTTTTTGGAGGCTGGTGCAACCATATTTTTGTTTGCATCCTTTTTAAGGGATCTTTCTCACAAAGGGTGGCAGTTTATTTGGCTTAGGCTTAGGTTTCTGAGTTAGGTGTCCTCTAAAAAGTTGCTTGTTTTCAAAAGATTCTGAGGAGTCTGTAGTGTTAAAATTTGTATCTCTTTTTCGGTTCTCTCTTATAATTTGAAGTTCAACTAGTGGCATGATTTTCAGATGTACTAATTTCCCCCCAGTGTGTGTGTACAGGGGGAGGAGGAAGAGGAAGCATGACTTCCTCAGGGTTGACTGAAATGTTTTAACTTCTATAGCAAATGAGGTGAGAATGAAATTGTCAGAAGGATAGAGACTAAATTATTGAAGCACTTGACTGTTTAAAGTGGCTGGGGATGTACTATAAAAGGTGTGAGTCTAACAGTCAGATGTGTAAACAGCACCTTATTCCTTCCTTGTACCTGATTTCTCACCACTTGCTTTATATGAGAGCCCAAATCAGTGTGGGGGCTATCGCAGCCATTCTCAAAGTGTTAGTTTACTATGCCTTCAGTAGAAGAACAATCTATTACCATATAGAATAGCAGAGAGAAAAGCATTTTCAAGGAAGATTAATTGAAGTAATTCATCACTTTAAAATGAAGAAGTTGCATCAAACAAAAATAAAAGCTAAGCATTTTATGTGCCTCTATTGGAATTTGATAACCGTTTGTTTTTCTAGAAAATATATATGGACTGGGCATCCTGTGCTTGTCTACAGAGTACAACTATGTGCTATAATTATATGCTATAATTATACCAATATAACTCCCTATGGAGACACTCGTATACCAGAATAAGAGTTTTTATGGTTTTTCTTACTCTGCTTCCAAACCACGTAAGCTTAAGAGGGAAAGGGTACTCTTATGCTGGAGAAAATTTCCACACCAAGATAGTTATATTGGTATAATTATGCTTTTTTTACTTCAGTGTAGACAAGTCCCTTGTGTTTTTTCAGCTTTGAACTTTAGTTAAGAATTTCTTGGTTGTGATAAGTGTCTGAGCATTTTTATAGTATATTTTTATAATGGGACTTGGGTATTTAAACCAATTACTTAGGCCAATTAACAGCTTCCTGGGTTGTGGATAACAATAGGATATAAAAAGGGATCAGAATTCATGTTCCTAGCTGCCTGGATATATCTGCATTTTTCCCCTGCTGTGATTTTACCAGTATTCGGCATACAGCGCAACAGGTGGAATAGTGTGTGGTTGTCTAATGAGTTCTGTGTTGGACACTTTTTGTCTGCTATTTCTCATTATTCCTTGAGTTTTGTTGTGCTGTCGCTCTAATTGCATGTATCTCCATGGATCACAGAAAGAAGCTTCCTTGATGAAGTTGAAAAAACTGCTTCCAAAAACGTTAATTGTTTGGAGAATTGCTGAAATTTATTGATCTTTACACAAGACAGGACCATAATTGACTTGCTAGGCACAAGTTTTGCAAGGAGCAACTCAAATTGGATTCAGAGGAAGGGGAAGGTGCAGGAACCCTTTTGGTATGCTGTATAGTCAGGAGAAGGGTGATGATGTGTAGACGGTGTGTTTGGTAGGGGTGATGTCTCTTGGCTGCTTCAGTCAGTGGTGGGTGCCTAGAGAGGGGTATTCACATGGATGGTGCTTTGAAGTTGGCCATCTTCTCTGGTTCTCTTCTCCCCATATCTCCTTTGCTGCTTAGCACACAGCACATCTCATCCTTACATTCACACCTCCCCAAAAACAGGAATATGTAAACATTTTCTACAGTATTTTCACAGTTTCTGCAAATATCAACATAAATTACTTAGAAACAGGTTTTTCTTACATTTCTTTTTTATTACTTATGAGAAGACTGGTTTGAAAAACATACCTCTTCGTATTCCCTTAATTTTCTTTTATCAATGTATCTAGTATGCTTGTAATGTTGCAATGTCCATGTGGTCTAGTTTTGCTAGAAATTGAGGATTATGACTTGAAATGAAAAATTGCAGGAATGGGAAAAAACCTTATAATAAAATAGAGGTGATGTAATAACCTCCAAATCATAGAAGAGCAGAGCTTGAAGTGACATCAAGAGGTCATTTAATCTATTTGTCAGTTTTGAGACGGCATAAGGCAGACCTAACATTCATGGCAGATGTTCATCTGTCCTGTACTAGTAACAGACTGAGCAAAAAGGAATATTTATACTTACTCTTTCCCCTTCTCTCCCCAAAGCTTTGTGCAAGCTGAACTTTACATAGACTTGATGTGAGAAGATATATGGATTCCTCAAGGATTATTTCAAGTTTCTGAGTTACTTCTGTTTTTTGAAAACTCTGTGTTTTCTGTCAAAATAGTCTAATGGTGTTTGTGTCTTTTTGAGTGTAATATCCCATTTTAATTTTATCTGGCTGTCTGTTGTTCAGGTGTATTTTTTTCCTGAAATCATTATTTTTCTGTGTTGGCTTTGTAACCAGTGTCTCCTCTTCTTTGGCATTGAGCAGTTTAGTTTAAAAATGTGTAGCATTTCATTTTCATACTTGACAGTATTTCTGGTGTATAATCAGTTTCAGTTTTCCTTTTTTTATTCAATTTCTTTTTGCATGAAAGAGCTGAGCAGAAAAAAGAAAAACAACTGTGGGTAGGAGTGTAGAAGCGAGAAGGGGAAGAATGTGTTCAAGAAATGATAGTACTCAGCAGAAGAGCTGGGTTTAGCTGAAATGTCAGGTTAGATATGAAGTGAACAGTGTGGCCTTAAGTAAAGATTTATATTCTTTGAAGAATAAAGGGAACAGATGTTTTAGAATTTTACATGTGGTATCTGCAGCTCTTTAATCTAAATGGAAGGTTGCAAGTGAATGTCAGATGAATAGCACCTTTCTAAATTGAACAATACCTGAAATTGGACTTGCAGATACCTTGTTGCTGAAATGAGTCTTTATGTTTGTTTGCTTCATTTCGCCTTTTGGTTATGTCAGCTGAGAAGCATCTGTCTTTGCTGCTAAATGACCTCTTCTGACTAGGCCAAGTGATTTTGACTGAGTGAAACTGTCTTGAGCCCTCTACAGCTGCAAGAAGGTGCTGATTTAAGTTGCTGCCTTGGACAGGGTTTAGATGTAAATATACTCAAATAGCTGTTGCCCCCAGAAATAGCTTACTCAGACTTACAGAAAAGGTTCCCTGTACCTGTACTGCTTCAGTGTAGTAATTCCCTTCTCTTTCCTTCCAGTGTAATCTGATTGTTAATTTTACTTCTGTTCTAGATTTAGTAATTTTAGGAAGTTGGGAATACTCTATTTTGGGTTGTGCCCAAAGGGGGCTCATTAATCCTGAAGAGCCTCTCACAAATAAAGAAGTTTCTTTGATGTGCGTTTAGATAGCTGTGTTGGTGTTTTTGCATGATGGCTGAAGTGGGCTCTCTTAAGGACTGGGAAGTAAGAGGTGGGCATAGAAATGGAAAGAAGCCAAGAGTTTTCAGGCAGAGAGAATTTGAAAATATAATGGTTTCTGCTGTGGGAGAGGGAAGGCAGTTCTATGAATACGGCATAATCAGGTTTCCTGTTAAATATATATTTTTTTTTTAAATGAGAAATACTGAAGAAGTGGATCAGCTTTCTTGCTTTCATATTTCTCAGACCAGATATGTTTCACATGCTGATTTTTAATTTAATTTTAAATGGTGTGATATTAAAAGAAAATTATAATCATATATTGAAAACACATTCCTTCTTTGTATAGAAACTGAAAGTTCTGGGTAGTAGTTATACTAAAACTATGCATGTAATTCCGAATATCCTACATGATTTGTTGCAGAGGTGCTCATACCCATGGTTAATCCTACTTCTTTATTTATACACTTACCTAGATGTGTGCTATATGCATGTGTTTGAGCTGAGATGCTCTGGGATGTTTCATAGTCTGCCAGGATTTGTGGAAGAATTTGTCCCATTTGTTGTGATTGCAAGAAGAGTAATGAAGACTTAGTGACTTCTGCCAGTTTTGAGAAATAGGTGAAGACTCGAGGGTAAACTAGAATTTGACCTGGTTTAAACCCAAGTCTGGCTTTTTTGATCCTGAGTGAGCCACAGTGAACATTGAGATACATCTTTTGGAAGTAATTTCTCTAGAATTCTTCAGAATTCATTCCCAAATTTCTGCAAAATTTTAAGTTTGTTTAAAATGTGGGAATTAGAGCTGACAGTACTTTAAAATCAGCATAGCTTTTAAATTACAATAACATAAAGTTATTTTGCTTTCAAAATGTTTGTATAAATACATATATGTTGATCAATTTTTTTGATTGTAGAAATTAAAATTTAAAGATTAACAGATCCCTTAATGCTTGGAGTTTTTGATTTACTACATTTGTTTCAGTACAGCTGCTACATGCTGAATGCACTTGTAGTTTTAGAATTACTTGAAGGGTGTTACCACCACCACCTTTAAAGGGAAATTTACAACTCCTCTAGTTTTTGTCCTTTTAATTCTAAAATCCAGATGAAATGTAATCCCAGGAGTGTTGTTTTGCTGTTGCAATGTAGTCTTTTTCAGATGATACATGATTTAGTTGGAAACAAATTAGCAGCTATGAATGCCTAAAGAAAGCAATTTAATAAACAAGATTTTTGTAAGACCTAATCAGAATTGTAAAATGATACTTGGGAATCAGTTTCATTATACAATAGAGCCGGTGTGAATTGTAGGCATGTGTGTGAATTCATGGTTTCTAGTCACATTGTTCTCTCAAGTGATACAAGAGCTTCAACCTTCAGTTTACTGTTTCTTCTAAATTATAATTTAACTATTAAATGTATTCAATCAATACTGAAAATTCCCACTCATAATTGTAATTTGTTCTGATGATTGATTTTGATTTTTATTTTAACTACTGACAACACCCCTCCAGCCCCATTTTCTAGTGCTTTAAATCACCTGTTGCTGGTGAATTTTTGTTTGTTTTGCTCGTGCCCAGGAAGTTGTTCCATGCTGCTGACAGTGTCTGTGTTGATGAGAAAGGTCATTATAAATGCCAAATAATCACAGGCAGGTACTCACCAAAATTCTATTGCTCCAGCTCCACAATATTGGTATATAGCTCCAGATTCATTATATGTTTGTAGTGGACCCTTGGGCTGAGCTGACACTCCTGGTATGTCTCTAACTGGGACACTTTATTTTTGTGATGTTCAACCAATGTTGAGAGATCATTATGGAATGAGGGTAAAAAAAGATGAACTGGTTTGTTTCCAGGTAACTTAAAATTTTGCACTATTTGCAACCAAGTTTTTTTTAAGTCTCTACAGGAAGCAGTTTTAATATAGAAAATATGTTACAAGAGAAGTTTCTTGGCAGCTGAAGAAGTGACAGGGCTTCTGTTATAGAGCTAAGTTTGCTTTCCAATTACCCTGATGCTAAATATATCCTTTTAGGAATTCTGCATATATTGGCTCTAGCTAGGGGCTTTCCCCTGTTTTCTTAAAAAAAAAAAAAAAAAAAAAAAAAAGTTTGACTTGAAAAGAGAAGATGCTAGGTTAATCAGTAAGCTACCTGCTATGAAGCAAGAAACTAACAAATGCAGAAAATCAGTGCTTTACACTGCTTTTTAGAGTCCCCAGTCTGTTATCCCACATTGTAAGTAGGGTGGCTGATTCTTTCCTTTTTCTGAACTCTTGCTGGTGTGGCAGAAGGATATAACTTAAAACTCTGACAAACTGTTTCTCAGTGTGAACAGAACTTTCTGCACCTCCCTTAGCTGAAATTTCATGTTATGGCTATGGAAAAGAAAAACAACTAATTGCTTCTGTTTGCCTGGTGGAATTTTCAATTTTTCTACTATTTTATGCATCTTTATTTCAGTAACCTATTGATTTTGTCAGTGTTGTTTGTTTTGGTGACCCCCTGTCCTTGTCTCCCCCCCTCCCCAGTTTTATTCATCACGAACTCAGATACCTGCAAAAAGGGAAGAAAATTGCATGAAGCCACTTAAGTGGCAGAGAACTTTGCAGAGAAGAATTGAAGATAGTATTTGACAGTTGTTAGGGATGAGAGTAAGAACTGGGGGATAGGAAGAGAAAAGGGGCTGTGTTTGTCTGGAGTATCTGCTAGGTTTACCTGGACTCTGATTTATTCTGGAATTTCTCCTGTGAGGTCACTTATAAATACCAGCAGTAAGTATAATTCATTTTTCGAATAGCTGTAATTTGGTTTTTTTGGTAATAGTGTAATCTCAGAACATGGCCTAGAGATTTTACATTTGCTTCATTCATGAGCACTTGATGAAATCTAGTGTATAAGGCTTAACCTGAGCAGTTGAGGCACTTATTTTTGAGCTTATTTTAGAAATAGGTGATTTTTTTTCAAAGGCATTAATGCTTCCACTTGTTTCAAGTGATCTAGCAGCAAAAATTTAAGGTCTTTTTTTTTCCCCCCCTCTCTTTTTAAGATGCTTCCAGGGACCTTTTTTGTTTGGAATGTAAGTTTCTGAAAGTTTAGAGTACCTTGTTGCAGCCTATTTATGCAATTTCTCCTTTTCAACATCTTCTAGAGGTTGGGGGGGTTTTTCCTCCCTTAGCCTTCCTGACTCCTAGTTGTGTTTTCTAGTTGCCTAATAACTGACATCAGTCTCCCCAAAGTCCTCACGTCTCTTTCCTTGTTAAAAGTGCATATAACACTTGTTGTTAGGAGAGTGAAAACTCAGTCACAGGAAGGTGAAGTGTTGTGCTCATGTTTGCATATCTGGTCAGCTGCTGAGCCAGGAATAGAAGTCCTGTCTCATGACTCAGTGCCCTAACCGCTGGCCTGCACCACCTCTCCGGAGCGCCGATCTTTTCCAAGAATATAGTAGCGATGGGTATAGGAGTAACTACAGCAAATATCGGAGCTCTGCTTCCAACTCTGGCACAGCTCCAAGGCTTATACACAGCTTAAAAGACAAGGGGAGAAAGAATAGCTTTCTAAAGGAGCTCCTAGATAAGTTCTGTAAAGTTACGGTTTACTTTGCTTTGTTTAAAAACAGCAGCAAAAAAACAACCCCCCAAGAAAACTAATTGAAAATGGCTTTCCAGAAGGTTTTGGATGTGGAAAAAAGTTCCATGTGTTTGAAAGTCAAACTTTGCTCTACAAATAACCTTAAGAGCGGCCTGTGATTAAATCTTTTGTATATTCAACAACAAACTCATTTTATGCAACCGCAACTATGATAAAATTGAATTAAATGAACCTGCCTCTAAGAAAAGATACTGAATAGCTGAGTAGCACATTATTCAATGAATGGAAAACGGGGAGGCTGGCTGAAACTGCTGGGAAATGGTTTTAACATTCTGTCGGGCTAAAGAGCAATTCTGTGAAATCACTGTATTTGTTTCCCCCCTACCTCCCCGCCCTCATTTTTTAAATAGCAGTGCTCTTCATACTGTCAGAATTCAGTGTTGTGACACCCCTACTCAAAAGTTATGACAGCAGTGTAATGACAGCTACTGCCTCTTGAGAATCAATCAGGCAATTAATTTTGTAAATGAAATGCTGATTATACAAAGCTTCACATGAGAGGCCCAGTGATTAAAATCAATTTAACAAATTGTTTCAGGTGGGACTTGATTAATAATTTGCCATAAATGCTGAGGATATATGACCAGCATACCTTTTTGTGTGTGTGTGTGTTGTTAATATAGAACTATATATATCGCTGGGAGTGGAAAAAATCTGCAGCTAACTGTATGTACTTTTGGCTTGTGACCTAAATGTGGTTGGTTATGCCTTTTTGTGGGTACTCTGTCATCCCCAGTGTCCACAATGTCACTTTCTCAGCTAGTGTTCTCTCCAGCAATTAAATACATCTAATAATAATACATCTTCTAATTTTATTTCTGTGTGTAAAGCCAAGTAGTTGAAAAAGTGTATTCAGATCCACTTGAATATTAAGTTTAGGAAGTTTATTCTTTAAAATTTAAAGTGGACATGGGATTTTTTTCCATTTTCATCTCTCCCCCCGTCACTTATATTTAGGACGTTGTGCATTTTCCCCCTCTTACTGCAATACTTCTCTGCAGGCAGCCTTCCTGCAGAGCTCCTCTCGTTCCACTCAGGGCAGTGCTCTGTTCCTTGGCTGACGGACACTATTTTTAGTACATCCTTTTCTGTCCATCTAACGCTGTGTTTGTGTAAGAGCTGTACAAAGTAGGTAAGGGATTTTTTTTTTTCCTGAGTTCCAGATGGCAGCCATGCACAGTGAGTGAAGGTGTTTACTTGTCTAGGAAGCTGAGAACCTCATTGCCAGACAAAATAGAAGTAACTGGTATTCTGGGTGGGGCTTTGCTTTTTTTAACTTGGTTTTCTGGGTTTATGAATGGATTTTCTCTTCCTTGTTGAGCCATAGCCTTGGCTACTGAGGAGGCTTTAAAGCTTTGAGGCATCCACTGATAAATCTAGCCTGAGAACTTTAGGTTACTAATTTCCCTTGCTATCTGTCTTGCTCTCCTGCCGGGGGTTGTGATTTTGATCGTAGAAATGCCAGACTGAGAGCTCTGCCCGTGTCTGACTGTGATGCGGTGCCAAAGCTGTTGTATTGGTGCGAAACCATCCAACACAGGCAGTTCTAAGTTCAGACTGGACTGCAGATGGAAGTAGCCAAAGTGTGGTCACAATCTGGCAGCACATAGGAGAAGCAGCTGGAGTGAGTGACCTGTTGTATAGTTGCAGATAGGTTTGCTAGAAGACATTTTAAAGACCCCCTGAATTCTGCTGAACTAGAAATGGCTGCAGACTTGTTGAAGAGGGGAGTAGGGCTTCTGCATGCCTGAAGAAAAATGGTCTTCTTTGTGGGGTCATCCAAGTTGGAGAAAAGAAATCTAAAGAAAGGACTGTAATTCCTGAGTACTTCACAGAAGAAGTTTGGTATTAGGAAAGTGGGTTACAGGAGAAGACTGAATGTTCAGGTGTGACGAGGACAGATGACACAATTAAGCTGACTTCAGAGTAACCTGTTAGCTGTCAGTAGCTGGCAATGACAAAGGCAGCTTGAGGGGCAGTGGTTTTGAGCTGTATATTCATATGAACTTGTCAGAAACGTAGGATTGTTTTGGCTATCAGCTGTGTTAATGTGTATAATTGCTTCTTGATGTTGTCTTAACCTTTGCATGCACTTGTAGTAGCTGCAGAGGTTAGTTATGTACACTTCATTAAAAACAGGTTTCTTTTCTTTGCTATGTTTGTTGTGATTTGTTCTTTCAGTAGTTATTTAGTTTTATGTGTATGCAAAATTATAAATAGAGAATGGCTGATACACCTTGCAGTTTTTGGGTTGTGTGTGTTAAAGAGGACTCAGAAGAAGGCTGAAAAACAGTATATCCTTCTTCCTCATCCTGCAGAAATAGCTGCTTGTATGAATTATTTGTAAATATTCTAGGCAAGCAGTAGTTGATTCTTTGTGGGGCATAGTTTTGATTTTTTTTTTTTCATTCTTTCCCCTTCTTAATTACTTACTTTCTGTTTTGAGTGGGAAATAATCTTTCTGATGTCTCCCTGCAGCTGAAATCAGACAGTATGCAGAGCCTTTAAGACAAGGAAAATGGCTATTTATATTAAAACTCTGCTAGTGTATGCTTCTTCATTTACTGGATTTATTTTCATCATAGGCTTATGTTGAACTTAGCTTTTTGTTTTTGCTTATTACTTATTGTGTTTATGCAACTGCCTTTTTTAAATTAAAATTTTAATAAAACAGACAGTAGATTTACTATTTCAAAAAAATAGGAAGCATGTTTACTAGTCACCTCTCTGACTTTATTATTAATGTCTGAATTTAATGCTGTATATTCATACTTTTTTAATAGGTGCTTGCAACTTTCTTAAATGGATGTTGAAGCTCACGTGATGAGAGTTGTTTTGATACTCCCTCTTTTGTCACGTAAAAATGTTGGCTGAGGCGTCCTTGTACATGTTCATACAAATGATGACATTATCTAAGAGTGGATTATCTTTTCTGCAATTCCAACCTCATGCCAGCTGTGTCATTGTATTATAGTGAATACTTCTGATTATCTTTAGCAATAAATTTGTGACTTGGTTCCTGACCTAGAGTTGAGAGCTCCATGCCTGTCTTCGTTGGAATGTCTGTAACTGATTGTCAGCTGTCTTTATTTATTATGAGGTTTCAAGGCTTTGGTTTTTATATGGAGATGGGTTTTCTTTTTTTTTCCGTTTATTTTTAATATGAAGACAGAAGCTTTGGCTGCAGATCAATGAATAGACAAAGAGTTATTGTATTCATAGCTCTAGGAGTTTGAGGGGAAGCCTACTTGAGAGTGTTGAGTTCATGTTGTTTTGTTACGGGCACAAATGATGGAGCATTACTTGGGATGCTCTGTGGCTTATAGTTGCTTTCAATTGCTGTATTTGCTGTTGTCAGCCAAACCAATGCCTCTTTCTTTTCCTTTTTTTCTTTTTTTTTTTGTTTAAACAAACAATAAAGCACACTTTCACTGGAAAAGTAGTTACATCTCTCATGTAAATACTCTTTTCTTCTGGTGAATTCTCTGTCTACCTTGTAGAAAAGAGCACTACCTGAATGAGATTCACATCTAAATCTCATTGTGACCTTATTAAAGTGTCTCCCACTCCTTCCTGTCTTGAGATTTCAGTGATGGGGGTCTTTGTGGTAGCTTTAAATGGAAATGTTAGTTGTATTTTGGGACAGTGACTGGTATTGTTCACATTTATAAGTATCACTCAAACATTTTGTTGTTAGAAGTGAAATGCTAGTTGATAACTTAATAGCAGATATATGCACATATATATATAATATATATATATATGTATAATATGTGCATAACATCAGTGATGCCTTAAAAGTAAGACCTGCTTTTGGTCAGACTGCTTCTCAAGTTCTTCTCTTGTGCAAGCTGTCTCAGATGTGAGTGTAGATGAGGCAACTGGGAAAACACTGTCTAAATGACTAAAGAAGATGGTAGTGTATTTTTCTCTCACTTTAGAAAAGAAAAAATTGAATCTCCAAGTACTTCAGGGTGAAGTGATTCATTTTATTGTTTTGGATGGGAGGACAGCAGAAGTGGTGGTGATACCAAGTTTACAAACGGGTGTAGAATATTCATTTTTCACTTTTGCATATAGCAGAAATGTCGAGTTTATGTATTCTTTTACACAAAGCATTGAAGAAAGGAGCAGGTAAAATAAAAAGGTTGTCTGTTACTATTTCTAAGTAGTGTAGGCTTTTCAGTGTGCTACCTTAATGGTTGTATTGTCAGTCTAAAGACTGGGAATGAAACCTTGGACCTGTTGAAATCACAAGCAAACCTTCCACTGGATGTTTTAAGGTGCTCATGAGACATGTAATAGGCAGGGACTCTTATGAAATGCTCTGTTCTCATGAAGCCTGAAAGTACATGTGCAAATGCATCTGATACTGACACTAGATAGGCACTATAATAAAGGGGTTATAAATTATAGTATTTTTGTTGACTGAAGCAAAGAACAAGACTGAGGTATTTTGAGGAACTGCAGATCTACTCAAAGTTTTAATGAAATGCAGCAAGTTGAAGAGGAGGTGCAGAATCAGAAGCGAAAGGCAGAATCCATCTTGGCTTGCCTGGAAGAATATGGTGGTAAAAAATAGCATGAGCAAACACTAGATAAACTGGCAAAATGGTAATGTGTGTATTAGGAGTAAAACAGCACTAGAGAAAAAATGGACTGTTCTCTAAAGGCAGGAAAGGAAACAAATGGATATCGATTACTACAATGACACTAAAGTAAAATTTAATAAGTAATTAAAACTTTGCTCTACAGCACATAATAGAAAGTAAAGGCATGGAAGATGTAAAAATACACACATCATCCATTCACAATCAAATATGCACGCTGCATTTTAGAGGAATGTGATGCAGTTAGAGCAATGCTGTCATTTTTGGTAAATGTTAGAGAGCACTTGTGGAGGGGTTGGGTTGTGATCCCTACAGCATAAAGAGGTTGATACTTCTCATAATCACCCTGCAACTGAAAATTTGTCTTTGAAAAATTTTGAAACTGATGTTTAAGAAAATACTGGAACTTAATAAATGTTAAAGGAACCTTCAGTTAAGATTATAATATTTGTCTCAACAGCTTCTTTCAATAAGTTTTCAAAATGTCATGGATGAGAGAAAGTCTTGTTATAAAAATGAAATCAGAGAGTCTAGAAGAACGATAAAGCTAAAAACTGTACGTGCATTAAAGCTGGAAAAAGTTACTTAGAAAGTTTTGCCTTCACTGTAAGGGGGACAGTACTTGATAAGCAGCTCTTTTTTCTGTTACATGTATGGCTTCCGGTCTTTCTCACCATACACTGTTCTGAAGACAAAATTTGTTAGAGAGTTTTCAGTGGTATTGATTGTGGACATATTAAATTCTAAAATCAGTTCTGTGTTGAAGAAATGATGGGGCTTTTTTGTTCATTTTTGGGGTTGGAAACATTTTCCCCCTTTTTTTCACTTTTACACAAGGGAAACTGAGGCATTGTAGGAAGTTTGGCTTGGTTTTGATGGCTGTAGGTTGAATTTTTTGAAACACGCAATCCATTTCTGCCTGAACACCATTTGGATGGTAAGACAATTGTCTCCTTCATTCACTGCCTGTAGGATAAGTGAAGCCCTGCTCCAACAGCTCACACTGGCCCCTTCCCTGCCCTGCACTGGGTGGGTACCTGGAGCAGGCACATCTGCTGCCTGTGAGGATTGAAGTGTGACTGTGATCTTAAAGACAGCTATATCTGTGAAGGAGACACACTTAATGTTGCAAGGGCAAACTTAATTCCAGGAGCTCTCAACTTCTGCAACAATAATCTTTCCTAAGCCTGGGGGAGAGCTGGCTCTTTGGTTTTGTTTTGCCTCGCAGAAATATGTTGACAGCCACTGAGTCACTGGTAAATGTCTTCACCTTTAGCTGCACCACATAGAGGGTTGGGATCTCATCTGAAGGGAGTCAGGAATAGCAGTGGTGACTTGTCACCCTCCTTAAGGACCAACCAGTGCATAGGATGAGAAATGTTTCCTCACCAAGTCTGTCTTCTCCAACCCTAGAGATTATGGAACACTCTACCGTTTGTTCTTTCCCTGAGATCTTTGGAGGGAGGAGGAAACAGGCAGCACTGACAGCTGGGGTGGATTTTTGTGGATTGTCCCAGTAACTTGTCCAGGCACAGTCATTGCTCTCTAGCCCTCTCATATTCAAGTATCTCCAGTCCTTGGTCCAGATTCTTGACTTGCAGTGTTCACAATAAGTTCTGAGTATGTCCAGGTCCCTTGCTTCCCACTGACCATGGCCCCCTCAATTCCAGTGTTGTGTGAGACACTGCAGCTCTTGGTGACTGGATTTATAGCAATATCTGGGGCTCTTCATCCCTCCACCTTTCTGAATTGGAAGGATATCACCTGAGGGAGAGAGGAGTGGCTCACCTGAAGAGAGCAAGGAGAGGTGTAGTGATGGCAGGCTGGTGAGAAGGAGGGAAGGAAGGATTCGCTAGTAGTGAGGCTCACTCTCCCAACACACACACACAGCCTCCACTGCTTGGAGGTCACTAGTCCAAAGGACAGAGACTCTGGCTTGTATCCATGTTACCTCCTGACCTTGTTTCCTCCTCTCCCCTTCAGCTCTTTCTGCCTCACTTCTGTCTCCATTGCTTTCTTAACGCATTGTCCCTCTTCCTTTGTCTGGCAAATTCCAGGCAGCCTCCATACACTTGGTAACTCCCCTGAAGAAGCCTTGCTGCCCCTCTCGTGCTCCTCTTATTCCTCCTGTGCTCCCAGTGTGGTGGCATTCAGGTGCTCTCTCTGATGGGGGCACATGCCTTGCCTTTCATGTATGTCCAGTGTCACCCTGGGAAATTAAAATTCTCTACCTCAAAGCATGGTATTCAAGAGGTATTTTCAAGTGTTTTATGTGCGAACATAAGCCATGTATTTTTCTGTGACCTCATTCTAAGACATAGCTGAACTATTTCTGCTGAATTTTCCAGAGAATTTCAGCCTCAGGCATACATATGCCCTGGAAAATTTCAGCCTAAATGCCTGAAGTTTGGCAAAGTTTATATACACCTGAAAGTAGTCTTAATAATGGAAAATGTCAGATTGTTTTAGCTATGTAGCTATCTGCATTGTTTATATTTAAGAATTGGATGCAGAAAAGAAGCTACTACCCTCAGAATTAATTAAACTTGAATTTAAGCAAATGTGGTTGTTGGAGATGAGACCTGGAAATTATACCATTGAAACAGAAGATGGTAGCAATGGAAAGTGCTGTTTGGCTTCATGGGAATCTAATGGAGGAAGCTCAAGACTTGCTTTGAACAAGGATTTATGTTTGAGAAGAAGAATATGACAGGTGATACACAGAACATTAAAACACAGAAATAAACACAGATGAAGTATTGTGGTCTATAGGAGGAAATATAAGTTGTCCCCTGGGACACTGTAAGAAGGAATCTGTAGTTCATCTGCTTAGCCTTTGTGTTTTTAGTTGAAACTGTGGTGAGAGTGCATGATGGCCTAAAAAAAAAACCCAAAATTGAGAATGTTGTTGTGGATCAGGTGATCTGAAGTGGTTGAGGAACCATTGATTTTGGAAAGTATAAAATATAAATAGTAAATTACCCAGAGACATTTAGTAGCAAAAAATAGACACTTCTAATCTGGCTACAGAGCAGGCAAACAATAAAGGGAAAATTGCTGAGTAATGCTTACCCAAAATTAGCAGTGAATGTGGAATTCGCTATGGTAGCAAAAAAAAGGGCGGTCTTCTTCTAAAGTGAATGGAAGTATGACATGAGGAGGAGGTTTATCATTTCCATCTCCTCAGGTGTAATGTTCCCATATTCAGAATACTTTATTAGTTTTGGGTGACATTCCTGGAAAATTGGTATTGGTAATGGTGGAGACAGGCAGGGAAAAATAATTAGGTTTGATGGATTTTATTTGCAGTAAGGAAAGAATAATAGTTCATTAAGCAGTGACTTTTGGAAAGGGCATATTTTGGATAGGAACAAAAAAAATAGTGTGTTAGCAGTACAAACAGCAGTGATGAGAAGAAACAGGGATGGCAGTGGGAAATGTTAGTTATTGTCATAATAACTATTACATCAGAATATAATAGCCAGAAAGGACTTGAAGAGGCCATATTACATAGGAGGTTTTAAAATTAAACTGTTTAGCAGTATGATGCAGGAAAACCTGCAAAATGCGCTTTTGCTGCAGGAGGGAATCCTGTTCCTGATGGGGGGGTGGTCTGGCTGGATAAATTAATAGGTCTTTTTTTGGTAGAGGTTAGCAGGAGGGGGGTATGTGCTGCTTTCATGAGGACAAAATTGTGATAGGCTTTTTGAAAGCTTCCCCCCACATTCTTCATGAATCTAGCCAGAACTCAGGAACTGGAAAATGGATGTAGCCCTGTATTGTTAATGCTACATCCATTTTCCAGTTCCTGAGTTCTGGCTAGATTCATGAAGTATGGTACTTTTTTCTGGTTCAGTTAGTTCTCAGTAATAAAACATGAGAGTAATACTACACAATGGTTGACACCTGTCCTGAAACTGTTACAGGGCTTGGTAAGTGCTGCCAAAAAGTCTAAAAATAAAACTTTGCTCCCTTACCTCCCTTCCCCCTCCATCACTGGTTGCAGTTTGGATTTTCTGAGGTCTATTAGGGCAAATAAACTTTCATGTAAAATGCGGGTTATGACTTGCTTTTTGATCTGGAAACTTATTAGTGTGCACGAAAACAACAGGAAAATGCTGAAATGCAGTGTTCTGTATGCATTGCACTTCTTGGAAACTTAATCTTTTCTTTCCAGTTTCTCTTTTTTTTTGATGTGAGAGAACAGACATTTTCTCAAGGTTAAATGGCTTATCCACTGTTTTTGTCTCTCTTGATATATACTTACGTTTTTATTTTATTTTTGTTTTAACATTAAGGTCTGTGATGCTAATCAATATGCAGCAGTGTATTTAATTACTTCTTAAGCTGATTTTTTTGGGCAGTTTGTCTGGTTTCTATCTGTATAGGTAACAGACAGCCTCAAGTTTTAGTGCACAATATTTTTTTAAGTTGTTTTAAATTGAATGGAGTCCCAAACTTACTATTCAAAACCACATCTAATTAATCAGAGAACTCAGGGTATGGTACTTTGCCAGTTTGTACATCAAGTCAATATTTGATGTATAAAGCGTTGAGAAAACTAGTTTAATTTGCCCACAGTGAGCATGACGACTCTGCCCTTTTTCTTTGCATGTCTTAAATAGTGCTTTGCTTGTGTTTGCCAACAGGGCAGCGCGATGGACCCGATGGTGATGAAGAGGCCGCAGCTGTACGGCATGGGCAATAACCCTCACTCTCAGGCACAGCAGAGCAGCCCCTACCCCGGGCAGTCCTACGGCCCTCCTGGCCCCCAGCGCTATCCCGTGGGAATGCAGGGCCGGGCCCCGGCAGCCATGGCAGGAATGCAGTATCCACAGCAACAGGTTTGTGCAGGATTTTTCTGGGTTGCTTTGGTTTCCCTCCTCTCTTTCTCTTTCCTTCTGACATTCCGGCAATACAGAGGGTGCAAGAGAAAAACCTCAGAAATAAGTATTTCTAGTGCAGAAGGAGGATGAAGGACTGTTTTAACATGAAATAAATTATGTTCACAGTGTGAATGTTTTCTGAAATCCCTTACAGTTTGAACAGGATTTAGTTTGTTGCTAGTATCTTTCTGGAGAGAAAGAAGTATGTCAAATGCAATGAATTTTTTTTTCCCAGTTGATGCCACTTAGCCTTGCGTATTTTTTGCTTCTTTTCTTTGCTGTTGTTGTTATTTTGTTCTTGGTTTTCTAGGGGTTTTTATGTTCTCTTTCTCTCTGGCTTACATACACTTAAATATAAGATGAAAACCTAGAGCTGACATCAGTACATCAAGGCTAGTGTAGTCCAGTGCATACAAAAATGTTACATATTTATATCCACTGTTTGTTGTTGTGGTGGTTGGTTTTGTTTTTTCTCCTCATTTTGATAGGAGTCTGTAGCTTTTCCTTTTTTCATTTCCTTTTACCAACTCTTTAAAGTCAGGATTGGTTTTTTTTTTTAGTGTATCAGAGTATATTGAAAGGTAAGGATCTCCTTTATCTACTTGCATTTCACTATTGATGGAGATCTCTTGTGCTTTTTTCCTACCCTTTTTAAGAAGGTCAATCTCAATGTGTATACCATGTACTAAGAAAAACAGAGCAGATTTCAAGAGGGAGAGATAAACTGAGGTTATCAAGAAGTTAATGTTTTGCTAGGATTTTTTTTTTTTTTTTTACTTAGGGATGTTAGTGTAGGCAGTGAGAGCTCTGCACTGCCTTGTGAGCACAAACTTGATCATTAATGGGAAAGAACATTTGTTTTGTGTGACCGATCAGTCACAGATTAGCTTTTCTTTGTGTCATTTACTGTTAAATATAGAAAATAAAATAAAATTTTGGGCACCTGGCAGATAGGTGCCTGGCCAATTCTTGTTGTTACCCATCCAGTAGGACAAGATGTTAGTCAGGCAGTTAATTAAATACCAGTTTAAAATATATTATGGTATCATTAACACAAGTCTTAATTTTTATTATTTTCTGTTGTTAAATAGATGCTTACTCATGAAGAAGAGATTAGTTTAGAAATGCCAAACAGTATATTTGTTGCTAGATTCAGGCAGCAAAGCATTTTGTCAGTTGCAAAAGGGAGGAGAAATTGAATAAAGGAGGCTTTCTTTTTCTCCGTGTATCTATAACCGAAGGGATGTTATTAAAACACATTTTTAATTTAAAAATGAGTTATTCTGTGTTAGGCGGAGAAGGGTGTTGGATTTGCAGTGCATTTGCTAATTGCTGGGTAATTGTAAATTACCCGTCAGCAGGCAGTGACCTGGCAGTGCCATTGGCCGCCGGCCCCATCCGTCTCCTCGCCGCGCTGCCCGAAGTGGCTGAGTGGCAGCGCCGCCCGAGCACCGGGGCTCTTCGGGGAGAAAGGGACAGATAATTATGACATTGAATTTTTATTGAACGGACATCACCACCTAGGCATGGTTTTGTTTTGGACGGCCTCCAAAGCTTCGTGTGTTTGGTTTGTGAACCTCTAATGATCTGAATCCAGTTCTTTTCATATTGCTCATATATTACCACCTTTCTACAAAGGATTAAAATGCAGGAATGCAGGTTTGTAAATTGAATTGCCAACTTACCAGCTGAGTGGTAAGTTGTCTTTGGCACAGGATGCCGCAGTTTGATTCCTGGCTGGATTTTTACTCCTGTGACATGAATATTAAATAAGGAGAGCCTAGCTAGGCTCATTAGAACTGTGCAGCACGTACCTACTTTAGATATCATATATATATAAAATATATAATATTGCTAGAAGTTTCAGAAGATGAATCTCAGCACTTTCTGGAAATTGGACTGCTTTACAGTGTCACATTGAATTTATCAAAAGCACAAGGCACTTCCAAAAACTCGATTGGTTAAAAAATACTGGGCCTCAAACACATACCATGCTCAGATTTAAGTATTGTGCAGAGATAGCATTGAGTAGATGGATTATGAGGGTGGAAGTGCCACACTGTAGGAAGGGTGGGAAGCATCAATGGAAGAGATTGTTCTTATTTTAAGTTATAGTTTGCTGTTGCCGAAAGATAGCTGAGGGTGTCAGCTCTGTTTCCTTGGATGAAACAAGAAGGCTTTTTGTTAAACTGTGAAGATTTTTGAATTTTGAAGAAGACCTTGAAATGTTAAGTCTGGCTCTTTGTCAGCAAGTGTTGTGGCTTGAGGTTAGAACTATGGGACTTGACAGATTTTAACTTGCAGGCTCTGCTGCAGGATGCTGCAAATGAAGAAATAAAGATGAAAAACAACACCCTAAAGATTGAGCTAAAATTAATGAAAGTGGTAGAATTGAAGATAATTGCCTAGATGTAGTTAGCTGGTCTATGTCATATTGCAGCACAGGATAGTGTGTTCCAGCCTGCAGCCCAGAGGTGGAAGAGTTCTCTCTCAGGAAGGGAGGCCTCTGGCATAAGCACTAAAAGATTAAAGAGCATGAAAAAGATGAAATGTTTTCAGGTGCAGTCAGCCTATATATCTGCAGCATGGGTGTCAAGCACAGCCTGCTAACCAGTTTTAAAAGGGGTATCTATGAAATGCTGCAGACGTTCTCTTACAACTGCTGTTTGGTCTAGGCATGGTTGACACCAAACATGAAGGTGCAAATAAACCCCCAGATTCTCTTAAAATTCTGTGTGGAAACTGCAGGATGTTGAAGTGACTATGGAAGGTATGGGATAGGTTCTGCATAGGGCTGAAGAGAGAAAGCAGATCTCCTGAGTTTGAAACTCATTTCTGATGAGTTCTTGATTATGAGCCCCAGCACAACACACTGGGCTTTATGTAAGGGGCACAATTTGAAATCCAGGCAATCTTGTTGCACCCATACAGCTAAAGATAAAGAGGTCTAGATATATCAATGGCCATATAGGAAAGGCAGGTTGATTGTGATAAAAGTAGTGGTAACCTGAGATTTTTGTGTTCTTTTCTGACAATTAACAACAGAGATACAGATTTGTCATGTGAAGATAGGTAATAGCCTCCTGGGACAAAGTCCTAAGCAGTTGAAGAGTACTGGAGCACTTTGTAAGATTTTAAGGCCATGCCTAGTTAACTCAGTATGGGTCAAATAAATATATAAAGCATTTGGACTGATTTGACACCTATATAAAAGGGAAGGCATGAGAAAGGAAGGTGATACAAAAAGAGTCATATGCTTAATTTATAGGATTGCAGACTTGACATATCTCTTGTCAGGTTGCATTAGTATGGAAAATCAATTACTTAGAAAGAGATTTTTATATTTTTAGGAAACTTGTGATTTTGTTTCTTTACCATTCACCTTCAGTGGGAAAGGAGGGAAGAAGGCAAGGGAAGGTTAGGAGGCAAGATGACCTGTGCCTATGTTGTCAGTCTTCATGAATGAAACACAAGTTGCAAAAAGGCTTTAAAATGCTGTTCTTACATGTAAGTCTTAATACTGCTATCTCATAATCTCATGAACTCTCTCTCTCCTAGTTTGCCTGGGGTGAATGTATTTTTTGATTATTAGCACTCCTTACCCAGGGAATGTTTGTAAAAAATATTCTTTCAGATTTAACTTTCAATTTTGTAGTATCTTAGATATCACTTAGAATTACAAAGAGATGATGTCAGAATGAAAATTCTAATACGCAAGGATAGCTAGCACCTGAAAACTTCAGGCTTGATTTTGCAATACATCTCACTATGAAATACTATCTGAGTACTAAGATCTGATTATAAAGACAATGATTTGCTTTTCATTTAGCTTCTTTTTTGCCTCGCACCCTTTTTGGACCTCAGTCAAGCAAGTGATGATGCCATGATTGGTTCCTTCTGGCTTTAGTTTGATTGCCCTCTCAAAGTGCTTTAGTGCTGTGTGCTGTAGGAAAACCTTCTGCTGCTTTGTAAAGACATTTTGCTGAAAACAAAAAGACATCAGAATACTGGTCAAAATAAGGGCCTTTTTTTCTCACCAATGATGTTGTTTTTTCTATAATAGCATGCAGTATTTTATTTTGTGATGAATTTAATTAAGCTTAAAAATCATATACTTGAAATATTCACTTACAGGTTTTTAAAGTTTTCATCAAAGTTTGAAGGCTTGGATTTATGAATATGTTTGAAAGAATTGAGTGGTGTGATGTGCCTGTTTAATCAGATGATCATTGCCTAATTGATTTTTTTTTTTTAGCATGCATTAAAATTCCTTGTGTACTTGATGGACTGGAACAACAACTTATTGTGTAAATAGGATTGTGTTGCTATAATGCACAGTAAATTCTTTATGAAAGATATTTGCATGGATATGTACAACAGTCATCCCTAATAGCTATTTAAAATTGAACATTTTAGTACTGATCATGCAGTTGCCTTAGTGCCTTGAGCCTGCTTGCTGCTAGACAAGTTACGAGGCCTGAGCCCTAGTCTGTTCTTTCTCTTTTTTTTGCTATAGAAATACTGTGAGATGAAAGGGTGCTAATCACTTGTCCCTTTAACATTTTTTAATATTCTTGATTTTCAGTTTTCAAAACCAAATTTATAAGTGTCCTCACTGTATTAAGAATGGAACTGTAGGCATTCAGAGAAGTACTAATTCCATTTCCCCCCTTTTTTGATATACAGATTATATTGAGGCGTAAGGAAAATATGCCTGTTGTTGTCCTATATTGCAAGCTCCAATATGGAGTACCTTTTTTTTTTTAAAGGGGGAAAAAAAAATGTTATAAAACCTCTAGGAATATGTAGCAAGGATTTATTGTAATGGAAACTGCAAGTAAACCAGAGCTAGAGCAGCAGCAGCATTTACATCATTTAGGAAGGGGTTTACAGTTCCCATATTGAGTAATGTCCCAGGTTGGAAATGTCGACTTTACGCCAAGGAAATCAGCTGGCTGTTGGCTTGGCAGATAGAGTTTTAAAACTAGCAAACACACGTGTTTACTCCTGGTTATGGTTGGCTGGTTGTGTGCATTACTTTCTGAAGTCATTTTATTTCTAAAAGATTGAAGTATGCCAAGAAGGTGAGGCTTACTGTCATCTTTTGCTCTGAACCATTAACTTAAAAAGCTGTGTATACATACAGCAAGTGCTGGTCAAGTGATTACCTCTTTGGTCCTCCATGTGTATAATTGCTCTCACCGCCTAGATGATGTTAAATGTGTTGCAGTTTTTTTCCTCCTAAGTAGGTGTTAGCACAATTGATGTTAGTCTTGTTAAAGAGAGCAGACACAGAAAATAAGTGCCATTTTCAATTCTTAGTCTATTTATTTTGCAAGAACAGAGAATGAATCAATGTGACTGAATCTCAAAAACAACCAGCAGAGGATAAAATAGTGAGATGTGTTGCTTTTTCTTAAAGATTGATAGATGCATTTAATGCACACACATAAGAAAGGAGTGTGAAGCTTTGATCAGCATATGCATCAAAAGTGCATTTTTCCAGATTTTTGTTTGATTTACCTTGGAGGTTTTGGGGGCATTTGTTTTTCTTTCGGTTTTGGTATGGCTTTTGCAGCGTGTGTGTGTGTGTTCTGTTTGGGTTTTTGTTTACTTATTTCATTTATTCTAGTTTGCTTTTTTCATGGACATTTATTTGGAACTATCAGTAGAAGAATATGGACCAACTTTGTTAATTCCTAGAAAGCAGAAATGTTGAAATTCTAAAGGATTATTTTTCCTGACTTCCTGTTCTGTAAAAAACATAAGTACTTTTAATTAAAATAATTCCTCAGTAATGTTTTATTTGAATGATAGATCTGCTATCCTGTTGAACTTCTGTAAATCTCTAGAAAAAAAAATCAGTAAAGTAAGTAGAGCCACTGCTTCCTGGAGGAATGTAAAGTTTGAACCATAAAAGGGACAAGAAGTCATAGCTAGTTGTCTTTCATGTAAGGTCATCTTTAAGAATGGGTCTTTTGATAGTCAAGTGTCAATAATTGTAAAGAAAAGTTGCTGCTCTTTGTCATGTAAAGAAATGGGATTTTTAAATTTCAGATTTAGGAAAATGCTAAGTACTGTGCTTATGCAGACTGTAGGAAAATGTTTAGCATGGTTCTTTCTTTTGGGTATACTAAGCCTCATTGACTAAATTGAAAAAAAAGGCTGCTACTTTAGTTCATGGCAGGATAAGGCTTTATGTTGTATTGTCTCCTTTAGAATTATCCCTTCTATTGAGTGTAATTCACTCCATAGAGGGAGGTGAGCACAGATTACAGATAATCACAGAATCAAATTCGACATAAGTTTGTGGTCCTAAAGATAGTTTAGCTCTTCATCTTAATGCCGGTCATCTGAGATTGTTTACCAAAGAAAATCCCTAAAGTAACAGAATTGCATTATTATGGTAAATAGAAACATTTCAGTAGCTTCCATCATTCTTTGAAACAGTGCAGAAAAAATGCAGGTTGAAAAGGGAAAAGAAATCTTTCAGCTGGTGAGAGATGGCTTGGAAACGAGACTGGGTCAACATTTTTATTTGTTGAATTACCATGTAATGATGTTCAGTAAATGCTAATTTTTACATCCAAACTAAAGTGAGAGGCAGACAAGATTTGTACAGAAAATGTGTAAGAATGATCAATGTATTATGACAAATGAAATGTATTTTTGTTACTGCTAAACGATTGTTGTTTAGCTGGAATATTTAATAGCTGTAATCGCATTTGTTGTTCTGCTTGGAAGTGGGGGCATGAGGGAGGAAAACATGCAAACCCTCTGTGTTGGTGTTCTGAAAAAGGTTGTTGTTAAAAGAAGCAGCAGTTACTTTGTCATTGGAAGCTTGGTTTGCTAGCAGAATTAGCTGTCAGCCTGCGCTGGAGTTAGGCAGGAAATAGATTTTGGTGATCAGGAGTGGAGAACTGAGAGCTGTTTGCTGCTTCACTGGGAAGGTACAAAATCATTTACTTATGAACAGCTTATTTTACATGGCAGCAGGAGACATGAGTTTATTTACATTCGAAGTAAAATAAGCATCTTGCTTTAAGAAAAGGCTGCTGCATTACTCTGTTCAACAGCTGCCATGTAATGACTGTGCCAGGAGGGTTTGAAAGCATAGGTAAGGAATAATTGACTGTTACTCTTAATATTATAGTCATAGTAGTTTTTTGTTAATAATATTTATCAAAGAATAATTGACACTCAAATGGTTGAAATTATGTCCTGACCCATCATGCACATATACTGTATGATTTTTGTAACCATATTGTAACTGTTTTTCCCAATATTCCTGAGGGAACTTAGATATTTTTCTTTCTATTTTTTTTAAAGTCATGGCATGGGTTTCTCAGAAGATGCTATCATTTGTCTGTAAGTTTGGACTTGCTCAAAGGAAGCAAGGGAGGCAATAGAGTATGCTTTTTTAAAAGTAGGGAGTGTGTTTCCCACAGTTGAAAATAGGGCTGAAGATAAGGGAAAATCTGTGGGAAATTTGCTGTGACTTCGTTGGAACTACAATTTCACTTCAGGGCCACATTGCTGGGGTTGGGTGACTTGTCTTTAGTTGATATCAGGGTAGGCAGAATTAATCTGCTAAGTCAATTGAAGAGAATTTCAGAATGAGACAGGTCAGTACCCTTCACTTTGGCCACCCTGGGACAGAGTCAGGTAGTTTTCTTCTTGGAACAATAGGCCTTTGAAAAAATGTCTGATGTTTCAGTAGTTCAAGATTAGTCTCCTATTGCTAGCAGCAACTTTTATTTTTATATAGACTAAGATTTGTATTAGATTTAGATTCAGCAAAATTTGTGCAAAAATTGCAGTGGGAGAGTTAGTACTGCAAAAAACCAAAAAGTATTTTCCATACCTTTTTATCTAGTCAGTCTTAAATGGCATGGGTTCCATGCAGTACAATTCAAGCTTGCTCAGTAACCTGCTTTAGTTTTACATGTTTTATCACCTAGAACATTAAGACTTTTTGTGGGAGTAGATGGGTTATAAAATCTTTTTTAAAAATCTTAAATATGTTTGAGACTATTTTAATTCTCTGTAGATAGTTTTTTCTAATACTAGTGTTTGTTTATATGTTGCATTGCTCCTTATAACTATTCTAACTGGGCACATCTAAAAATCCTAATGTAAATAATTTAAGCTTTTGGTATTTTGTTGTTTTTCAAGACGGATGAAAGAAAAATTTAAGAACTTAAGGAATAACTCAAATCTACAGCTCATGCAATCTCTGTAGGCTTTTATTCTACTGCTACCTGGGGTGGCCCCATTTTTGGGTACTTCTAGTACTTGTTCATTGCTTTGCCTAAAAAAAAAAAAATGTGTTTAATGCTTGCATCCTTGCTGATAACTTATTTCATCTCTGAATCCTGTAACATCTTTTGGAGGTGTGGAAGAGTACCAAGGAGAAAAGCAGTGTCTGTTTTATTTCTTTGTGCACTCCATTTTTTTCTTCCTCTTCTGAATATTGTTTCTTAGTAATGCTTTTTGCATTTGAGTGTAAGAGCAAGACACGATAACAAACAATTCAGTGATGGGATATTATTAGAAATCATATTTTAATCTTATGTCTAAATACACCTTTAGGAAAGTAAGTGGGTTTAGTTTTGGTGTGCACATCAAAGGGACAAATTGCACTTGCTTGTTAGTTTCTTTCACAAAACAGTGATGAAGGGTTTCTGCTTATTTCTTGGCTAACTGTAACATAACTTGTCTTTTGAGAGAAGAGTGCAATCAAAATAAACAAGGTTTATATAGCCACTCAGGGAAGATTTTTTTTTTTTAATTATAGAAGTAACATTAGTTATCTGGAGTCTGTATACATGTGTGTTTTACAGGCCATGTTGGCAAAGATGTGCTTTACAGGACAGATTAGCAGAACCACCTTGTTCTTCCTGCAGGATTGTCTCTCTGGTTTGTGCTCAGCAAGTGGTTCTTAATAGAAACAAACACCTGGGAGTCTGTGAGTAGAACAGACGGAGCCTGTGCATGGACAAAGCAAGCAGGGCTGCTCAGCAAGGACCTCTGCTTTTAGCTACTCCTGCCCCTCCTCAGAAACTCCACTGCTGCCTCTGCTGTCTGTCCTAACTTTCCCAGCTGGCAGCACTGAAAATTGGCATGTGTTTTGACTCTTCTGCTGTACCGGAGAATGTTTTAAAGGACAAATGCAAATTGACCGGTTTGTGTTTTTCATTGGTTTCATTTTTTTGCTGGTTGGCAAAACTGAGGAAAATCAGAGGCCAAGATATCCCCCTGCAGGTTTGGGAAGTGTGTACTTGATAGATTTATGGCCCTTTCATGTTTGGAAAGTTATTCTACGGAGGAAACTATTATTTCTAAAATGAACCTTAAGTCCTGCAGAAAATTCTATTTTAGACCTCGTGTTCACTAAACATCCTACCTGATGTTGGAGAGCAGGCAGGTGGGTTTTTAGTCCTCTGAGGTGATGCTGTGAGAAATTCCATGTATCCTTCTCAAACTGAAGATTATTTTACGACCTGAGTAAATTTGCAGTCTTGCAGCAAGTTGGGAAGAGTAGATTCAGTAAATGCCAAGATTGTGTGGGATATTTGGCCTTTTCTGCTTTGATTTTATAAATCACAAGAAAAATAATGTTTTTTAATATTCCTTTAGGCTTAGGGTTACTAGAGAAGCATAATCACAAAAAGTAGCTGAAGAATATCCAGAGAAGGATCAGATATACTTCAGGTGTATTAAGTGTAGGCTTTTCTTTCTTCTTTCTCCCTTGTGTTCTGTCATCCCGTTTTTGTCTTTCACATGTAGAACTGACTAAAAATACACTCCTATTCTTGGCATGCATTAATATCTTGTAAAGCAGAATAAAAACTTGCCAAAATACCAGAACCCTGTGTGTGTGAGTTGCTGTGTCTTTACTGGAGTTGCTTTAGACCTGCTTGCAGGAACTTGGAAACTTTAGGTTTCTTCATATCTGGTTTTAAAAAAAATAGTTAAAGAGTTAACCTGATTGTAAGACTGCTGTTTATAGGAATGTGGAAATCTCTGTGTTACGTGTAGTGTTGTGCTTAGCAGAAAAATCATATTTTCACTTGAAAAGTATTTTTTATACATGGACCTGATGTTATGTATTGCATTTCGAGACAGGCGGGAATGGCTGTGTCCTGAATTCTTTCAGGTAATAAACTTAAGTGGTCTCAATGTTTTAATAAATATTTGCTGAAAGAAAGGAGAGCACACTTTGGCATTTTGTGTTGATCTTGCAGTAATGAAATGCTGCAAATGATAGGCTTTCTTATTGCATTGTGGTTTTGTTGGGTACTTTTTACTGTCTTAGAGATCCACATTTCTATTTGCAGTACCAAATGGTAATTTCTCTGAAAAAGGTGGGTGCAAATTCTTAAATAAAAGTTTGGTAAAAGGCATGGAAGGGAGCGGAGACTAGTAGAAAAGCAGTATTGGCAGTGCTAGCCCTGATTGTACAAGGAATGATCATCCGCTTCCTGGGTGTCAATAAAAATGCAGGAGAGCACCTTTCTTGACACAGAGGTTGCTGAAACATCAGTGCTGTCTTTTTTTGTAATACTCCTGTGGATGTTTTTGCACAAAGTGGTATCTGTCAGAGCTTGAAATATTCTTGCACAGTTTCCTTTGAACAGGTAGCACAGGACAAGTTCTAGCACATAGCTGCTTGACATGGGGCCGCCTACCGCGGGGAAGGAATGCCTTGCTTACATATGTCTGAGCTGATGTGCTGAGAACTTTGCCAGTCATTTTGCCAGTTACATACTGGGCTGTAAATAATTACTGAACTTCCATTTTGAATCACAGATTTTTATTTTTTTTTCCCTTTCTTTCCTCTCCCTTTAAAGTAAAACCGTAGCAGTGGGAAATACTGGGAATGCTTTAACACTTTGTGATTACCCTGGAGATATTTTTACAATGAATGTAACATAAATCTGCACATCTTTGTTGCTATGCCATCTACATTTTTGAAATGCAGTATTTGTTGTCCTTTTGTTGCTTTCACTAGTAATGTTCATCTAACAACCACCTGGTGTGGGGTGTGTGAAATTACAATGGGAAACAAATTTGTGAATGGTTCACCTAAAAGATGCAATAAAAATACTAAGACTTAATATTTTCCTGAAAAAAGATGCCTTTTCTTTGTTATTTTCATATACTTGATTGAAGGTGAAATTTAAACAGTGGTTGAAAACAACATGGTCTTCTTTTTGCACACTTTATGGAGTTCTTAATCTATGCCATTAACATCTTGGTTTGGAAATGGAGATATTCAGATATCAGGTTTTGATATGTTGTGAAAATTGCCATTGTGTTCAGAACAGGTAGAATGACTTGAGCGATGGGACTCCTTGAAAGGATGTGAATTCATTCTTTTCCCATAATTTTTCCTATGGTTGAAGTCTGTGAATGCTTATTGGAGCAAACAACATACAGCAGTGTATTTGTGTGCACTTGCCTTGAGGGATTTTTCTTGTATTTTTTTTTTTTTTTCTTAAGATTCCCTGTCTTGGGGCAACTTTCTCTGTTTAGTTAAAGGTGAAACGAGCCTTGCAAATGTATTTGTCAGCTGAGGCAGAGGTGTACATGTTTGTCCATATTGCTATAATAATATTGTTTGTTATACTATATTTACTCATGGAAAATTAGGTGAGTAATGAAAGACTGAAACCTTATTCTATATAGAGGTGTTATGGATGCTTGGTCAGTATTCTGCTTGCTCTCCCTAGTGGGTGAGGAAACCGTATTGCTGGGTGGGGGGGGTCTCCCTGTTTGTGTTCAGGAAGGCCACCACTGGCCATTAGCAGGAAGGCCACCACTGGCTTACATGATTTTTAGTGAAATTTGCCCAAGGCTGTGCTATTCATGTCAGTTTTGCACTTACCACTGCAGTTTCCAAATGGAGGCACAGAAGGCTTCCCATTTGGGATGGGGAGTGAGGCTACCATCCCATCCCATGGCAGCCTGTCCATTCACAGGGTTATTCAGTAGGAAACTGCAGTGGCTATGAGCTGATCTGTCTCAAAGGCCTCCCTTTCTGCCTGGGAGACAGTTGAGGCAAATGTTGTGACAATAGGGCTGTGGAAAATTCTGGACCTGTGTTAACAAAAAATGCATGTTGAAACAGCAGTCATTTGGATAGAGGTATGTTTTGATAACTATTAGGAAAAGACTTGACGTATGAAAATAAGTCTGCAGATACAAGTCTTAAAAAAAGTTGATAATATTTCTTTTTAATTTTTCTGAACAAAGCTGATGATATATGGCTGGCTACTGTGTTTTAGTGTCTTTGCCTGGAGCTGTCATACCTCTGTGGACCCTACAATACCACTGATTTAGAATTGAAATCATACTGCATATCAAAGCAGTAGTTTTTTGTTTTTATGGTTTTTTGTTTTGTTTTGTTTTTGTTTGTTTGGAGTTTTTTTTCATTTGTTTTGGTTTTTTTGATAACAAAATTACTATCTCAGAAATTTCAAGGTAGCAGAAATAAATAGACTGCTGTGGGATTGGAGAACTCTCACAACTCTGAAGCTGTGAAGCTTGAATTGTTCCACTTTTCTGACATAAAGAAGAAAAGTATGGCTCACACACTTGATGCTGTAGAGACTCCCAGAAGATGATTACCAAGGGATGTTCTGAAGTCTCAGAACATGCCATGATGTAGGAGAAAACCCACTTTTTCCATTTAGTGCAAGAAACCTAGCGCCTCTCCTTTTCCTGTTCCCTTTCCCCAGCTGCATTTGGCTGTCTTGTCAGTCAGCTGTGGTGAAAGAATTTGCACTAGCGAGGTAGGGTTTTGATGGTAGTTGACAGGAGGTAGGAGCTTTTAAAAGCCTCTTTATCCAGTCCTTTGGCTCAAACTTCCTGATAAGCAGTACAGAAACGAAGACCCTGCCAAGTGTCCTACTAGCAGGGTGAATAATTTGGTGTAGTTGGTGTGTTTTGGAGAAGCTGGTTATTGTCTGCAGAGGGAAGGGAGCAAGTTCTTAGGCTGAGTTCCCTTTAGTAAGCAGAGGAGCTATTTCTTGGGGTCACTTTGGCATGGGTGAGTAGAACTCAGAGCTGGGACAGTGGGGGCAGAGGGTAACATTACAGGAACATGTAAGCACACACTGAGATTGAAATCGTGATTTTGTGCACAGCAGTGATCAAGGAGCTAAACATGACAGGAGGGACACCCCCACACACACACCACACCCCCCATTTAATTGCCTATACTCTAATGCTGGCAGCCCAGATAATAAACAAGAGAAGCTGAAATTTCTCATCTACAATTACAGATTGTGTCTGCTTGGTATTACTTGAAATTTAGTAGAAAAGTTCACAGGATTGGAACGTTAAAATAAATGGTATAGCCTTTTCACAGAGAATTGAATGGATAGAGGGGGAAGGAAAGTGGTGCTCTGTATCAAGAGTGATATTATGTATTTCTGAGTAACTGAGTACTCAAAAGTAAGTGATATTAAATGCTTGTGAGTTATTGTCCTGGCAGAGAAGGCTGGAGATGAGGGTACTAACTAGTACCTGCTAGATACCACTGAAATGAGGTAAAAACAAGATGATCAGTCTCTCAAGAATGTTCTTGCAGTAGGGAGAGAAGGGGGATGCAGGGACTGAACACCACCTGCTGCAAGCATTGAAACCATTAGGAATTTCTGTTAAAAACTCTGTATGTAAATTCAGGCAGCAGTTTGTCTGGAAAAACATTGTATCTGGCACTGAGGAATTCAAAAGTCAGAAGAACTAGTCAGAGAAGTAAATCAGTGTTTTTTTAGTTGAAAGGACCATAACTTGATTTAATTAAGTTTCATGCCAAAAAAATTGAGCTCAAATAAGCAACAGTTTAAAATCCATGAGCATGGATATGTATCGATTGATAGATATGTTGTGTACATACACAAACACGTCTGTTGCTTTCAGGGGGACAGCAGCACAAAAGATGGGAATGGTCATGAGCTGAATCAGTTTAAAGGGATTTTTTTTGTCCTCTGTAGATGATGCTTGGAATAGCTTAAAGGGTTTTTTACTAAACAAATAATTGAAGAAAAAGTTAATGCTGTCCTGCTGTTCTTGTTTCCAGCATCTGTCAGAATTTTAGAACTAGAAGCTTCACTTCTTGAAGCAATTTCTTGTTTTGTTTATAGAAGAATATTTTGAATGTGGATCAAGTTTATTTTTAAGTGGTTTCTTTAACTAATGAAGACCTATTTTAAAAGGAGTAAAATTCCCTCAACTATAAATGAACACTAATTATGGATTTAAAAAATGATCTGGTAAGAAAGAAGTGTTCTGTTTGCCATTTTTATAATGTAATAAGCATGTTAAACTTAAGGACTGAATAAATATTTGTTTAAGCACCTAATTGCTTAAATAACTGAATGAGGACATTAAATACATTTTTCTGGTTAGCAAAAAGGCTTGCCAAGCATAGTGTGAAAGCTAGAGCGAATAATAAACTGAAACAGAATAGTTACCAATCAGTGAGACTGAACTTTCCTTTAAAATAATAAAAAAAACCTATTGCAACACAAGATGAAAATATGTTACTCACACCACGTTTTCCTGTTGCCGATTTAAAGGAAGATAAGACCAGACTTATAGAGAATACTTTGATTTGAATAAATCCATTGTGATCTATGAACTAAAATGCAGTTCTCACTTACGGGATATCGCTTTCTTCTGGAAACGCAGTGACAGAGAAAGCTTTCAAGGTCATGGTAGATAATCAGTTGAGTGCAAGTTCCTTGTGCAGTCCTGCAGTTTAAAAGCATTAATATGATATTTGGCTGGGTAAGAGAAAGTGATACTGGCAAACTGAGTCTGGTTTTGGTCCCTCAAAATGGCTAATAGAGATAGTGCTCAGATACAGAGTTAGGATGGTTATAGTGAACTGGAGAGTGTGGTTGATAGTAAAAATTCCAAAGAACTGAACAACCTTTTAGGTTAAAAGGAAGCGATTCAGGTCTCTCAGCCTGAATCTGTGTATAACCAAATACGTGGAACAGAGGCTTTAAAGAATTTTTCAGTCCAGCACAGAGGCTGTACTTTCACAGACAAGGAAGGCCCATTGGCTGGAGAACTGCACTGGCTGGAGCCATGTGCAATGTTGTGTAAGGCTTGCTGTGCCCTTCAGGTAAGTGGAACAACCAAAATAACCTCAAGAGATTTCAAAATTAACATGGTCTTTAAAGTATTGAGTGACATGAATGTGAAATCACTTTCCTTCTGCCATATTGCAATCAGAGCATTTGTTTTTCTTTCAGTAGCGAATGACATGTTCCAGCAGCGTGGTCAGTTTATTAAACCTGCACCACATTGTTGCGCCTTCAGAAACCAGAAACTTTAATTACTAAAAAAGCAATGTGCCCTGGTTCCTAATTTTGTAAAAGTGAGTGCTTTTTGTGGAGGTGGGTTTTCTGGGCCCAACATGTTTGCCATCAGGCAAGTAACTTAAAAAATGTATGTAGAAGGTGTGAAGACACCTTCTGGAGATGGAAGGTATTCTTACTTCTTCTGAAATACCACATGAAAACTGTAAGAGTTCAGAAGATACAGAAATGGTATTTTGTGTCTCACTTGGAATCATGGGCAGAATTGCACCACAGAAAAGAAACCTCATCTTGAGAGGGCAGCAAACTGGCAGGCCAGCCTCTGTGCTGTCTTGGTCTCTACAGCAGGGACGAGCTTGGCTGTGAGAAGTGCTGACCCACTCTAGCTGACAGGGAGGACTTCCGAGCAGGACACTCACTGAATGGGACACACAGAAGTTTAGCTCCTGAATTTGACTTCATACAACTGTAAAGCCCATTTAAACAGTGGAGGTATTTTTTCTTTTAGCTGTTAATATCCCACTGAAGCTTACTGAGAGTTTCTCCGAGGAAGGGAGTTCAGGGGTAGACTTCACATGAAACACTTCTGGAGAATGATTTTTGCGGTGTTTTTAATGTTGGTTAGCCATCATCTTGATTCTCGGGCTCATGAAGTCACAAACATGCAAATAAAGCAAAAATTACCTTACTAGTTTCCTTGTGAAAATGTGTGCAAGTGTACCAACAAGCACTTTGCTGTGTATCTGTTCTTGTCTGCCTTTGCTTGCTTTGGGTCTTAATACTGATTGATTAACACTTTGCTTTCCAAAAATTGACCATAAGGAAGCAAATTTAACAAATTCATAAAATTATACAGTAGATTAAATTGAGGCTTAATAATGTAATTTAGTCTGGCTCTATTAATAGCTAAGAAATGGCTTTATATTTTTTTAATACCTGGAAGCCATGTTATAGTACACACAAGTTACTTTTCAACCTCTCATTCTCCTAGACAATGAACAGTTATTACTAATTTTTATGTAAAATATAAATCTACTTTAGATATTTTGGGGATACTTTGGAGAATAAATTAAACTTAAGACACTATTTATTGGAATTTTACATGTAAGTTTTGCATTTAATAGTTCAGTTTTCTTTCAGATTTTGGTAAACCTAATAAAAATGTAACTGTAGTTATATATTTATGATAATTTCAGTTGCATGTGCTTTTAGAAATGCATGTATATTACATACTAATGAGCAAATGAGATAACACTTTAGAATTGGAATATAGAAAGAATCCTAGTAATTAGGATGCTTCGGTGCAAATTTTGACTCTGCTGCTGAACTGCTATGCTAATTTGTTATAAACTGCATGATATGTGCAAATTAATTATAAAATACCTACCCAGTGCTGCATGTTAGTAGTGCTTTATCCAAATAATGTTTATTGAGCAGAAATGGTGTTCTTGCAAAACATGGGAGTGAAATTTGAGTTTTTTCAGTGTGCTGAGTTCTAGCTTCCTTTGAACAAATCTGCTCTTGCACATCAGGTGGAAAAACTTGTGGTGTAGATGCAGCAATTAATTGTTTTTATCTCAGCACTTAATTTGATCTCACTTTCCCCCCTCCTTAAAACAGTCTTGTCTTGATGCCTTTTCTGTCTCCGTTGATGTCAAATGTGCCATGTTTCCATCATCAGAAACTGCTGCCCTCTGGCACTGGGGCTCTAGATTTGTTCTCAAGAGTGGTGGGGTTTGCTGTGTTGTTGCCAGCTCAGGCTTAATTGGGTTACATCATAGGAGAAGGTCTGGAGATTAGATGGGGAGCACCTTTCAAAATGAGTGTGTGTAGGGGAAGCAGAAACCAACAGAGACGTACTCAAGGGACAACATGTCCCATGCAGAGTCAAGTAGGCGTGTGCAGCAGTGCAGGACAGTGGGGTACAAAGCTGATGTGACTGCACCAAGAGCAACGTTGCAGTGACTGACCTCGGCTGATGAGAGCACACATAGGATATGTAGCTATGCAGGCAGGAGAAACTCTATATTTTAGGTGCTGTTGCTCTGCGTGAAGCATCAGGGTTTTGGAATAATTAACATCAGAATTATGGAGGTAAGAGTGCTCAATGGTTTGTTCAGGCACAATTAGTTTTATGTTTTCTTCCATAATTTACTGATGTAGGATGTTACTGGATCCCTGAAAGATCAGTATGCTGCAATGGGCTGTGTATACATGTAGCTTGTTAAAATAGTATGTGTAAAATCAGTTTCAGAAGTGGGCAAACTGGTGTGTTTTTTCCTTAAAACAACTTAGACATAAAATTTGTAACAGTTTCTGTTTAGTTGCTAGGTGTTGGATGTCACTTTTTAAAATAGAGCAAAAAAGAAAGGATGACCACCAGAAAAACATCTTGGCCTAGTGTATCGCTGAGGAAAACTGGGAAAGGCATGTGTGGGCATTCCCTGCCATCAGCCGTACTGGTGAACAGTAGATGGTTGAATACAAATCACTATGTGTTTCTGTCCTTTCTCTTCCGTCTGGTCCCAGTTTTGTTAAATTTTGTCTTGGATGTACTATGCACATGCACGTATACATAAATATATTAAATATACACATCTGTGAATGTGGTGGTGCGTAGCTCTCCATATCCAGAAACATCCTGATGCTGTGGATTCCTGGGCAGTAGTAGGCACCACCCTTAGTCATGGCACTGGCTGTTCTTGGCCCTGTCAGCCACAGTGATGCTTTAAATCTGGAATTTATTATGACAATTAAATACAGAGCATGTATAGCTCACAAATCCCCCTCTACCATGACCCCAGATATTGATTTATTTGATTGGACAGTTGGAAGACTATTCAGAATTATCTGTGGAGCAAGCAGCATTTTGAAACCAGTCTTTATTAACATTAAAATGATTTATTTCTCCTTATCTTTAAAATAACTTGGAGTTTGAGTCTGACGTTGAATAAATTTCTAGGTAGTGGTGGGTGTTTGAACAAATTTTATGCAGTCTGCTTATTCACTTAAAATTTTCACAAGTATTCAAAAGCTGCTTCATTTGAAAGGACAGAGTTTTCACAGCTTACTGGGCTGCATATTTAATACCAATGAACTTTGAAAGCTTTTGCCAGGACAAGTGCATGCATCTTTGTATTGCTCCACAAGTTGGTGGTTTAGCTGAAAAATGAATTGTAAATGTCAGATCTGAAGAAGGGCTTGTGTGACTGTAAATTTTTGTGTGCCGTGGTGGCTTTTTTTCCTCTGATTATATTGGTTAGCCTGGTAAGATGCTCTCTCCCCCTCCACAGGCTTCACTTTATTTATTCCATGTATAGTGTTATTTGTTTATTTATGTATTTATTTTTAAGTATCGTTTGCATTCCAGTCTAAATGTGCTTGAAAATTACCATCTGCTCTCCTGCTATTTAGATAGGGCATGCTACAACTGAGGTGAAGAGCTGTCACATCAAATATTTTCATTCTAGCTTTCGCACCTTTGATATCAAGTTACGTAATTGCAGTGCAGGACCATTTCCAGGGATTCCTTATTTTCTTTTTAACCCTACATCCTCCCAATCTTACTGGTTTTTTGTTGCTTTTTGAGAGTGTTTCCAGTGCAGATGCACAATTGTGGGTGCTGGGAGAGGAGGCTTCTCCTTTTGATAATATTAAATTTAGTGGAATAAGCAGGAACATAAAAGCAGAATTTGCTTATTTGTGGTGCAAAATGTTTATGTGCAGATAAAACAGCAGTAGGGTGATTCTGGGCTTGGTTGGGTTTTTTCCCCTTTAGTTTTGTTGTTTCTTTTCTGTTTTCCTCATTTCTTCTCTTTTGTCAAACAAAGTAAAAGACAAATGGGTCAATGAGATGCACAGAATGTATTTCCCATAATATTGAGGTTTAATCTACCTTTGGTGGATTTTTGTTTGATTCTGTTTTTCCTTAGTTTTTGTTTTTTGTTTTTGATTTGCTGGGTTTGGTTGCCTTTTAAGTTCAAGGAGTAGGGGTTGTGGAAACTTCTCTCAAAATTAGACCATTATAAAAATGAACAGATCATCTGTATTCATACTGACAGTCACTCTGGGTTGAATGGGAATAAACTGACAGAAGATGGTGTTTGGAAATGAAACATGACGGGAAAGCAGTTAGCACAAACTGCCCAATAATTTCTCATAGTCAGGAAAAGAGCGCCATTATAGAGCAGGGGTTGTGCCAGTAAAATAGCTGTAAGATAAATTAATGGTTTTGCAGTACCAGGCAGTAAATTTGGTGTATGTCATCTGCCTCCTCCCCAGTGGTTAATACAGTAATGGGGTGGGTACTGGAACAGACACCAAATACCAAGTGTCTGAATCTTCTGTGAAGTAGTTTATTTCTCAGCTTGTTTTGACCCACTGGGACCCTGGTGGGACAAACTGGTGTTGGCCACCTCCTGGGTGAGACTCCCTTGTCTTCTCTGTGGGGTAGCAGCTAGTTCCCTTGCATACTTCCCAATCCATCATCTTCACTTTTCTAGAGACTAACAGTGGTCTTCTGTACAAGGTTTGGGCTTTTTTTGCTTCTGCTGCTGAAGCAGTGGATGCAATAAATGTAATTAGTTACTTTTACATGGTGGTTTGTGCATTCTTGTGATGTACATTGGAGGGATCTTTGCTTTCACTAGCATCTGGGTGGATCTTTTCTAGCACCAGTGGACACTGTGGAGACTTTGGTGGCAATTTGGTACTGCCAGAGCCTCTTGGGCTTATGCGGTTGTGGGCATCTCTCTGCTCCATCCTTAATGCTGGCTTGAGTTACCTGAACATGAAAAGTGGGCTGGAGGGGCCGGGCAGGGGGACATGACTGAGGTCATGAAGCTCAGCCAAACCAAGGGGATGCTTCAGCTGAATTTGGGCTGTTAATCATAACCAGAGTGTGTGGTATCAATCCCTGGTGTGGTAGCTGTCACTCCAGGCCTAGAAAGGATGCACCTGTCTCGTATGGCATCATCCTTACTGCAGGCATGCATGTGTGTGCCACATGCAAGCTTTCTCTTACAGCAGTAGATAGGACATTCTCCCTGTTTGGAAAAAGCTGCTCCAGAGCGCAGGATCACAGGTGCAGTTGTAAACTCAGAGAGGAGAGACAAACATTTGTCCTGGACTGGTGCTGTTCTCTGAGCTACGCCAGAGGGTTTTGTTCCTGTTTGCTGGTGCCACTTCATTATTTGAGCTTGTGTTACATTTCTTCTGTTGGTCAGCTGAAGCATTTGGAGGATAGTGGAAACCTAGTAACATACTCTTTTGCTCTGAGGCTATTTGGTACCATACAGAGTTGTGCAGAGGGCCTTGCCAAAATTCATCCCAGGAGCAGTTATGTATTTGCAGTATCACCTTGAGTTTGTTCTTCCACAGGAAACCAGAAATACTCAGCTTCACTCAGTTGATTCATTCCCTACCTCTTTTTCTGCAAGAAGAGTAGAGCATGGGAAAAAATACGTGTCCAGTCACTAAAAGCTGGAAAGTGTCCAGCAGAGCTAGGTTTATGTTTTTTAAAACTTACCTGCCTCCTCTTAGCAAGGACTCATGTACTTCAGGTAATTGAATGGGCTGCAGGGTACATCGGGAATTGTAGTTTTGCAGTGATTTGTGCTCTGAAGATTAATAATCTCACAATCCTCAGAGGGAGATAGAGATGTTCTCAGACAAATTGTTATCTTGTGTTTCAGAATTGTGCTTTGAGCACTGAACATATCTTCAATTCATTCTTTCAGTTTTTACCTTGATACCCTTCATAATGGCAGTATTTTAAACATCTAGGCTTGTCTTTCTCACTTCATCCCTCCTTGATTTTCTTCAACTTTTTGGGATTGTTCTGGAGATGTTTCATTTATGTGTTTTTCAGTTGTGTTTTTCAGAAAACTATTCTTGAAATACAAAACTTGAGGAAAAAAAATTAAAAATATTATTGGTTTTGTAACCATAAAGACATGCACTGTGCAGATTGAGCAAATAAGATGCCTTTTATGTTTAGCCTTTTATGTTTGAAGAGTCCTGGCAATATCCTAATAATGGTATTTTAAAAATAATTTGTGTAGTCTCTAACTTTCAGATATTTTTTGGCTTTTCTCTCAAGTGGTCTCAGTAGCTTTTGTTATAAATTTATTGAGTTTCTTAAATATTGGTTTTGATTTAGCCACTGAAGTAAGTTGTTACTCAAGAGCTTAAGTAGGCTGAACACCCAAATCCAGTTAGTAGTAAGAAGGTGACCATCTTTCTTCTTCACCCATTACTTCTCTGCATGTACACTAGGGAGCTGCAGAGGTTTTCATGGCTCACTAAAGAACTACAAATTCTTTATTGTTTCTATGCTTTTAACACATAGTTAAAAGTGGCTAAGAATACATACAAGTACTTAGAAAAATGTAACTTTAGGCTGGTTGACTGAACCAAAAATCTTGCTGCCTTATTTATTTTTCCTAACACCTTTCACATCCCTCAAGGCATGTTATGACTTTGAAAACAGGATTATATATGTGCATTGACTACCCAAGTGCTTAAAAAACTACAGTATGCTAGACACGTTGCAACGTATTTGGAAGAAAGGAATTGGGAAAAAATACTTAGCAAACTAAATTGGTAGGAAATCATAAACAGGCAAAATGTAATTCCATATAGGGAGAGTAGTTTGTTCCAAGGAGTTGAGAGTAGGTGGTGGGCTTCATTGCTCTGCCATAGATTTGAACGAAAGGTTTAATATGCAGTCTCTACTGAGGTAATAATATCTGTCAGCTTCACTGATATATTTTATGCATCACTGTGAATTACTTAAGCATTTTCAGATGAAGGACTAATTACTAACAAAATTCAGTGAGGATGTCTGTGTTAAGTATAGATGTATGTATGTATGTATTTAATGTCTCGGATGTTGGAGTGATTTTTTTTTTACGCTTCTGAGATTCTCTTATACTTCTTATGCTTTGCATGATGCAAAATGCAGTGTGCATCAATCACATTGCTGTTACATGGAGCTTTGCTGGTGTTACAAATCTGAGTCAGACTTGGACAACTGTGGGAAACAGTTTTCTTAATTTTGGATGACTTTTTGTTCCTTGCAGCACATTGATTCCAGTTGGATCCTTGGGTCAGTCCAGTAGGTTCCTAATTTTTGTGAAGCTTAGCAGTGTTTTACTGAACGGGTGGGAGACTTTTGGGGTCTTTTTTATTGGGAAGGAAGGGAGAAGGCTTAGTTTTTTGCAGGTTCAGTGTGCTAAAATGGCTCAGCTCATGGCTATGCTGGTGCCAAAGCCGTGCAAAAAAAAATAAAAATAGGGAGTACGTGCCGGGAGGATTGAGAGGAGGTGAATCTCTGGCACTTGGCAGTTAGATCAGTTTGCTTTGTTGCATTGCCACAGTCAGAATAACTTAAAAATAAGACATAATTGGCTAATTAAGGCTCATGTCATTGAACAAGGCACCTTGATGGCTGCAACTGGGTCTGCCAAAACTGTGTGGCAGTGCTTTGTGCTCTTCTGCCCAGCAGTCCCATTCTGGACCTAATAAATGTTTAAAAGGAATTGATAAGTTTCCATTATTTTCTTCTAGGTTTACAGAGCAGAGTTTTGTCAAGATGCTTTGTCTGACTTCTCAAACTTCTCATTTATTCAAAAGGATGATAGAAAAGTGTTGTTTAGGTTGGCACTCCTAATGGGCTAGTAATGTTATTTTGTTGTTGGTTTTTTTTTTTTTTTTTTTTTTTTTAAGAAAATGTGCTGTCAATGCATTCTTACTTTATGACCTTGTTCTCAGTGCCAGAGAGCCACTCACCAAAACGCTGTCTGTTCCATCCAGCTTTTTGAAATGGTTTTTGTTCTCCTTAGTTGTGGTAGAAAAGAACCTGTACAACACTGGTAGCAAAGGTGAATATCAAGACTAAAAGACTGTGATAGTTGCCCTCTTGCTGCTGTCTTCTTAGATGTGTAGTTGCTTTTGTACATGGAAAAGAAAAATTGCCAAGTCCTTTAATGACATGGATCTGCTACTAGCATATGATTGCTCCTCCGTGTATAACAGCAATAGGCAAACACAGAATCATTTAATTAAATTCATGTATCTATTAATTTTCTCATAATATGTTACATACACTGGAATCTAAGTTCCTTAAGACTGTTTGGAAAGCTTACTTTTTTCTTCACATTTCCTAAATAATCTTAACAATCTAAACATCAGGCAGACTGTTATTTGACATGAATTTGTTGTCATATTCCAGATCTGCCTTGAATTTTGGCAGAATTTATTTCATAAAATCTCCTCCTTCTTATTTCTCTTACTTTTTAAATGGCACCACATCAAATGTTGTCCAAAATCTGACTCATTGCTGAAATAAGTCTTTAAAAAAGACAGATGGAGAAAGCAAATGTTGTTAAAAATTTTGTCTGAAGTATTGTAGCTGTGCTAATAGTCACTTTTAAATCATAATTGCTGTACAGAGTTCAATAGGTTTTACATTAATTTTTTGTTATTTGTGGTTCCTTACTTGTACAAAGCTATTGTCTTACTTGTACAAAGCTATTGTTTTGGCTATACTTAAACCATTATGCTCTCATGCAGTTTCACAGTTGAGAAATATAAAGGGACATTCTGTCTTGCAGGAGAATAGACTGAATTTCTTTTTCAAATATTCTCTACTAGAATTGTTAATTTTTTTATTCATTTTTTTCAAACTGTAAGCCTATATAATTGTTTAGTGAAATTTGTGGATATCTATAAAGAGATACAAAAATTCTTAAATACAGCATCTCTTAGATATACACAGCATAGTTTCTATTAAATTCACAATACTGTGGGGAAAAATATTGAGTTTTTATGTGTGTGTGTATGAAGCTGGTAAGGCTTTTGTTCTTCTTGCAATTTGTTTATTAGTTTCTCCAAATCTGTACTTAGCTGTCTTCTTCTATTGATTTTTAAAGGAAAGACAGTAGAATTTTTCTTTTAACTGCTCAGATAGTGCTTTCAATCAGGGATATTTCTCAACTGTGATGTCCTTTTCAATTATAAAATAGTATTTGCCTTTTATAGCTGAGTATTAAATAAATTTTAAAATAGGATCAGCATAACTGAAATAAGATCTTTTTGTCAAGATTAATGTGTGTGCATACAGAAATACTGCATTTCTGAGTATGGCAAATAATACTTCAAATCTGAGGCACAAAATAGGAATGTAGATGGATCCTTGCAGTGCATGTATTTTATTGCTACTTTACCAGTGATTTTTCTTTCATGCAGATTGACATAAAGACAAATATGTACTTTCCTTTAGATATTAAACCCACTATCTCACCTGTGAGGGATTGTAAAATTATATCCCTTTAAAAGAGAATACATCAATCTATAAAAAATTGCATCTTCAAGACAAGGTCTTTCTTATTTCTCTATTCGTCGATGCATTCAAAAAGAAAGAAAAAGCTACAGGATTTAAGTCACTCTGAAGATTGCATCAAATACTGGGAGTCCTCTAATTTTGCTTTAAAGTTATGTAGTATATTGACATTTTTTCACACTCTTTCAGCATAAAGAAGCATTTGGTTTGTGAGTATTTGTTCAACAAGTTTTTTTAAGGACCTATATCAAAGCATCTTATCACAAATTTAAAAGGATGTAGAGGTTTCTATGGCACCATAAACAATACAGCAAATAATTTGTTGTAGAAGCAGCTTCTAAATTTGGGTCTTTGGGGTGGGGAGAAATGTTTAATCTGTGGATATAGCTGGTAGTTCTTAATGGCAATTAGTAGCTATTGAAGTAAGAGTTTAGGTAGAACATTAATTAAAGTAATCCCATCCAAGCCTTGCAATAATAGGCACTGACTACCATCTATCCATGTGGGGTTTTTAATAAGGTTTATCAAACCATCATTAGCTTTCTGCCTAGTCTGTATTTTCGGTGCATTTTTACATCTTAATACCTGCAACCTTCTTCCTTCTGGGTGGTTGCCTAAGACTTACCTGTCTTCCTGCAGGACTTTGGTGTTTAGCACATTGGCTCTGAAAGCAGAAACACAGAGTATTTTGAGTATACCCTAAATCTAGAAACAGCTTTATAACTGAAAGGAAAAAAAAACGCATTTGAAGGATGGGCATCATTGCCTTGTTAATGTGCTTCCCTATGTCCATCCCCTCTCCCACTGTTGTCTTTTAGTCACTCTGTTGAAAGTATTGCTTGGTCATCAGTTGAAAAAGCACTGAAGGTGGAATGAATTTAGGCATGACTTTTTTTGTGTCTTCTTTCAGTTAGATGAAAGATGAGGACAGCTGTCCATTCTTACAGTTGCTTATAGTGGTGATGGAGCTCTTACCATTTCCATCCATTATACAACTTAGGTCAGGGGGTGGAATGGGTGCAGACAGTTGGATACTGTCCTTAAAACTTAATAAGAAAGTCTCCTGTTTCTCCTGTTTGAAGTTTGCATTGGTAAGTATTCAATGAGCCATATTATTTACTGTAGTCTTGTTTGGTTGGGAGTTCAGATGATATTCATGCCAGAGCTTTGCTGCACCTGGATGGGAGAAGCTTGTGAGGCTTCATTCCCCTTGGAGCTTGGGATTTGACTGAAATCTCATCTTTGAAAAACCCCCAAGCTGTGCAGCCCAAACATTGACCATCAAGCCCATGTTACTTTCTGAGCTGAAAATATTTTCATCAGTGTTATTCAAGTCTTTGGTGCTTTTGGTTTCAGAGCAATTTAAAGAGAGGATACCAGTAGATTTAGTATCATAACTCCACTTTCATTAACTCTGTGAGAATGATTTGTTCATTTTATTAATGTCAAGTTGCTTATGTTTCAGAGAAGAGGAGCTAGAAAAGGCCTGTTAGTGTCCTGGATCTCTGTAGAAGGGTTCAACATTTTTCATGTTAAAATTACCTTAGCCTCCAAGAAAATCATGTTCCACTGTGACTCAGCTCAGTGTGTGTGTCTGCCTACAGGTTTACGTGAACACTACATTAAGCAGACTATAACACAATGTATAAATTCTAATTCAGTATGATTATCTTTGTTCTGTGTAAGTCTGTTTTAAGTCCATATACATTCTGTCTATATGAAGTGCTTATTAATTTCCATGTTACCAAAGCAGGATGGTGTACTGCAGTGCATTTGCTTGGTTACCTGTAAGCTGCTGGAAAATGTGGCAAGTGTAGTTTGCTACTGGGTGGTGAATTTTTGTCATAGTTGAAGTATCATCAAAAGAAAATCGGTTTAAAAATAAATATTTGGTGGGAATTTGAAAAGTTTTGTTTCTCCTCCCCCTCAAATACTGGTTTTCCTTTAACTGACTTTTTTTTTTTTACAGTTTTAAGTTATAATTTGTATGTTCTTGGCAGCTACAGTCAAATCTAAATATTCAGATTTTGTAACTTTAGTTTTCTGTTTTGTCAGACTTTGATTTTTTTTTTTTTCTGTGTGTATGTGTAATAATGCTTTCAATCTGAGCTGAAAACTTCCTGGTTAAAAACCACTTTTAATAATTTCTGCCGTGCTTCAGTGTACTGTATTTTATTCAAAGCAAAACAAAACACCCTAAACTAACTCTCAAGAGCTTTCACATCTCTATATCAGACACTGAAATATTCATCCTTATAACTAAAAATTTCAACTTCTAAGGAAAATGTGGTTTTCACATTTCTTTTATTTTGAAATGTCATAGACATCAATTTTATTTTTCTCCCTCTGTCCTGCACTTTGCTGAGCTCTGAAGATCCTATTAATCTTCAGCCTTACTCTCCCCTTTCTTAAGCTTTTTTGAAAGCTCCTGCTTTTTTGAATTGGGAATTCTGTCTCAGTTTGCCAGCTTCCCTCAGCTGGTAGAGTGGGGAGAGATAATGGCAAGGGGGGAGAGATGCTCTGCCTGCGGCTCAGAAGATTTCTTCCCATTAGCTGTGCTGACTTCTTCCTTGTCTAAGGTAGGGCAGGCTTTGATGGATCTTTTAATATGAGTATCATCTTCCAACACAGGGCATGGGAATGGATTAGCCTAGAGGGTATGAGAGTCGTTCTCTAAGATAGTATTTTAAGGAGAACATCAGTGACAATTCTGCTTTATGTCTACTTTTCGTTTTGCCAGCACTGTTCTGTGTATGTATGGGGAGCTTTGAAACCATTTTTTGCTGTTAGATGTTAAAATAACTTAGGAGTACATTTCCTAGTGTTTGATTAATTTGCTCTTCATCTTATGCTTTCAGGTGGCATACAGCTTGCTTATATGGAGAACAATTAGAGAGATATTTAACTGAATTTGGGGTTTTTCCTGAGTCAGACAGGCTTTCTTTCAGTATTTTGGTATATATAGTCCAGAAATAAGTTCTTAGTAATTACAAAAAAAGAAAAAGATGGTGAGAGGATACTTGTTGGATGTGCTCAGTTCAAAGTTATGCTGGAATATTAAGTTCTCAGGCAAAACAAATTCAGAAGTAAAAAGATACTGCTGGGATAAACTTTGGGGCAAAGTTTAACATATAAACAGTTTTCTGGGATCTGCCATGTGAAGCATGTGGAGATATTGTAGCAGATAGTGATATGGTGCTGGAATTTTTAAGGAAAGAGATGGCTTTGTTGTTGTTTTTCCTAACAATTCACTGTTGTCCTAAAAAGTGTTTATTTTTACCAGTAAAATACAAATTCAACCACTTAAAACATAAGCAATGTGTGATTAAATAACTTTTAATAAAGATTATTATGGATGCTGCTCTTGCAGCAGTGGTCTTCCTCTTGGTCAGGAAGAGACTGTCAGTGACTTTTGAGCTGCAGTAATTAATCAGTGCCCTTGATCTAAACAGGTATTTTGAATGTATGCCTAAAGCTAATCCTTCCTCCTGGTTCTTTTGATTTATTGATGGAGAATGTTGGAGGATCTAGTGAAATCTCCCAAGTCTTTTGCATAGATGATAGTATTAGCACTGAAACAGTCAAATGAATGAGAGCAGGAAAACCACAGTACAAACAGAAGAGAATCCTGGTATTATAAAATAAATTCAAAGAGACCACGTTTAGAGAGATGTGCTGAGTGAAAATAGAGCACAGAAGGACTGGGAAGAAAACTCCCTTGAAGTTAGTGGAATGTACCATCTCTTGAGTTGTTTTGAGCTTTGGGGAGGCTGCAGCTGACTGGGTGCAGGGTAGGGGGCAGGGGTGAAGGTGCCCACTCCTGCTCACCTGAGCAGTTGCCTGTGTACAGGCAGGCTCTCCAAGGCAGCCTGAGTAAAGATTGTTCTCTGCCTTTGCTTTTGCAAATCCTACTGTGCAAAGGTGCTCAATATATGCCATCATGGTGAACTTCTTGACTTGGTCTGAAAATTGCTAATGCAATTCCTCCATCAGGTCCCTGAAGTCTGAACCTCTCCTGTGGATTGGTGGTGTTGTGTGGTTCATGTTGCTCCATCACATTGTGCAGGGGGGGGACAGCTGCGTCCTACACAGTGTTCAGTAATTTATGTGACTTGGGTTTGGTTTCTTCATAAAAGAAAATTCCAGGGCATGGTAAATTGCTTGTTGAAGTCAGCCCCATGATCTCCTTTTGCATGCTCATCTGCAATTCTTCGGGGGTTTTATGTGGTTTTGTTGTTTTGTTTAGGTCCAAGTTGTTCAATATAATCTCCCTCCCCTTTGACGAGCCTGTCTGAAAGCACTTTCTTGTTAATATTACTGAAGTATTTTACTACAGCAGTGGCAATGATTACAAGACTACTAGGTTTTGGCTAACAAATGCAATAAATGTGATGAAAATCCCCCTGTGTTTTACATTTCACTGCATAACATGTTTATATAACATGTTAAACACTTCTGTCTGAAGAACAGCTTTCCACAAAGGTAAAATGTATTTTCCATGGCACTTTTTTAGAAATACTGTGGGAAAGAATAATTCCTGCTCCATTCTCAGTCCCCACATGTCTTAAGTCTACATTTCCAGTGTTTTAAAAATACACATTTTCTTATTTTCCCGCCACACTTTGAAGTATAATTTTTCAGCGTGTCTTTTGAGTTTTATGAGGTGAGAGACTGTTACCTGGAGGACAGGGTTTTCCCCATGCTGGGGACTGGCAGAGGTGCTGGGTTGGAGCAGGCAGGTCCCTGCCTGAGCGCGCCGTTGCGCGAGCGCTAATTTGGCCTTTTGTATTCTTGTCCTGTCTGTTTGTGGTGTTTAATGCTCTAACATCTCTCTGGTTGGGTGAACCCATATGTCATTCAAATGGGAACCTGTGCCTTGCCATTGGCCTGACAGCCACTCAGCCGTGGAGCACAATGATAAAATTATGAAAACTGTGTCTCTGCTCATTGGACCAGTGGAATTTACAAGCATTTCTCCTCTATGTGCCTAAATGCTATGTTGCCCTGCTTTGGCTCACATGGCAGATTTTTCTGGATTATAAGCCTTGTCAATAGTGTGAAACCTCATTTGTGTCTTTTTCTCCTCTACCATGTTGGTTTTTTTTTTTCTCTCTCCCTTTATTTGTAGATATGTGCTCCTCAAAGGCAAAATCAAAAGTCAGCTGCTTGCTTTGATGGTTGCAAAAATAAATACTGTGTTTATATCTTTAAAATAAAAGCAGAGACTTTTACCCATAAGCAACATTTTGTTGCTGTTTGGTTCTTATGTAACATAAGAAATGTTATTTATATGCAGATTTTCTTACTTCAGCATTATTTATAAAACTATACTGTGTGATGGTAGTCATGTCTGTAAAGTCATGTTTTCCTTCATGTCTCTCTTTTTATGGTATGGTGCACATTACAGATACATAAACGTTATTTGACATAAGGGAATAAAACTATTTTCAGCTCATGGAATAACCCTGTTAGTATAAACTCAAAAAGCTCTTTCTGTAAATCACTGCTGCTGAACTGATAGTACATTTCTGCTGTAGTGTCACCTTTCTCTTTTGTGTGTGGTTGAAATGTCATGGTAATAATCAATTCATCTTACAAAAGTCAGTGAAATACACTTGCTCATACTTGGTCACGAAACCAAACCCTGCAATTCTAATGTATTAGTAAGATACAATTTTGCTAAAACAGCCTTGGCTTCCATTTCTGTTTGTCTTACTTGTGCATACCTTGTTACTAATGGTGTTTAGAGACACAAGACAAACTTCCCAGTAATTAAAATTATCAAGTTGTCCTGCTCTCATATAATCATGAGAGAATTTACTGCACTTTGTGCACATGAAGGATGAATTTGCTATTCAAGAAAGTGTTGAATATCTAATGCAGTGTATATATACTGAAATATCAGAGAAAGAGTCATTGCTAGGCTAATGATTGCTTGTTGCTCTGAAAGTGAATTTGGTAGTGTGTCTGTGTGTGATTTTTTTCCCCTTTTTACTTACTGGATAGTTTAACAGCAGGAAAAATGTAAGGGAGGTATAGTTAGTGTAGTTGAAACTGGTTTTGGGTTTGTGTTTATTTTATTTAACAGTAGAAGTGTAGTCTTTTGCTTTAGAAAAAGATAGCTAAGAATGGCAGCAGGAAAAGTTGATTCCTGATTAATTTTACAGTTAATCACGACTTTTATCATATCTTGTATGGAACCTTTCCTGACTACCATCATGAAATGGAAGATTGTGGAGTTCTTTTAATCTGACATTGCAGAGCTTTTTCTGGGCTCTCTGCTCTCCTCTTTGGGCTTGCTGATAAGATTTTAAAACTGAAATCTTTATTTTCTGTTTTCCAGCAAAATTATGTGCTGCTTTGGGAAATGTGGGAAAAGCCATATTCATTGCCCCAAGGATATTGTGGTGTAAATCCCTCAGCTCAGCAGGTTGATGTGTGCATCACTAGTTATGTTAGTGGCGTTGACTCTGTTAAGCTCAGTGGCACTACTCTTACAATTAAAATTTTAAATTTCATCGTTGTTTGTAGAGTTGGAAGTTGAATCACACATAGTGGAAATAAATAGGATGTGGTAATGAAGAATGTATAGAAAAGGCTCAAGATTTTGCTGAGTCTGTAAGGTTCCTTTGGAAATGTAAGCATTTCAACTGGGACTGACTTCATGGTTTTATTTATAATATGGAATTTAATAAGTTATAAGACCCATAGAGCAATTACTTTGAATTTGTGTATTCCATGAATTGAGCTGTAATGTGCTTTGTAGGGCTGTGCAAAGCATTGCGCTACATTGTGGGTCTGCCCTGTTCATGTGCTGAATTTCTTTCCCACTCCTTTTACATTACTGCACTAGAGAGAATTTTCACTTGCTAGTTGGAACAGAAGCTGAAAGGGATCTTTAGGAAAGCACAGTCGAGCAGACATAATAAATTTTGAAAGGCATAAAAACCTACCTCCCAATTGAGGGAGGTAAAGATTTACAATACATCATAGAAATACTTTATTTCTGAGAGCAAAAATCTTCTGACTTGGCAAAGCTTTTCTAGCTGAAAGGCAATGGAAAAGTCACTTGCAGTGTAACAAGTTGTTTTCTTTTTGACTTGAAGATGATATAATATTTTTAGATCAGTTAGAGGCAACAAAGGAGGTAATGCTTTTAAAGAGAGGTGCATGTCTAGGTTTTTGTTTCTGATGCACAGAATGATTACACTGGTTGCTAATTACTTGATGACATGCCTTTTCTTCTGCAGAAATGTTGAGATACACTGCACGGAAGCAGCGTATGTATCCTCAAGGGAGTTGGTCTTCAATGAAGTGCTGCCCAGAAAGAAGAACAAACACTAGTGAAACAAACTAACATTTAGTTAAAGATAGCATATATTAGCATGTGCCTTATGGTGTGAGGTTGTAGCTGTTTTTTAAGGGTCCTCAGTTGACAGTTTTCCTTAAAAGAAAAGAAAGCAACACTCCCCAAACACCATCACTAACTCAAAATGTGAAAAAAAATATTTTCTAAAACTCCCAAATGTTAGGCTAAACGGGATATATATCTTCAAGTTTGAAAACAGATTTTTCTCTTACATTGATAATTTAATGACATTCCCACATATTGAAGCTGTTGAGAGAATTGGATTATAAAGATTTGTAGATAGTTTTTAACAACATAGGCTATTAATTTATTTTACCTTTCTAACATTCCTGTTACTTTGAAATGTTTCTTTTTAAAGAGCTGCTATATTTTATCATAAAGCATTCCTGCTTTAACTGCAAAAGGGTATTTATTGCTGCTCCTCTTCTAGGTGGCATCATCTTTTCTCATCTATTTTAATTGTAGTAGAAGGGATGGTTCTGTGAGCCCACTGCTATATGTGAGGAGCAGAAGACAACAGGTGGAAGTTGTGATGTTTTGTAATGGGTTCCTACCCATAAGAGACTTCCTTGAGTGTAAATCACTAATTTCACCTTTTAATCCCCAAGTAAGACTTGATAATAGATTTTTATAGACCTTTGAAGATATTCGTGGCTACTCTATTTGTATGGGTTTTTTTGGCTGTCCTTACTGTTTTGAATGTTGATCTTAGTTTAGAATCACAAGTGTTTTACAGCTTCTTTAGCATACTAAATTTCTTCAAACATTCTGATCTTGGTGAGTAAATAGCACTGCATGCCATAGTTCTTTATCTGTTTCCTGTAAAATAAATTTTAAAAGTTTTGATAATTTAAAGTGAGGGAATTTGGTTTAGTTTTGTCTTGATGTGCAAGAAAAGCTGAGAAGAAGCTGAATTACTTACTGTTTTATTTATTTATTGTTTGCTTTTAATAAGCAGTGTTCCTATTCTTCTCCTATTCCTCTTGCCTGCTGAACCCCTACCCCGCAATTTCCATGCTGAACATTTAAACCAGAGGTCAGTTTGGATATGTGTGTTGTTTAAAATATGTTGCAAGCGACCTGCTAAATGGAACAACAGCATCAGCATAAAATGCAGAGACCATATTAGGGCTGGGAGAAGGGAAGTGCACAGAGGTTATCAATAAATACTCAAATCAAAGTGAGCTTACTCTATAGATGTATTTTTTCACAGTGAACTGACAGTGTTTTTTAGCTCCAGTCCTCTTCTCATCACAGAGTAATAATCCCAGTTCGTGCTGTTCCTGGTTTCTCCTTTTCTTTCTTCTAACTCCCATAGCACAGCTTTTTCAATCCAGCATTCACTGCACATGTTCCAGTCATGAGGTTACAAAGCTGACATTGCAGTCTCAGCAGAGGTTATCTCTTTAAAATTCCCTAAAATTCCCCTTTGGCACATCCAGTTTGGCAGCTGGGTTTCTGTAGGAAACTGATGGAGCCACCCCCTCCCCTTATGTCCTTTATAAAAATAGAAATCTATTAAACCTCTGGCCAGAAGGGCAGATGGGTAAGTACTCCCTCCAAAGCAGACAGTGCTGCTTCCTAAGCTTTTCTCCCTAGTTTTATACTAAAAAAAAAGTATATATATTTATATAAATATATATATATATATATATACACACTTCAGAGCCAGCTAAGTAATGAAAATACCTGGTTTTAAAATTAAAAAGCCTGTTCTTCAGGATGTATGAACTCTATGCTCTGGAAGGTATATACAGCTTCTGAGAAATATTGAGCTGTTGTTTAAAATATTTTAAATAGTTATGCAACTGCAAAATCAGAAGCTTAGTTTAGTCTTAGAAGCTCATATCTGAACAACACTGTAGCCACTAAAGTACAACTGGTACTCCGAGGAAGATTTGTCAAACCAAACAGGAGGTTGAAATACCTAAATACCAACGTAAATAAGTGATCATTACTCTAATAATATTCAAGAACTAATCTAAATGGGCATTACCCACTTGCGTTTACTTTCATGCTAAGAATGTCCTTGAAATTAATTAAATATTTCTTTTCTCTTCCTGCAAGGAAGGGAGAGAGAATTGTGTGTATTTCTCCTTCCCTGTATCAACTACTATCCTTTGGATGTCACTCTAGGTGAGAGCAGCAATGAATTATTTTCTGCTTAAAATGGATTAAATTTTATGGTAGAATTTGAGTGTCTTGAGTTTGAGGATATCTGAAAAGCCAGTGTCCTCCCTGAAAGTCAAGGAGAGGCTTCTTTTGTAGCTTCACTTGATAGCACAGCATTCTCGTGGCACCTCTCCCTTAGAAGGGCTCTGCATGGAGAGCTGGAAGTTGTTACTTTGCACACGGGGTGCGTTTTTGGAAAGTGAGAATTGTGGATTTGGATTCACAAGATGAGGAGAGCCACGGAAAACCAAAACCAGAGAATTTGCAGCTCAACAGCAGCCAAAGCCAACACAGCTGGTACGTGCAGTGCCACTTCCCTCTTGTCGCTGCTGGGTTCATCTGTACACGCTGAATTGTTTTGGTGAGCTAAGCCAGCAGAACGCTGACCACTATCTTTCTGCTGTTTGAGTGTGGCAGAACCCTTGGTAGAGAGTCAGGGAGAGCTGACAGGTTGGGTGAAGTAGTGGAGCTTCTGTGGCAGCAGACAGATTGGCTTGCAGCTGTAGACCTGCTGTGTTGGTGCTTTTGCCTCTGGAGCATTGTACAAAACATGATCAACCAGCACTGTGTCTTTCATGGTGCCTGTGTCAGGAGACCTCTTCTTTCTGCAGCTCCTCAGCATGTAGAGGTGGGCACTGGGCAGCTGTGAGACAGGAACCCACACAGGGCATTGGATGAGGAGCTTGGGAGCATTTCTGCATGGTGTGTTTTTCTAGAACAGCTTTGAATGGCGCCTTCCTGAAAAAGTGTGGTTTTTCTATCACCCTTGGAAGAACATAGCATTCTGCTGGCCCTGCTGAAGAACTGCAACAGCAGCTGCAATTTTGTCTCACTCTGCCTGGTACCAGTAATCACTCTTTGAGCTCACAAATGGGCTCATCTTATCTCTTTGCTGATGGTTAACAAACAGTGACTACATGCCCCTGACACTTGATGCTAAATCCATACAACTTGCATTTTCTCACTGTAAGTTACTGTATCTTGGTTTTACTGAGGAAAACCTTTGCTAACATGGCCTCACTGCTTAACCATCTTTGAGTCAGCCTGAAGCCCTTTTCTTAGTATGTTTTTCATGTAAGGAATTGTCTACCTTCTTCTTACACTGTTTTTACCTCACCTGTTATTTATTGAGAACTTGGTATGTGTTTGTCATGTGAAACAAGTTTGTCTCCTTATCTTCTCTTGTGTTTGCTGGGACATTCCCCTGCTTACCCCCTGCCATGAACAACACCAGTGGTTCTAATAAACTATAATATGAAGGATATGGCAAGTTTATCACCAGTCTGTGTGAAAGAGTGTAACGCTTTGTGTGAGCACCTGTAACCCATTTCAGTGCAGTCAGATGGGCTAACACAGACTTCTCCACCACATGTGCAGAGAAATTAATTTATGTAACAAAAAACTATTGACAATCACCTCCTGCGCTCCCTTTTTGAACAAACTGCTTCTTAAAAGTATTTTGTAAGGAGAACTGAGAAGGCAGAGGATGAATGTTCACCAAGTGTGTGGGGAGTTGCGGCCGACTTGGGGCTGAAGTGAGGAAGGTGTAAGGTCCTCACTTGTCTGTTGCAAACATTCTTAATTACCTTTCCTTGGTCACCTTTCTGAACAGTCTGGAGGCTGAGCCTCTTGTGCATACCTGGAACATATTACACAAAAGCAAAACAAGCTATTCAGTTTTCTGCTTGTGTCTTAGTTGTGGCAAAATGCACTGCACCAGATAGGTCCCACCATCCTTTACAGCCTGAGTGTCCTGGAGGAAAAAAAAGCTGATTGCTTTCTTTGTTTTTAGCTGAAAGATTTCTCCATAATGCAGCTGTCTGGTCAAAAGATACTGCTCAAGACTTTACAGTTTGGAGGTATTGAATGTTCCTGATGGAGCCTTTAAAGTGCTTCAAAGTGCATAATTGGGGCACTTGAGCTTAAAACTACAATTATACACTTGCGTGTTAATTTTGTGTACAGATAGATATTAGTTCAGTCTGGACATAAATGAGAAGGAAGCATTTTCTTGTGTGTGTAGGAATTTGTTTTGTGAATGTTTAAACAAAATAGGTGTTCAGATAATAGCCCAAAACAACCAGACTTGGGGGAAGGGGGACTTGAGCTTTCAAGAAAGGAAGGAGCATGTATGGATATACTGGAGATGCTTGGATGCTTTGAAAGAGTGGTAGATATTATGAACATTAGCAGATGAAGCACAATATATTTGAATTAAATTTAGTTGAAATATTAATTTTTAAAAGTTCTAGTAGTTTGGTAGAATGAATGTATGAATTTGGTGGTCGATTTTTCATAGGTTTTTAAGGGGCCTATTTTCAATTAAGCAAAACAGGTAATTTTTGATAAGTGATGTTAGGACTTTAAAGGTTCTCATTTGTTTTTCTGTTCCATTTTGAGTATAATGTTACATGAATTGGATTAACTGTATCCAGATACTTACATTTAGCAGATGTTTCTAAAACTTACTTGTGGTAACTGATATGAGGAATAATTTACAGCAATCATCTTATTTTGAGCATAATAAAACTGTAATTATTTTAAAAATTATGATGTGCTATATGGTTTCAGCTATGAATTTATAAGATAGATGTCTTTGATGTTTCTGTCAGGATTCTTTTGATGTTTTCCAGTGCTAAGTAATAGGTCAAATTAAATAATAGAAATGGAATAAATCAAATATCTGAACTCTGCAACTACAAGGAATGATTTCAAAGTTTTCTTTTAAAAATACTTGCAGGAATATTTGGAATCACAGCTGTTATGTAAGTACTCCTATTTAAGAGGCTGACTTGGTTTTCATCTGTTCCCAGTAGGGAAAGGGAAAGAAAAGCCATTACAGAAAAGGTTTACATCTTCCTTTTTTAAAATTGTTTTGGTTGGTTGGTTTTGGTTTTATTGGTGGTGCACTTTGGTCAAACTCATCTCAAGAAGAAGGGTTTCTGATAGGAGTTGCTCTGTATTTCTTGATTTTCTAAGCCAGCATAAGTACCCTCAAAAGAATATTGAGGAACTGTTCAATAGGAATAGGGATCCTGATCTTAGGCAGTTAATGCTATGCTGCAGGATAATAAATTATCCTGGATGGTTAGGAATGTAATCAAATTTCCTTACCATTAGTTCAGCCAGTATTCTCTTTGCCTCAGGATTCCTTGCTATGGGGAATTTTTAGTGTCCAGATGAAAAGTATGGTTTTGGTCCTGCTATAATAGAAGAAACTAGAAGAATTTGGACTGTGCAAATGACTAAATTTATCACAGATATTGCTGAACCTAAATGATAGATATGGGAGGTCATCCCTTTTTCTTTGTGTGTTGACTGACCTCTTGTGCTGTGGACATTACTTGGGGATTCAAATCTATAATGGGAACAAAAAGAACTGTAAATCTGTTCTGTCATTCTGTGTTCATTGCAAGTTTTTCTCGATCAGAAGTGTGATATCCCTTAGCACAGTGAAGGACCAGAACAGAAGATGACTTGCTGGTCTGCTGTTTGTGGGAGTTGACTCAAAAGTGTTGACCTTGTCAAAGGTGTCTGGGCCAAAACCAGAGCCGGTCTCTGTTAAAGACCAGAAATTGGTGCACCCCTTGGCAGATAACTTTGTACTAAGACACTACTGAACTGAAGTATAGAATCATACAATGGTCTGGGTCAGAAGGGACCTTAAAGATCATCAAATTGCAACCACCCTGCCATGGGCAGGGATACCTTCCAATAGACTAGGTTGCTCAAAGTCTCATCTTATCTGGTCTTGAACAGTTCCAGGGATGGGGCATCCAGAACTTCTCTGAACAACCTGTTCCAGTGCTTCACCATCCTCACAGTAAGGAAATCCTTCCCAATACCTAATCTAAACCTGCCTTCTTTCAGTTTGAAGCCATGCCCTTTTGTCCTTTCACTGCATGCCGTTGTACAAAAACCCTCTGCAGCTCACTTTTAGAGTCCCTTTACATACTGGGTGTAAGGGTGTGTGCTGTAAGGGTCTGTGAAGTCCCAGGAGCTGGACAAGTTTGGGTGGAAAGAAGAGAAAGGCTTAACTTGCTTAAGAGCACGTGGCATTGCTCCCTGTGGAAGATCTTTTATATTCTTCTCTTGCTGTTTTAAGAGGTAGAGTGAAGGGCTCTGAATGATCTCAAATGATTTAGTTCTGAATGCCATTGAGTTTAGGAATGGTAAAGACAGTATTCATCGAGATTGATATCTTTGGAGGAGAACATGAATTAATTAAAAAGCACCCTTTTCTTTCAAAAGACTGGAAGAAAGAAAGAAAACTCAAGGGTGTGCAAGATGCCAGGGAAGCAGTGATAAACAGGGTGTGTGCACATTCTGCCTTTTCTTACTACTGAGATTAAAGAATGTTTGCAATTTTTCCTCCTACCAAGACTATGTGCCAGAAGAAAATTAGAGTGAAAGCTGTTTTACTGAGGGATTTTCAGTCTCCAGTAGTTAAGTGTTAGGTGTCTCTCTGTGTATAAAGGCATAAAATTGGAGGATTACTCATGCATCTGGATTACCCGCTATTCAAACTCAACCCATACCTCTCATTTGTGTTCCCTGCTTTAGAAGGTTTGAATGGCATTGCAGAATTTGTCTGAAGAAATAAGTTTCTCTGTATTTTTTAAACTGTATTTTATTTTAATCACCATTTGCGAAATAGTGGTCAAAATTGTAACAAATTTCCTGGAAAGTAAGTGGCAACTAGAGGATTTGGGGATCAAAGATCACTGTTTATTCCATTCATGGATGCTCAAGAAGTGCCCTGTTATAAATTATTTGCTATATGATTAAAAATCAGTTAAATATAGGCTTTTGCATTTTTCTGTAATGGCTGGCATTTCATAGGTGGATTTCCTGCTACTCACACAGCAAAAGGTGAGGTTTCCTTTAAGTTTTTTACTGAAGCCCCAACCATTAGAATCACCACAGAGATCAGGTTGTGACAGTTCTGATGTGCTTTTCCTCATATTGGTTTGTAATGTGGAAATCTATAACTTAAGCAGATTACACGATCCTTTTTAATTCTTTTTGATTTTTTTTTTTTTTTAAAAAGGAAGGAAGGAAGGCAGAGTATAAGAATAGATATCTTACCTGGCTCATCAGGTGAGAGAGTGTGTGTGTGTGTGTGTGTGTGTGTGTGTGTGTAGGCACCATGATTTCTCTCTATAATGCAGTATATCAAAATAGCTCTTGTAAAAACAATTCTGTTGCAAATTTTTAGTCTTCTCTATAGTGTCAGTCTGAGAACATAGATACAGAAATGTGGAAATCTCCTACTGGAGATTGTATTTTCATCCCTTAACTTGCAGAATGGACCAAATGTTGCATTAGTTCAAGCTGTAATGCACTGAGTGAATCAACACTGCTATAGGAAAAATTTCTTCCTTTTTTTTCTAAACTCAGCTGTTTACCTCTCCCTTGAAACTAATTTTAGCTCATCTGAAACATGCAAATTTTTTATTTTTGTTTGTTGTTTTTAGGGGAAGGTGAGAGTGGGAGGTGGTTGTGATATTGGCATAGATTTAGCATTTACAGCAGAGGTAGTTTTCATCAATTTCTGACAGGGGAATCAAAGTGTTCTTTTTTGGAAGGAGAGATATTGCTTTTCCCTATAAATGATTGACTATTTTGTGGTAGTAGTCTTTATTTATTTGACTCTCATCATGAAGAATAGCAAACTTATTCAAAATCTCAGTACATCAAAAATATATCAATACATAAAACATAAGTACTATTCCATACTACCGTCTATGCAAAAAACTATGTTAATAAGATGTGAAGGTTGCACAGCTAAGAAGTCAGAAAACATAAATGATAAGATTCTAGCAGCCACATTAACTAAGCCACATTTCACATCCTCTGTACTTTATGAAATGCCTTTGACAACATAAATCAGAAAGAGAAGGTGCTATATATGTGTAACATGGCACAGTTAATGTTGCTTTTGGAACTTTAACATCTGTATTTTCTGACTGGAGAGTTCCTTAATCATGTAATCTTAGTAGGTTTTTTTACACTTTTTTTTGGTAGGTTGGTTTGGGGCTTCTTTAGGAGAGGAGAATTGCCTGTATTAATAATTGGTTAGCTCATGCTGCTTTGATTTAAGCTGAAGTAAAAGGCAGTATATAGAGAGCACCTTATGACAGGTACATATGTGATGCCATATAAATTGCACTGACAAGTGGTGTAATTGTGCTGCTGTGTACTTCTTGGGGAAAAGGGGATTACAGGCACGTGTGTAAGTCCTGTCCTCTCTGTAGTACTGGGTATGACTGCATTGCAGACTGCAGCGTCTCCTGAAGATGGTTGAGCTACCTTTTTTAATGAACTGGCTTGTGTACAAGAAGCAGTCTGGCTACAAGAGTGTGGTCTCTCTTTGACCTAATTCACCCTTCTATGGAGCACGGCAGATCAGCTGAGCACAGCTTTTGGTGTAGGCTCCTGCCAGTATCTGAGCTAGTTTGCAGATCTCTGTGCTGCACTGCAGTCTTCAACATAGGCATGCATTTAATGACTCTGCAAAATCCACTACCTTGCAAGTTCTGGAATGGGGATTGTTGTTCTGTGACACAGGAACATGCTTTTTATGCTTTTGCTTCCTTGCTCTGGGTCACAGGGTGGACCAATATCAGGCACAGTGTTAATATTTTAAAGGCTTTTAATAAGATTTTAAAGTTCATACTTCAGTGTAAAGGCAAGCAGTGTAGGAAAGACAGTAACACAGGTGAACATTGTGACCAATGAATTGTCAAAAGGTCAGAGCTAAGTGAGAAGTAGTAATAGAATTTATAGAATGTATGAATAAAATGCCGTAGCATCGGGATTTCAGATTTATCTCTGATTAATAACCTTGACATTAACACCCAGGTTTCTACTTCGTTTCCTTTTAGATTTTTTTCTTTTTTGTCATTCAGTGAGAAGGATTTTTAGCCTTCATTAAGATCGTGTGCACAAGCATGCTGGGGTTGAACATGTTGATTTGAGACAGGCAACCATGCTGCCCTAACTGTGACAGAATATTCAACTGAACATGTGCCAGAGGATTTCCTTATGCTGTATAAGCATATTATATTTTTCTTCTTCCTATAATTCAGCTAAACATACAGATGAAGACCTGGGCTTATGTGAATTTGAAAGATCTAGATATGAACCAGATCTTTTTGTTAAGTGTGTGAAAGTCAGGGAGTTAGTTTTCCATTACAGCTTTCTATTGGAAAGTATGGAGAAATCATGGTTTAAATGTTTGGAGGAAAATACTTAGGGTTTGACAGAGGTCTGACTTTGGAAAGCTAAAACTGAAACAGAAGTTGTTTCAGAAATCACAAGTGTTTTATTTGAAGGCTTGATAGGAACTGAGTGACATCTTTTTTTGAAGTTATAAATTAATTGACCACCAAAATTAAAATAAGTAGAATTACGTACTTTTTTTAACCTTTTGTTAACTGAAGGAATATGCTGTTTTACTCCTAGTGTAAAGTACTGGGTGGTAGGGTTTTATTTTTCTGATAGTGCCCTTCACTATGCATTTTAAAATTCTAATTTCTATGTAGTTACGGTGTTACAGGTGCTAAGAATGTGGAACGTTACTGATGATTTTATTACTCAGGGTGGTACTTGTTTCATGATATTCTGTCTCAACTTTGCTGTTCCTCAGCAAAGTTGGCTGAACCAGGTAGTGCCACCCTTTCTTCTGAGTGACACCCCTGCCCCTAAAGTTCAGTTTTACTTCTCTGTCTAAGCTGGGCTTAATGCTGATCAGGCCAGACAAACCTGTTTCCCCCCAGATTTTTATATCATGACTCTGTGGTCCACAGCTTCCAGATTGTGTTGCTGCCTTCTACCAGTGTCATCCAGTGTAATGGATATCCAGTGTCATGCCTCACTTTTTGGGCACCCAGTGGTTTTCAGGGAGAAGCAAGGATGTATCCAGGACTCTTCCCCTGTAGCAAGCATGTTGTGGCGTCTGAGGTGTTGTGGTGGATCCCAGAGTGACTTTGCAGAGCTTTTTATGGCAGGGGACTCATAAAGTTTCTTCCGTTATTGACTGGATTTAGCCATCAGGATGGTGTAAAAGGGCAGTAGATGTATATTGCTGGTATTATAAGTGTACCTATGCTAGCACACTAATTCTGTTACATTTTAATTTTAAAAATTATTATAATGACTCTAATGCTGTCTAATGATCCTTCTTTGATATCAGTCATGGATTGCATGCAAAAATTGCTTAGAACTTCCATTTCTATCAAGGTATTTTCCTGGAAAAAGAATGCCTGCCACCAGATCCCTTGTTCAAACAAGGATTAAAGATAATGGCCTAAGTTTTAGGTTTAATTGGATTTGCCCCATCTCTTTATTTTGGCTGCCAGTTTTGTTCCTTTTATTCTCATCCTTTCTTTGTGTTCAGAATGGTGTAATCAGTGATGGTCAACCATACTTTTCCCAAAATAATGCTATTTATACTGTGCAAGTCAGATAAGAATCCAAAGTAATTATTACAGTTTCTGTGCTTGCCTAGAAATAGATTCAAACTCAGGTCTATCCTCTCTTCAACTGTCCCCAGAATGTCTGCACTACCACAGGCATGATGAAGTTTGCCAAATTCTCATCTCCTGCATTGTGTGGCCAAAAAAATGTGCTTAAGGGAGAAGGGGAGGGAGGGTTTACTTTGTGAAGAAAGAGAATGCGTGGGTCATTCACTCCAAGCATTGTAAGTAATTAGCTTTAGATTTGTTTTGTTCTGGGGAGATTTTAATTAAGCTTTTTTTTTTTTTTTTTTTTTTTTTTTTTTTTTTAAATGCTGTTTAATAAACATTTGTCCATAAGCGGTATCTTGTGATCCCCATCAGTAAAGCAGGAGGATTAATTTGCATGTTGTTGTTTGTTATTTATTTAAATAGCCACAGCAATTATATGGAGTGTTCTGCTAAGGCAGTGCAGATGAGTTTCTGCACTGAAGAGAACAGCATCCGAACATATATGTAGCTTTATGATTATTGCTGTGTTTTAGGTGGTGGTGTTTGGTCAATTTTTTAAAATAGTTTGTATTGGGAGGATATGGAGGAAAATTCTAATGTAAGTAGCTGATATATAAAATCAGAACAAGAGCCTGTTACCCTTCTTTAAACCAGTGTCTGAAAGCAGATTGCTTGGGAAAATATTTTTTGCTTGGGAAAAAAAAAGAAAATGGAGCAAGTCTCAGAGCTTTGGAAGTCAAGGTGTTATTGCCACTTCAGGTTGCTTACATTTGTTACTTAGTATCTTGCAGGCCAAAGTTTCATTGTTTTCTCTGGGGACTTGGCTATCTTTTGCAGAGAGGTGAGAATGTAGGCATGGCTCTATCAGGGCAGATAAAGGGTTCATGTGCCCTGTATATCCTGCCTCCAGTGGAGGCTTTAATTGGATGCCTAGAGGAGAGTCAGAACAAAGCAAGCATGTGGTACTTCCCCCAGTACTCTTCAAGCCTCCAGCTATTTTCAGTTCAGGGACTTCCTGAGCCAGATGTGGCTCTATAAATTTGGTAACCCTCAGAGGATGTATTTTGTGAACTTTTCCAGTCTTTGCTTGAGCCCACATAAACTTTCAGCTTTCAAAACATCAATTTGGCAAGGAGTTCTTAACATCTGCTTACCTCTGTGACTAGTGAACCTGTTTCTCTCTTGTTTTGAAATTTGCTTCTGCTATTGAATGCATCCTAATTGTTGTTGGACAAGATGCTTTTGTAGCTTTCCACTGTGTTCCTTCTCCCTGGTGTCTTTTCCATCCTCAAAGGGTTATAGATTCTTTTTATGGATATTGTTCTATACCTGTGATGATTCTTGTTGTATTTCCCTGAACCTTTTTGTCTGACCCTTCCTAGTAAGTCCAAGAAGCCAGTAGAGAGGGATTTTCTTTTGCTGTGTTGATGTTTCCTAAATCTAATCTTCCTATCTGTCCTGATTTATCCAGAACAGTCATCAGTGTTATGTAGTCTTCAATTACTCAAATATCTGACTTTTCTTTTTAAGCCATACTGCAATTCTCACCTACCAAGGGAGCTCCGATTTAGAGGTTGTATATGGTCATTAGTAATTTAGCTTTTTGAATTTTATTAGACCTCTGGAGTGATCCTTTGTGATCCCAAGCCACTTCTCACTGATCATTTGTCTCTTTATTCCATGAAAAATCCCATCAGATTCAGAGACATTTATCAAGTCCCTCACAAAGGACTCCAGCATGGGAACACCCCAAGATTTTTCGACAGTTCACACTAGAGCCAAAGATTTTGTTAAGCTTCTCTGTGATGGCATTGTGCTCTCTGTATCTCCCCTTATACCTTCATCATCATTCATCACTTCAGACTCTGGCAGACCTCCTACTTCTGATGTGTTTGAAGAAACGAATCATTACTCATTTGATTCCCTTTTCTAGCTTTTCCAACAGTTCTTTCTGGCCTGTTTTAGTACATTTGAAGTGCCAGAGTTTACAATCTTTTCTGTTTTCCTCGTTTGGGCCTGGTGCTGGCTTATTGAAGGGGATGCCTTTTTGCCTCTAGAAAGCTGCAGTGAGCCTTTCTGGTGTCCCTTTGCTCTTATCAATTTTTTCTGAATGGGTGGTGAATATTGTTTCTGTGCTTTCCATGTGGTTGTTGTTAAACAGCTTTGATACTGCCAGTCAGATTTTATTTCTCATAGCTGTCTGTTAGAGATTCCTTTTAACAAGCTTTCTCATTTTTGTGTAGTTACACTATTTGAAGTTAAGGATGACAGTAGTAGATCCCTTGGGTTTCATTGTTCCTGTAGGGATGCTCAATTTAACTCTGTTATGGTCACTGATGCACAGTGGTTCTGCAGCTGCAGGATGCAGTAGTAGATGATTCTTGCTGCTCTGGTCTGAGCCAAAGGCAGCAGCTCTTCATGCAGATTCCCTTACCTGCAATTCCATGGAACAACCTTTTGTATCATTATCTGATACTTTGGTCTCAGCTTTGTAGTCTGCTTACTCAGTCTGTCTGGGAGGAGTTGAAATCTCCCCTGATCAATCTTGCAGCATGCCTTTTGCTGAGCTTGCTAGTGTGCTGCTGTCAGCGTTGTTGTAGTGTGGCCATGCATGGTGGTTCCAGCACTCAATCTTCTTGATCTGATCAAGCTCCAGACCTCTGCTGCTTGGTGAGATGGGGTTTTGTTTTTATTAGTTTTTAAATGCTATATAGCATGTAATGTTACTTTGTTATTAGCTGTCTTCTCCCTGAATTTGTATCCTAGGATGATACTAGAGACCTCACAAATGATTTCCTTTCTACCATATTTCTTATATGACCACTATTAGTGCTTTTGTTTGCAATTTGATGTTCCAGTAATCCAGTCCACTCTTCTTTGTATAGAAGTCCATGTACTGTTGGAATTTCTTATTGCCACTCTATTTACTCTGCAGTCACTGCATGTCTGTTTTTCATTCTTTGATTCTTCTTAGCATCTTCACTTGATGACCCAGAATCTCCATGTCTTCATTTGACATAGCAATACCATGCTTTTTAACCATGTGTTCTTCTAATCCCCTCTTCATTTTAAAATTTCATTTTCTTGCATCTTATGTACCAGTGACCTGGCTCCTACGTTCAGGTGAACTCCAACTCTCCTCTACAAGTGTCTTTATTCTAGAAGTATTCTGGTTACTCATGCATCTGATCTTTTGCTTTGTTGCCATCCTGTCAACTGGCATTCAAGTTCTCTCTCTCTCTTTTTTTTTTTTTTCCCAACAGCCCTTATTTTGCTGTCTGGATATCTTTCCTTTTCTTCCCAGTGTAACTGGAACCCACACGGGCCACAACATAGGTTTCTCCTCAGCATTTACTAGGAACCAGTCCAGGCTCTGTGACCTTTGCAGATGATGGGCAAATCACCATGTGGTCTTCTGTCAGATCCCAGACTCCAGCTGTCTGTTTGCCTGATGATATTCCAACACACCCTTTTTAGTTTGCATTATAAAGGCTTCATTTATGCATCATTGGGGAGAAAGTATTTGTCAGAAGGGGTTGCTTTGGTCACAGAGACATTCAACTGCCAGTGAAATTACGGGAAAGGAAATGGAAGTGAGGGCAGAGAGAGCAAATGCAGGAGTGAGGTTACAGTGCTGACTTTAGGGCCAACCAAGAGGTAGGACTGCCAACATCTGGCAGAAGTAATAGAAGCAGATCAAGTTGTGATAATAAAAACAGCCTAAGCATGTGTTTAAATTTAACTTTGTGTTGTTACTAACATTATTATTATTATTATTATTATTATTATTATTATTATTACCCAGCAAATACTGTTGAATGAATGTAGTAAATTAACTCTAGGTAGAACAGGTATGTGTTTGCTTGTTGAATAAACAGATTTATCGTTGTATCAGAATTTCAGTAGGAACAGTTCAGAGATCAAAGCATTTCAGATATGCTCAGGTATTTGAGTCAGTTGCTTAGGGCAGGGATGTGCAGGACCAACGGGAGGTCCATTCTTGAAGGGAGAAGTCATGTGCTGCATCTGTTATTTTTCTGAAATGATATTTAATTCCAGAGTTTGAGGGAAGAGCATAGGTAGCTAAAATCAGGGAAATCTGGGCAGGATACCAGGAGTCTGTTGAAAGTGTGCTTTTTCAAATACCTCGAGAAAATGTCAGTGTCTATTGATACAAGGCTTATAGACTAAACCAATGCAGAAAATTTCTCTGACACTGTAATTGACTTGGTTTTGGTTCTAACTTAAATTCTCAGTGTGTGCAGGTTCTCAGTACATGATACATGTTCCAACTGGAGTGTAACACATTATTTTGTTTTGTTGTTATTTTTAAAGAAGTATGTGTCTTAGTAGGGGGGGAGAAGACTAAGAGAGATTGAATTTGACAAAACCAAAATCCTGCTAAACTCTAAGACTTTTGTGTAAGGCTTAAATACAAACACTAAAAACCTGAGGATTGGGGGCAAAACATTAAATAAAAATTAGTACGTGGTTGCTAAAAAAGAAAAGAAATTTTTTAAAAAGGCATTTTGCATTTCTCTTTCAATGTCTAAGAGTTGTGCCTTTTTTTCACAATTCCTGGGTCAGTGCATCAGAATAATTCCTCTGTTGATTTGCCTCAGTAGTGTGCCCAGGGAGAGCAAATATTTCAAATAACTGCTTCTGTGTTTTAAGGGTGGGTATTACAGAATTGTGATGTTCAGAAGTGTAGCATTTTCCTTAATACCTCTTCCTGAAATGAGTATCTATGCAGGGCATTTGGGCTTACTGCTCCTGCTAAGGCGGGAGGATCTAAGGGCTCCCGTTAGCTGCTGAGTAAAGGAGTCAGACTGCTGGGTCAGGTGTGTAGCTGAGGATGTCACATCTGCTGAGGTTGCCATATGGGTGGGAGATAGCTTGATTTCATGTCCTTCTGCTTCCACTCATGCATTTGCTTTGCTTGGCTCTTCCAACAGATCCCACCTCAGTATGGTCAGCAAGGTGTAAGTGGCTACTGCCAGCAGGGCCAGCAGCCGTACTACAACCAGCAGCCGCAGCCCCAGCACCTGCCGCCCCAGGCACAGTATCTGTCGCAGGCCCAGCAGAGGTACCAGGCTCAGCAGGTAAGCACTGTCCTCCACTACTGACACTCACCCTGGGGCTGGAAGTGTAAAAGGGACCCCTGTGCAGTGAACAAAACCCACCCCTCATCTTTTCGTGTTAACTGAGTAACAGTAATTGAATACTAAATCGGGCAAATTTAAATAAACACAGAATCAGACCACGTCCTTCTGAATGGTCTTTAGGATATATGCACACGAACATCTGCGCACATTTTCAGATTTTATTTCATACCACTCTTTTAGGGTAAAGCCAGTGTATATGTCCCAGCCACTATTAACTGTGCTTTTAAAAACAGGTAACAATTTCTTGATGAGATGTCAGTGGATGCTGGAGCTTCTTCTTGCTTTTGTTTTGTTGTTTCCTCATGAGGCAGACAGTTGAGAATTCCTGCATCTAATGTGATCACTGCTGTTTTGGGGTTTTTGTGGAGGAGTTCAAGGCATTTTGGGGTTGCTTTGTCAAGGGAGCTTCTTAGAAGATATTTTAAATGGATATTGCAGCTATTAATTTGAATGTTGTTAGTTTGCACATCCAGTTAGTGAAACCGCACATACAAATTCGTAATCCATTGCTAGTTTTGAATTGTGCTCATTATATTAAGCATTAAAATTAATTTCAAATTAGTCTGTTTTTAACCAAGATCAAAAGTGATAATGTATGGGTCTGGATCCCATAGCTGAAGAAACACTTGGATTTTAGATACTGAACAAAATGGATGTGCATAGCTGATGCAGCTGAACATGTAGGCTCAGTTCTATCTGCAGTCTCAGCTCTGTTAATCATGGAGAGGTGATCTGGAAATGGAAGGATGAAACTAAAGCATACTCACCATCCTGGGAAATCTAACAAAAGTGAGTTGCTCAGGACTGGATATTAGTGGAAGCCTCAGCACTTGCTGCAAGTCACTGGGGAATTCTGTCAGGCATGGTTGATTAACATTTTGGGATTATGCTGGTGCAATGTAGAAATCTCAGCTTGAAATAAAAATAGTGTGTAAAATAAACTAACAAAAGATGCTGTAAGTGGCAGTGATACTGGAGACTCCCCTCCTTTGACTTTAAAATAAAGCTATGATAATTTCACTGTGTAATTACATGTTAATTTTTCTTCATCTACATTTTAAAATTCCATTGAGAATTAACTTTTTTCATTAAAATGCTGGATGGTTTATGAAATAGAATTCTTAATTGTATCTATGATATTCTTGTAAATGTCACCACATTCCGTCTTTTGGATTATATGTAACTGCAGCTTTAAAGATTGCAGTTGTGTCTTTAAATTTAATTTTCTTCCTTTTTACTTGGCCATTAAATGCTTGATTTCTCTATGACTCGAAAATACTGATCATGAGCACCTTGGTGAAGTCTCAGCAGATAAAGACCTAGTAATACAGCCTATAAGATAGAAGAAACACAGCTGCTCCAATGTCTACATATCGCAGTGTGTGAAATTGAAGTGGGTTTTTTGCTGCCTTGGACACCTTGTCATGTTTTAAATATACTGTCAGTTGAAACGGATTGAATATTTTGGTTTAAAAAATACACAAAACATTCCGACTTTATGGGCCTTAAGAGTAACAAGGTACTGATTTATCAGTTGATAGGTGTTCCAATTACATCATTTTCTATCATAGCTGTGAAAGAGAAGGTTTGTGCAGTGAAGTGAGAGGGATCGTAGAAAGATGAAGGCAAAATTAGAGTAAAGCCCTCCTTATATTTTGAATTTCTGAGAACTGAATGAAGAGAAAGGCAGGGGCAGATTCACAGGTAAAAGATACCAGCCTTGATGTAGCCAAATTCCCTTTTTGAGGATTTGAGGTGACACTGGAGGACAGTCTAAATCCAGGCTCCAAGGGTGGTACAGGCATCTGAGGGTCAGTAGGCATTTTTTTGCCTCAATCTGCAAGCTGAGATGATGCATTAGGTCCTCACCCTTGCATTTGGTACCCTTGCAGTTGGTATTCCTCTCTGTGAGAATTGTACCTGAATTCTTGATGGTTTGTGAATGACTGTTCTTCAGTAGTGGTCAGCCTCTTAAATTTTGATCTCCAATCTCAGGTTCTGAATTACTTGATAATTTCAGTGTGTAATTGGAGTATTTGTGTGTTGATGGGACTATTTTGTATAAATAATAAGTAGTCCTGAAACACCTTGAGGCTTGCTTCTTTCCCAGTCTCCAGATCTGTTCCATGGCTGCTCTTCACCCTTTCTCAAGAACAATCAGCAGGTGAACACTTCTTCTGTCATGTTTTTCTGTAAAACCTCACCATTGTGTGCTTTCCCATTCTTTGAGAACTGCTCATCTAGTAAACAATTCCTAATGCAAGAAACTGACGTCTTTATTTCTGACACTTCAGCAATAGTGTTCTTTCTCTGCTGGTAATGCATTGTAGAATTACCATCAAATGGTAACCAGTGTGGAATGCAAAAATTAATACTGAACAAAAAAACAAAAAAGTTGGGAGCATATGTCAAATTCTGCTTCTGACAGAAAAAAATTACAAACTGTGCTTACTTAAGCATACATATATCTGCTTATATGAGACTGATTACCTTTGAAAAATAAAGAATTATAATTAATTTGATTAAAATTTTAGCAAGAGAAATAGGAGCAGGTACTTGTTTAGTTTTTGGAGAAGGTATCAAGTAGGTGAGGTAGAAATGTAGGTGAGAACAAAGCCATACTTACCTCAGGGACACAATGGAAGGACAAGAAGCAGTAGGGACATGGTGACAAGAGGGATGTTGCAGCTCTGTAAAAGAAACAAACAAACTCAAAAATTATAAACCCCACAAAATTCCAGAGAGACTGGAATCTCCATCACTGGAGAAATTCAAGTATACAAAGCCCCCAAGCACCCTGTTCTTGCTTTGAACTGGAGGTTTGACTATATGACCTCTGAAGGTCTCTTCGAATATATGCGATTGTGTTGCTCTGACTTAAAATTGGCTTTACATATTCTAAATACAATTTTCAAATAAACTACAGAATCATATATTACCTGTTGCACCAGTTGGTGTATCTATCTTGTTTCTGCTCCTAAAAATATCAGTACATCCTGTTTATATAATCCTGTCAATTAGAAAGCTGAGGTAGTTTCAGTCATACAATCTGTCATCCTTTCTGTCTGTCATCCTTAGTTTTGCTTTTTCTTTTCAACTTGCACATTAATTTCCTTCATGTTTTCTATATTCTTCATTAACCATTTTTTTGTCTTTCTGTATTGATTTTGTGATGTGAGTGTGATGGAATTTATTTTACTTCAGGAAGAAGAGAAATGCTAGATTGAGGAAAGAAGGCTTCTCTAATTTGCCTTCTTTTCCTGACTATATTTTTTTATTTCCCTTGTAGATTTATGTCAAGCTACTTGTTTTGGATATTATAAAGCTGAAAATAATGTTTATTCTGTCTGGATGATAGACTTTTTCTTGCCACCAGTTTCCTTTTGTGTAAAACCCCATAGTGTGAAGATCTGGGTATTCTGTTACAGGGACAAAACTGATGTGAAATTTCTTGCAGATGATGTTTTATTTTTGCTCTTTTAGACACATTGCAAGTGAGCTCCTGAGGTCAGGTATAACTCTGTGTTGTGCCTTAGAATTGGTGCTCATCTTCATTTCTCACATATTGTAGAAGTGTGAAACCATTGCTGTTTTTCCTTGACTCACTTGAATTCAATATGCAATCTTGTCTAATAAAAGTAAACCGATAAAACAATTTCTGGGACTGTTCCAGTGACTTGTGACTTTCATTCTTCTAATAAGCATAGATGGGAAGGAGGAGAATGAGATTTATTTGAATGTTTGAACTGTTAAGTTGTTTAGATCTTTGTTAAATTGATTGCATAGTAGGCAGAAAGGGAGTTTCATAAGAGGTGATTTGATAGTAATACTGGCACAGTTTACTACAGAACCATATTGTAAGCCAGCATCAGTCATCCCCTCTTCATATCAGGAGCCTGCTGTGTAAAAACCATTAAAGGCAGAGCTTTGTTTTAAGCAAATTTATTGCAGTAGCAGATTCATTGATCATTAGATATTGCCAGTAGATGTAGATACTGCCTTGGTTGGTTTTTTTTTTTTGTTTTTGTTTTTTTTGTTTTTTTTGTTTTTATTTAACATCTTTTTACCTTTACTGTTCTTTAAAAGAAAAAAGAGAAAGAAAGATGTGCTACACTGCTATAGTGTTGCCCTTGGCAGGGTTTTTCATCTTGAAATGGCATATAAATGAATAAATGCTTCGCTTGTTTTTGCAGTTTTAAATCTTTTGCCATAAGTAGAAGTGATATTTTGCTCAAGAATGTCATGTAATTGCAAACTTAAACTGTCATCATTAAACATTATTTTGTTAAGATAGTGTGATGTATATTTTTGGTTTTTATGCTTTCCAACTGGCTTGTAAACAGCCATGTTTATATATTTTCTTGCTTTATGTAGCATGTGTTCATATGTATCGAGATAGAAATGTGCCTTTAAGCTTTATTGTGTTATTTTATGAATTGGGGCCATATCAGTTTTTGACAGATGAAATGGATCTGCAAAATAGTTATGGTCTCACTCTTAGTTAAACAAAAATAGTGATTTTATTCTACACCTACTGCTGTTACCCTGAATGAAGTCATCTTTTGTTTTACACCTTCCTGGAAGCTCTCTGCTTGCAAGTTTCTAGAATAGAATGCTGATCCCTTTTCTCACGTACAGGCATAGATTAAACTGGGAAGAAGTGTGGCAGGTCCTTGAGGTGGGGCATGCATGTGCCTTTTTCTGGGGCATTGGTCATTCTGGTTAACTGTTTGCACAAAGAGTTTGTGTGTGTTTCTATATCATTTGTTGTGGTTACTACAGGATTTTTAAAGTAGTTCAGGCTCACTCTTTAGTCTGCTTTTACTTAGAAGGAGAAAATGTTTTATAAACAAGCAAACAAACAGTGCTCTCTCACTGTCTCACAGGTTTTATTTAAATGTTCTAAAAGCTGGCCAAAACACTGTTTGGCCCCCAGAATAATACACCTTTCCTACTGATCTTGGCCAGATTTTTTTCCAACGCAAACTGTATAGAGCAAATAAAGAGCAGACTAACTGGTGGGTTTTTTTTCTGAGACTGTGCCAGGGGACAAATGCAGTTTGGGCCAGTAGGAGTTAGTGAATTGTTGCAGTATTCTCAGGTAGAAAGGCATCTGAAGCAGGAAGTCAGTGTACATGAGAAGGTGGGAAACATCTCTGGTGACACCTTGGTCAGTCTCTCCAGGCACAGGGTTGGAGACTACTGATTTTTCCATAAGGGGCTGTGACTTCTCTAAGTTTCCCTGAACTGGGATCAGTGGTTGGAATTAGTCTCAGTTTTAAGCCTGAGATGATGATGAGAATGTTCTTTCACAGACATCTGTTTCTAGTGTTGAGTCAGTGCAAGGTAGGACAGATAAAACATTTCCTGATTTGAAACAGTCTTTGAAAATGTGAACAAAATGTGAAACTAATTAATCTGTTTTCTTGTCCAATCTGTATGACTGTCATGAAAACAGAACAAATTGTATTGTGGCAAAATGCACCAAATTATTAAAATGATTTTGGTACAATGAAGATGAAGTATTGTTTTTAAATTCAATGTGAGCTGCTAAAGTTCTTTAAACAGTATAATAAGCAACGTGTTAATTAACGTTGTCAAGCTGTTTTGGGTGTAACACTGTACAAAAATAGTATTGTAATAATAGGAATAACTGTCATATATGCAAATACCAATTTCACTAGTAAGTAATACAGACAGTCCTCAGTGAGTCCAAATTTGTATACTTCAATACAATTTCTCTTTATAATAAGATCACTCTTAAGATAATAGAAATTGGCAGAGAATTAGCAGTTGACTGTACTGTAGTTTAGCCTCAAGTCCTTCAGACTTTAATTTAAATTTGTTTTAAGGACTACTATACAGCTGTGCATGTCTTAAAAATGTAATAAAAATCATTTGTTCTTCTGTCTTTTTTAAACTTTTTTGTCTGTAATCATTCTACCACTAGATGAGTGGTTGCACTTAATATTTGTTGGGTTATGAACCACAGGAAATCTGGGGAAGAACAAGCTTGTACGTTAATCTGACATTTGCTGCCAGGCATATAGGAAAGTATTCTTTGTGGAAGTTGGCTATTACAGTTATATGGGAACTCATAATCAAATTTAATGTTCAGAAGAGATAGTTGCCTGCTGTCAGCAGCAGTGGCTGACACCATTGCTTGTTGTGTACCATAAATCCTTCATGGCTTTCATCATCTCAGCAACAGAGATGCCTGGTGCATGTACACTCACTCCATTCTGAAATGCTGGACTTGTTTTTAGCTTAGGAGCAATTATATTCTTTCCAGAGTGAAGAGGTACAAGGGAGAAGTAATTCCTGTAAATCATTTAATCCCAGGCTCATGACACTAAGAACTTATACAGATACATATAAATACACTTTGCCAGCTTTTTCAGCCTCCCTTCTGGGTGGAGCTGAAATTTGGGACAAGGAACACCAATAGTACTATTTTGTATGAAGGCATCAGTTTTGGTACACTGAACCTTTTGTTGCCAACATGCTTCAGAGAGGTCAGATAGCTACCAAAAGGCATAGTGCAATATTGGCTTCTTGCATCTCTAGTAAAGCTTGACTGGCCTTGGGGAGCAGGGAAGGGGAGCAGGCTTTCAGCAAATGGCTTCCAAACTCACACACCACGAATTAAATCCCAGCTTCTAGTCAAGCCACCAGTGACCAGCACCTGCTGAACACTGAAGTGATTTAAGAACTGTTGAAATACTTAGGAACCATATTGAGCTTATGCATAAAACTGATTTATCCTTTTTGAGCCTTTCTTAAGCACATGATATTTTCAGGAAGGACAAGAGAGGTTTGAACCCTTGTATGTTCAATGAGTACTTAACTGACTGAAATATTTGCCAATTAGATAATGTTTTTATAAATTCTTATTTCATAATCATGATGCTGCTATGATAGCAAATAAGTGTTAAGCATAAGGCTATTTATCTGGTGGAGGTTAATTAGCTCAGCTCAGGAGTTCAGTGAAACTGACTCCTGTGCTACATCTTCTCCCAGTAGTGGGAATGGCTGATTATTGTCCATTTGGGGACCGCTCTGTTTGCTCATCATTGCTTATATCATTCCAGGAAATGTGTCAAACCTCTCTCTTTTTTTCATCACTGATTTCTCTCTGTATTTGTAAATTTATAATAGGTACTACCATGTCAGACTTGTAGAATAATCTCCTAGAGCCAAGTAGCTAGAAGGAATGGAGCCAGGCAGAAGAAGAAAGTATAATTGTCTGTAAACTCACACCTGCGCACAAACCCAAAATTGAGGCTTGTTTTTGCTGAAGGTTTGTTGACCAAACCCAAAAATCTGCATTCAGATTTAGAGAAGACTGTCTTGGCCCTTTTATTTTAAAGAGACTGTTTACAGACACTGTGATCAATTTATGCAAATAAAAATCCAACTCCAGTCTGTTAGGCCTGAAGCTGTTAAAGTTAGCATGTATAACTACCCCTTACACATAGCTGTCTTTGTAGTAACTTGGATTTGTTGAGTGATACTACTGAGAAAGGAGTACTTTATCTTGCAAAATGGTTCTACTGTTTATGTATAAAATGTATCAAGCTTGTTTATACTTCTGTTTTATAATCTTCCAAAGGACTGTCAGTGAAAGAATTTGTTTGCCTCTGAGTTGTCTCAACAACTGAACAGCACCTTCAGTTTCAAGTTCCCTCATTGTAGTTAAACATTTTTCTCAGTATGTATGTTCTTTTGCTGTCTTCATCTCTTAATGGTTTTCTGCTGAAAGCAGGTTTTTCCATTTGAAGGAGGAATTCTGAAGGTCAGCTTTCTTTTCCTGAGAAACCAGCAAGTGCACCTCTTCAGGCATCTGCTGCTGATGGGGGTTTGATGATACCTGGCTGGATAGTCAGAGGAGATGGGTCAGCACACGTTGCAAACCTGTTTGGCAGGAATGTTCCTGACCTCCTGTATCCTGCTGGTTTTTAATTTTTATTCCTGTGTTTTTGTATCATTCTGAGCCTGGCAGACACATTGCAGCTTTTGTGCTTGAAAAATATGCAATGCTGAAAGGCCTGAGTCTTGATTTTTTCATGTACTAAAATGAAGTTAGCATGCAATATCATAAAGAATCTCTGGCAATAAAAGCCTCCTTTCAGCTAAATTGGAAAGAGAGAAAACTTAATCTCCTAGGAAAAGGGAAGTCCTGCTTTGCTGCTTTAATTTTTAGTGGTCAGTTACTTACATGCAATCAGTTTGTAGATTTAGTGAGCAGTGTCCTGTGTCCATAACAAAAATCTTCGCAAAGTATTGTAGTGCAAAAAGCAGGGGTGCTGAATCATTGGTTCAAACTAAAAACTTCAATATTTATAAGTAAATAATCCTAAAAGGAAACATTTTCAGCTCAACTACTAAAGCTGTGTAAAATCTATGGATTTGGTGTGCTATGTTTAAAGTAAGGTTTTTCAATGAGTTTAGAAGCACAGTAAGATACATGTGTCCAAATGTATTTCTTAAAGTTCTCAAATCAGTGGTTTGGCTTCCATCCACAAAGTATTGTTGTTGTTATGATGGTGATATTATTTAAAGTTTCTGAGTTCTGATTTTTCCCAGTATTTGAATCACAGAAGGTTAATTAAAGCAGTTCTTTATTTTGCAATTGCTGTGGAATATTAACTTCACAAAGCCTGCATTAAATCAGTGAGGTGACAGAATTGCATTTGCTTTATAAAATAACTCTATAAGAGCAAATAAAAGCCATTTATAGTTCAGTGCCATTAATTGTTTGGCATTTAGATGTTACCATAGGAGTCAATTAATTAACTTGATAGTAAAACTACTGGAATGCAGGCTGATAGAAACTATTTTGTTGTAGGAAATTAGTGATCATAACTATTGTTGCTCCCCTTACCACTCTCCTTACTTCTCAAGGAGGGTTTTCTTTCAGTGTTATTCTGAGAACTAAATTAATATCCCAGAAATAATTTTATCCATACCTTCAAATTTAGCAGTAGGTTAAACAGAATACTGAGTTTATCAAAAGACACTTCATGTAATTGTAATTTATTTTATGATTCACTAATCTCATGGCTGTTCAGTGACAAAAGTTATCTAGGCAAATATTTTAGAATATAAAGGCACAAATGCTATTCTAAGAAAAATTCTAAAATGCAAATAGGAATAGCATTCTGAATTAAGTGATCATGTTATAAAATGTAAGAACTACGAATAAATCTAAGTGGTTGGGGTATTTTTTACTGGTTTTTTTTTGGTTGATTGGTTGGTTTGGTATTTTAGTTCTGTATGAGCAGTATATATTCCAAATTTCAGTGGTCTTGTAAATTGCACCTCATGTCCAGTTGCAATATAGCAGTATTCTCTAACGGGCTTTAAATTAACACACATTATTTTCCTCAGAGGTAGGGAAAATAAGTTTATTAATATTCCTGGCATAAAATCTAACACTGCATTTTTTTGGCTGCATGCATTTTCTTTAATAATTGAAGCTGTTCAGTATACAGATATTTAGTTTTATTTTCTATATTTTGCATTGGAATTTTGTTGTTGAGACAGTGTATTATCTGAATATTGACCAGCATATATTTCACTATCATGCATTCATTATCCTTTCCAGTATTTTCCTTTTGCTGACACCTTTTCCTAATGTAGTAGGATTTCAAATAGATTTTGGAGCATGCAGCTGAATTGTTACAGGGTGTTTTAGTTGTTGCAATCAGATATGAACAACAAGGAATGAAATGGCAAATGAAAATGAATAAGATACCACTTTAAAAAACAAGTTTACTTTTACATGTTGACAAAACTACTTGGTGTTTATGTTGTGGAAGATAGGAAAACAACTGTTGGTCTTGGTGAACTGTCCCTCAATAAATCAAACTCTGGAAGAACACAGCCTCTCTCTTTGTGTCTTCCTCATGTTTATCCCTGACTGCCAAGAAACTATCTTCCACATGCATGTTTTTAGGTAGAAAGCTAAATAACCAGCTATAACCAGTCTGGGATTTGTGTCTCTGCCTACAGAATTCATGAAGATTGTTCTCCTTCATCCTTATAAAGAATAGAGGATTATTGTTGTAATAGTAATCCTTTACCAACTTTTAATGAACATCACTGTTTTTTCATTGCTGTATTGAAGAGTAGTCAGTGGCCTGGTCTCAGAGTTTTAAGTTTTCACCACTTCTTTCATTTGTCCATACCCTCTTACCCCTTCCTCCTGCCACTCCCAGCACCAGCCCATCTGGGAATATTTTCTTTTGAGAAATTGTGATGGTGGTAATGATGGTGAAGACTTTTCTATCTCAAAATAATAAAGAAATAATTTACTGCTCTTGGTTTAAACTGTTGTATTATCCTGTCCATTGAATTGCTTCTACATGTGGGGGCTTCCTTTTGGAAACTACTGTTCTTTTCCCACTCCTTAGACTAAGATACTGTTCCATGTACTGGGCTGGGTTTAAGGATTTTTGCACAGATACTCTGTGTCTTCACAGACTGCAGAGAAAGGGAGGATAGTAATGCAGCTGATTTTCTACTTCCAGTAGCCAGCCCCAAATGTAACACTAAAGCTTTCACGTACTGAAAAAACAAAGTTAATCAGAACAGTAGAGACCAGTTGAGAATACCTTATTTACTAAGTTTATTGCAGACTTTTTTTGTATCTGAGCTTCAGTTCCTTCTCCTGTGATTGTACTGCTGATAAAATAGCAGGTAAATCTCTGTTCAGTTTTTATTTAAGGGCTCTCTGTGGTGGAGTATTAGAGAGTAAGTTAGCAGGTGTCACGGGACTGTGATATAAATTGTCTGTAATACAATATAGCTTTATATATGGAAGACAGGGGCTAGGAAGCAAACCTCTCTATGCTGTTTTTTTTTTTTAAATGCCACCTCAGTGATGTTTTGCAGCCCTTCCTCACCGATTTACAGGTTTTCATGGGCCTTTAGATAAGTCCTGGCTTTTACCTCAAAGCACAGACACAGACTAGCCCCCAAGAAAACACTGAAGTAATGTTTCCCAGTCTTGAGAGAGGAAGTCTCATCCTTGGGTACCTAGCTCCATTAGCCTAGAGGTAGCAGCTGCTCTCGGTGCAGCTTTTCTCTTTATTCTGTAAGCTGGCTTCAGGCTTTCAGCTCTGCTGTAAGCTGCGGGCAGTGCTCTGACCTCATTTCTGCCAGCGAGCTGCATGCTTGGGAGAGCTTCCTCGGCGGCAGCAGGCAGGCTGGGCCAGGCTGCTGCCCTCTGGGGCACAGAGCCCCCCAGCTCTCTGCTTCTGCAGCAGCTGAGTTGAAAGAAATGGCAGGTTTGACATCCTGCCCCTCTCCCACCTTCTGCCAGGTTTAGCTCTCTCTTTGGGGGGCAGAGCTGTTTCTCAGCCCAGCTTCACGTCTCGGGTCTGCTGAAGCAATGCATTCCTCCTGGAGTTTTAGGAAGGACTAGTGTGGCAGGGCAGGATGCTGGATGGCACAAAATCTGTAAGTCATCACATTAACATGGTAGTCTGTCCCAAGTGACTGTAAAGAATAGGACATGCAAAACCAGCCAGGCGTCTTTTTTTAAAAAACTTTTTTGTTCTGTTATATTTTAAATACAGCTTTGTCAGTGAAAAAATGGCAGGGAGGGGAAGGAGGGGATGTAGAAAATGAAGGCATGGTTGGACTGTCAGGCTTTGTGGGTTTTTTAGGAAAATTCCAAAAAGCTTTGTAAACATGGGAAAATGCATGGAAATAAAATTATCATTTTACCCCTCATTTCCAAGTTATATTTCTCAGATTACTTCTTTGGACTCTATCTCATCTCTTTATTTACACTGGAACTTTAGATCTGTAGAACAAAATCCTACCTTTTTTGCCTGTAAATGAAGAGCTGACAGCTGTTTATCAGGTTGTGCGGTGTGCAAGAGTCACATTTTAATACAAACATCAAGCTGGCCTATTTTTCTTGTGGCATGTTACAAGTATGAGAGAGGAAAACAAGAAGAAATGTCTTGTTTCTGATGAAATCCACTATTGATATGCTCTGTGATCCATGGAATGCAATAGTGGCGAAAGAGAAAAAGCAAGATAAGGGTTTCTGAGAATGATTTCATCTTGGAGCTCTTCCTGCATCACTTGCTTAATGTGGCTCCTGGAGGCCATATAGCAAGACACATGTGAAAATGGACTAGAGTGTTTAGGAAGATAGACTCTTCTGTCTTGTTAGTTGGCTCAGGTTACCTAATATGTGACTAGAAGCTGTGTTGTCCAAACAAAAAATCTTCCTGTAGGATGTGGGAAGGTTTTTTTGACCCTGTGCTTAAAATGTTTTTAGTGTATTCTGCAGATGAAAGCCTTTGATAGTTAGATAGTCTGACTTGCTAATAACTTCCTGAGAATTCTAATGAACTGACCCTTAATAATATATTTGCTTACCTAAGTTAAGTATCTTTTGCATCAACTGCTGTACAGTGTGTTTTTTTTCTTCTCTCTGCAGTGTCTTATGACTTAACTTAGATGTCATTTCATGATAACTGGAATCACGAAGGGAGAAAATTATGTCACCATTGTAATTTTTTTTTAAATCAGCTTAACAAAGGACGTCTAGGTAATAGTAAGTTTTAGAAAGAAACTGCAGATATTGTGGAAAGGACAGTATTAATAATATTGAAGAAGATGATGAAGTGTCTTAGGGACAATGACTGGTCTGCACTTGAGGCATGCAAACTGGCAGATTTTCCAAATTCCTCCATGTACATGGTAGAATTTTTCTCTTATAGATTAGTTATGATTTCTGGATTAATTTCTCCTCTTTGAAAAGGAAGGGGCTATTTTACTTTGTCAGTTTTCTGAAGTCGTTGATTTCTTTTGGTACCTGTAAAGATTTTGAAGACCAAAGTTAATTTGGTGAGGCAGAGATTCATCTTTGTTTCTGAGGACATGTTCCTGCCCTGGTTTGACTGTGGCAAAATGACCTGAAAGAGCAGCAGTTGCTGCTTGCTGGTCCCACTCAAGTAGCAGTCAGCAAGATAGCATCAGTGTGTTGAGGGAGATGCCAGCCTGCTGGCTGCCATTCTTTGGGACAACTGTGTTCCCTGTCTCCATTCAGCTTTCTGTGGTGGTGGAGGGCTGGCTTGAAATGATTTACGTATTCTGGTTGTGAGCAGGGTTTATTCAGTTCATCACGTAAACACAGACTCGCGTGTTTAAGAGGATTACCAGGCTGCATTGGTAATCCACCTCCGGTGGGTAGCACGCTCTTCTTTTTTGTTGATGTAATAGGTGCTGGGACTGACAGAACAATTATTTTTTTCCTACAATCACCTGTTCCTCCTGTACAGCAAGAGACTTGCTTGCTGGTTTGTGTACAGTGCTCTCCAGCTGCAAGATACCAATTTTCTTCAAGGCTTTACAAGCTTCTGTTTCATTTTTTCCTTCCCAATTTCTGATTCATAAAATTCAAGATATATATGTATGTATTTCTTCTTGACCTAAGAACTTCTGCAAGAGTCCATCTACATCCTGCAGGACTTCTGCAGACCATCTGGACAGGATTCAAGCAGACATCTCTGCCCTTTTGTCCTTAGTGGATCATTCCCCACAGGGTGCTTGCATGAGACTTAGTGTTGCCTGTGGCCTTGGGCATAACATTTTTTCTGAGTGCAGCCTTACCTGCAATATTCCTCTAACAGACTGGCTGGCCTTTGTTGTCAGTTTTGTGATACCAGAGAATATAAAACTTGGGAGGTGACGTGTTAGGTGTTAGGGTTGGGCTAGAAGTTGGCTATTTAGGGATATGTCACCATTCTGGTAAGTAATTTTTTTCTTTATTGTAGTCTGGTAGTGCAAAAGGTGGAAATGGGGTAGATATGTTGATACATATTTGTCTACACAGAATGAAGAGATGCTTGGTTGAGTGGTAACAAGGCATGTCCGTCTAGCATAGCCCCCTAACATATCACTTGTCTTCTTTCTGTCCAGTAGATGAGTAAAATACTTTTGTATTCTAGGGCTGTGCACTTCTCTTGGCTGCTCTGGGTTCTGATTTCCATATTCAAGTGGTCTGAGGCAAAAAAAAAGAATTAATATTTGTTGTCAGTTTTGCTATTGTCACATTGCTACAGAATTTGCTGCTCTCACACTTGAAGTCTTCTTAAGATTAACCCACTGAATCAAGAACATCGGCTAAAATAGTTTTTAATGAGTTTTTTTCAGATTGAATTCTAGCATATTATTTTCAATAAATTATCTTCTTTCTGTTTAACCATCATGGTACTTATCTTCCTGGGTGGTCCTGTTATCCCTGTGAAACTCACTGCAGCAGAAGTGAATGAAGCCTGAATGACATTTCTCACCCAGTCCTCCTTTAAATGTGGTTTCCCCTCAAACTTTAATATTTTCACTATGCTTTCATTTTCCATTAAAAAATAATTTAAACTATTTAATAATTAGATCTAATCTTCTTCGGCAAAACTTAAAACAAATGTGCATTTTATCTACATGGCTTCAATCATCTTTGGCGCTATATTAATTCAGATTTGCAGAGAGCACATCCGCGTGGACAGGCTTGCTTGTCTTAGGCTAGATCCAGCTAGAAAATGAAAGCATTACACTAATTAGCATTGCTCACGAGAAAAGGAAAAAGCTGTTTGTCAGTGGCCTGCTCCAATGTGGTTGCAGTGTAATTGACTCCTGCAAGTGTGGAGCCAGGCTCATGGCTGGTTGCTGCCAGAGAAGGGAAGTTTCCTGCCTCTCTTGCTCACCCAAGCCTTCCCAAGGCCAGCTCTACTCAGTAAGCCATGATAAAGCTGAGGGGGAAGGGTTTACTTACCTGGCAGGTTTTAAGTTGCACCATCTAACAAAGTGGTCTAATAAGGACCACTAATACAAACTGAGGGATGTGTGTCCAGCTGCAAGAATTGTGGGGGGCAGGAACAAGGAGCCTTTGACTTTATTGCAGGCCAGTATGCAGGGTCACTCCATCACTTTAAACCTCTGTGGTAGTGAAATCCCACACCAGAATTAGAGACTTTGAAAGTCTATAAGATGAATCCAGTAAAAGAGAGCAAGAGGGATGAAATTTTTCCATTTCCTCCCTTACTCCTTAGACTACATATATATTGAGCTCCATATACCTCAATTTGCAGAAAAAGCTGAAAGTGTACATAAATAGGAGGTGAGTAATTAGTCCAGGCTCTGTGGATGATAAGCAATTGGTTGTTGTTATTATTGCTCCCCAAATATAATAAAAATTTATGGATCAATTTCTGAACAGCTTACCCAGTGTACAAGCTTTAGGCTCTGTCTAGTAGTTTTTTTTTTGTCTACCTATTTTAATCATTCATGTGTTTTTAAAAATCTAAAAAAGTCTAAACCTCAGCTATTTTGAGTATATGTTTATGACTTGCTGATTATTTGTCCTTGTGCTTTTCTAAAATCTGATGGGGAAACCCTGACTTTAGTTATTTTACAACTTTGTTGACAGTTTGTGCTGTAACAGCTATGATATGATTGGGTTTGTGCCAAGTTGGGAAGTTCTGAGTGGAAACTTGTAGCCTTCTGTTTACAAAAGCCTGGATTTCTGTCTTACACACATGCTCATCTATGGGAGGAAGGATTTTCTGTGATTCATAAAAAATCATAAGCTTTATTTTGAAAGCTGATGTCAGTGATGGATGAAATACTGGGAATCAAACAGAAAAAAAAAAAAAATAAAGTCAGGAATCCCAGGAGAAGACTGAGCCCCAGTATCAAGGGGGAATTCCTCAGCCATGACTGTAGCACAACACATGGTAACATGTTCCTCTTCCCCTTATGTTCCCTCTGTTCAGGCCCCGGTAAATCCATTCCTAGATGCTGGGAAGAAAAATGACCTTTCAAAGCTGCGAGAATTGCCAATTCCATGCATTTCCTTCATGACAGACAATTTGCTCTAATACTCCTGTCCCTATTTCTTATTTATCTCTCAAAATCTGTTGTAGCTATTCTGTAATATGCTGTATGTTAACAAAGTTTCCAAATACAGAACTGAAGAGAGGCAGTGGGGATTTTCTCTCTTCTGTTTTTCAGTGAAAATGATACTAAGCACTACTTTGGTTATGAAGCCAACCTCTTAGTGAAATATGCTATTATTTAATCATTGTGTTTAGGATATAAATGGACTGTTTTTATTGGGCAATACATGTGTATAAACAGATAAAATTATACACACAGTCCCATGCATATTTCATCTGGGAGATTCCCAGGCCTGCAGCTTACTGAGAGCAAACTGATCCTTTACTTCTCAAGAGCTGCTTTCCAAGTTTCTAGTGATCCAAGTATCTACATAGCTTTACAGAGAATGTAAAAGAGTTTGTAATCTCAGTCCCATTTAGAGTGCACAGGTGCCTGCATCATTAACAAACAGAAATGTCTGTGTGTTTCCAAACCTAGCTCACCTAGAACTGAGCAAATGGATTTGATTTTTCCATAGACAGAAAGGAAAGCTCTGTGAAAATGGTGCATTTAAAAAGACAAAGAGTGTTGTGTCTGGGGTTTTTAATGTGCTCTTCAGTGTGTGGAAAGACATTTCATACAAAGTCTTCAAATACTCAGATAAAAGTAAATTCCATTCAACCTGCAGTATTTCTCATGAGAAAGCATGCTATCTCTTCTCTCTCCTGCTCTGATCCCCTGGAAATTTCAGCAGGAAGGAAGGTTAAAATCTTGCAAACACGTGGGAAAACCCATGCTTGGTACTTTGTAATAAAGTAATGGCTCTTGATTTTCTTCAAAATATAAAACAAGTTTTGCTTCCCTGCAAAATCCTGTAGTGTCTGTTTGGAAAAAGGAACAATTGTGTTTCTACAATGACGTCTCCTAAACTGAATATTCCATTTATCCTTTTTCACCACTCTTGGTATAACTGTGTGGTTTTTGTTGTTGTTGTTTTGACAAGTGGTTTTTATTTGGTGTAATTTTTTAAGAATTAGGAAGCACAGCATTGAATGCTGAATTGGAAGTTGAAATCTGGGGTTGCTGGATTTATTGCGAATGCCTGTGTAGTGACAGCCCCGGCGTGCATGAGCGTGGTGTGTGTGTGTGTGCGTGCGCGTTTTTAAATAAAAAGGAAAGCAGAGGTTTGCTCATTTGTTTGCCTATTGTGAAGCTGTCCTGCACCTTTCTACTCCTTTGTACTGGGGTGAAGGCTGCTGAATGGAGGCCTTGTGCCATTTGTTGATTTTAAACCTCACTGTTAATCCACAGGAACCTGCTGGTGTGCGCAGCAGGAGAGCTGTGTGACAAGTGGAAATCTGGGCGGGAGGGAGTGCGGGGGGTCACAGGGGATAATAATCATTCAGCCATCAGCCTTTGTCACCCTTAAGCCTAATTGTTACCCTCTGCTGGTAACCACATTGAAGTGCTGGCCTTTTAAGTGTTTCTTGATTTTACTTGGCACAGGCTTAGGGATAGGGTCATTTATTGCTGGGTTTATATCGTATCAGGTTTGCTGGGGTTTGTTTAATTAGCCCCATTGAATTTTCTGCATCTCTTAAAATAATCTGTGAGAGTCCAAATGGGTGGAAGGGGCTGAATGGAAATGGTACAGTTGTTAACAAATTTCTCTCTGTCAGAAGCTGGGCTAAAACTGGAGACAGAAAGCTTTCGTGCTCTGCCAGCCAGCTGCCTTCTGGAGCCTGTGCCTGAGCCGCAGCTGTGGCTGTGGGCACTGGGCTGCCTGAGCAGCCCTGCACAGGCAGCGGCAAGGTGATGTTGGGGTGGGGCAGAGGCCAGCTTGCCCTGTCCTTCTGTGCCTTGCAGCTCCTGCCTGATTCAGGAATGCCACAGAATCGAAGGCCTGAGGGTGGCTGAAGCAAACTGAACTGGTAGTAAACTCAGGAAGGGGAGAGGAGAGTTAAGTCATTTAAAAACAAAGAAAAAGGAGAGATAGCTTTTCTAGCAGGAACTGGTTCTTCAACTTTCCCTGCCAGTTATACATGCTGAAGTCAGTATTGAGCTTTCTGTTGTTTTCCCTAAAGAAGCTGGTGTAGAAGCTGCTATAGAAGCTAAAGTGAAGCCTGAATTTAAGGCTTTGCAATGGGCAAGTACCTCTGTGAGTGAAATGAGCTTGTGCTGGGGATGGGGGATGGGGTGCAGGACAAGACGTTGTTTCATTGCTCCCCCCCAGCCATGCATGGTGGATGTTGTGTTGGGCTTGTGTGGGGATGAAAATCCCCAGGTTCTGGTACAAGCTTTGGAGCTGCTCTTGATCAAATGCATGTGCCCTCTAACCCTTCAGACAGAATGTGCCTCCAGCAGATGCAGTGACTGTGCTGTGGGCTGTGACCTGATGGCCACGGTTTGAAATTTGCGCCAGTAGTACTGCTGGTAAACCAGGGTTGTTACAGGAGTCTGATTACACAGCGTGATTGCAATCCTATTTTCAAGTCCAGTCTTCCACCTGGCTCAGTACTTTATCAAAACGCTTGAGAATACATCTTATAGTAGGATGAATGTTTGTGCTTGCTACTTACTCTTTTACAGTAAAATGGGGTAGTTTATTTAAGAGGTTTAGTTTTCTGTGTTTCTCATTTTCCAGTGGTATGATTCCCTGCTGGTTGTTGGCATGCATCTCAGCTCTCTGATTTTTACAAACAGCACATGTCATAGTGGTACCTGTGTGGGTTTGATACTTGTATCAGAAAGGTTTAACTAGTAAAAACTTCAGATCAAAAAAACATCAGCACTCAGGTGTGGTATTTTCACCCTTCTGTGATGCAGATTTAATTATAATTACTGAGCCAGGTTAATAATCCTTTTACAACTGTTGTTACAGGACATGTCTCAGGAAGGCTATGGAACCAGATCTCAACCCCCTATGGCCCCAGGAAAGCCTAACCATGAAGACTTGAATCTAATCCAGCAAGAAAGACCATCAAGCTTGCCAGTAAGAAAATAATGTTTGTTTCAGTATTTTAAAATTGAAAGCACTTTACATACCAGTTCATTGCATCTGAGATGAGTAAATGAGAAGTAGTGTAAGAAGAAATGCTAAATAAGGTTGATGAAAAATTGGTTTTAAAAATATGGGAACAGATAGCTTGTATATGAGTGAACTCGGCTTAGGCTTGATCTGGTTCAGAACAGCACTATTTATGCACATGCGTGTTCTGTGCTTCTGTACATGTGTATTTACATAGAGGAAATGGATTGATTTTTAAACTTTAGGAATTCCATACTTGCACAAACTGATCGGGTGAGGAGGAGGCTTTTTTTCTGTGTCGTTTTTCAAGTGTTTTCAGTAGATTCTGGTTTAAAATACTGTTACCAAGAGTTGTCTGTTCCAAACCCTGATCATCAGTAACGAGTTTGACGTGTTAAATTCTGCTACTATCTATTACTACACAACTGTAGAAGCAGGAATGACAGGAATACTTAAACTAGGTTGAGTTTTGGTTAGGAGGTTATTTTGGACTAATATTTATCAGCTTTTCTGAGCTCTACACAATCTACTGTGGGGGAAACAGCACAAATTAATATACATTGTGGAGACATTGCAGCTGCTTGCATTTTTGGACGTCTTATAATGGACAAAGTACTTAACCTTGTCTCTGTGCTTCTTGTGGTTTGGGGATTTTCTTGTTTGTTGGTGTAAACCAGCATGAATTTAAACCAACTAGAATATGTTCAGTTTAAGTGATGAAAACTTTATAAACTATGTGACCTCTGGCTTGGAATAATGTATCAGAAACATGTACCATACATCGTTGGGTATGTATTCATTTGCAGTTGGCAGAGGGATCTCTCTGAAAAGTTTACTGTATGAAGATATCACTTGTATTTGTGAAATCTGGTAGTATGTTGTATATATTATCTCTGGCACATGGCACAATTTTAAATCCTTAAAAATAGGGCAATAAACATCTTCATAGCATTTTAAAGTTACATCTTTGGCACCTAGGAGAGTATACGTACTACAAATTCTTTACATGACATTTGAGACATGCAAGTCTCAGGAAAAGCTATGGAAACTGGTATGAGAAAAAATACCCATTTGCTTTGAACCTAGTGTTAATTTGACAGTTTTTCAGGAACCATTTTTTTAAACAGTCTAATTTGTCTGAACAGTTCTCAAAAATGGATGCTGGCATGCTGGCAGTTACCTTAAAAATAGTACCTCCTGTGGACATTGAACTGTTTTCGCAACAACTACCTAGTTTAAAAAGCAGGGATACTAAAAAGGACTTTTTATTTCCCAGGTTTTTATGAACAGTGTTTATTAGGGTAGAGAGAAGTAAAGTTATTTATCAACTTATTTCTGCTAATTTGCCTGTGTTTTTTCTTAAACAATTGTCCTACTTTTAATTCGTGCTCTGTCCTATCTCCAGCATCATGATATTTAAGCAGAGTATTGGGTATTATCTGTGTCCCTGAGTGTTTGGTATATTTAGTAGCTCATAATTATTCTAGGTATGAGTAAGCTGGTTGTATTAATAGTGAATGTTAACCATTTTGGCCACTGAGCTTAAACTCTTAAGTTGGTCCCGAATGCTGTTACTGAGACATCTAATTAGTGAACAGCTTTGATGTATAACCTCGGAGCACTTCATATACTCAAAAAACACTGCTGTTTTCATGTGGAAGGGAATGGAGGATACTGTAATTCTGTATTTTGGTGTTGGTGTGAGGTTTTTGTTTGTTTTGTTTTTTAAATTTAAAAACAACTTCAATTTTTTGTATGTAGCAACAGGGGTTTTTTTGATGATCCATACATTAAAAGCTTTAATATAAGTCTATTTGGGGTAATGGTTTGAACATGGTGGTTTTTCCCTGAAGCATGAGAGTTCTGTATTCTGTTTTAGACTGCTTATGAAAACCCTTGATCACTACTCCTTATTCAGTTAGCTTTATTTTGGTATACTCAATATGGCTTCTTAAGCTTGTTTTTAGGGTAATGTGGTTCTTCAGAGTAGTAGTCAGTAAGTTGTCTCTGTACAGTGAAGCTTGAAATTATAGCAGTGGTGTTAGGCTTTTAATAAAATTTAGTTATGTCTTGTTTCATGGTATTCTGGTATTTATACAATTTTCCCGTTATCTTTTTATTTCTTAAAGGCATTGTGTAAAATCACAGCAGCTATATAGCAAGCTTATACAAGTGTTGAAAAACAACAAAAGAGATGTAATACTAAATGGTGAATGGTTTTCTCTGATGTGGCTTTAAAAAAAGAATTTCCCTTTGATGGATTCGAAGAGGAGCTGGCCACTTTCTGCAGCACTGAATGCTGGTTTGTGTCACCCTTTGGGGGAGTTTTTTCAGCAGGTTTGTGTCACAGTAAGCACATCTAAACAGCTCAATAGTTGTTCCGTTTCCTTCACACATTGTATATAAAAGTCCTGGCATGAATGTTCCCATAAAGTTCAAAGCAGACAAATTTGTAATGTGGGTTGGTAACAAATGGCTACAAACAAAATATGGCTTTATTAGCTACTTCTAATGGCCTGTCAGATTCTATACAATGCTTGCTTTCCTTCTCCTAACTGCTCTGATATCTGGAGGGTTTGACCTGTGGGTCTCTGACCATGTGGAGTCACTGAGAGCCCAAATGAAAAGTTGCACAGAATAGTGCTCCAAGCACTTTTGTTGGGGTCACAATTAGAAGGAAATCTCAAGCCTTTGAGAAAACATGGGAGTTAGGTACTCTGTGAAGGAAAGGAAGTCATAAACAGAAACTGTTCCCTATTAGAGTGGAGGAATAAAGGGGGAGAGGCCTGAATGAAATTGTCTGGAGAACAACTACTACAGAACAAATTTATCGAGACTTAAAGGATAATAGCAAAATACACATTTTTTCTATTGTGAGGAAGCCTGAGCAGACTTACAGGAAAAAGCTTGCAAAGGATGTATTTGCAGATTTGTTGTTGCAGTAAAGAAGCTTGTGTCAGCAGTAGGCTCTGTGTATGTATGAAAACTAATGCTTTTTTTTGTCTTTAATAAGTGCATTTATAAATGTTCATATTGGATTGTGTTTATGGAATGAGGAGCAGAAAACATGAATTGATTTAATTTTTTTAAATTGGCATGAGTATTAAAGTAATTTCAGATAGGTACTACTGTTTTTGCTGTTACTTTGTTTTAATAAGGCCCTTTTTTGCTTAGCATCAGGTGTGCTTGTTTGAGCTGTTGAATGGCCCAAGGTTGCCAAGCTTTTGAAAGACAGGTTTCTGCTAAGGCTTTTTTGTTACAATGTACAGGTAAAGGCTCTGGGGCAGCTTGAGCTGTTGTAACCCAGGGCAGCTTCAGTCCTGCTGTGTGCCCCACTACATATTGTCTGTGCCATCTCATCTCCTCCACTGTTGCTCCTGGGACTGGCCAGTAGATTTGACTTGGGGAACTAACCTAGATAAAAATAATCTCTCTATTTCTGGATTAGTTTTTGACTGAATCACAGAGTAACTGCATGGGCATCAGTGGCACCTTGGAAGAGGAGATGGGAATCAGTAGCTGTGATGGGAAAGGGGACAGACAATGGGGACCACAGCAGCTTTGATTTTAGCCATATCCTAAATGCCTCTGTGATCTTGCTGGAAGGGTTTAAGATGCTGTCATCCTGTCAGTTGAGACATGGTGGCACAGCAGATTCCACTGTTCACAGTCAGGCCCTGAAACAGCCACAGAGCCACAGATATACAGAAGACAGTTCACTTATTTTTTAAGGCAAGTTTTTTGCCAGTCCCTATCCCTAAACTGTTTAATGCAAGCCCATGAGTGCAAGTGCATGAGCATGCATGGATGGAGGCTGTGGACAAGGTGGTGGTCTCCACTTGCATCCGTGTAAATTGCAGGGAAATTGTGGCTTTAGTGTTATAACTTAGGTTTATCTTGTGCTTTCTGGAGGTCATGCAGTGTTGAAAGGGGAAGATTGTATCTGGAATTGAGGGAATCACTACTCTACTAGGTCATTTAGAATTCAGAGTTTATGGATTCATTGTGTGACATTAGTTATTCACTGGGTCTTTTCATTGAGGCAGAACAATTCCTATGCAAAACAAAATAGTAGCCAGCAGTGGAGGTAGAATGCCACTTGAATCATCTGCAGTGCTGTGACCTGACAAAGTTGATTGTGATTCTACACGTCCATAGTTGTATGAGCATCAGAGCTCAAAATAATAAATACTGTTACTTGGACAGATAAACTTTTTTAAGATGTCAGTTGTCTTGTTTAATTATACTTGGCACCTTGGAAAACAGCACATCAGCAATCTCTTCCTGATTTTATTAACTGCTTCACAGTTCTGTTCCACCTCATTTCAATGAGCCACTGAAAGATGTTTAGAGTACTGGACAGTTTTTCTTCCAGTTGACACACCTTTTTTTGTTGTAGAAGGTAGGTACTAAATTAGATTTCAAAGGACCTCTGTTGGGAATTTGTAGTGAACTAAATCCAAAACTAGATAGACTTGGCTCATGGAACAGCATCATTTCAGATGGATCTCAGTAGGTGTAGGCTATGAGGAAAATACATGGAAGGGTTTAGAAATCCAGATTCTCTGTCTCACTTCTAGAGTATGAAGTAGCATGAAAAGTCATCTCAAGCAACAGCACACCCTGAACAAGTGCTTTTAATGGGTGAAGTCTTAATCGACCAGGAAAACACTTCCCAGCATTACTTGAGCAACTGTGATTGAGAGCAGGAGGTAACTCTTCTTTTCTCAGAGATTAAGCTACTGGGATGAGAGACTCTGGTGACATTTATACACAGCTTAGCCCAGTAAGCCCTAATCATGATCAGGCTTGTGGGCACTACCATCATGTAAATATTAATTACCACTGTAGCCTTCTTGTAAGGACAAACCAATATTAAAGGAGAACATAATGCAGTGACCCTCTTTTTTTGTAATCCTTACCGAAGTCTTTGCAGGTAAGCAAATATACAAAGTTTGATCTAAATTTAAATACTATTGTAAAAATACAGATTATTGGTTGTGATTTGAGAGAGAAAAAAAATCCTATAAATTGATTATTTTGAATTCTTGGGAGGTAAATGCTGTTGCCAGCTGATAGATGTGTGTAATACATGATAGCAAATCTGTCCTGAAGTTGTTCATGTCTCTGCCTGAAAATATCTGTTTGCGAGTATGGTAAACCATGAACAAGAAAGAAATGCGAGTATGTAATACTTGTGAATTAAATTCTCCACTGTTTTTACATCAAGTAGGATAAAACTGGTGTGCCTCTTTCCCACTTTTCCTTTCTCTTTTCTGCAACATTGTAAAATAACTGAATGATCTTGTTTTCCTTTGTTTGGGTCAAGAAATTTTAGCTGAAAATTGTTACTCTGTGAAAGAAGATTATTGACTCAACAAGCCTTCAATTTTCAGTGAATAACACTCCCACCCTCTAGCTTCAGGAACATGTGGTGCATGCATTCTATTTTAAAGTACAAACTGTAATTTAAAACTGAGGCAGTTTGATGCCCCACTGAACTTTGTTTAAGCCTAGAATAAAAGGAAAAAAGCTTCAAGTTGCAAAGAAGTGACTAAGCTATCTCAAAGGTTTTTCTTAGCCATTACGTGCAGAGTTGGAAGAAGCTGCTATTTTTTCCAAGTTATTTTAATTCTGGATCAAGTGCAGTTGCTAGGTTAGTTGGTTGTTAGTTTTTTTTTCTTACCCCCCTTAACATTCTTTGTAATAAACCTGTAGGTAGAACCAGTTTCACACAACACATATGCATAGAGATATCAAGAATATGTATTTCTGTGTGTTTCTGAGGTGCAAAACATGCTCTGTAGCTGCCACATCCAGATTCTGTATGTGGCTTCCATTTGTGGCAGTCAGAATAATGGGTCAAAACCAGTGTGAGCCCCTGCAGCACCACTGACATTGGTGATGTTATCAGGGAACTCTGTGTGCCCATGTCCTAGCCCACATTTTATATTCCACTTCAGTTAAACCAGGACTTCATGTAGGGTGGTCAAAGTGATATATTGTCCTAGAGTCAACTAGTACATTAAGTCCCATTTTGGGGAAACACTGCAATTAAAGTAGTGCAGAGCAGCCCTGGGCATGTATTGTCCACGTAGTGTTAAGCTGAAATATTGAAACCAAAATTACAGATACTTGAATTAGATATTCTTAATATTTGTAGTGTGAAGAGAAGGACCTGTTGTTATTAATCTGTGTTTTGTGCTTTACAGAATTACTTGGTTTTGCCTGGCAGATTGATCATATTTATTTAAAAGAACAGTTTTAGGTTGTTATTGAAGTATAAAAAGTAATTTCACTAAGTATTGTAAAAAAGATACTTGACTATTCATCACCTTTTCCAGATCCAAAATACTTTACATTTACAATGTTTACAACATCCCTGTAATAACAAAACGGCTAATTTATGATCCAAGAAAATTTACAAATGCAAAAAGAAATATTTAGTCTGACCTCTACATGAAATTTATGTGGGAAATCTGCTAAGGGATTATAGATCCCAGTAGTGGTTTAGGTTGCAAAAACTTGTAGTTAAATAGGCCAATGTTGTTCTAAGTGGAATAGTAAAGTATTAGTAGCTTTTTTTCTGCAGTGTTTTTTTTAAGCCATGAGAAGTTGCATTATATACCTCCAAATGCTAGAATAGTATTGGTGTTGATTCAGAAATTAAAGAAACTAAATTTAATTTGGGTGGTTGAAGCATTTTAATTTTTATTTCCTTACCACCCCTTGCTTCATGTTGATCTCTTCCACAGAGGCTGATGCCCTCCTAGCTAGGCAGACTGAACTGCACTTGTGGTAGCCCCTGAACCACCAAATCTTGCAGCTTGAAATGAGAAGCAAGCTGAAAGCTCCCAAGGTTACTTTAATATGCAAGGCTGTAAACTGTAGTAGCACGTGTGCCTCTGCATGCATGGCTCAGATGTACCTGCTGCAGGGACAGTAACTGCACTGGCTGTCTTTTAATCTGCCTGAATTTCCAAGTTAGTGCCTTTAGGTTCTGCATTTGCAAATCTATCTCTAAAGTGGTAGGGATTTTTTTTATTCAGGGATCAATTTTTATTGTTTGAACATTTTACATAATGTGTGTACATACATGTGTAGTTTATAAAAGCACACATATCTTATCTGCTTGGTTGTTTGTAAATTTTGAGTTGATAGCATACTATAAATTCCAAAGCTTAATGTATTCGCTGGTGCATGTCTTCGTTCATGCCTGTGTGAACATGGGGATTACAACACAGAAAGTAAGACAAAGGAGTATTACTCACTTGAATACCATTTCAGGAAGTACCTGAGACACTGTAAATGTTTTTTCTTTATTTTTACCACAAGTCTTCCTGTAAGATCGGGTTTTTTTTCAAGTAACTCCTTTGCTTGTCCAACTGTTGTGAAGTATGACCTCAGCTTCATAACCTTGGCTAAACACAGTAACTCACTCTGACCAGCAACATCTGAAGCCTAGCAGTAGATCCCTTTTCTTTTTCTTCCTTCTTCCATTCCTGTTTGCTGGGAACATGTTGGTTTCGGGTGCTATTGTTGCAGCTTTCATGTTTGAAAAAAAAAGTTGCCAGTCTTTGATGTGACGCTGACTCCTGAGTGGTCCTGGTCAGCTGCTGTTTCTGTGTGAGCAGATGTTTGTGCAGTCACGGTCAATAGTGTTAAGATTAGGCCAGGTTTCACAGTGCTTTGTCTGATTGTTTATGGTGTGTCCGTAATTGGTGGGGATTCTAGGTGCCATCACAGTGCAAATGGGAAGTGTCTGTAACATGCTTTTTGTTTTATAAACTGTGTTCAAATCATGATAAATTCAGTCCTGTACTGTGAGGCCATTCATATGTTTTAGTAGTGTTCTTTTGTTGTTGGTTGCTTGTTGGGGTTTTTTGAGGTTTGAATCAGGTTTTTAACTGTTCCTTTAATGTGTTTTCTTGAAACCTAATGTCTTGTACCACTTAAACCTCCAAAACCTTCCTTTCTTTGCTGGAGCCATACATCTCAGATTCACTGTGAATCTTCTCTTGAAGACAGCAATACATGGTGATTTTTTACAGAATCTGTACTATCTGTATGTGAGAAGTGCTTTTGAAGTGTGTTTCATGTAGATAAGTTTCCATTATCAATTTACCTTTAAAAATACATATATACAGACACACACAAGCAGAGGGGGTGTCTGCATTTGTCTTTGGAGGGCATGGTTTTATGTTTCAGCCTGCTGCATCAGTTTTCTTTAAAACCATGCAGATTATTCTTGCCATTTGCCACTCAATTCCAAACACAAGACTTTGTAAAGATGGTCCTGTTTGAATTCGCAGTGTAATTTTGGAGATGAAGCATCACAGAGTGTTGAAATTAAGATAGAAAAGCTGATAATGCTGGGAAAGGGCTACTTTCAGTTCCCAGTCTTTAGGCTTTTGATCTCTTTCCTTCTATGCATACAATTGCAGATGACCCTTTTAATCATCTTAACCTTATTGTGAGATTTCCTGTGTTAAAATAAGACTTAGGACCTGAATTTTGAGGCACATTTGAATAATTGCATTAGGATAGGTAAATATGCCATCCTGGATCATTTGTTTTACATTATAGTTCAATTGTATGAATTTGTCTCAGTGTGCGGTGTTGGGTTTGGTGGTTTTGTTTTGGTTTTTCCCTTCAAGGTGACGATTCACTTGATGGTTTATCTTCCACCTTCTGATTGAAATTATCTTTTTTGGGAAGTAATATAAAGATAAGGATGATGAGAATTTGTATTTATGTTTGCATGTAGTAATACATTATGCATTACTTTAGTAAGGTTTGCTGAATATACAGTGGTGGACTTAGTGTAGAGGACAAAGCTTGTTTCATGCCATAGAAAAAGGTGTAGGTTCACATATATATTTACAGTATCATAGCTGATGAAATCTCCCAATGCATTTTGTACAAAAGGTAATGAAAAAGATCTAAACTGTTACTATTTTTGTTTCTTAATTGCAAATTATTCAATAGCAAGTTCTTGCTTTTGAAAAGTATGGAAATAAAGGAAGTGGAAGTTATCTGATATTTTTAAACTCAATTCTTGCAATCAAAATAAGATTAAATAGGTAGATAAAGTGGTGTATGGATTAAGTACAGACATTGACCCAAGTGAACTAATTAATTATGGCGTGGGATAAAACTTAATGCAAACTGTTATCTTTTAGGTTTAGACTTGAAACTGAAAGCCTTAGCAGTTTTTCATGTGATACTCCACAGGAGAGTGGAGATGGAAGAAAAACTCCAGATTATTTCTTTTCTTTATTTTGACTTACAGTTTATGTCAAGATTTTAATAGTATGGCTTAATGAAAGCTTCGTAGAAACCTATTTTTTCCATCCTCTTTATTGTATCATTATTACCATGCCTAAATGTGGGGGGAAAAAGTAAAAATTCGGGGCAATTTTCAGCAAAACTCTTCAGAGGTTTTATTGCTGTTGCTTGAGGGGGGGGCTGGCTTTTTAAAAAAATAAATAACATCTCATAGCATCATTTGCGTTGTCTCATAATCCGTTTTCTCTCATCCTTCTTTACTTTCCTTTTTTCTGTTTATACATTTAAAGATTTACGAAGACTGCATATATACATCAATGTTTTTCAATGACTGCTGATTCTTCTTGCGTGGCTTTTTAGACATTTTGCCCCACTGGAAATCACAGTAACAGTATTTTTGTTCCTATTCTGAGGTATGACGAAACGTAGGGATTTTTTTGGCTCTGGAAGCTTTGGGCTGCTTCTGGCCAGAGAGTCCTTCCAGCACTGAGACCACAGCTCAGTGTGAGAGGGGCCATTTGGCCTACCTACAGAGTTGTCTTTCTCCTCTGCAAAGAACAGAGGTTGCATACCAAATCCTGTGAAATTAAGAGAAATGCACCCATGCATGTACTTGCATATACTTACACTTTAGCTCTTTAATCTTTGCTGGTTAGAACCAGTGATTTCTAGTGCTTGCTTTTTAATGCTATGTTCACAGTAATATAGGTCAGACTGAAGTGTATCCTGTAAATTCTTTACCTTATTCTTGCTGGAAAAGCAAACTTTCCCTCCTGTGTGAATTTTGATCACTTGACCTCCATTTCCATGGAGATGTGGTCAGAGGGCAGTAGTCAGCTAGCCACGCCGACTAAGGGCTATCTTCACTTACAGCATGCAGTGAAACTCCAGAGTTTAGAAGTAATTAAAGGACTCAGTCTGACACATTTTTTCTCCACCACCCACGTCCATTAAAGATGAAACTTGGAAACAAAATACGTGATCAGCTATGGTGCAAAGAGGTTTTTTTAAAAAATGTTTATTTAAAAGAAGATGTAAACAAAAAAACCTCCCAACCTTCTCCTTTATTCTTTCTTTTTAAAAATATTACTTTTCCCACAGTCTTAAACATTCTGTATACCCATCTATATATATTTGAATTTTTCACATACTCACAGTTTCTGTGTGTCTATTTTGAATAACATTGGCTCAGGTTTGTCAAAAGCTGGATTTTGTATTCTGCAGAATTTGGAGATTCATGATTAAACAAGTGCAGATCAGGCAGCTTATGCTTCTCCAGGTTCAGTCTGGGGTTATTGGTCCAGGGTCACATGCAGGATCCAGCTCAAGCTTGTGAGCAGTAGGTACCTTACAGAGTGGCAAAACACAACAGCAGGTGCTGGCCCCTGCTGTGCCTTGGACTGGGAGAGTGTGGATCAGGGACAGGGTGTGGTGGCGTGTGCTGCTGCTCCCCAGTCAGCTCTCAGGCAGACATCCTAGGCTGAAGTGTGTGCATGGCTGCTGTGCTGTGTGTGCTGGCTAGCCTGGGTGCTCTGTGCTGCTGGGCTTGGCTTTGGTGTTAGAAGCGTCTCTGGACACTTCTGGGCTCTCTCAGGTGGAAAGGTGCCTTTCTGGTAAGGGTACAAAACCTCACAGTACTTTTGTACTGAGAGGGAAGCAAAAGTGTCCCTATTTCTGCCGAACAGGGTTAGATTTCCTTCAGACTAGGCAATAACCAAGTTACGCTTGTAATACCATTTTGATTATACACACCTCTCTGTATGCGTTAAGATTAAAAAATATACTTCCAAGTTTTGGGTTGTTTAAGGGTCTGGCTTTTCTCCATCTCTTCTGTCTCCTGTCCAGGAGGTTTGCAAGGTAACCCAACTTCAGTAAACCAAAAGGGAGTATGTCACTTTTTTCTTGGTGTAGGCACATGGCCGTGTTGCAGTGGGGAACAAGAGCTGCATTTCCTCCTGGAGACTCGGTACAGTGGATTTTAAAAAGTGCATCCGAGCTTGGATCCGTGCCTTCCCAGGCAGCACACTCAACTATTGCTGGGCTACAAGGCCACATTACAGACTGATTTCCAAGTGGACATTTTTGTCACGTTTAAAAAGAGCATATTGATGAGACAGCAGTGTGTAAGCTGAGTTAATGTTATTTCTGCACTACCATTACTTTTTATTGCCATTGTCCACCCAGTGGCAAAACTTAAGTGAGCTTTTTCCCTCCCGCTGAGGGTTTTTTCCCCAGAACTGGTGATCTCACGAGTATCCCCACTCTTTTCACGTAGGATGAAAAGAGTGAAGACGACTTTTGTTGCTGTGGTGGTTGGAATGGCACCGTGAACCTGAAAGCGTGTCGGTGTAGCCAGTTCGGATCGTGTCCTTCGGCCGGGCCGGGCGGGCGGCGCTCAGGCCGCCGCGGCACGGTGCAGGGCATTTGTGTAATGGCTGGTGAGGTGGCAGGGAGCTCTCCCCGCTCCCTCTGGCTGCTGCGCGGCTGAAATTACAGCTTTGTCTTTGAAGCCGGGCGCTCTGTTAGCGTCGCCATGGCGACGGGCGGGTAATGGCCTCCGCCGAGCCCAGCCTGGTGTTCAGCGCCGAGCGCGGCCCTGCGAACGCCCCGCTCGCCGCCGCGCTCGCTGAGCTGTCCCCTCTTAGAAAATGTTTAAAAACTGCGCTTTTACATGGCCGTACCAGATTAATAGTCATGGTTTATTTCGTTTTAACTGCGGGGATAAAAGCATTATTCCATTAAATGGGTAGCTTTTTTCCCCCCTCCTTTGGTTTATGCATTATTAACACAAGCTTTCCTGTTTTGCTTGTAACATTTTATAGGCCCTTTCAAACATGTAGTCAGATTTGCTCTGCTGCTCTTTTATTTTTCAGGACTTAACCCTTTCTCTCCTTGATCTTGTCTTAAAAACTTGGAGCCAAGCCTCCAGCAGATTTACTTGCTTCCATTTAATGTTTTCAAAACCAGAAAAAAACTTTGTTTTCATTATTATTTTTATTTTTTTTTCAACGAATCTGCTTTTTGAAGCACTCTAAAAAGCAATGTAGATTGGTCTGTTCTTGTAATTTAATCGAAGAAGATGCTGAAGTCAGCACACATGAGACTTGATATGATTGTGGAGGGTTTGGGTTGAGGAAATATTTTGGAGTTGCCTTTTAATTAGTGTGCCCCTCTTCTCTTCTGCCCATAGTGTTTTCACCCCGTACTCTATACATGTAGCATTTTTGTTGGCAGCCTTCAAAAGAGATGTACCTCATGGTTGAAGGACTGGGGAACAAAAAATCCAGAACAATCTTGGGGACACACTATTTACATCACCCACCTTTCTTATTAATATGGAGCTGGTGAAATACATCTAGACAAGTAGAAGTATTGCTATAAACACAGGCTGCAGGCTTTGTTTCACTTTTCCAGCACTCTAAAATATAGCTTTCATTTTAGTCTGTAGTAGGAAGCATATATCCAAGTGGAGTCAAATGCTGTGGATATAGGGATTCAGTCATCCCTGCTGACACAAATGGTCTCTGTGTTACAAACTTGGAGGGTAGCAAGCAAACCTGGAATTAATATTTTTTCCCAACCCCCTCTCTACCTTTTTTTTAAACTGTGAATTTGTTGTTATGGGGTGCTTACTGGCGCCTTGCTTTGTCCATCTGTATCTATCACAGATCCTTCTGTCCTAAAACTTCCAAGGACATCTCACGAAAAGCAAATATTCCTCATTTTTTGTCCTCTTTTACTGATGCCATGTAGCAGTGGTGATTTGAATGGTACCTCCTGTGGGATGGACTTGCAGCTTCTGGACAGTGGGCCGAAATGCTGAGGTTTATTTCACCTACCGAGCTGACTGTAGACTGTGCTCAGGTATCCAGGTGGGGAGGTTGTGTGTGCGGGGCTCCTGCTCTCCCCACCTCATCCATCTTCAGCATCCATGTGACTCCTATGGACACACACCTTTGGTGCGTCTGAAACTCAAGGGACACATATTTGCTGCCTCAGGGAGTTCCAGGGTAGGTGGCAGATGGGCATCCCAGCCCCCTGGCCAACACCTGAGATCTGCGCGAGGCCCGTATCTACTCCTGGCCAACAGCAGCTGTGGGCTGTGTTGCAGGCCAGCCTGGAGTTGGTGCGTTGTAGTGTTGATGAATGTAGAAGTAACATACATTTTTAAAAGTTTTTTCTTTTATGTGTTTTTAAAATTCTCTTTAGATACTAAAAAGGAAAAAAAAAAAAATAAATACGGCAATGATGGGTAAATCTGCTCCAAGTGTGGATATAGTGTTGTAGAACTGCATGTATTAAATAGACTGGACTAGAGGCTTACTCTCATCTCCAGGCTTTATGGGTATGAATTTCATCCTTTGAGTTGCATTCCCCTTAAATCTGCAAATTCTGGGAAAATTAGACAAAACAGTTTACATTCCATGAATAAGAAATTACTAATTGCTTCTAAAACAGGCGTATCTTTATCTACACAGGGCTTTTCAAAGTTGCTGCTTAATCTTTTTTCTTTTTTAATCACTAAATAAACATGTCTCAGCAGTCACTGGATATGAAACCAAAACCTGGATGTGGACAAAAAGCAAACACACTACACTAATTTTCATTAGCATATCCTATCTCCTAGAACATTTATTTTTTCATCTCCTTGTAAATTGATTTTTCACGTGCTTGTGACTGATATTTGAACTGTGTGTTTGTAGTAACTGACTTATATAAAAGCCAGGTCCTGGATCTCCCAACATGAATATATTATGGAGGTGACCTCGTGGGTTCATAGTTAAGGTTGCACTGAGTTTTCACTTAAAACGAGGTTTAAATCCCTTAATTAAACATTAAAACTCACATGAATTCTCAAACATGGACTGTTTCAATAAAGAGGATAAACTTTAATTATTTAGGTACTCAATGTTCTTCTTAGTGCTGTATTTGCAGAATTCAGAACAACTTTAAATTATTCCTTCTGCAGGTTTTTCCAGAGTTCCTGGTATTTTCAGTTTCTCAATTCCTTTTTAACTCTTTTTGTAGGCCTTTTGTTGCTTAATTGTCCTATCTCTGTTGACTTCATCAAACTATGACAATTTTCATAAAATAATTTAACTAAAAGCTGTTCAGCTGTAACTGTAATAATGCATGATACAGAAGAACATATAGGAGATCAGAAAGTACCATATGTTTTTATTACTTTTTTTGCCACAGGAGCCAAAGAGTGAGTACATTGGCTTCTTGTAGGTGATATCAGTCTTTGATTTGGAATGAAAAGACTAGAGAGCTTGTTTAAAAAACTAACCACATGGAAGAAAAATCCAAAGTCAAGCACCAATAGCATCTCTTCCATACAGGTGACTTTTTCCAAGTCAGTCAATGAACAACAGCTACAGTAGTCCCAAATGAATGTAAATTTCACTCTACTTTTCCACTTCTCCTTATTCTTAGAGGACTCAGTTCAGACTTTTCTGAAGTGGGTTTCTTCACTGATTTCAGTGAGCTTAGATTAGGCTGAATGATTCTTACCATCTGTTCTACCCAGTTGCACCCTGTTGCTCTCTATCAGTGTCTGTTTTGAGCCCCTTGGACACAGGCTGCAAACCTGTTGTGCACCACAGTGTGTGTGCTACCTGTAGCAGTACATACAGGTCTCCTTGATAATGTTTGCAGCCTTCTGCTGAGCTTTAACAGCATCCTTCAGCACAGCTAGAAGCCTTGCTGAAAACAATATCTTTGCAAACCATACATAAATAAAGAAAAATTCATTTAGAAACCAGTGTTACATAGGTTAGTAGTATCTTTATTCAGAGCTCTAAACCTTCAGCCATTCCTCTGACTAGCTGGAAATAGAGACAAATTGGATGAAAAAAAACCCAACAAAATTCTCATTAGCTTATGGCCCATGGAATATTTTTTGTTCGAGTCTTGTTTAGGTCAGGATTTCTGTTTTTGCATCATTTCCATCTGACTGCCATGGTGGTCTCTTACGCCTATTAGTTAAGGTCTCCTGTCCCATTAAAACACAACAGCTGGTACTTCTGAAATTATTTTTGAAAAACATTCTTGTCCTTGTTACCAGCAGCAGCTAGGGCCTACAAACATGTTCAGTGCTTATATGAGAAAGCATTGTTTCAGAGTATGCTAGTTCTTGAATTTTGCAAAGCACAAGCACTATAGCCTGAGATTGCATAGCAATTCCCTAAAAATTCAAAAGTACTTGTTATTTTGAAGAGTTGCTTATTTCATTATACATTGGATGAAGAACAAAATTCACAGGAATTTATTACTGTCACTGATGTAAGAGTAGGTTCTCAAGCTCTTCCAGAGTAGGGATTGATATGATGGAGGTGAAAGAGTTTGTTGCATTTGCACACTGCAAGATTCATGTAGAAAAGCGTGTGAACAGAAGCTACTGGGCCTGAAATGTTCTTTTGTTGGTGATGTTCTTGCATTTCACTGACTCTGCTGTGTGTATACTTGAGCAGTCTGAAATAAAATGTAATGGAGGGAAATAAACAAGAGCAGCTAGTGGTGAAGTAACATGAGAGTCTAATTTGTATGGGTTGGAATCTTTGGCAATAGGACCATATCAGTGGTAATTTTTATACTTTTGGGGGGTTGCTAGCCTGTACAAATTGTCTTTGTTCTTTTTGTTGGGGGAAGGGGAACGTTAAGAACCCTAGATCCAAGCACAGTATATACACTGAGACAGCAAGGGGTTAAAGAGATGTAATTATGCATTCTTCAGTAAGTGTTCTGTAGTCAGCAATACAGCTAGCTGTGCAGGAAGCAGGGGAAAAAAAAGATGACTGAGGGAGAATATGGAGAGAAGGTCAGATCCAAGGATTCTCTTAGGGTGTTCTTGTGTTTGCTTTTCCTTTGTGACTTATTATACTCTCTCTTGGTAGAAACAGAAGGAAGCATTATGGCCTGTTGGTTCCTCCTACTGATTCTGTAAACTTAATCCTCATGCTTTTTGGTAGTGGTAGAGGTGAATATATGGATTTAGTTTTTGAAGGAGTTCTGATTCATCCCAGTGCTTGCCGTAGTCCTTGTTCCCCAGCTCTTAGTTATTGCCCTGATTGTTGCAGCCTGTGAACACCGAGCATTTCAACAAATGCCATTTGTCAGAAAGTGGTTCACCCATTTTCTTTGAGAGGGTTTGAATCTGAATCCATCTACTAGAAGTAGTTTGGTTTGCACTTTCTCCAGTGGTTTGGATGGATGAACGGAAATGAAGGATTTCAAATTGACCTGACTGGTAAAAAGTAAGCTTTCATCACTCCTGACTTCAGCTTTTGGGGAATCAAGAGGAAGAAGTACCCTGCCATATGTGATCATCATGTTCCTCACTGGTGAAACAGGAGTTTGTGGAGTGCTTTGGGACAGTTGCACTAATAAGGGCTGGATATCTGGGTTGTGCACTACCCCCTTACTTCCACCCTGTGATTTACCTGAGGTCTGATTTGCTAAGTCACTCAGTGTACCAGATCCTTCTTTTTTAATGAAGCTTATGTAATTTGCAGTTGGATTTCAAAATAGCAGGAAAGCATTTCTGGGAGATGTTTGTGTGTTTGGCAATACTGTAGGCTGAAAGAGGCGTGTGGGGATTTTCCCCCCTTTTTCTCTTTTTTTTTTTTTTTCTTTGGGTACTTTCGTGGTTCAGTTATAGGGAAAAAACTGAAGACAAATAAATGAATGGGATTTATCCCTTTGTCCTTGAAAACAAAACAAAACACAAATGGCACGAATACCTCCAACCCCCAGAATAGCTCTTCTTTTGGAATAAAGATTCTTAGCATTGCTGTTGACCTTATGGGGACAGGCTCTTCTGTTTCCCCCAGAGAAGGGAGAAGTGTGCATTGGTCAGTTTACATTCTGGTGTGGCATGCCTTGCAATAAGAGCCTTTATGTTGTTAGTTAATTGTACAAGTTGACTGATAATGCAGCATTAGGGAATGCTCTGCCTGTAAGGACAACTAAAATCTTTCCTCCCACCCTTGCAGAACACCATTTTAAAGCTATTGAGTCGCTTCTTCTAGAAAAATAAAAGTTAGCTCCCATCATGCTTTTCCTCTCCTGCTCTTAACTTTTATTTTTCTCTGTGTCTTTATAATTTTAACACTGCAAAGCTCTAAAAGGATTGTTTCAAGGAGGAGGGGTAGTCTGATAAGTCTATTTCCTAAAGCTTTTGGCCTTTCAGGGTTTCTCTTACGGTAGGTTGAGCTGTGCAGACGACTTGGATTGAGACGACAGGGGAGTAGTGTGCAATACTTTGTGCTTCCGATAGCTCTTTGTTGATCTAAGAGAGAGCACTTAGAGAGTGGTAGGTCATTTATGTGATTATGAAGAGCACTTGGTTCTCTCTTATTCAAGATGGAAAAATAATAGTTTTTGAATAAGAGGTCGCTGTCAAAATGACATTGAATGTGACTTTTCTTTCCTCTTCATTCCCTCCCCCACTAGAAGAAAAGCAGTGCTAGATCTACTCAGGATAGGGCTGGATTTTTCCAATTCCATGTGACTTTTTCTTTTAGTCTGGTCTTTGTTCATTTTATTTCTCACCATTTCCTGTCTGTGTAATGTTTATACTTCTTGATGATATTTATGGTAACTAGAAATTTAAAAATAAATGTAATGCATGTAAGACTATGTGTTTTTTTCAAGTCTTGTTTTTCCACTTTGCAGAATTAAGCTGCGAATGTGTGATCTGGTATCTGCTTGTGTGACAGATGTCCATTCCTGAATGATGCTGTGTTCCCTTTATGCTTTATTTATGGAGTGATTTGCTTCTAAAATAATCTCTTAATCTTTCTCAAACTACATTTCTGCATGTGCTCTTTTTACATATGCCATCATTTAGGGTAATGGACTAAAAACTGAAATTCCTTCTAGAAGCTTTGTTTCTAAAGCTAATAATAGTGATATAATACTGTCATTTTTGGTTTGATATGTCCTTTCAGAACTAGGTTAAGTGTCTTCTTTGGTTTTGCTCTGGTGGTTTTTTGGTGTGTTTGTTTCCTGTACACTGCCATAATTAAATTGTTTTTTAATTTCATTCACTTATCAAATGAAAAGACAACCTAATATGTCCTTTTTTATGTTAGGTTAGCTTTTATACCTCAGAAGAGGAGCTGTATCCCAAATTAGAATGTGATTGCTCAGAGTACAGAACATAATAATATATTTTATGAAAATAATTAATAGCTATTAGTCGAGGGTTAATTTACTTAAACCAGTATTGAACATCAGTAAGCACTCTGGTTCATCACAAGTTTCCTTTTGGTAAATTTTATGAAGCGTAGTTTCAGCTTGGGGAAGGGCTGATCAGTGGAATATGTATAATTCGTTACAGCAGGGAGGACTTTTTGAGATTCTCTTATTTGCAGTCTAAAATTAAGTTTGTATAAAGTTTGTTAAAATTTTCAGGTGTTTGCCTGTTTACACATTGAAAATAACTCAACTGGAATTTCAAACTTCTGCTTTTTTGGAAAAGCAAAATCAGTTTGGAGCCAGTTTGGAAAAAGACATCACTGAAATATTTTATTTGTATTCTTGCTGAAGTGTTGGGGGGAGGGAAGTATTTTTTATTTTGCTTTATTTAATTTTTTTTATTTCTAAATGTGAGTGTTAACAATGAACAGTGATTTGAATTACACTAAGATACTTCAAAGTTAAGTAGGAGGTGTTGAGAACTTATATGATTTATTAGGCAACCATTCAAAAAAATACAGAAAATTGTGTGCAGGCCTGAAATAGCATAGTGATGCCATTGATCTTCAATTTCCAGACCGTGGAAAGTTCTGAAAGTTGAACTTGGCAACTCATAGAAAGTAATCTTGCTTACTTTTATTCCTAGATTTAGAATTTTTTGGACAGTAGTATTTCATTATTTTTAATTATATATGAAAGCACTGGATCCATGGTGAGTACAGATGATGAGTATTGAAAAGTCAGCACTGAACAAAAGCTGTAGTTCTGGCTCTAAATTGTACTTTTCCTGAGGGCACTTGCTGTGCTGCAGCCCCTGAAGTCCACAGCTTTCCTGGACACCGATTCCTCATAGGGACCTTATTTTGCAGAAGATTGGCCTTGCTCCTCCAGTGGTTGCTCAAGCTGTCCAGTGCTGGAATGAGGCTGGATGGGCGTTTTGGTTCATATCAGGCAGAGGCTTTTGAAGCGACTCCAGGCTGAGCCCTGTTACCATTTGATTCACGTTATCCAGCAGGCAAGGAGCGAGCTGGATTCCTTTTGGATGAAACAAAACTGAAAAATGTGCCCCAGGAGCTGCCTAATGCACTCCAGCTGCTGGTGGGTACTGGGTCCATGGGCCAGCCCGTGGGACAGAGAGCCCTCCAGCAGGGGTAGAGCCTGGTGTCAGGTGCTCAGCACGGAGCTCTCCCACCTGCGCCAGGTCCTGCAGAGCCGCACCGCTGGCATTGCCTTCCCTTCAACGCAAGGTGCTGCTGGGCCGCGTCCGGATGCTTTACGTAAGGTCTGCATCCAAAGCCCTTTGAAGTCTTTGAATGACTTCCATTGACTTTAATAGGCTTTGTGGCAGGCCCTAATGATTTGGTTGTGATCTGAAAAGGGATGTTCAGAGATTTTTCTATAATGAGAAAATGTTGCCTTTTAAAGAACTGAGTTCAAATAGTCTGATCAGTTCTCAAGTGGAAGTGAGCTTCTTGCTATCTCCTGGAATCCTTTTGTCCCTGACAGAAAAACCATCAGAAAGTTATTACTCATTGCTCAAGTAGGGTCCAAGATTGAAATTAGCAGAGGAGTTTTGGGTTGTGGATTGAACTGCACTGATAAGGACTGGAGAGATTTGCTCAGTGCAGGTGTTTGCTCTTCTCCAAATCATGCGGTAAACCCCTTGTTCTTACCAACATCCACTTTCTTCAGAGTTTTGAAGTAAAAGTCCAGAAGAGAGGAAGGAAAAACTCAATGTTTATTTGTATTAATAGTGTTCTGAGTGATGCCATAGGTCTAAAAACAGTGCCAATGAAAAAAATCTCATTTGTTTTTAGAAGCAAGGACAGAAAGAAGGCATTTCACTGTCCTACTAACTGGAATAACAAAACTACAAGTTTTTTACATTTCCCTATATCTCACATGTTCCTTTGAATTTTTTTTCTCTCATCCAGAACTAAAAAAACTATTTTTTTTTTGCATACAATTACATTTTTAAAATCATGTAAGGTATTGTTTGATCAGTATTCAGAAAAGCTTTCCTTTTCCTGCTTCCTCTGAATCCTTCCTACTTCTTGAGGTAGGAAGTCAACTTACTGCTTTAACAAATTGACATGGACAGGTTGGATCTGTTGAACTTCTGCTTCTTTATTTACTGTGTTATTTTGTTTACTTAGTCTTCATCTTTGTTAAATTGTAAAAATCTGTCCTCTTTTTTTCTTCCTAAAACAAGTGTATGGTATAATAATGATGTTTAAGCAATCTGGGAACAAAATGTAGCTCCATTTCATTATTGGATGCTAGAATCTAGTAGAATGTGCATTTATAATTCTATGTAATTGTGTGTGTCTTCCTGTAATAGTTTGTCTTAATATTTTTATTTGTATATGTGCATGGAAGAGTTCCTCTGAATTTGCACTGGGACTGATTTATCACAGTTATCCTTGTTTTACATCTGTGTAATTACTTTGAAACCATTGATCTTACACTGATAGAAAATTGCAGTAGTGGTGAATTAGGGTTGCACTCTTGATGGTGCTTTTTATTCCAGTTGAAATACTCTACTGATCCAGGTGAGGATGAAATGTTGTACTAAGCTGTGAAATGTTTCACTGATTGGGTTCATGCTGCTTGTCTGTCAGCACTTCCCTTCCTAGGAGTTCTATTTAATGCAGTTATTTCTGAGTGCCTTGGAAATGCAAAGGAATGGGGAGAAAAGTTAAAATTAAATGTATTTACTTGCTGGCTTTAGCTGAACAAAGTGGTCTTGAGGGTCTTGCACTGTATTTTTGGTGAAGGCATTATTCTGTCCTTCATCTTTGAAGGCATTAGCTCTAATAAAAGAAAAAAAAGAAGAGAATATTTTCAGACTCTTTTCATTTTCCCCATCTGCTTTGAAGCAATAGATTAGTGTGTTAAAAGGAAAGGATAGGCTGGTGTTACCAGGCTGGTTGTGTTATCAGGACATGGATGGTGCTGGTGGCATTCAGGATAAATAAAATGCATAAACAGGACACACCTGCACTTGCATATCCATCAGCCATTCACAATCCCTGTGTTCCTCTCATCTCTGATCCAGACCTTGGAAGGGATGGAAGTAGACCAGCTGATAGTCCTCAAATAAGCCAGTCCCGTGTACCATCCTTTTGTTTCATTTTCAAAACCTCCTCTATCAGAGGGAAGCAGTTGGAGCCTGCATGCTGTCATGCAGATCTGGAGGGCGTTTTTTGATGCTGGGGCCTGGTGTTGCCATGGTCTCAGCTGCCTGGCTTATTCACTCATCTCGAGGCCTCTGGCTTCCATGGCTGGAAGTTGGGGTGCTGCTGGCCTGACACTGGGAGTCTGTGCAGCTGGAAGGATGCTGTGTCACCACCCAACAGTCTTGTTTCCCCCGCTTCGTTTCAAGATTAGGCAAGCAGGTGTTAAGTCTCATTTCAAGAATTTATTGTTATCTGTTGCTGACGCTTTAGAGACCACTCTGCTTACCCGCCTAATAGCCAAATGCAAGCTAATAGTCTGTACAGGCCATTGAAGCCTAAAATCCTGCTAATTCCTTCCTCTAATGAATAATCCCTGATCTCTGTGTGTGCCTTGACTGTGGAAGGGCTAATTATGAAACTCATTGTAAGGAAAATTTTGGACTCATGATTTCTGTGCCTAGGATTTGTAAATAAATAATGTGCCTGCATGTATACCATGTATAAAGTATAGCTTTCATATGTAAAGTTAAATATCCCTGAAGAAATACAGTTAAAATAAATGGGATTGTAAAGCATTTCTTATGCTCAGTGGATTAATCCCTCATAGTTCAGGGAATAGGTTGCATATTCTGTATGAAAGGTTGTTCATTTTAACCCTTAGGAGAGACATCATAGGTTGTGCTGGTGAGTAAATTTGTTAATAGCTTTGAAGAAAGAAGCTTCTTCCTGCTGCAGAGTGGGAGGTAGGATTCTGTACTGGGTCCTGGGGGCCCCTGTGCTGAGGCCTGGAGAGCTTTCTTCCCCCCACAGGTAATTCAGAGAAAATGTTGCCTACTGTTCCTTGCCTGAAAATGCATGGGAATGGTAAATCTGGTTCTCTGGGTTTGAAGCATGCTTGTAAGAAACAAGTCTAGTGATCTTTTTATTTCAAATTAAAAAAAAAAAACAAACATCTAAGCAACTGAAGTAGTGGGGTAGAGATGTTGCATATATTATAACGAGCACCAGAGGACACAGGATGTGTTCATTCCCAAGCTACATGATTATTTCGTGTTGTGAAGGGTTAGCTTTTCAATTGCAAAGCTTAATCACTTTTCAAATGAATATTTCATAACAGTTATTTTTTCATCAAATATACAATGGCATGCTTATTTTGTGCCTCATGTGGTAGACATTAGTTTTCAGCAGCTTTAAATTCCTTTTATTTCTCTTCATCTCCTATTCTTGTTTTCAGCCATGGAAGGGCAAGAAAATACTTGGAAATGTTTCCTGATGAGTGGCTAATCTTGTGGCTGAGAGCTAGGAGGAACTCAGAAGTCTTATTAAAATTGGTCCCAAATTCTTAAAACATTCTAATTTATTTCGTGCTGAGTGCAGTTTTTGTGACTGATTTAAAATATTTTAAACTTAATTTAAAATGAAAACAGACTGTTACAGACCTCTGCCACTACAAGGAAACTCAGTTTAGTGATGCAGCACAGCTGTAGTGCTCTCTTACTACTTTTTGTTACTGGATGATGAAGGTTATCATAAAAAAGCTCAAGTGGTTGATTGCCCTTTAGTACAGCTTCTTTTTTTGCTGGAAGAGTTGAGCAAGGGGGGGGGGTCTATTTAGCTATGTTTGCACTTCTGTAGCTACTTGCATGGGTGTTTGAAAGTTGCTGTGGCTTAGGGCAAAGGTTGGAGAGCAACAAGGTGGTGCAATTGCCCCATTACATGGCTTTCAGAGCTGGAGTTGGGGGAGTTTCCTTAGTGTGCTAAGTTGGCTCATGACTGCTTTCTGGATCTCTCAGAGCACTTTGGCAGATGGATGAAAATTAAACAAACTTGGAGGTTTTGAGTAATATTAACAGGCCAAACTGGCTTGGAAATACAAGATGTGCAAAGCTGACCTTAAGGCACCCTCACCACTCTTTTTCTGTTCTTTTATTCAAGAATTCCATTAATACTCACCTGTCCAATCTGCTCAAAATTATTTTTTTTTCTTTGAAGTATGCAATAAAAGAAATATTTATAAATAATCAAGCATTGTTTTGACTGGACAGACTACTTATTTTACTTGTCTAGCTATTTTGTTCTCATACTTTACACAGAATATAGTATTTGCCCTTTTTTTCTTCAGAACAATAGTCTCTAAAATTCATTTAGTCACATATATAAGGCACAAGATAGTCTGGAATTGAGAGCAGTACATTGCATTTTGCCTGCACCAATATGTGTTGAACCAGTGCTTTGAATGTAAAAGCTGCACACAATTGGTGCTCTTCCTAGAAGGAGTATTTTATGGGATTTTCCACCTGTATACTCCTCTGTATTGGACAGTAATGTTCAAAATTGAAGGACACTGGATATTTCACCCATAAATATGTGATAAGGGCTTAGAACTTCCTAACTCTTTCAACACTTGTTAGGTGATTGGTGGTCTTGAGCTGCCAAGTCCATAATACACCCTTATGGAGAATTTGGCTGTCTTAAAAATTTCATGGTTTTTAGTGCATAAAACAATCTGCAGAAAAAGTTGCCTTGCTGTTTGGAATGATATGGTGTTGAGTTGCAGCTGTAGTATTCTGATGATACAAACAAAACAGAGTCAATCCATATGACCTATGAGGGAGTGGGCTGGTGTCACGACTATCAGCAAATTTCTTCTCACAACAGTCCTGGGAAGTAGGAAGTTGTATTATTACTATCCCTGCTGAGTATCTATGGCACAGAAAGATGAATTGATTTGCCCAAGGTCATGGAGGAAGTGAGAGGCAGAGGTGGAATTATATCCAGATATTCTGCCTCCTGGTCAAATGCCTAAATCACAGGACCATAACCCCTTAATATTTGTGATTTTGTTTGCTTAACTAGGTGGTCTTTATGCTGCATTTTAAAAGCCTTATTTTTGCCTTTTGTCAGTCCTCATCCCATGTGCCTTTTGTCCTGAATAGAAACTTAGTGAAAAGGATTTTTAGGGACTTCAGGTTTAAGTGCCATCTGTTCTTTCATATACATATATATTAATTCTAAGATTATAGATATTTACACTTTGTTTGGTCATGCAAATCTGACTGTTGAAACTGCAATATAAGCAAAATGCATTCCGTTATTTTATTTAATTAATGTAGTTTCCCCTCAATGTTTTTTGTGGCGCAGAATTCATCACAATAAAGGATTAAACTGCCAAAAGAATATTAGCTGTTAGTGGTGTGTTGATTCATTATATGCCTTCCTGTGTTTGGAGCCATTGTGTTCCACAGTGATCAGGAGATGGGGCTGTCCAAGGAGAGCACCATGACCATTAGTGGTTGATTAAAAGGGAAGTGTATGCAGTGAGGAACTGCTCATAAATCATGTCCTTCCAGATGGAGTTTATCTGTGTAAAAGGAGTTGCCAGCATCCTTATTTGTTCATCTGGCATCTGAAAACACACGTGTAGTCAAAAAGCATTAGGGAGTGGTCTGCACAGTAGTAAGTGTCTGCACACAGTTGCTACAGGTACATGGACTACTTGTGGGGGATTTCATCTGGTGTTGAACCCTGTGAGAGAAGAGGATGTGGAGCAGCTGCTGGGACTGGCCGGGCACTGGCCTGTACCTGAGGTCTGACTGCTCATAGGAGTGACTGTACGGAGCTTCCCTCCTTCCTGTCCAGACAGTGAATGATTTGGCTGCGGGGAAATCTGCATTCAGTCTTTGCAGCTCGTGGTCAAAGTGGGTTTTCAATCACTAGCCCGAGGCACACACTTAATATATAGAGTGCCTTGATGTGGTGCCCTGCTTTGCCACTGACACGTTTGAACCTCAAAGACATCTCCTAGCTCTATAGATGATAGAGAACAATAATGTAGAATGATTTTTTTTCCTTCATTCAGTATTTATACTCGGTTTCTCTTTACACTAAAAAGAAAGTACTGAAAAGTTACATGAAGTGAATTCAAGTCAAAGGTGTTTAACGTATGTGAAGGAAATGAAGCTTAGATTTCAAGCAGTGATCAATGAAGTATAGTATTGTATGATCATTACCGAGCAATAAAGCAGGAAAGGAATTATCACAAGGATGTATATGCCATTCATCATACCCTTTTAATACCCCTTTTTCTTGCTTGCTTTCTTTTCATTGTCTCCTATGTTTTATGTTCTTTGATCCTATATATGGGAATAAAGTTCCCTCCTTCTGTCTGACATTTTCACCTACTGTTATACAATGCCAGCTTAGAAGAGTACTTCGGGGGAAGAAAGTCTATATACTCTGTGCTTTAAAACTTTGAATGGAATAAAAATACCTTATGCTTCAGGTTTTATAAATTTTCTTATATTGCTATACTGCATCTCTTCTGAGCACTGTCAGAAAGTTAGTGGCTTTGCTGAAAACCAAACACTGAAAACAGGAATAAAATGTCAGTTCTAGATTTGATGCAACTGAAAATTCTGTAATATCAAAACATAGCCTGTACATTACTTGCCGCAGAAGGACAGTGGTGGTGGAGGCATCAGAGTTTTTTCAGTTCTGGTTTTTTTGGTGCCCTAATCAGTGACCAAGGCTGCCAAATGTTTATTCCTGTATATTACACAAAAGTAATTAACTAGCCATGAGTTGCTCTCAAGCCTAGAGCATCTGAGATGAAAGATGCAATGCTATAAATGTCCTTTCATGGCTTCTCAGGACAACCAAGTTCTGACACACTTTGCTCTGATCTGATGTTGGCGTCGTCCAGTGAATCTGGATGGACATCAGTCCCTGAAGGGATGCATCACAGCAGACCTTCTGCCGAGGCAGTGAGGTTAAGAATAATGAATTCAGGATTTGAAGCATAATGTTAAGCAATGCAAACTGAGCTGTAAATTATTAAAGTTTTTGTTTGATGATGAGCAAGTGCACAGGCCCATTCTCAGAAGGAAGGGTGACTCAGCTGTATCCTTGAATTGATGTATCAAGCTTCTGTGACATCCTAAGATTTGATGACAGGTCCATTAAGGAGAACAAAATAGTAATTTATAATTTCTGGAATAAATTAGCATGTACTATTATACCCTAGAAGCTTTTTCTTTGTGGGCTCATTTTTTCTTTTTCTTTTTTTTTTTTTTTTTTTTGTGGTGGTGGTAAATAGCATTTAAAAGATATTTACAGCTTCATTCAAAAGAAGGGAACTTTGAGGAATCTGCCTTGAAATGTTCGTAATTAAGATGCAAAGAAATTTATCTCAGTGCACTGTGTAGATATTAATCAGCGTAGGTGGAAAATGGGAACATACATGATTAGTGATAGTATTTTACCTTCAAACCTTGAAAACGGCTTAAAATGAAACAGTCTTAAATCCCTTGTCACCCCAAACAATATAACACACCATTTTGACTCTCTAATTACCAAGCCTAATTTGTTAATTTCAAAGGGGAGCATAGCAGCCTATGAAGGCTCGCAGGACTCTTTTGAAAAGAGCAATGCAGTATAATTAAAATGATCAAGTGGATCTAATTCCGGTTGGGGGGGAGATGCCTTCCCTCGTAAGGTTACTTCAAATTGAATTGGAGTTGGCATATATAGCCTTTAATGAGGTAACATCCCCAGATAAAACATCTGACTTGCTGTTTATTTTAGCCTACATTTATTTGCAGGCTTTTATAGTAAGAGAGCTCTGTCTAATGGTCCTATGAACCTGAGTGCTGCTTCCAGCGTAGCAACTGGCCTGTGCTGCATGGCTGTGGGAGAGCATTACGCTCTGGGGGCTGAAATTGGTTTATGTATGTTTCTGATGCATCCATCACTGTGACAATTATACTTGAGAAAAAGCAAAATGTAAAAGTGATGCTCCTTGTATCTCTTCTCATGGTAGTGGTGGTGAAAGCATTAAAGAGGCCATTTCCTTCCAGTGTCTGCCTCCATGGGGTAGCTGTGTCACAGCCAGAGTTGAGCTTCAGCTGGCTTTTGGTCAGAATTTTCCTGGTAAATACTTTCCAGACATATTTTTCTGGGCTTATACAGGTGTGATTTCCCAGTGGATACCCATCTGCCAAAATGTTCATGCTCATTCAGGGGCTGATAGTGCCTGTCTTGTGGGGCTGGGTTTTGGGGATAGGTTGGTTATTTGTTCGTTGGTTGCAGTGGGGCTGTTCATTGGTTTGGTTTAGTGTCCCCTCCACTCCTCCCCCCAGGTAGTGAGCATCAGTGTGCATTTTTCTGGGCTGTATGAATATAGTTCTGTCTGTTCCATGTTAAAAAGAAATAGCTAATCTGGATAATTTCCTGATCAAAACACTTTAGATTGACTACAGTAGGAGGTTTCTTGTTTTGTTTTGACTCTTCTGGGTGTTTTATCTTATAATGCCCTGTAATAATAAAGCCATATGAATCCTCAGCTTATTATTCATATTCCTCTGTGTGCCACAAAGGAGGAATTATGGAGCCTTGCATTTTAAAATAAAAGGTTCTGTGAAGAAGATGAAGCTTGTTTAGCAAAGCGCCTTGGTAGTGAATCCCATAGCAGGGGGACAGCAGGAGGGAGGGAGGGAGTATCTACACCAGGGGTGAAGTTTGAGGGGTAATGCTGCTCCCCTTTTGTTTCTGGGCAGATCTTTACACTTTCACCCTCACCTACTTGTTTTGACCCATGTATTGGCGGAGTGGGTAGGCTGCAATTAATCTATACCTGAGCTCAGAGGAGACAGAAGCCAGTGCCTGACAGATACTTCCCTACTTAGCTCGGTGGTAGTTTTGTATGGAAAGGCTGTGCTAGTTCTGCGACCAGTTGGTATCACCTGGGAGAGCAGAGGTTAATGTTTTAAAGGAGGAGGAGAAGCCGTTTGTATGCAAGTGACGCTGAAAGGAGATATGAATATTTTAATACCCATGGTCAAAGCCAGTGGGTTGTACTACACGCACATGTTCCATTTTGGCTGGACCCCTTCTGAGCACCATTTGTCTGGACTGTGGAAATATAGCAAAGGTCTACGTCAACAAATACATGATAATCTTTCGTCCTTCCTTTTCTCATGTACATAGTAAAACTTCTATAAAAGCAGGGGGCAGAAAGAATTGGGTAATGATACATGGCTTCTTATTGTCTTAGCAAGCCAGTTTTGATGGTGATGTCTGATGTGATTGTAAACTAATACTGTATTTTTTATGCAGATTGAAAAATGCATGTCAGCAGAATTACCAGCATCTCTAAAGAAGTTTTTTTCTAATATATTTTTGTTTCTGTTGATCTTGAACAGCATTAGCAGCATTTGCAACAGAAAACAAATCAAGAGTAAACATGAAAAGTAACTCTCCTGCCTATGTGGTGGGGTTTTTTTCTTGACTTGCTTTTGTTGCATCATGCTCAAGAAAGACATAGTTAAAGAAAGAGTGATTCTGTCTACAGCCTTCTGAACTAATTACTTTCCCACTACTCAGAAAAAAGCTGGAATAGGTAGCTGCAGTAAAACAAAATTGCGTGTGTGTGTAGAATATTAGTAAACATTTCTAATATGTCAGTCCTGCATCCACTAGCTATTTATTGGAAGCCTTTGATGTCCAGTGTTCTCCAAATCATTAATGTAAAATGTTTGAAAAGAAAAGAAGCACAGTAGAACAGTGATGGAAAGTACAAATTATGAAACAAACGTATAAAGCAGATCTGTATAATTCAGTAGATAGAATATTCAGTGGATATATAATTTGTCTGTAGATCAATAATTCAGTGCAATGTAATTATTTTGTGCATTCTGTATTTTTTAATTTCTTGTGTGTGATTTGATGTAGGTAATAACAAGAGTAATGTTCACAACTCTGCTTCATAATGGTGTAAAGCCTGTACTTGTTGATAGGGAAAATGCTGTGTAAAACAAGTGGATTACACTAACATTTGAAATCCTTTTGTTTCTTTAACATGTCTAGCAACTACTGAGCCAAGTATGTAGAAGCCTTTACCCTCCTAGGTCAGATTCCAGCAAAGCCGTCTCGCTTTTATAGAATAATGCCATACGGCAAACTGACTCAGCTTTAAGCACCGCATATGGTCCCGAGGGGAGAAATTACCCATCCAAATGACGGGTGGATGGCAGGCAGGCAAGTTAGAATGTAGCTGCAGTGTGCTCATATTCTGTTTCACTAGGGCTGCAAACATTCAAAATAGCTGCTTGGTGTATTTGAATTTGATCCTCATAACAGTAAGGAGCATGAGGGGATTGGAAATAAAATAAGAACAATAGCTATTTCTCTTTACGCTGCTTCTGTAAAGTACTTCTGATACATTGCAGGGAATTAATGTCTTTTGGCATGGTTTATTTCGTTTTCCAAAGTGGATCTGGTAAGTGAATGGGAATCAAATACAATTATAATAGGCCATTTCTCCTCCCTAAACAAAGTTTGGTATGCTCATATTAACTCATATGTCAGTAGTTGCGTAGTTCACATGAGTAAAAGTCAGTTTATAATAGCTGGGAATTTGACTAATTTTCTCATACTGGAGCTTTTCTTGGGAACCTACAGCAGTAAAGAATCCTAGTCGTGTTTCAGTCAACATTAAATGAGTAGAATAGGAGAAAGTGAATTACACATTCTGTGCTCTGAAAGAAACAAGAAGTAAATATCAAGCCCTAAATGATGTGTTACAAAAGAGAGAAAATATTTTGGGGACAAACCCAGCCATTTTGTTAATTTGACAAGTCTATAACATATACCATAATTACCATGAAATTTGAGTAAACTCAGCCATGCTGTTTGATAAATTCATCAGCTGAAGTGGTATAGTTGTAGCTGTCCTGCATCCTTGCACTGCTCAAACACTGTCAGTCATCTTACCTGTTTGATTTGTGGAGTTTTTTTTAAATAACTTCTGCTATTCTGTTTTACCTTCTTACTGTACAATTGTTAATTTGGGTGAACTGGCAAGGTGATTACTGGTCTAAAGAAATTTATGCTTCAGTGAGTGGCAGAATCAGTGTAGTCACTTGAAGGACTGTGGTTGGAGTTGGGGCTGAGACTTCAAGTGAAGAAGGCAATGAAGTTCTTTCAGGAGGGCTGCTCAGATCTGAGAGGTTGAGGATTGCAGTATGCCCTCCTCCAGGTTATCTCAGTGGCTTTTCTATTCCTGGTTGGTTGTCTGCTGGGCACAGTGCAGGAAGCCTCCTCCTGTGGGCTGGGCTCTGAGCACTGCTGTCTCTCCAGCACCCTTGCTGAGGTGCACCTTTGCCTGATCCTGGCCGTAATCCTTTATGAAACTGTGAGATAGGTTGTGATGTGTTTCTTCCTGTCACAGGCATGACCAGGTCTTTCAGGTGATCTTTGCTTTGAGAAGCAGTTCATTGAAGAATTGATTTGCTGCTTTGTTTTGCTTGTGTGCATTTTAATTTCCAGGGTATTCAGTCTTGATTTTTATAACCAGGCGTACTGGCAAGTGAAACCTTTGGGTTAGGTTGCAAGTTTGGCAATGTTGACTCCTCCCCAAAATCTTGGAATGTGTAAAAGCTGTGGAGTACACTCTATACTCTCTTAAATTTTTCAGAATTTGTCTGGATATGCGAGTAATGTTGAAATGTTAAAGAATTTACATCACCTGTTGAGGGGCAGAATGTAGCATGCTATTTGTATTGCCTTGGTTTTTGAACTAGAAACCATTTTTTGCACTCCTTATGTGGGACTTGTAAAATCCTAGAATTAACTGAGCTTGAAGATATTTCAATTTCTAAAGATTCATACGAAAACAAGAAATTTGTAGGTATTGTAGGGAATAACACCTGTTTCAGTGCATGTTTGAACAATTGTTATTCTCCTTGTCTTGAGTAAACTGCATCATCCTGGAAACTTTGTCAAGAAATGCTTCTAATTGAAAAAATACTGTGGGTTCGGATCAGCCTTCTTTTTCCCAAGTTTCATATGCTGTGTTTGCAATGAGATCAGCATATTTCTGAAACAATGCCATTTTATGCAAAATAGACTTTAAGAAATATCTATTCAGGGAAATGCCATTTATTTAATAAGCAGAATCTTGTGTACACTGAAGTATCAAACGTAGTCTGCAATAGTCATTCAACACCTTTTTCCCATCCCCAAGTTTCACACTGTGTGGTTCTTTCAAGTGTTTGTGGTAAATATTACTGTGACTGTAAAGTATGTAGATTCTTTCTACATCTCTTGTTGCACTGAACTCCTGTTTTATCTGTACCCATTCTTCTTTTGGGGCACAGGGGGTGGTGGAATCAGTTCTCTGATTTTGTTTTGAAATTGTGTATTTTCTTCTTATTGAAGTAAAGGTAAAAGCTGATAAGAGAAGTCTTTAAAATCCTGTTTTAGACTGAGTACTAGATTATATGCTTGAAAGGAACTGAATAGGTATCTTCTACTGATGACAACCAGGACAGATGGAAATAATTTTCTAGGTTAACCTAATTTTTCAGGTTGCTTTCAAAAAAGCACTGCACTTGCAACTGTTCAAAGATATTACTGACCAAATCCATGGAAAGGAAATTATTTATATAAAAGGCACAACAAAAAAATTACTAAAAGATGTTACTGAAGTTTTATATATTTTTTCTCCTGAATTTTATTTCATTATCTGCTGAAACCTGCCTTATTGGAACTCAAGAACATCTCTAGATTGAGTGTTTTATTTAAATTTTAGAGAGATGGTGGAGGGAAAAGAGCAAGGTTTTCTACGTGAACTGCAGAATGAGATGGAGGAATTTGTGCATTCTGATTTAATATCTGCATTGAAAACCTTTATGTTTTAATTTGCAGGCATTTGAAAGTTTCATTAGCTTACTTAATATCCAGTACTGATGCTTTCTTGTATTCATAGAGTACTTGATGCTTGTACGCACTGGTTATTATGAACACTTGGGTGACTCGTAACTCCTTCCTGTTTCTCACCTTGTGAGCAGCTGGCAATTGTCAGAGCTTTTCATTCGTGTGTTCCTATTTCCAGTGAGGACACATCTAATAAAGATTTTTTGTGTGTTCTTGATTTACATACTCCCAAATTTCTGAATGTCTACATAAAATTAGCATTGCACAAAATCCATTGTCTTTTTTGAAGAGACGTTGCTGATTCTTTCTGTAAAGAGCTGGGGACTGTTTGGACTCTTGAGTTCTACTGCATGTCTTTTCTCGCAGTCCTAGTGGGAGCTGGAAGAAAGCTATTAGTACTTCTGTACTGTAGATACTTAATCCCTTTGACATCTTATAAGGCTGGTAATATTGTTTCAAAAATCCAGAAAAATTGCGTTTTCCAGGAAAGCTTGAAATTACTAAGCTCATTTCTGAAGTGTTTTGCATAAGCAATAAAACTAGACTATGGTATGTTTTCATGTTTTCTGCTGTGTGGTCCTTACCTTCAAGGTGTTCATGCAAATGCTGGGCAGCTGTGCTGTCAGAGCCCCATGAGATGATTCCTAATACATCTTACCTAGAGGGTGAGATCTTGGGCAGATTGCTTTGTTGGTCAAGAGAATTAGGAGCCTGACTGCCTGGGCCTGTGGTGGATTTCACAAGGAAGTTCTCATGTGTCTGTTTGTAGAGAGCTTATTTATCACCCATGTTAGTAATTCCATTCTGGACAGGCCTTATGACTGCACTGAAATACAGGTGTGTTTTCCTTCTTGTGAGTTTTCCGAGCTGGTGGTTCCGGTGGAGGGTTGGTGCCTTTGTCTCAGTGTTTTCGTGGGGGAAGGCAGAAGAGTGACTCAGTGACTTGAGTAACTGACTGCTTTGCAATGACCATGATTGAATTCTTGAGAGAGGAATATGGTTTTATGCAAAATGCTCTTCTTGCCATTAGACTGACAAGAATCGTGCCTTCAAAGATACCTTTCTGGTGCATACAGTTTATCTGACCACAGATTTCAGTTTGGGCAGATGAAGAGCTGATTTGAGCTGATTTGTCTTTTAAGGGTATCAGGAATCTCTGCCTTGACATCTGCAAGCTTCGTGCTGCTCAAAAGATCTTCCTCACCTGGAAACAGAGATTGTGTGAACATCCTTTCTTGCTCAGCAGGGCAGTAGTGTGTCTATGCAACTCAACCAAGAAAGGGTCCAAGAGCATCTTTCCTAAATTGGGTTGCATCCCTGTATTGAACAAATTTAAACCTTCCTGTTCTAGGAAAAGAACCAATAGCATCAAACTAGGTACTCACCTCTTTTAAAACCTACCTGTTTATATGATAGCATGTTTAAATGGAAAAGCAAACTCCTCCCAAAACTTCACACCCCAGTGATCAAAAGGAAAGGGAAAGGGGAATGCTTACACAGTCGTAAGTAAGATCTGTATGTCCACTGACAGTTTAAAATAATTTGACTGTTGAACTTGTTTATGAAAATAGAAAGGTGAAAAGGCCAGGATTGCTAATAAAATCCTTTTCTCTCTCTTGACCTCTCAGAAAAAAAGTTATAGCAGGCACTGTTTTGTTTCAAGTAAAAGGCAGTTCTCCCATTCTGTGCCTTACTATGACATAGTCCTATGTGTATGGGGGCCCATAAGGCAAACTTACCTAGGACAGTGAAGTAAGAGGAGGACAACAAAAACTAAGCAAAAAACAAGCATCCCAAACCCTCCTTTTTCATCATCTTCTAAGAGTTAGGAAAAATTAGAGTTTATGTTTATTTAAATATATAGCTATGTGTCAGTAGCACACGGGCTGCTGGGCTTCCCCTACCATTGTCAGTATAAAATACCTGTCAGCTGTATCTGCTTTATGTCCTGTAGGGTGAAAAACAGAAGGATTTGTATAAAAAGTAAATAAATAATAGTATACTCTAGGAGCACTTCTAAGTGCTGACATTTCCCTCTCTGAATATTTTATGTGGGCACTGTATAGTGGCCAACACTTGACTTTGCTTTCCTGTAGTGGGTACATTTTACCTGTTCTCCTCAAATGATTTTTTCCAGTATAGGAGAAAGAGCTGTACTGTTGATGGGTGCTCCAGCAGTTGGCTTTCCCGTGAAACTGCAAAGGGTTGTACGAGCTGAGTGTAATCCATGTAGCTGCTTTGCTGTTCTCAGCCTATGTATTTTTAGACTGTGGCTCTCTGTAAATTCCATTCAAGCAGTATTACTTGGAGGGAGAGCATGAAAAAAAACCTCCTTACCAAATTCTTTTTTCCCAGACTTTCATTTCCATCCATACAAGGGCATTTTTTTATGGTCAGCAAAAGACTGTGAATTTGTGCTAATGCATGTTGTGCCTTCTGTGTTTCAGCATTTTAAGCTGTGGGGGATTTTTAGAGTGAAGAGGTGGACAAGAGCTTTTTCTCCTGTTCAAATAGAGAAGTTCAGCATATGGTTTCACTAGTTACAGATTTACCATTGAGGAAGGTAGGTAGGACTTAGCACATCAATGCTATCATTCTCCAAAATATTTAGAAAAATGGCAAAAGGAGGAAATCTGAAAATTCTGAATAGTTGTGACAATTTAGATAAGGGAATTTAAACTTTAGAAATATAAAGAAATGTGAATGTTTGCTAGAGACAACATATATCCTAGAAGAAGCAGAACTAAATCTATGAAGTGCAATTGCAAGGCAATCTTTTCTCATTTAATTGATATTTGAACATTGGCTAACATGGATCTTTGCCATTGAACTGACATTAACGACCTTGGTTAACTTGGTTTTGAGCTTTTTATTTTATTACACTGGTTTGTTTGTTTTATGTTAATTTCACTTTAGTGGTTGTGTCCTTGTAAAATAGATTTTTTCTTTTTAAAAACAAACATCAAACATCCAGAATATCTGTTTTGTTTTAATATTTAAACATTTACACACATCTTGGGCATAATTATATATGCATTTTATAGCATGAAAAAGCAAACCATATTGATTGTAAATCCTAAACATCTGCACTGCAAACCAAAACCATACATTTTTTGTGCACCTTGCTTTTTTTCTAAGTTTTTCTTCTCATCATACTTTAAATATTTCATTTTTATTAAGTAATTGCTTGCATTGCTTTTGGTTAACCCACACCTTTTTTTAAAAATTTTTATTTTATTCCTTTAAACTGTTTCTCTTTTCTCCTCATCTGTTCTCTGTGTTGGTAAAAGAATAAACAAACCTTAAGACAGACTTTTTGGACCACAAATCCATTGCTTCTGCAGTCAGGTAGGAGCAGTGACTGGCGCCTGAGGGGTTCTGCTGGAGCAGTGGCCACTGCAGCATCCGTGTCCTCCCTGCTCCTGTCTGCAGGCACATGCCCCACTGTCCCCAAAGGGATGAGCTTATGGTGGGTTTCCAAATGTGTCCCTACTGCCCACTGACAAACTCTGCCATTAGTACCCTGCACTGTTGCTGTAGCCCTCAGCAGAGGAGGGTAGATGACTCCTGGTGCACAGCAACTTGCTCATGTGTCTGTGCTTTGCTGGACACTTGAATTCGGTTGGGTGGCTTCTCACCACCCTTGGAACAGGCAGAGGGACTTTCTGTCCCTTGCTTTCTGCCCTGAATGCCAAGCACCACCTGGATTATATTAGTGCCCATCAGCTGTTAATGATAGTGGCAGCTGTAGTTCAGATGCATTAAAATACTGTTAACAAAAGGAGCATGTCCCCCCCAGTCAGTATTCTAGTTTTTCAGTAAAGCAATCCATATGTTTACTTTTCCTGGTTTTAGCAAGCTTTGAGATTGTCACAGTATTTTAATCAGCTGGGAAATTGTTCGCTGCAAGGGAAATGGCTGCATATAAAGCTTCTTCACATCAGCAGCAACATTCTGCTGCCTCAGGACACCTGGATATGGTGCTGATGGGAAGAAATATTCCAAAATTTGCCAAGCGGAAAAACTAGAGAACATCTCATTTCTTTTCTCTCTGTCCATTCATTGTCTTTTATCCACCAGTAATCTCAACCCTGGCTGAATTTCTGCTTATATATTTGCATTTTCATTCAGTCTTTTACTAACTCTTCTTAACCCAAGGTTTTGAGGTGGTTAGGGTTAAGGGATTTTTTTGTGACCATATATATGGATTCATGTATACATCTGTGGTTACAAGACACAGTGAACTTATAGTGAGGGAGAGAACATGTGTGCTGCCACTGCTCATTTGTTGTACAGTCTTGCTTGTGATGGAACATCTGATGAAGTTGCCACACAACAGAGCAGCTTTAGAGCTGCCTGAAGAAATTTTATTCTCTGTCATCTCTCTTCCATTCCTCTTTGTGATCTTCCACAAGCTTTGTCTATTAAAATGACACAAAAAGCCTGTTTTGATCCATTTAGACACTCAAGCATGAGGACATCATGTTTGGACATGTTGAAGTAGCTGCTGTAGCAGAAGAGTGATGGAAACCAAGGACCACTGTAGGCAGCTAGATCTTACAGGTCTTTTCATGGATTGATTGAGCGTGCTCTTTAAACTGGTTGCCTTACCTGCACCTGCTCTGCTCTGTTTGGATAGCTGCTCCAGTATTTGCCCAAACTCATCTCTCCTGTGTTTTTGTTTTTATTTCTGTACATTTGTCTTTGAAGTAGATTATCTGCAGCCTTCACAGTGAAGTGTTGTCTGTCAACACTAATTAGGCTTCTGCAACAAGTGGGAATTAGAGTGCATCTGGACTTTGAGCATTTCAGGTGGTGCAACTGTGTTGGTCAACCCTAGATGTTTGATGTTTCAGTGGGTGAGAGCTACTGGATTTTTTTGTTCCTCTGTTCTTGTTTCCTCATTGAAGGTGTGTGCTCCTCCTCTGTGAATTTGTTTGCCATATTTGTTAGTGCTGCCCTCAGACTTAAATAGGTCAGCGTACTACAAACAAACATTACATAGCATGAAATGTGGAGGTAGTGATGCCTCCTGCATTTAATGCCCCCTATCCCCTCCCATATTATTAAAGAAACCCACCAACCCTACCCTTCCATTTTAAGTTACTTCCTTGGCAGTATTCATAAGTTCCTTCAATATTCTTTTATGCCGTAGAATTTAAAAAGCGAATGACTGATATCTACAGATTACACATTTCTTTAGAAATCATTTAGTCATGGGTCTTCAGCCACATACCAGAAACTACATTTGTAAATGACATACAGAATTTCTAAATATGTTTATTAAACGTGGGGTTAGGGCTTAACTGATGAAGTCCCATAAGTGTGGGACTTTCTAATCACTGTTTACATTCTCTAACTGATCTTTATCAGTTTGGGGGGGGAGTTAAGTAGATAAGTTTTTAAAACAAATTCCCTTACTAATAACAAAGAACAAGAGTATCTTGACAGCACCTGTATCTGTGTTGCCTGATACAGAATTTACCATGTTGCAGCAATAAAACAATGCAAAGTTGAGGGAGAATTCCATCATTCAGCTTTTGTTGGTTGCTTGTTTTTGTGATTAACACATTTTTTGTTCAAAACAGTTTTGAAAGACTCTTCTTATAAGTACACTATTTTCAAATACTCTTTACTTATGCTTAAATGCCTTTTTATTTTTTTAACTGTTGCTTTTGATTTTGAGCACACTACAAAAAATTCTGCTGTTTCTGGTCTGAGACTTGGAGACAGTCAGCTCTTTACTTCTTTATCTTGATTTTATGCCTACGGGAAATCGTTAATGATGAATAGGTTTTATTTTTCAGGAGATACTTGGTAAGTTTTTTGTATACATTTTGATGTAATTTGCTGAAGCAATGTCAATTTGTCTTTAGAAGTAGGTACTGGCAACTTTTGCTTATGGTATTGGACACTGCCTAAATAGACTTGTAGTCTTGTTTTTCGTATATTGAATACAGTTATTTAATTTAATTTTTGGAAAATACATCATAAAAAACTTGTCCTCAACATTAGACTACCAAAATCACTGTGTTTAAATGTAAATAAAATAGCCAATTTTGACCATTTATAAATTTTTGTGGACATATTGACTCAATGAAAGTTCTAACAGCTTCCACTGCAGTACTTGTTACTAGCTTTCTTTTTTCTTAATGTTATATTTTCACTTTTGTGCACTAAATATGTTTTCAAATTAAGGAAGTTGTGAAATTAGTTTGAAGCTACATTAACTGGTTTGGGGCTGTATTTTTGAGATTACTCGCATAAATCAAGAATGCTGATATAAATCTTTCTTGGTTGTTACAAAGTTGATTTTGAGTTCTAATAGGAAATTACCTGAAAGAACATAAATTAAGGTTTATACTCTCCACAGCGCACTTCTCTTACAGCAAAACAGCCTCAGAGGTTTATGTGACACCCTTTTCAAGAAGCAAGAGATAGAGAAAATTGAGACTTTTCCACACAAGGCTGGCAAACTGTAGCATTTATTTCTAAATATTTTTCACTTTTATGCTCACAGAAAATTGAGTGAATTTTCTAGGACCCAAGAATTCACCCCTAGAACCCAAGTCCCTAGACTTGTGTGATGTAATATGGCAGGGATTATGTGTATTGATATGTAATGTCTGGTACAAAGTCCCTTGCAATGAATGCAAAGGCTGCCATCGATTCAACTGAGCTTTTATCTGGCTGTGTAACGATTGTTAAGAGAGGCTCTTTCTTAAATCGAAGCAATAGGGTTTCCTTTTTTTTTTTTTTTTTTTTTAATACTGCTGTTCATAAGTGTTCATTCAGTGTGGTGTGGTCAACAGTAAAGTCTTTTTTCTGGCAATAATTAGGTAGGTGTTTTCCCTTTTTCAACAATTTTTGTCATTTTAAAAGATTTTTGATTGCTGCAATAAAAACTGTCAATGTTTTTGATCTTGTCGCAACCCTTTGCTTCAGATAATGTATCGAATATATCTGGACCAGGCGCAAGGTTCATGATTTAAAAGTCAAATGGACATTGCCTGCCTTGTCTGAAGCATGGAAGCACCAGTTTCTGCTGGATTGAGGTGGGGTATGCCTTTTTGCTGATATCTCTTACTTCTGTGTAGATAGATAGCCCAGGAGAAAGTAAATTAGTTTGAATTCATCTCTACAGTTAGTCTCTTCTGTCTTTTGTGCGTATCTCTTACTGCAGTCCTGATGCACGCAGTTTTAATGTCAGCAGGTAATTCAGTTCTGGTGGAAACAAGCATCGTCTGTCAGAAATCCTACCAACTGCGACTCCAATCCAAAACGAAGCATTTTATCGCAAGTAGCTTCACTGCAGTGAACCAGCTCGAGTTCCCAGAGCAGCTCGCTTGCTGCTGCTTTCCCCGAGCAGCGTCCCAGACGGGGCACGTGTATTTTGAAGTGTGATTTCGCCCCTGTGCATGTTCAGTGTGCGCTTCCGTGTCAGCGAGCGCGGGGTGAGCAGAAGGCCGGCGCGAGGGCCACGCGGGCTGCAGCAGGAGGCTCCTCCAGTGGGCTCCCATCTGTCGGGGCTGCGTGCTGATAAAGCTTGCGGCAGCTGGCTCGGCTCGCCGCTAATCCATTCATCCCGGCTGGGGATCAGAAGGTGGCCTATCCCCTCCCGGAGGCCTGTGGACCTTGGAGAGTTGCCGTAGCCTCTGAGCAGTCCCACTGGAGCTGGCAGCAAGTATAATGACAGAGCGCACGCAACTTGAGCGAGGGGCATGTGTGGCGGCTGTAGGGCATTGTGCCGAGGACAAAGCCGCTCGCTCTCCTCCCAGCTGACCTGTTGTGCCTTCGTCAACAGCAGTGTGTTCGCAGTTGAAGTGCTAGCTATGGGTGGAAGATCATTATTAATGTGTTACTTGGGGAGGAACTGTGAAGTCCTGGAATATTTTTCTGCGTGTCGTGCAACTCGCTGCGCACAGACTGCCGAGCGGAGTTAGCCGCTTGGAGCTCCAGATGGCACCGACAACTGTGAGAGACCACGACTGTATGTGATCTTTCCTACTGCTTTTTGGTGTAGGCGTATTATTGCTGTTACAAATTATTTATGAGTATAGTGGTTATTTAAAACCATGTAGTAGGTTGCACTTTCCTCCCCTATCAAGGGTACATAGCTTGTTAACGCACAAAAGTAGTGAGATAATTCCTGCCCTAAAAATTTGCAGCCTTTTGTGCACAAAATCTGTCGTTGAGCCTGGAAGGTCTGAGAGGAGGATTGCTGAGAACAGGAGACACAGGAAGATAAGAAGAGAGAAACCAGGAGTAGAAGGATGATGGGGAAGTGTATGCCAGGCAGAGCAGTGTAAGAGCTGGCACACTATAAAATTGTCCAGCAAGTAAGGCCTTGTAGGTGAGGGATGGAATCTTCAGTCATCTCTTAGGAACGGCAGCTCTTTCTTATGTTAAAGAGGACCTGAATATTTTGTGAAATAAAGGATGGCCATGCGTCTGGACAACAAAAAGGAAAGATGATTAACTGGCTTGTCCCCTGTCATGGTTCCCCAGTAGAATCAGCATATCCTCAGCTACCACATCCCTTGCAACAGCATCAGTAGTTGTGTAGCATTTCTGTTTATTTGGTGACTTCCTTAAAAAAGAAGAAAAAAGCTAAATCTCAGAAGTCACAAAGTAATTAAACAGTTCAGAAGAAACTGGTTCTATCCTGCAAAAGAGGTGCCTGAGAATTTAACTAAATCCTGGTCTAATGGTTGGCATCAGTTGCAACAAATGCCTTTGAGGCAGTCCAGAAGCAATATGGACACATGCTACTGCTTGATTTGATTCCCCAGTCAAGGGCTGACATGACCTTCCTTCCATGCATATGATGTATTAGAAGATTCAGTGCACAGCCAGTTGATGTGGAGGATGCAGCATAAAGAGAAAAAAACAGAAAGTGCTCAGAGCTCAGTCACAAGCTTTTTACACCAAAGTTTTTACAAAGTTGCAAAGGCTACTGAAAAACCAATATGGTATTCACAAATGTCTTTATTTGAGCTGAGAGGTGGCTCATCTTCACACATGAATTGCTTTAGAAGGATATTTAAATTAATGCTACACAATAATGGATTTTGCTCTCCTTTTTTATGATGAGACCCATCTTCAGAGGTATACTTTAAGTGAATCATGTTGAAATCCTCAGAAAGGAAGACTCAAGCATAAATAGACCACACAGTGCAAAATATCAGGAGAAAAAGCTTGGATAGGAAAATCATATTCACAACTTGGTGGATTGGGCTCCATGGTTTTGTAGCTCTGCAGTGTGCCCAGCTCTGGTTTGCTTCAAACATGAAAATCTATCTCAAGTAGCTAAACTGCAGTCCAGACTTACATGAACAGTTAAGCTCTCAATACCTTAAATACGCTGTGGAAACATGGATAGATGAAAAGGAACGTTGGATAAAATTGGATTTGGCATAGTAAATTTATATAGACTTTTTAGGCTTGTGCTATTTCTGTGGGACACTGTTCTGTTTTGACTCTAATTTTAGTTCAGAGAACTTGTTTGATTTCCTTTTTCACATCCATATGTGCTCATATGGTGAATTTATAGTCTTTTTACTAGGTTTTCATTATGTTAACTCTAATTATTATAGCACTGTGGAAGCAGTGCCATAGTTCAATGTTTATTCAGTAGAAGTGGGTTTTTTTTGGTTAAACATTTCAATATCAGGACTTGGGGGTTTAAAACAGTAATATTTTAGAGGTATGTAAATGGATGCAAGAGGAAGGCATGGTGAAATCTGTTAGTATGAGAATTTTTTTTCTAGATTAATCAAATAATTTAGAATATCCTAAAATTTCCTACCACTGAAATAGAATTTATATTAATATACACTACAGTTGTTGAAATATTCTGTTTAACTAATAAAGAAGTTTAAAAACCACTGAAAATAGCTTCCTAAAAGAATGCATTATTTTGTTCCCTTTTAGTGACTTTACGGCTCCCAGTACCTCTTTTCATATGTGTGCAAGAGGTTTTTCCTGTTGGAGGCTTATCCATGTGCCTTATTTGTCATTATTTTCTGTCCTTACTTGAGATTGGAATAGGAGCAGCAGCTCTGACAGTGGCTTTTACTTGGATATCAACACCAAGGGTTAAATTTCAAATGCCCTGTGAAATGCCTTGTTCGGAGGAGAGTCTGTTATGAAAAGTGGAAGATTTATACAAATGAAGTTTGACAGTGACATGTTTCTCTGAAAATACTGGCTGCCTTCTCCTTACCTCAGTTGTCTTCCTGGCTCAGTGGTATTCCTTTCCCCATGGAATTAGTCTTTGGCATGAAATGCTGTGTCTAAGACTCATAGATCTCTCTTGGAGAGACAACAGAAGATGAGAAGAAGCTCTCCCAGGAGCACACAGAAGAAGTTGCTGGAGGTGGGCTTATCGCCGGGAGGGGATGGACCATGGGAAACCACACAGGAGAAGGCTTGAGGAAGAAGGCTGATGGGGTTGACAGGGGAGGATGGGAATAGTTTGAGCTCCAGTGAAGCTCCAAGAGCTTTCTGGGGAGAAGAGTTTGGGTTGAGATCCAGCAGCAGAAGTCTTTTTGGAAAAAGTGGAGAGTGAAAATAAAGATCTGAACATGGAAAGACACAGTGAAATACATTCACTGATCTTGCTGATGAAGGAGTGATAAAAGATGAGGTATTAGTTGATGAAGTTGTCAGGCAATTTTGTGTCCCATGTAGTGGAGGAACAAATTGTGTGTCTGTTGTTGAGGACCTAGGTACAATAGCTTTTTAATATTGGATAATTCTTCATCACCATCCCTGGCCTTGGAGATGTTTCCGTGAAACCTCTCCACATTGTGCTGACACCAGTACATGCATCCCAGAGCTTCTATGGAATTTTCTGTGACCTGCCATAAGCCAGCCATGTGGTCTGGCAGTCACATCTGAGCACTGCCTGCCCCAGGTTCCTCAACTAATATAGCATGATGAAAACGAATTTCAGTAAAAAAATGACCACATGTTTGCAGTTTGCATCAAGGCAGAAGGTTGTGTTTGTCACATATTTTATAGCAGCATTTTGATGTTCCCATGTTTGTGTGGGTCATTCTTATGGTTAAACTCTGGGATGTGCTACAGATGAGCATCCATGTGTAGTGCACTCCTGAGCCACAACAACACTCTTTTTGTGGCCTTACAGTTGCTCCTTCCTCAGCAATGTATGAAAAAAAAATCTCTATCATCAGCTTTCTTTTGCAATGAAGAAGTAGGTGCAGGGAAATAAAACATAATTGCATCATTTGGTGGGCAGGCTTTCACCGAGCTTTAAGGCTTTAATGACTAGAAAAACCTACCTATTGCTGTGTTTGTTTTTTAATTAAAAGCTTGTGAGTGGAAGACATATCCTATCGTGCTGCATAATTAACAGAATGTGTTTAGCCTGAAATATAATAGTGTAAATGGATGAACAGAAGCAGAAACATCAAGTCTTGCAAGAAAGTCACCCAGGACTCGTGATGTTTATTGATATTTAAAAGGAAACTGATACAGTAGAAATAGATTCAGTTTTTAGCCTAAGGCTGAAACACAGATCTTTTCACCATTCACAACTTTTTAAGAGGATCCATTTGTGATTGCAGCGTGTCTTTGAGGAAGGACAGACAGTTGTATGTATCACTTCAATATTCCTTGAAATAAAAATAATGTAGACATATGGGAAACCTGTTCTGTACTGGAACTAATACTTGTAATTCGGGGTTTGTTTCTACATTTGCTTAAAATGTCTTCTAGCTTGTCTTTCCTCATGCCTTTTTTCTTCTTACCCTTCTACTGCTCTTCCCAGCCATAAAAAAAAAGCAAAAAATAAAAAAGAAAAGAAAGAAACCAAGGAAACTCAGTTAATTTGCTATTGCTTGTATATGCGCTCTGAAATAAACATGACAAGGTTAGCAACACACAGAGGCACACTTGGTGGTGGAATAGCTCTGCAGCTGAGACCAGTGAGGAACCTTTATGCTGTAATCACAGATCACCACAAGACCTGTTACTTGGTTCTGCGCTCGGCACACTGAGTGCCCTTTCTCTAAACAGGACCCTTCTTGCACTCAGTTCCCTGACTGGAAGGTCATACCATTACTTACAAACTTTTCACTTCCAGCTTAAGCACAACTACTATTGGGACTTTCTACCCATTTCTGCTTTCACCAGATTGACCTTTCTCTTATTTAGGCTGTCTCTCCCATCATCTTTATCTTCTGATCATTTTAATTTACACAGTTTATTTTACTGACACTTCTTTCATAGGTATTCTTCATCTATAGTAATATACATAAAATACAGCAGTCCTAATTTTTCTGCAGATTAGGTGTAGCCATCCAGAAATAGTTCTGGAAACTATTTATAATGGCATGTTCAGTATTTCAGAACTGGTCAACTTCTGACATCCATTCTGCTGTCCTTGATTATTATCTATAGCATCTGATTCCCAAATGGTTAAAATTTATTGTACCTTGGGAAGTGATGCAGATTAAATATAAATACATATTTATATATATTATCTTCTCTCTTCCCCTGCAGTGATTCTGCAGAGTAAGTGTGCACTGATTTTATCATTGGAGACCAAGTTTTTCAGGGAGCACATGCAATGTCAGGCTCAGGGTCCAACACACTGTTAACAAAATATTTGAAAGTTTTTTGGACTTACTTCACATAATTAAAAATACCTTGCTGATGCTAGGTTGCCCCACACACTAAAAAGTGTGAGATACCTAAACCAGGTATTTCATGAAGAAATAGCAGTTTTAAATGTGTTCTGCATTTAGAAAAAGTTAAGCATCAAAATTCTGAAGTTCAAGTCCAGGATGGTGACCCTGACTGCTCCGATTCTTGGTTTTTAAGGTAGAAGACTGGTGATGCCTTTTGATCTTGATGTTTCTGGTTTCATACAGCTGTGAGAACATCCCACATATGCTTTGTCTTAGGAATAGCTTCTAATTCCAAATTGTCTCCTTTTCTACAAGTGAGCACCTTAAACTTGTTCCCACCTCAGGGGAATTCACTGTCTTCTTCACTTAGTCTGAACAGCTGTTCAGATCAAAGAATCTTAGAGCCTTTCCGTAGGAGCATTTTATGCCTTAAGAGCTGGAGGTGCAACAACAACGCCAAAAAGCAACAGGTTAGTTCCATCCAGGCTTTAAAGATCATTGTAAAAAACATGCATTCAGTAGCTCTGAGGTAGCAGCAGCGTAGGTTTTAGACCATGTGTTGTTTGTCTTGTCCTGATTTCATTTTCAATCAGTATGGTTCTATGCAACCCTTCTTAACCATGCAGCTTCATTAACAGACGTGAAACCTGAAATCCTGCCTTTAGACTATTCCCTGATTTGTAAGGAGTGGTTGCTTCTTTTAATATGCAGTGATATCTCAGTTTATGTACACATCCTAGCAAGGAAGTCTGTTCCTCAGGGCTGGACAGCCTCAACATTGGAAAACCTTTCCTCTTCTTTGTGACAGATACTTGATTTTGAACAAAAGATCACATTTTGGCTGTGAGCACACAGGACTGAAGGAGAAGATGACAAGATGATGTGCAAGAGACAGGCATTTCTAGCCTATTTTAAAAATTATATTGTTATATAATGTGCTGATGGATAAACTCACCTCCATGCTCTTTGGCCTGACCTTTAATCCACAAGAATTTTTTCTGATTTCATCTTACTGTGAAGGTGATATTCCTTTTGCAATCACCTTTTCTGGAAGTTGAAAGAAATCCAGGCCCTTATTGCTGATGTTTTCCAGGCAGGCTGGACAAGGTGCTCTTCTAGCACATTCAGAGTTTCTCTGCAAAGTGGCTTTTTGATTCCTCTTAAACCCAGCTGTCAGCAGGTATGGTTTTAACCTGCTTCCAGTGCCAAGGCCCCTCTTTGCATCTTCACTGTCAACAGGTTTGTTCCTGGACCCCTACTAGGTTTGTGAGTGGGGGTTTGTTCTTGGACCTCTCTGCACTTGCCCTTCATGGATGTAACCATGGGGTTTGAAAACAGACATTACTTACTCCTAACTGATGTTCTTTACAACAGCAGCACATGTGAACATTCCTCTTCCCCTCACTACACTCTCTCCCCTGAAAGTCCTTTTGGCACTCCTGTCTTTGGGATATTGCAGGGATTAAAAACTGGCAGGATACGGACATGCTCTGGCTTACACCCCCAGGGAGAGAGTCCCACAGCTGTGTGCCAGGCAGTGCTGGTACAGGGCATCTGCTCTCGAGGCCAGGGTGTATCTGTACCTGCTGTGGGAGTGTACCTGTGAGCTGGAGCTGTCAGGAAATGGTGCAGCCAGCACAGCTCTTCTTTTCCTCCTGAAATCTCTTCCTTCTTTGTCTCTCACTATCTTAGTTAAGTTTCTCTGCATTCAGATTTTAAATTCAGGCAAATCTGTCATTGGTTGTTAAAACATTCAGTTCATTGTAAGACAAGGCTCTCCTGCCCAGACACACAGTCCCATTTACTCCAACATGCCCAGCCATGTTTTAGAGCTTCGATCGTGTTCTTCTAAATGAAAATGTCACACTTCCTTTTCTAGCGAACTTGTGAAACTGGTCAAACTAGACTGACACAGCAGCATAATCTTACACTCGCTACTTCTTTAGCTTTGTAGACAAAATGCAACCCTGACAGTGCCTGTGTGTGGCTCAGGGTAGATTAAAGCATGTGCTTTCTTGTAGGATAAATGATGTGGAAATGTAACTCACCTTGATGTGTCCTCTCAGTCTCTTTCTTTCACTCTTCTCTTCCCTCTCTCTCTTCTTTCTTCTGCTGCCCCTCATCTCTTTCAAAAACAGTGGAGACAAGTTCAAAGAGATTGAGACTCTCTTCCACCATGGGGAGTGAATAAGGAGCGATAGCTGGGGAATGAAGAGAGAAAAGCACAGCTCAAGTATTGATGTTGGAATGGCAGTTTTCTCTTCTTTACTCTTTCCTGCGTTTTTGAGCCTGTGAAAGATGGCTGGAAAAAGCCCACTTCAGGAAAAAACAAATTTCAGTATGGGTCACTGGAAGCCCAGCCTACTCTGGAGTAGGTTGGCATCTTCTTTGAGATTTGTTGCATTCTTATTAATGGTATTTATATTTGCACAGTTTTACTTTCTGACTGCTAAACCCAGGGAGGTGAAGGTCAGAGGAGTGATTATAATCTGCAGCCCCCCTCATTTCCCATATATATGATAGAGCTGAGCAATTCCTAGATTTCAGAAACTGATGCAAGCTCATTCTCAACAATATATATTACTTCATTTTTTTATCTATTGTCTTTTACTGTCTCCAAGATACTTATCTGAGGTACCCCTATATTCCCCTTTGTCCTCTCCCATCCATTACATGCACATTTGTATGTACACAACAAGACATTAGAAATAAGTATTAGTAATACAATGATAAAATTAGCCAAGATGGCCCTTTTAGTTACAAATGTCCATTGTCAACTTAACTATTTGGGAATGTAAAAAATGCTTACTTAGCTGACATGTAGTATAGAGATTAATGTTTATAATATTTTTAAAAATGGTAGAAGGGAAGTAATAAAAAGCAATGTGCAGTGCTGAGGGCAGACTCCAGAACAAGTTTTAAAGTAAAACAGTTACTTCTCACATGTGGTGATCAAAATGGCGATGGCAGTGACACAACTGACTTCTAATTGAATAATCATTGACATATATCTGCTAGGATTGTAAAGACAACTGTGGATATATTCATCTTGTCGATTAAAAAAGAGGGGAAAAAAAGAGGGGGAAAAAGAGTGAAAAATAGGTTTTTGCCTAATGTCAGACTGTTTAAAAAACAAAGTAAATGAAAAAGGATAGGTAGATAGAAAGGGTATTGAATGACAAAAATGGTACATTTATATATTTAAAGTATATGCAAAAAACACACCCCTCCTTTCCCCCCTATTTTCACTGCAGGGTAATAGTAAATAAAAGAGATCTCAAGCTTTCAATCCTGTGTTTTAGTTTATTGAAATTTATAAAAGTCAAATTGTGTTTCTTGCTGTTTGTTTCATGTTCCCAGGGCTGGCTTGTTTATCCCCAGGAAGAGGTGGGAGTGTCTCTTGGGATGCTAGCCTCATAGTCTGAGTCTGGGAACAAATTCATCTAACACAGCACTCCTAAATTAAAAGAAGAGTTACTGGTTAGTGGTTATGGAAATCTGTTTAGGTGAAGATATACAATAGAATCTAAATTTGATTTGGAAATTATTATGGGCAGGCGCAATAGCACTAATATTCAGGGTATGTGACATTTCCTACTGTAAAAGCACACTTTAAGTATTGCTTACAGATAGTTTTTTAAAATGTTGAAAATATCACAAAACTGGCTCTTTTTTTTTTTTTTAATGGGTTTAAAGAATATTTTTAGACACCCAAAAAACCCCAGCCATAGTACAATATCTTCTATTCAAACAGATCTTCCAGTCCCATTATTTTTAACAGAAAGTTAAAAAAGAGCTGACTGCTGCTGCACTTGGCGTGCAGGGTGGGCTACTTGCCATTGCCATAAATGTACCCGTTGCCATACCTGGCAGATGAGAGTTGGTAACACTGCCTGGTCCATCCTGGAGTGCAGCTAAATAGGCTCAGAGAGCCTTTCACCACCCTCTCACCTTGCTCAGGCTGTGCCTGGCAAGGCAGACAGCAGGCAGCTCTGAAAGCAGAGGTGAGGCACAAGACTGAGCTGGGGATGTGCCACAGAAGGGCCCTTAACAACAGCAGGAAGGGAGCAAAACCCATAATTGGAGCTGAGAAGGGAGGATGACTGGCTGAAGGAAAGGACAGAAGTTGGAGGAGAACCTGGGGTCTGTTGAGGAGCCATGGGGAGGCTGGAGCTGCACTGTGGTAGGGCAGGAGTGAGCAAGACATCAGCACTGGAGGTGATGCTGGCTTTAGGGGAAGGCAGCAGAGACTGGGCACGGCCTGGATCCTCAGGGATGAATGGGCAGGGAAAGCAGAGATGGGAGCTGTAGAGACAGAAATTGCCCGAATGAGAGGAGAATGAAGCCTCTTGATCTGCCTTGAGATTAAGGCCAAGAGATTCACATGGGAAAGGTAGGAGGGCTAGGTAGGACATGAACAAATGGGAGGTGACAGGGAAAGAAGACCACATCTGAGTTGACATCAGCAACGTCAATATTCCACATCTTAACTTTTGATCCTATTTTCATGACCTAGTATAATGTTTTAACAGACAGGGCTCTGTGCATAGGGGTGTTAAAAATATCTGACCTTGGAAGAACATAGAATATCCTTACTGTATGAGCATTTGCAAAAACAGCCTGTATTTCACAAGTACATAGTTCAACATCCATGACTTCCAGTGCTCATATTCTAAAAGTCATGACTCATCCTGAGGTTTGTGTATGTTTTCTTTTGAGAGGGAAGGCTTCATTAAAATAAGCTGACTACAGTCTGAAGCATATATACATGAAATTCTCCCTCATGAGAACTGCACATCATTTTTATATTGTAAAACTTGACTTTTGGTTGGCTGTTTCTATGAAGGTGCTTGTGAACTGACATAGAGACTTAAGTTACAGCAAACGAGGTTACCAAAAGACTTTCTGAAGGTGGCAAAGCTGGGTGTTCAGCATGATTATTAGACTCACTGGTAGTGTTTTCAAAGCTAGCTATGAGTCTCACTTGATACCAGCTTTCAGTATGGCTTTGGCACATAAAGAAGTCTTTTGTAAAAGAGGTAGAATTTAATGCAAGCTTTTTTCCTTTCCTTCCAAATGTTAATATAGCTCCTTTCAATTCTTAATAAAAATTTAAAATATCTTAAATATTCCACTGATAGGCTATTACTCACAGTGAGAGCTGAATTAATCTGTGCTCCAGAAAATTCGCTGGAGTAAAAAAATTCACTCAGTAAATACTTCTGTCAGGAATGAATGTGGGCTTAAGGGTTAACTGCTGTCTCTGTTAACACTTGTTATATAGAGCAAAGGCAGAAAACTTCATCAGTTTTTACTACAGCCTTTTATACAGGAAGAAAATCTTTGCTTTTTTACAGATTTTTAAAAATTATTATTTAAACCTTTAGAGTACCTGACTTTACAGGGGATATCCAAATGTCTCTCTGTGGAGACTTAAACAGCCTTTGTGGATGTATTTTGAGCAGTGCTAATAACAATGGTTTCTGGCAGTTGCAAAATGAGATCTGACCAATTTCAGTGAAACACTGGCACTGAACCCACCGAGCTTGTGTTTGAAATGGTGTTTCAGTTTAACTGAGTTAAAGTGATGTTTTCAGAAAAAGTTTTGCACTTTGCTAGAAATGACAGACAGCTGCTAGACGAGGTAATGATCTGTCTTCATGTTTGATGCCTTCTTTTATCAGTCTGAGGCTTTTCACTGAGTCAGACCTATTGATTAGCATTAGTTTACTTCTCAGGAAGCCTGCTTTGCATGGAAATGTCATGGGCTGGGGATGCTAACTGCATGCCAAGCAAGAGCTTGAACTCTGTCTAATGCTGCCAAGTAAATTACATGTTTGCTGAATGTTTACCAAGGGTAATAGCTTTGCAGCCCCCCAAAACATTACATGGGGTCAGTTTTGTCTCCTGTGAACAAATAGTGGGAGAGAAAATAATGGGATCATAATGGAAGATACCCTGCGCTTTGCTTTGCTTTATGGAGTATAAGTTTATGGAGTTACAGTTGAGTGAAACTCCAAAAAGTCTGGGGAAAAACTGCTGCTTCACACCAACTGGTGCATCTGTATTCAAAAGAATGATAATGGAAGAGTGGAAGGAGAAAGAAGATCTGTATCATTACTATTAATGAAATTACCTTATCTCTTAAAAAAAAAATTAGAAAAGATCACACAGAAGCAACTTGGGGAGACAGGAATTTGGTTGAATGCAATGTTTTAATCTAAAATACTGTGGGCTTGTTTTTGTTTTTCCTATTTTGCTCACAGGGTTCCAGGTGCAACATTCTACATATATATGGTCACTTTGAAAGCAGCAGCTTAAAAATAACACTGCTCAGTAATTATGCTAACTGCATTGGTGAAGGTTTGCAGTAAGCTAATAACCTTGCAGAGGAAGAACAGAGTCTGGATATAATGAACAGGATTTTTAACAGCCCATTATTTAAGAGTAATTTAAACTTTTTTGAATGTGGTGAAAATCTACAATTTCTCTAAAAGTTCCTGGAAATTTTATTGTTGTAAGAAAGACAGGAATGTAAATATTGATATTCAGGGATTTAATATCATGTTTCATCTTTGCATTTACTATAATGCCTGTGTATTTTCCAGACAAGTCCTACACCCCTTTATTTCTTTTCTGTTTTTTTTGAGCTCTTTTTTCCAGAGAAGTTTTTGTACTTCACTGGGCCATGATAAATGTTAAGAGATTGGTCAGTGCCTAATATTTACATTCTGCACTACTTGTAAATAAGGAAGTAACATTTCTCTAATATTTTAGGGTTTTTTTTCATGCTGTAAACACACAACATATTTTCTCTAGTCATTGTAAAAGATATACTTAAGATACACTGTAGGTGATATTGATTCTTTAAAATTTCTCATGCTGTCCATTCTTCCCCTGACTTTTCCAATATCCAGGATTACAACTGAAAAAAATTCACAATGCAAGTTCAGGGAAAAAAAAAAAAAAAGACAATTTATGGTGAAGCAGTTCTTTAAAATAATATGGCATGTATGCAATCTTTGTCTTTCATGTTTGTTCAATGGTTTAAGCCATTTCCAAGAACAATGCTGTGTGCTGCACAAATGTGCAGTAATTGCTTTGCAAAGAAATGTTTGCTTCTGTTTAATACCTAATTTTAAATAATAAACGACATGGTGTTCCTTAGCTCAGAGATAACACCATCTGAGAAAGCTGGCCGCTAATTTCAAAGAGAAGATGTGATCAAAATAGGAGAGAAATGGGGAGGGGAGGGCATCTCATGATGATTCTTGAAGGGAGATGCTTCCCATTTTGTATATCTGTAGAGAAAACTGAACTGCAAATGCTGAAATTTCCTAACAGTTTTAAAGTAGACTAATGTGTGGCATGCCTTGGCAAGCTGTATCTTGCCAATTTTTCTTCATCCTCTCAAGCATATGCCTTGCTTGCATAACCAGTTTTTTAGCCACATGGATTCAGTGTTCCACGCTGCACGGAGGCTGTGCAAATTTATTGCTAATACTAAAAGAACATTCATGTTAAGTTGTTTTGAATAGCAAATTCAATCTAAAAAAAAATCCTGGGTATTTAAAAAATAAAGAAATGATCTGGTGAGCAGCATGGATATGCCACAGCGTGTGTCACCCATCTCTGCATTCATCAGCTCTGCACTCTCACAAAGAGATCTTCCCATTGTGATGAAACTCCCTCCACATCTTGAGCTACCCCTAAATGGTCTTTAGCTTGGCCAGATTACTGAAGGCCATATGGCCCTATAACATTTTGTTAATGCTCTTCCAAATCTCAGTAAAAGCCTTTTTTTCCAGCAATGCTAGTATCTTGCCTGAATAAAATTAAATTTTAGTTCCTTGAAAGAAAATGTTATCAGCCTTCCTAGCAGCTGTGAGAATTGTGCTATGCTGATTAGATGTGACACATAGAAGAAAAAACCTGCTCTAGCAAGTGGTATTTGTGATTCAGTAGGTGACACTGTTCTCTCTAAACCCGTGCAAAATCAATGCCCCTGCAGTGTATCAGGGGACAATACACCTTTTGCTGGCCCTACCATTCAGATGAGATGTAAAACCAAAGTCCCGGACACTTGCAGTCATGACAGGTTCCACAGCAAGCTAGAACAGAAGATAGGAGATTGCCCCATATCCAGGTTGGATTTGCTGATAAAGGAATGTACTGGAAAACGCAGGATGGCAGGTGGGCATGGCTGTGTGTCCCTGGTGCGTGTTGTACATGGCTCCTCTGTGCTGTGGCCCTCCAGGAGAGTCCCACAGCCGCACACCTGGCAGTGCCACGCATCCCGCTGCTCCCAAGCACTCTGTGGACAAACAGGCTCCGCAATGCAGCCGAGAAGGGACTGGGATCCTTTCATTGATGCAAGGGGATGAAGGGCGTCTTTTGGGCTTGGACAGCAGTTGCCATTTTTATCCAGGAATCCAGGATGAAGGCTTTCTGCTCTTAAGCACTGAGAGTTCTAAATGCCGCAACGCATTTTTTCCTTTGAAGAACATTTCACTTGAAGATTGGTATCTTAATTTCTTCATCTGTAGAAAACCTGCATAAGAATTTAATATGAGTCTAGGTTTTTTAGCTTCTGTATAATTGTGAAGTATTAATTAATAAAATGGTACTTACAGAAATAGGAACTGTTCTGAAAATCCTTCCTCACATACCTGCACAAACTGGTTAGGGGTTGTTGGATTTTTGGGGTATTTTTTGTGTTTTGTATTTTGTTGTTGTTGTTTGCTTTGTTTTGTTTTGTATTTGTTTTTTTTGTTTGTTTTTTTTTTTTTTTTTTTGTTCTCATTGTTATGTTTTTAGGGGTTTTTTGTTTATTTATTTGTTTTTATTCTGGAAAATGTGAAGTATGACTTTTAAGATATTCAGGAATTGTGTACTGTAGTACAGTTGCTAGTATTTGCAGAATGGCAAGGGAGAGCTAAATTATGTATTTTACAGGAATCTCTTAATCTTCCTTGGGAATACCATATGCAAACAGGAATACTTTTAAAATTAGGCAAAATGTACATACTGTGTAGTCAAGAGGGGGAAGGCAAGATGAGTACTTCAAAAAGTGTATAATACCTTCAAAATGTGTATAATAGCAGAAAGATTCTTACAGAAGATTACAGTCTCACATATTACAACATTTTACTATCACAGAGATTAAAGCTTATTTTGTTACATTTAATATAGAACACATGTGACTTACAGTAAAAGTCTCTTTAAAAATGCAGTTTAGTCATGTCTCAAAGAACTCATCAGGCTTGTATTTGAATTTCCAAGGATATTATTCTTTTTTCTCCTACAATTTGATCCCACTGGACTTTTTCTACCAGTGGAAGATGAGTGGACTCTTTCTCCTAAACCCACCATTGCTGCTTTTTTTTTTTTTTTTTTTTTTTTTTGAGCTTGACTTAAGTCTGGCAAACAATAGAAAAGGCACTTGCTGAGCTGGAAAATATCTTTTTTTCTTTTAAATGTATTATTGCAGAAATGTAACTGTAGTTACAAATGAAAAATTGAACATTAAAACAGAGTGAGCTATGGTAAGTGAAATGATCTCCCTCTGAGCCCTGATTCCATAGTTATGGAGTTTTTTCAGAGGTATTTCTTATGCAACTTCTGAAAGATGTTAAATTTTTCACATTTTGTCAAATCTGACTATAAGGGGAGCATGGAAAAAGAGAACAAATGAAGGGGTAGAAGAAAGAAAAGGTGAATTACACTTTCATACAAACCAGACCAGACAATTAAAGGGGTCTACACATGCTCAAATTAAAATTATTTTATTTATTATAATCTAAAAGGAGAAAATAATCGAAGTCTGTCCTCTTGCTTCTTTCACCTGTGCCCACGTGTGCCTGAGTTATTACCATAGCCACAATATTGGTGGCTTCATAGTAAGTCACTGAATAAAAGCATGGTTGCTTATCTCAGATCAATTTGATGTCCTAAATTGCTGTCTAATTGTGAACAACATGCATGCAGTACCCACCCTCTTGTCCATAAGAATTACCATGTATTTCAGATGCAGCCAAGCTTCCCATCAGTTTAGTTAAAGCAGCTTGTGCAAATTTATCTAAACCAAGCGTGTGTAGAAGCGTGTGCATGTGTGAAAATGAAAAATCTTTTCTCTGAGCAGCTAATCCTCAGTGGTAGGGGACTAAGCACGGTTTCTGTTGGTTTTTTTCTATGAAAAATAATCAGTGGTGTTTCCCTACAGGCCATTTTCCAAATGCTGGGGAAGAAAGGAAACATCATATTCCTTTCCCTACTGTCTCTTCTCTTCCAGTATTTTGTTATTGCTGCTGCTGCTGCTGTTGTTAACAAGTACAAATAACAATGTTGCATTATTGGGCTGCCTTGGCTTTTTAGGAAATCTGCAAATAATGAACTGTCTTTGTTCTTGAGCATCAAAAAATAAACAACAAAAACAACCCCACCAAAAAAAGAAAAATGCATCCCCCAAACAAGGAAACAAAATTCAGCTCGTTTATCTGTTAATTGCTCTGGTTTTTTTCAGGGCCTGAGGAAGCCCCGAAGGCTAACATGCCACTTAGGAGCTAACTTTGTACTTGCAATATGTGTTTTACAAGCCTGTCTCCTATTCTCTTTTCATTTTCTTGTCTATTTGCTGACACAACACAGCTGTAGAATTCACTTCTTTGGGGACTGTTGTATAGGAGATACCAAGGTGAGATTTTTTGTTAGATTTTTCTTTTTAGACTTACTGAAGTAAGTGAGTAAGCTTTCCAAAGAAACACTCCTAATATAAGTAAAAAGAGGTTTGGGTTTTGTTTAAATTTTGAATATGGAGGCTGTAGAAGCCAAGGCATAGCAAGATTCTGATTTACATTGGCTTCTTCATGTAGGATAGACTGGAGGGCTGTGTTGGAGTGGGAGCTCTCCTGAACCCCTCAGCCCAGCAAACTAGGGCCTTACCAGAACTGGTACCATAGAAGTCAGTCTGTAGCAGCTGCAGGTATGAGTCAAGGCAAATATCAGTACCATTTAGCCCTTAGAAATAGGTTTTATTATTGCTATACAGCAAAAATGCAGAATAGGACAGATTTGCATGCCTAGAGATTGTAAGATGGTTTAACTATCAGAGCAACATTGTTCTTAAGGACTTCAGAAAGAATACTTGAAAAAAATTCAGAAGAAAATTCAAGTTTTCATTTATTAATTGCATGTATTTGTAGCTCAGATACTGTATGCTGTTAATTCAAAAAACAGAGTCATCATTTATATAGCCTGTCATTTTGCACTGAAAATAAGTAATTTTTGTCCTCTTCTGTTTTTGAGAAAGGGTATAATTTTTAGCGCCTCCCTGTTTATGGGAATGTATTTTCTGACAAATGCTGAAAAGTGAGTATGAGTTAGTTGCAGTCTTCCCTTAACCTTTTCTTTCTCTGTTTTCTTCCTCTTGTTAATGGACTGTCCCATGTACTGGTCACTTGCATGCACCAGCTGGGGAGTGGATGTGAAATGAAAGTGGAGATGTTGATGCAATGACTTTAGAGCAAAGTGAATCATTAGCAGAACTATTCCTACTCATTTTATTCGTCTAGGTGCTTGTGTGAAAGCAGAGGAGGAAAAAATGAAATTTTTTTTTCAGACTTTTAATCAGTAGAACACTTTAACTGTGCAAGTACCATTGGGGGGAGAAGTAGGTGTGTGTGCATGCATGTGCCTACACACACAGGACTAGAGAAGGAAAAACAAAATTCAGAATCATCACATATATCACAAAGTTGTATTCCACTGCTTTAATACATACAAAAGTATAAAAGCAATGCCAGGTATGAAGAGATCCAACAACATCAATATATTGCATCCCACTTCAAAAATAGCATTTATTTAAAAACATAACACCTTTCATGAATAATTGCAAAGATTAGTTTTCCTGTCCTTATGTCTTAAAGCTGACTGGATTAGATAATGTGGGGTCTTTCCGATTAATTGGAACTTTTTCCTGCATTATGCAAACAGAAGCTGGTTTTACCCAGATTTATATTAAGGCAATAACACACAAACTCTACAAAAAGCATGGTGTTTACTTGCTGGTGTTTGTAAAACGCCGCAGATCTTGTGCAGCCTTCTGATTTTTCATGCTGCAGAGGTGCAGCGTGGAGGTGCAGTGTGTGCTGGGACATGCACACTTTGCAGGCTACAGCTCGTTCCTATAGATGATGCTATCTCTGTGGTAGAACTCCATGGATCTCATTTTGCTTGCTTGTGGTTTTGAGATTTTTGCCTGGATGTTTTTTCAGTAAGGTAATATGGACTTGTACAGTTGGTCCTGAGAGATGCTGCACAAGTTTTCTGAAAAGTGAACGTCTGTGAATCACGTAACTGAGTTCTGTTTAGAAGAACTTTGTGTGTGTGTATGTGTGTATACATAAATGAATCTATTTCACCAATAACCCAACATTTGCTACCATTTCTGTTCTGGCTGAATTCAGAATTTGCATTGACACATGGGTGCAGCAAGGCTAGGGAATGAAATCGAGCCAGGACAAAGGGAGTTAATTCCTGTAATTGAGACTCAGAGCCTTGTATTTGTAATGTTAGTGTCAGCTGCCTTTTGTGAAGACAAGTAAATTATGCACCCTGGAGAACAGAGATGATTTTTCCACTGAAAGACAATTTTGTGAGATCCTAAGCCAAATGTAATGTAAACCTCCCTCACCTTTGTAGTCATCATCCTTCCTGGCCTAAAATACCCTGCAAATCGTGAAGTGTGTTGAACTGTAGTTTCTGTTAAAGAAAGGCATTAAGAAATTATTTTTAAGTGCATATATATATATATATATAGACACATGCACAGATGTAAAAGCTGTGGAGGTGAGAATACATCTGCCTGATAGCACTGAGCTGTCGTAGTTAGATTTGAATTCACATCATTTCTGGAGTAAGTTGTTGTGTATTTTACATCTGTTTTGTGAAGGGCTTGTCCTCATTATTAACCCAAGAAGTCTGGCAGTAAAAGCCCAACAGTTATTTTTCCCCTTCAAAATAGGATTAGGCTAAAGTAATTTTCTTCATAGAATGCCTCCTTAAAGACAAGCAACACAAGAAAGAGACAGAGGAAGTTTTCTTCCTATTTAATTTATCTATCAGGTTTAAAAGCTATTGCAGTTGCTCTTAATGAAAGTGTAACTGGGATGTGGGGAGTGAAGTTAGAATAAAAATAATCTTTGTTAATTGTTTATAACAACTTCTATACAGTGTCTCTCAATTGATAGGACTGATATGCATATTTTTTTCCTTTAGGATTATGTTAATGAATTCAGTTCATCAGAAGGTTGATTTTTCTCTGAAAAATATATTCTGAAAAGGAATGAAACACTGGCAGCCATTCCAAAATTTTGCTAATACTTTAAGAGGTATTTACTTCAACTTAGAAATAATGCTGAATTCAAATTTTGGGAAATAACATGATTTAAACTGTCAAAGTAAATTGTATTTTGCATATATTTAATTAGTGCATGTTTAACCAAGGTATTCCAACAAATGTTCTTCATCTGGTAAAGCAAGTATAAATTAGACATTGTACCCAGTTCTAGTAGGGAGCTGGTAAAGGGAAAAGTTAGGAAAGTTGTTTTATCGCAAATGACAAAGTGACTTAACCTTTCAAACTGTGCTTTCAAGAGTGAAAGGTTGGCTTTTCTGTAAAGAGCTTTCTGGATATACAAAGAGTGTAGTTTTCTTACCCCTCTCCCAGATTTTTGACATGTGTCTCTATTTGCTTGTAAGAGCAGCACTGTGGTGTTGGGATGCCAGTTTCGGTGTTGACGATTATTGCAAACAAGTGACAGGTGCAGGAACTGTACTGCACTTGGAATCCTGATTCCCAGCTAGCATCTGCAAAGAAACAGGTCCCCTGCTTGTAAAAGGTATAATTTTATTTATATGTGTGTGTGTGTGTGTGTGTGTGTGTGTGTGTGTGTGTGTGTGCAATATCTAGCACTTTAGGACTCCCATTCACGTTCATGTTCCTCCATTCTGGGATCACATATGCATGAGCAGAAGTCCTACCTTGGAGTGCCATTCAGAAACACCTGTGAAATCCAAGTCCTGCTTAAGTCATTTTCAAAGCAGGGGAACATGCTGAAAGTAACCCAAAGGGTCACCTTAAACTGTAGATATTGTTGCTGAAAGATGTTACAGATGCCAAAAAAAGTATGTGGGCTCAAAATAAAGATCTGATAAATTAGTAGAAGAAAAGTCCATCAAATGCTATTTAATGCAAAGATGTGTGACCTTTGGTTCAGCAAGTCTTGAATTACAAATCACTAAAGATTTGGAATATATCTTTAATGAATGTATATGGCCAAATAAACCACATTTTTCAGCTTGGTGGGTGGCTGAAATTCTGAGTGAACCCATATGCAAGCACAGAAAGCCAGAAAATTTTATTTCCTCAGCAGTATCTGCAGAGGAACAAAACAAACATGACCCTGTTTCAGGTTGCTCTGCCCAGTATTCTGGATTACTTGTTTGAGCTGAAAAGAAGTGGGCCTCTGTTAAGTTTTCTCAGGTTGCACTTGCTCTCCCTCTCTGCCTGGAACTCCCAAGTAGAGATTTTCTCCATGCTAATTCACCCCACCCTAATCCATGCAATCTCTTCTCTGGCTGAGGAAGAGGTCCTTCAGTGAATCACGGTCCACCTACCCTCGCTATTATTGTTACAGAGTTGTGTTCATGTCTGTATAATCTTGTCCAAAGGGAGAGATCCAGCCCTTTTTTGGTGGACTGTTAGTTTTTAACTTTTCAGGAAGAGAGAACTTCTAGGACATACACTGAGGCCATGTCAGAACTCGGGTCATTAGAATCTCCCCAGTTCATGTGCTCCTGTTCACCTCTAAGAGCTTTAGACTTCCTCCTACATCTTACATGTTTCATCATCATCATCATCATCATCATTATCATCATCATCACCATCATAAAAAAAAATAAATTCTAGAGGATTCCCCTGACTTCCTGGATGAGAAACTCTTTGTGCCTGATATTCTCAAGACAGAGAGTGTCAGATAGTTAAATGATGCTTTGAGGATCAGTTAGGAAAGTGGAAGGCCTGGGATGACCCAGGCATGTTCTACCATAGCTGGAGCAATGCCAGCCATTTTCCTCTCTCAAATATTTTTCAACATGCTACTTAGACAGGTTTTTCACATGTTTACCAAACTCTGCACCCTGTTGAAGCCAGGCTTGATCTTGGAGAGTATAGATTCTATCTCCTGTGGAGTTTGGAATCCTCCTTTAGGAAAATGATATTTTGTGTGAAGTACAATTGGAAGCTTACATGGGGAGGCATTTAAAGAGATGGAGAGGTTATTTACTTGCAGCTATTCTGCCTCTGAAGTGTGTTATTCTCCTATATTTTCATAAACTCTCTCCTTAGTGTCCCTTAGGAAAAAAATAAATCTTCTCAGGTTAGGAATTGATGGAAGAGCACATGCCATTGATTTCATAGCTGTATGCAGGGCACAGGGAGGGGGTCATATTTGTCTCCCTCCTCGACAAATACTGCTGAGAAAATAAAATTTGTAGGCTTTCTGTGCTTGCATATGGTTTCACTCACAATGAGAATGAATAAATAGACAATATTTATCCAAGAACAGTTACCTGAAACTGTAAAACACAGTTAAAACAATTATTGGTGAATCTTATGCTCAAACATTTTCAAATAAAGTTGTGTTTATGAATGGTTGTGGGAACCTAATGAAGGTTGTTTCAGTCTGATGGAATAAATCAGCTTTGTTACAGGTTTCTTGTTTCAGAAATTGGTCCCATTGTGCTGTGGAACATGTAGCACTCCGTTTGTAAATCTCTTGATGCACAGTAGATGAGAACTTCAGTAGGTTGTTGAATCACTAGGCTGGAACTTCTTTGGCTTTCCTCATGTGGATTTGGGTGCTTGGCTTTTGTGGAGTATTAAAACAATCCTAGTTTTAGGATTCAGTCCCTGAAGAAGATTCAACTTCCTTCAATGACCATGAATTCTCACTTTTGCCCACATCTACTATAATAGATTTATTTTCAGAGAAACTGTGTTAGGGAGTCTGTATACTCTTGATAAGGATTTTTCTTGCATACAGTGGATTGATGTGATCAGTATGTAAATGCTTTCTGGTTTGGGGTGTTTCCCACTCCCCACATGAACAGTGGTAATGACACCAGTTTGAACTGGGGAGAAAAAGGGAAATATCCAGAAGCATTAGCAATTCATCTCAATGTTAATCTTTTAAAGTGCCCAAGGTTACATCTGCCTAACCAATCTGTTGCTTATATGCTGATCATTCATTACTAAAGACTCTTTAAATACTTAAACTATATCGTAAATAATCCTCTTCTGTATCATGCTTCATCTTTACCCATAACTTTCTCATATGTAGCTTTTCAGTGTTCTGTACAGTACAGCACAATGAGTATCTTTGCTCTTTTTCCTTCAAGAATTGTTGCCCAGTCTGTTAGTTATTAGTTCCTCTGCTAGAAGAAGCACCATGCCTTTTAAACAGTATTCTGATGGTTTGCATTTGGAGGACTGCATTAACTGGCTTAGTCTCCTGTTTCAATCTTGCTTTATTAAGTTGATGATATTGGGACTGACACTCTGCTAATGACAATTTCATTTAGTGGTAAAAGGAAGGGAATGGAAGGCCACACTCATCTAATCATGCAGGCATTCATCTGCGTTGGCTCCTTTCACATGTTCTTATTTTCATACGTTTTTAGAGGCTTGGACCAGTATGTCAAATATTTATGCATATACACCTTATTTTCCCTTTCAAGTCTTCCACAGCGTGGAAAGAGATGTGAATAATTCCTATGAGGCAGTACAGGCTGTCTTAGAACTTGAAAAGCATTTTTCAGAGCTTTGTGATTGTGTGTGTTGAATGTTGCTATTGGATCTTGGAAGATTTGGAAATAGAGATTTAGTTACCAGCAAGGGAATTTTCCTGCTTTTTCTAGAGTTTTGGAAACCTTATTTTAAAAAATTGGGGTCACTTCCTTGTTTAACAGGCACTGAAATGGATGGCATTTGTTTTTTACACTTTGTATCTCTGAATGGTCTCGTTGGCACTTCTAGAATATCATACATACAAAGTATTTGTGTTTTCATTTGAAAAGGTTGTATGCCAATATAGTCTACATATTAGATGTTTGATTTTTCCAAGTATAAACAGACCATCTGTGTATGAGTTAGAGTTGCATCATTTTCCAGTTGCTGTTACTGTCCACAGAGAAGTACAAGACTGAAAAAAAAAAACCTTCTTCAACCATATTTAAAGCTATATCTGCTGCTTACAGGTCATTCCATCTGAGCTTGTACTTGTCCACATTAAAGTACTGATAAATTGCAGACAGTGGCCACTCATTTGTGGCTCCCCTTAATTAAAGAAGCTTGCCAGATTTTTTTTCCACCATGTGTTTGGGTTCCTCCAGCACGCCTCTCCCAGCCCCCATTCCCCTGGCCCTCAACAGTGACCATTAGTTGAGACAGACCTAGAAAGCCTGCAGAGCAACAGCTCGGCATTGCTGCAGGGCCCGCCAAAGCTGTTTAGGGGAAAGCAAGCACAGTGGCTGAGATTCTGCACCGTGCCTCTAAAGCACTTGTCATCAAAGAGCAGCATTCCTAGCAAGTTAACTACCATGAGGTAATACGATGAGGGTGAGATAATTTGGGGGTTTCAAACAATTTCGTATGCCGAGGTAAGCCATAGGTTCCTCCAAGGATCTCAGCGACAAATTTTGCCTTGTGCTGGCCATGCCAAACGCAGCGCTCAACTCGCCCTTGCTCGCCGCCCTCGCCGGCCGCAGTCGGGCTGGGACGTGAATTCCCTCCTGCAATCTCTGTGCCTGGGAGGCCTGCTGACAGGGAGCGCCAGGACTCCGAAAGCCACTGCAGCTGATTTTTCCCGCATAAAGGATTTAGATCTAGCTAAAGATACCCCCTTGCTGTTGGAGCAGGTCACCCTTTTGGCGAGCAGGGCAGAAGGAGCCATTGTTGCCGCTGCCCTGCGCGGGGGTGAGGCAGAGGCAGAGCCTCGCGGAAGCCTGGCTGCCGCCTCCCCGGGCGTTTGCACTTGGGAATTCAGGGCTTCCATGGCAGGGCACAGGGGAAGGGGAGATGAGGATGGATCAGCGACTGGATTTCTGTTTTCTTGGATAATTTGAGAAAACGAAACAACAATAACAAAACCCTTCAGCCTCCACATTCCAGTGCTTGTAGGGGGGCATTTTTTAGCTCTTGTAAAACGGTGGGTGAGGGACGTGAGAATAATGATCGAAGCACCTACTCTTCAGGTTCGAAAACTAGAAGATGTATAAAATGAATCCAAAGTTGTTTCCTAAAAGTTTCATGTTCTGTAAAGCTTTTTTTCCTTGTTTTGAGCCCAGACACAGCATTTTTGAGTGCTTCCGCTTGGTAGAACGGACTCCAATTCTGGCAGAAGGCAAGAAACATGATTATTTTTGGCATTTCTCAAGAATCTTTTTTCCCTCTGTTTCTAATATTCCTCTTTAGAGCCACCCCTGTGCCTTGCTCAAACTTGCAGAAAAGTTCACTTCAAATTGTGGGAAAAACAGCCTTTGTAGAGTTAGAAATAGCAGTTAAATTAGATGCAGTGAGGAATATTTGCACATGCGGTCTTTATCCAGTTTGCCTTTTCCCCTCTTTAAAGCAGAAGTGATTTTTTTCCCCCTTTTAATTCCTTTGTGGAAAATGTGCATTAATATGGCCAAATGTTTGGGGGCAGTCCTGACAATTTGTAAATGTATGCTTTATTTTCTGTTGGGATACAAGTTGTTTATTTTTTCTTCCACAGCAATGACTGAAGCCAATCTAAGTATCAGATTCAGATAGAGCTTTGAATGTTTTTAATTCAATTGTCACATAGCTTCTGTAGCACTAGATACCATTGCCCAATGAATGTGTTTTGCTTTTCTAGTCTCTCCATATTTAATGTTTAGTAATTATGCCAGAATTTGGTTGTAATCACTCCAGGTTTTTTCTGTTTCAGAGATACAACCAGAATTTTCAAACCTAGGTCAAATTTAGATATGTAATGGCCTCATTTTCAGAGATGTGAAATTAATTGAAAATGTGAATGCTTATCATTTCTGAAAATTAGGCCAATTATTTCAGTGACTAAATATGAACATAGGTACCTAATAGCAGGCAATCAAGTTTGAAAAATTTGTAACATTAGCTTTTATACTTCAGAATCAATTCCTTGCTTGTCTACGGTGATCTCAAACACTAAACATCAGTGAAATTAATTTGTTATGGTGTGTGCACAGGAAGATGTTTGGACATTTTACAAATAAACAGCTACAAGGGATTAAAGTTTCATCTGACATTTTTAATATCAGAACAAAGAGCACAAATGTTTGTCTTCCACCTTTGCCTATTACAGTCAATTACGACTTTATTTACCGAACTCGGCAAAAGTCTTTCCATGTGCATTTTATCCTGGTCTCCTCTTTCTTCTTCCCGTCCTTGTCAGAACACCAGCAGTTCCCACCCTCTGTCCTCCCTCCCAGTCTTTAATTGCTAGTTACGAGGGGGGGGGCTATTGCAGGCGGCTAGAACGGGGAAGCTGAAGGGCTGCGCTCCTTTTTAACTCGGAACATTTGATCTTTCCCTGGCATGTCCTTGTTGGCTCCGGGTTCGCTATACAGCCTTTAATTAATTTCCGCGTCTTATCACGACGCGCAGGTAGCAGAGGAAGACCTCACGAAATCTGAGTGGGGCGAAGCTGTGTGTCCAGGGCCGGCCGGGGGGAGCGGCCGCTGCCTCCCATCGCGGGCCCCTCGCTGGCTGCCCCTCAGCCCTCGGCTCGCCTCTCCTCCCCCGCTGCCGGGCCGGGCTGCGTGTCACGCCGGAGATCATCGCTCATGGGCACGGCAATTATCTGTTCGTGTTGGTTGCCAGGGCCGGGCTTTTGAGCAGGGGCTCGGGCAGTGTGAGGGAGTGGGAAGGACGAGCCCCAGCTCGGACGCTATCGCGCGGCAGATCTGTAGCCGCTTTAAAGAGCTGGATTAACCCCTTCCCTTGCCGAGGAGCCGGGAAGTCGAAGCGCAGAACGTGAAAACCCGCCCCGCAGCACCGAGAACTGCGAGGACTTAGTTGAGCAGAGCTTTTCTTTTTTCCTTTCCCCCTCCCCCAAGTTGGCTGGATTAAAAGGGATTTTTGGCAAACGGTGCGAGGCGCCCCTTGACGATCCCGAGCCCTCGCGCAACAGCCGCCGACTACAAAGGTTGTAGCCTTAAAGAAAACAAGCCAAGAGCGCGGAGAGAGAAGGAGAGAGCGGGATTGCGACACCGAGAGCCGCCCTGGGAACGCCGAGCCATTCCCAGCACATTCCCGGCAGGCCCCGCGCGGCCCCTCCCCCGGCGGCTCCGCTGCGGCGCGGGCTCGGCTCGGCTCGGCTCTCTGCTCCTCTCCTCCCCCCGCCGCTCCCGCTCCCCCTCCCCCGCACGTAGGCGCTTGGAACGGGGGGGGAGGGAAAAAAGCCCTTCCAGCCTGACTAGAAAATCAGCCTTGTTTCCTCAGAAACCGCAGCTGCTGCGAGCGGAGAACACGTCAGGCCGGCCCTCCGACACGCACAGATGTGCCTTTGTGAACCCACACACACGACGGGGAGGGAGGAGGAGGATGGCGAGTGAGGGCAAGAGCGCGGGGCCGAGGCGAATGGCAGGCGGCTGCTCCTTGCCCAAGGCCGCCCTCCTCCCCCGGCCCCCGCCTATTAGTGGCCCTTGTTTAATTCCTCGGCGTGGCTCAAAGAGCAGCGAAAGCTGGAGGCGACCTATATAGGGAAACTTTGGAACTCGGAGAGAGAGAGAGGACCCGCTTCTCACAGGCCGGCCCTGCCCCCTCCCCTGTTCACAGGGTCGAGCATAGCACCGTCGGGCGGCCGAGGTGTTCTTGGCCCATGGGGCTTTTTTTTCCCCGTTATAAATTTTTTTTTTTTTTTTTTTTTTAGGACGTGTATTAAAAGAATGGGCTCCCAAGATACTGATCTTTTCCTGAGAGGAGTGGGAGAGCAGGAGGAACACGGAGGGGGGGAAGTTTCTGCTGACCCGTGAGAGAGCCCAAAATAAAAGGTCGCATGGCCAGCAGCAGCGCGGAGCGCCCCTTGCTGTGCCCTCGCCGGCCGCAACTCCCAGCTGCTCTTCTCTGCTTTCCCTCCCCCTCGTCCCTCCCGACCTCTTTCCCCACGCTTCGCCCGCTCTCTTTTTAATATATAACTTTCAGCCTGGATGAGTTGCGACTCGTTCAGCGTAATTGGGACGAGAGGCTGACGGCTGCGAGGGGCCGGGGGATGGGACGGGGGGGGCAAGGGCGCACAAAAACAGGTCCGGGGGAGGGGCGCGCGGGCCGCCATTGGCGCCGCCATTTGCGAGCCCGCCCGGCCCGGCCCGGCCCAGCGGGGGCTCCTCTGTTCTCGCCCCGTTCCAGCCTTGCACCAGCGCCCTAGCCCAGCGCTGTTTACTTCCTTCTGTTAACAATGGCTGCAACAGAGTTGTATGGTATTTTGGTACTTCCTGCAAATCTGCCCCGCAGTGGCTCGCTCGGAACGATAGGTCTTTCCTTTTAACGGAGCCCGGCATGTCCCGGGCGATACGAGTTATATACGGAAAGACCTAACCTACTTCGGTACATATTTTTACTTTGACACTTCAGTTGTCGGCCTGCCCCGGCCAGATCTTTATTTGAACCCCCTTTTGTAGGGTCTGGTTCCAGGGGCAGCGCTACAGCTGCGAGCCACAACTTGGGCTGCTTTTCACTCAGCATTTAATTCTTCTTGTGTTTAATAAAGGGGATGTGAGCACATAACTCAGAAGTGCCAGGCTTATGGTCGGGAAGCATGCAAGGCAAGAGGAAGATGTACCTGCGTAGGCACAGGCACGTACTTTGTGCTTTGGTAGAGAGAGACTCCGAACTAGGTTATTAATTAATGTAACAGCTTTTGAAAAGGCGAAGTTGCGCGTTTAAAATTCGAAATGGTGTCTAACTAGGCTTGGAGCTAAGGCAACTAGATTTTTAAAGCATGTTTATTTTTAAGGTATGTAAAACGAAAGGGTTTTATCACTTCGGCAGAAGGATTTGGACGTTCAGGCAGTTCTTGATTTCAGGAAGCCATTGCTTGTTAGTACAGAAACGAGTTTTAAAGCCGAGCTCTTCTAAATAACAATTGGTGGTTTTTTTTTCCTTTTCAGAAAAGACAAGCGGAAACAAACAAACAAACAAAACACACACAAAAACCGCACCACGGGGACTGTCCTTTTCTTGCCTCCCCATGTGGTGTACTTGCCCCCCTTCAAGCAGTAGGAGGGACAGAAGTTGTGGCAGGGCGGGTACTGATTAGTTGCTGTCAGTCTGCACAGATTAACACCTATTTTTAGGTTTTCGAACCTCTTGAGTAATACTAGTTAAATTGGCACAGGTTAATAAGTTGGGGTCCACAGAGCCTCTTAACTGTTCACTGTGAAAATTGAATTAAAGAGACAGTCTCACTGTCAAAACGATGAAAAAAGGTTTATATACCAAACATTTAATGCATGTCCATGTTTGTGTGCATGTGTGTATGCACAGAGAAGATACATAGGCTTGGAAAACAAAAATTGAAATTAATTACTTGGCACAAACAGGCAGTTGGAGGATCTTTGCAGAATAAATCTGCAGTGAAATCGGTTTTGAAAGGAAACAATTTCTTTCTTTACTTTTAACATAAATGTAGCATCTAAAAATATGACTTAATCGTTATTTTTTCATGTGTTTTCTCCCTGTCCTCCCCCCATTATATCATTACACTGTTACACTGACACCCACTGGTAAAAGTTGATCTGAAATCAGGATAGTAAACTGAGCCTCTTGATGAAGGGACAGCTGTTATTCGGGAATAAAAAATAAAACGTGGACTGAAGAATAGCTTCTTCCCCTTCCTCCTCTTGAAGGAAAAGCTTTGCAATGGTCTTTCTTTGTATTTATTTTATTTTTTTTTTTTACAAGTTAGTGTGTGGATGTTCCAAACATAACAAGGAAGACCATAGTTCTTTTCTCTAAGAAACATACATAGGAATAGCTGCATTCAAAGCAGCTTATTTCTAGACATTTATATGACTGAGGGCAGACAACAGGCTGACCCCAGATGAGAACAGGAGAAGGGTATTAATATGTTAGTGGCTGCTGGGTTTAATGCTGTTTCTCAGGTAAAACAGCTTGAAAAAAACCTGAAATAATGGTCATGCTAGAAATATAGTTGTGTGGGCACTGACCTGATTGTATCAAAGCAGAGATGAATGCCAATGCTGTGCAAGTCTTGCTTAGTCTGTTTACCATTTATTTCAAAGTTGTTAGTGGTCTTGAAAGCCACTTGTGTTGGAGAAACAAGGCTTATTTTATTGAAATGTACCACAGCACCAAAATCTGGTTTGTGAGAGTGCCGTTCCATAGCCCTGCCTAGCACAAGAACAATACCATGCAATTATGCTGTTTCAGGCTCTGAAATGGGCTTTCTTCCAAAACACCCTCCCCTTATATTATTAGACATGTTTCTATTAATGAAATGATTGATTGAAAATCTTCCTGTGTTTATGTTGTTTGGGCAGCAGTAGTTTGGATTTCCCCTGTCTAGACTAAAATTGTATCCAGTGGAGATGCATGGGACAGCTATTTGTAAACTCAGAGTGAGACATAACAAATGAGCTGCAGCAAAACCTGTCCGTGACTAGCTTCCTTGTAAATACAGTTTTACATTCTTTATTGTAAGGGAAAAGGGGAGCTTTCGTAGAAATGAATACAGACATAAAATGCACTCCACAGAACATGAAAGTGTTGAAAACCCTGCCTGGACTGCACAGTTCAGAAATTAAAACTCTAGCCTTTCACCTTTAAAATTGTAGTTTAGGTCTTTCTTTACATTCTGAATAAAATTAGCTTAAAATAAGTATGAAAAGTAGTCTCTGGGATTGCCAGCTTAGTATTACAATTGATGCAGATAACCTAATTGGAAAACAGAGTGACTTCTGGGATTTAGTTCTTCACAAAAAGTTGTAAAGAAAACCTTTACTGGGGTACTTGTAAGATACATATATATGTATGTGTTTGTGTATATATAAATATATATGTGTGTAAAGAAGAAATCTTTACAGAAGTGGTCATCAAAGCTGAGGATTTGTACTAGTTTTCAGGACTGAAGATGTACTGCTGCATTGAATATTACCTTATATGCACACTGTCATACAGAAATGCTAAGTTTGGAAACCTGCACAAGGCTGTTAGCAGTTGATTTGTTTTGCTGTTTTACTTTGAATAACAATAAAAGAACGAAGAGGAGGTTTACTTTGAAATTAAGACAGGCTGGGGGAAAAAAAAAGCTAGCTTCTATCCAGTAATTATCCAGAGGCACCCTTGTAGATCTAGAATAAAACTCAAAGAACAGGCATAAAGCACAGTGAAGAATCAGAGTGTGAGGAGGTGGCGTGTCAATGGCATGCCACATCCTTTCTCCTCTCCTCTTTCCCTCAGTGTCGCTCTTGTTCTGTTTGCATGAAGAAACTGCAGCAAGCGAGAAGAAAAGTGGGGGAGGGGGAGAACATTTACAGTTCATATTGCAGTATTCAAATAAAATACTTAAAAATGCTATAAACAGTTTCATAGTCATTGTTTATAGACTCTAGAATTTTTAATATTCTAACATGTAATTGAATACTGAAGCCAAGATTCTGCAATTAATCAGGCTTTTATAAGTGAGCCACTATTTGCTAGCAGTAACTTTGAGAAGAATTTGGACTTAAATTACTTTGTTTGTTTGTTTGTGGCTGTAGCAAAAAAGTGAAATGCTTAAGTGGTCAGCAAAATTATATGTTGTGCATTTGCCTGGGTTAGCAAAAGTCCCAAGCTGTATAAGTAGTTCAAGTGTTTGAGAAACCTAATTGTTTGATTCCTGTATGCAGATTTGGGCTTTGTGCATGTGAATTATGGAACGTGTGTTTTTGGAGGACATGCTTTCAGGGCTCGTGCTCACTTTTCTTCAGCACGCTGTCCAGAGAACTCAAGTAAAATGGAAAAAAAAAATGCAAGCACTCTGTTGGTTGTTCTAAGCTTTTATTATTATGCACCCTACTTAGGACTGAAGTGATTTCTAGGAATGCTGGTATTTTTGCCTGTCTCGTTGAAATGTTCAGTGTAAAGCTGGGCTGGATGTGAGAGACAGTTTTTCCTTCAGTTCTGAGGAATTGTATTACTATTGTGAGCTGGAAGAGTGTGGAGGAGTTATGGCACTGACTGGAGCACTTGTTCTTTCCCAGTCAACTCTTAAATCTTGATACCAGAAGGGTCAAAAACTGGCCAGCTGTGACATCTGAATAATTTTCAAAGCAGTTAATCCAGTCAGAGTGTTTATCAATCTTTGTACTTCGTGTGGAGGCGATGGGGACACATCCTAAGATAATTCAAAGGAAAGCTCATGTCATTGGCAAAAATCAAGTACTTCAGCTGAGTCTTGTTCCACAGATTTACCTTTTCAAGTTAAAGATGGAAACACAGAACACTGCCCAATGAATTCCTACTGTATTATTTGGTTCCTACTGGTTATTTGGCAGGTGTGTGGATAGTTTGTTGTGCAAACCATCCCTTCTAAACCTATATGCTGGATCTGACAATACCCACATGATGCCCACATGAGTTGCCCAGATTTTGTCAGCATCAGCCACCCTCTGTATATGGCATGATCTATGGGAGAAGGGGACATCAGGAAGAACCTTTGATCTACTTGGGAAAGGAGGAGCCAAGTTCTGAGAGCACATTACATACTGCTGGCAATTGCCTTGATCCTTTCCTCACACAATTTACAGTTGCATGGAGCAGGATGGTTCTCTTGTTAATCATATCACACTCCTATGGCAACATTAATTTAGCTGAGTGTGCAATATCAGACATGCATTTAGTATATTTTAATCATCTTCAGAAAAATGTATTTCAGCCTTTTTTTATATATAAAAGCGTAGGCTTTCTTTTAATTGTGGCTCGTCTCTTTTTGGATCAGTTCTGATTTTTTTTCTGCTGAAGATGAAAAGAGTAATTTTTATGTTAACTGATCATTTTTCTCAAAACCATGTTTTAGAAAGTCCCAGTTCACCACTCCTACAAGGGAAGGTGGAGAGAGGAAGCAAAGGTATAATAAAGAATCAATTTCTTGTGATTAGAATTAGGTTGTGAGCATGTAGTACCATATACAATCTAGAAAACAAGTATAGAAGAACATAAGATGTATGTAGGGTAGATCTTACGGTGATAAATTTTGCCTTGGTGTGATCTGGTGTTTCTTCAAAAAGCACCACTTTTTTCAGATAAAGCAAGAAGAAAAATGAAACAGTTCTTGTGGGGTGGGAGTTGAAAGTACTGTGGGAAGTGGTGCTAAATTACAAAAAGGTGCTCAAAAAGGTGTTCTTATTTTCCTGGTTTTTTTGAGATTCTGCTAGTTGTGTAAGTTACCCATTCCATTAAAAGTGGGAGTGAAGAACGCTATTTACGATTGCAATTGGTTGCGAGACACAGTAAAGGTTTTGAAGTTAAAATCATTTTTCTGAAACAGAGTGCTCCCTACATTATGTTTAAACTCGCCTAAAAATTCCTTTTAACCCAGGTACTCAAAATAATGTTCTCTAAGGTGCAGGAAGCTTTTTCTCCTGAGCACAATAGGAATATGTTGAATCTCTTGAAAACAGTTTCTGTTTTTCAAACACCTTTTCTTTTTCAGCATAGATAATTAACGCCTTCTTCACAGTGCTTGGTGCCCTTGATACATCTGTTACCTTTGACAGATCCTTTCTGTTTGCCACCTCTTCCTAACATGCTTCCAATATTTTCAGCACAAAATAGCTTTGTACCTTTGATGTTGGTTGTATACAGGCTCAATTAAATAGGAAAGCTGCTGACAGAATGGTGTAGAGTTGAAGCTTTGTTTCTGTAAAGATTTTGTCCTTGGTCACTTATCTTCAGTTTTTACTGCAAAATGTTTAACTTCTTTTAGACATGATTATTAAGACATGCAGTTTTATCTGGAGCTGTGTTTGTTTTCACTTTTTATGTGGAGATGAGGTAAAGGGGACAGAGCAGTGCTCTGCAGCAGCAGCCTTCAGCAGCAAAACCCCTGCCCACTGGTGAGGGTGTCTTTAAAACATGCCTTTCTGGAAGTTTCTGGAATATTTAGAAGCATTATGGCAATGCAGCTGTTCATTATGACCCTCTAGTTGCTGGTGGATGGCATCTTGTATTTGGGCTGAGGAGCCCAGCTTTGTGTGGAAAGGGCTGTTGGGGCTATTCGGATTGACTCTTGGGTTGCTGAGCTGTGACAGTGGCTGTGCTGTGTCTCTGATAGTAGAGGACAGTGACATTAAACCCTTTCTGGAGGTTTTCCATAGTGGTTCCTCCGTAGCCCCACAGCGTGGTAGTGCCCAAAGGCAACAGCTGTAGAGACTCTTTGCAGACAAGGTTTTATGTTCCTCAGTTTTGAAAGTGGGGAATTAAAATTAAATCGCAGTGTTGGAACCAGAGAGCAAAAATACAAATGGATTAGAAAAGATGCAGTCACAGTACCTAAATAAAAGACTTACTGGTGGCAGTAATTGTTACTGCTTATGTCACATGGTATAATGAGAGTTTTTTCAGGATTTCCCACATATTAGAATGCATGAGGTTGGAATTTTGTTTTTATGGTACCTAGCACTCCTTTCTTAAGGGAAATTAAATAGCAACTGCTCTGAGATTTTGGGTTATATACAACAGTCATTTTGATCTCTACATTGTCAAACAAATAAATATCAAAAGCATTTTTAGTGCAGTTACTCTGTTTCATGCAGTGTTCTGGTGTGAAAGAACTAATTGCATGTTACACATCTTTTGCATATATATATGAAAAACAGTATGACAGGAAAATAGAAAAGAATTTGAATATATGCTTACAGAGGGAAAACCTGCATGGGTATTTGTGTGTTTATGTATATATATTGCCTGTTACCTCTTCTAATGAGAAGAGCAGATGAACATCTTACTGCCATGAATTTACTGGTGATCCACTATTGATTAGGGACCTGTGGAGCAGTAAGTTGTGACAGAGTTGTAAGTGATGGGATGGTGCCTGCAGATAGGAGATTCCCCTTCAGTGAAGATGTACTGAGCAGAGAGGTACACAATCTCGAATGTCAGTTTCTCTAGGAATTGTAATGTTTGTTTCCTAGTGCAATCCTCAATATTTTTGTACTTTTCTGTCTTCTGACTTAACAGAAATTGCCCTATAGCACACCGCTTTTTTTTCTCCTGAGGTGCTCCTGATATGTCTAATTCTGTTGTAAGTATTGTGTCTCACAAAGCTGATTGTTACTACTTTTAGTTTGCTAATATTTTCTTCTCGGGATTGACTTTGTTCCCAGGATTTTGCAAATTATTTGCAAAGGGAGACTAAACCAGCAGGTTGGTCAAAAGCACATCCAGCATTGTGTGTTGAACTCATTGCTGGAGATGTGAAAGTTTGTTTTGTTTTGTTTTATGTTTTTTTGTTTTGTTTCATTTTGGTTTATTTGTTGGGGTTTTTTTAGTTGTTTGTTTGTTTGTTTGGGGGTTTTTTGGGGGGAGGTTGTTGATTTGGTTTGGTTTTTTTTGTTGTTGTTTTTGGGTTGGGGTTTTTTTTAATTGTTGTAAATCAGCTTCCCCAAAAGCATTGACGTTTAAGAAAAACATCAGAATTATGAGCAGGACAGATCTGTTCCACTAACCAGGTTTTAAGAACATGATACATCATTGTGTTTTATCTCAGTCACTGGCTGACCAAGAACAGAGCTGCTTTATTGAGCTACGTCCTTGAGCCAGTGTGTTGTCTGTACATGCTAATAAGGAGAATGAGGAGAATTAATAAGCAATTTGAGCTACAGACTAGTTTCTTGAAACATCTTTTAAAGCCTTTTTAACACAAAGTAGCACACAAAGTTACTCTATCATTTAAAGAGGGATTATTTTGTTACTTATTTTCTATTTTTCTGCCTAAAAGTTGTGGCTTCAAAAATTAGAACGTTGTTCTTTGTTATTGCTAGACCCAGCGAGCTAAGAGATAAATGACTGGTACTACAAAGAAGGAGCAATAAATTAAAAGGAAAGCATAAGAAAAAGGGGATGCTAGATTTAATGAATAATTACCGTGAACTGGGTCACATGGTTTCCAGTTTTTACATAGGTCAATCTGTGAGGCGATAGCACTTACTTAGCTGAAAGGCCTGAGTAAGTAGTCTCAACAGCCTTTGTATAGAAAGTGAGGAAATTTCAGCTGATCTATCCCTAATTCATGAGATTTATTCTATGTGACATTCACACCTTTATTTCAGGCATAGATTCAGGGCCGTAACAAAGGTGTGCCTTTGGTGTATTTATTCAAGGATTGCCCAGGGAACATGTCCAATGCTCACTTACAGACCTCAAACCTAGGGTGAAGTACATTGCAGTTAAAAATAAAGTGATTGCAATTAAAAATAAATAAAACTGGTGGCAGGTAGCAGAGAAAAGAGGGAAAAGTCGTTGCAGTTACCAAAGTTTATTAATATAGCTCAGTGGGCATTTAAAGCTGTGTACATCCTCAGTAAATCCTTGAAAACTGCCAGAAACTAGTGTGGGTCACGTAGGTTTGTCCCTGCTCCAATGAGAAGGACAATGATTTGCCACAATTACTGAATCCTAATTACTTTAAAGGGATGGCAAAGGGAGGAGATGTTAAAGCTAGTTAAACTGGATTTCATAAAGATATTAATGACTAGCTGTATTCATCTTCAAAATAAACTAAGGGCTTTGAAAAATGAAGACTGAATTAACTTCCTATCACCTTCGTTTAAAAGATGAATTCAGAGCTGGTGGTGTGTGAGTGGGTGGGCTGATGGGAAAACCTTTAACACTGAAAATCTACACTAGAAAAGGATTATGAGGGTGTATCTACACCAAGCACTACAGCATCCTCAGTGTTCCATGCTATTCAGGATATTTCCTATGGGCAGATCAGCAAGATTGTAATATGGAAATAGTAATTGTAGTTAGTTTGCATTGCTCTGCCCTTGGGCTAGTGAAACCCACTCTGTTGCAACTACAGAGCCTCTCCTGCCCCAGGAGTGGAAAAAGTCACCAAGTCCTGCATAAGTCAGAGGGCAAAAATGGGTATGACACCATGCAGTTTGGACACAGTGACACGGTTTGGTCTTGGCATGATTGAGCAAGACAACACCAAGACAGCACCCCAACAGCAAGAAGGTGATTTGGCAGTAGTAATTCAAGAGGATGCACCTGTCTTTCCTCATTCTTTTCAGATTTTGTTATTATGGGGAAGAGAGTTCTTTCTAAACTGATTGATCGTTACCGAACAGGGAAAACAAAAGTATTGCAAAATGCAGGTATTAACTTACACATTTGTTTTGTTTTGAACATATTTTAGAAGAGCCAGAGGTATACCTTTTTAGTAAGCAGGCAGTTGGCGAAAACCCTCTAGGTATCAGAGAAGCCCTGTGCTATAATTTTCCTAGAATAATAATGTCAAACAAATGACAATAGAAAGCCTATAAAATTTGCAGCCAGCTGGGTGAATTCTCATGTGTGAACCACAGAAACTGTAAGTGCCCATATAAAATATTTTGTCTTGATCAGAGCTGCTCCAGTCTACTGCGTCCCTTGTCAGAGTAGCTGTATCCCCCTCACCTGTCAGCTGCAGATAGTGGCTCCATTGGGTGAGCTCTGAGGAGCTCCAGCCCAAGTCTCAGAGCAGCGTTAAGTATGTGCTGCACTGGAAGTTTTTGCCTGGGTAGTTAAATGTAGATCCATGATCCTTCTCAGCATGTTAACATGTTAATATGTTAACAAGATATTACATGGGAATCAGCATGCATCAGAAATTATTATTAGTGTATATTTTCAGATTCCCCTGAACAGGGTGGAGAGGGCTTTTGTAACCTATGTCTTTTGTGAGTTAGTTTTTTTGTCCTTGTGTACTTGGTATTTCATATTCTGTTGTTTGGATAACAGTCTGGACATTAAGCGTGTCTGTAATTCCTCCTCTTAAATAAATATTCCACTTCCAATAACTCTTGTTTAGTTTCACCTAATCCTATCTCAGACAATGTCTTAATGAGCCAAGAAGGACCTGGGCTGAGCTGAGGACTGAACCAATGCTCAATATGGCTTTCAAGAAGACCAAATTACAATAATTCCATGTGTCATCTGATCACTAGGTTGTACAACTTTGTTCCAAAAAGGCCGTGTTCAGCATTGCGCCTCAAGGGTTCTATCTATGTTTCAACTCCTTTTTTCTTTGACAGGGAAGTAAAAATGACTGTGTATAATTTACTGTAAGTCTCTTGGTCGCGATGCAATATTCTTTGTCGAACTGGGTCTGTATGAGTCATTTATTGAGAAGCAAAATAGAACTACTGACAAAGTTTCATTACTTCTGACAAAAAGAGACTCAAGGCTACTCCCCACCTTGTTTCAGGGTACTCTACACGTTACTCATTGGATCCTTCAGGCTGACATGACTTCTGTGAATTCTTTCATCTTATAAAAAAATACTAAAGGCTGTTCTATTTGACTGTTAAATCATAGAATACTACCTAAGCACTGGTGATCTTGGCCATAGCTGCCTATTTTGGAGTCCGTGTAAGTTGTGCAGGGAGGTGGGAAGTTCACCTTGTCATGCACTGGGGAGGTTTCTGGACCCCATCCTGGCCATTCCAGAAGGCTGTGCTTGGACTGGGAATGGCAGTGGGGAGCAGGTTGTAGGAAGGGTCTGTTGCCCAGGCAGGACAGGCATGCTTCAGCTGTGGGATACTCCTGCTTAAACCATAATTGTGTCTCATATAATTGATCCACAGTGTACGGTTAATACACACACTCCCTAGAATACAACCCCTTCATTTACCCCTTACCACTTACAATAGCCTTCTAGCCCAGAATTGCTGGATACTGCAAGTGTGGTTTGTTTATTAGAAGCAAAAAGGCTGTTTGGTTCTTCAGATAAACTGGAAAAAAAACAGACAAAGAACAGTGACCAAAAATTGCTTTTACATAGAAATTAAATACGGGGCAAACACCATTCAACTGTAGCACTGTATTTTGAGGAGCGGGAAGTGTGGACTGGAAAAGAGATTCAGAGCAGTGCCTAGGGGAAAGCTGATGCATCTGATACTGATATAAATATGTACATGAAATCAACAGTGCTTCATTAAAGAGTCAAGTCTGCACTTTTTTGTGATGCGGTGAATTTTTCACTGTAAAAGAAAAACACTCCACCTACCCAAGATATTTACATGTGTACACACTCAGAACAGCCAGCTAAAATAGAAAATGTTTAGCTGCCACAAATAGGTATATAATGGGAAGTTCTTAATTAGCATCAGATTATCTTAAAGCAATAATGAATGTCTTGTTTATTTTTTTGTGTATTGAAATGGAAGACATATATTCTGAAGGTGATTAAGAGAAAAATGGTGCTTGCCTGATTCTTCAGGTAATGTTTTGTTTTGCTGGAGTGGTGTGGATGTGTGGGTGCTGATTGAAGTACACGAGCATTCCCGCTAGAGGGGGGTCCACTCAGCCTAGGCTGTAATGCATTTTGGCGCTTTTTTTTTGCTTTTTTTTTGAAGGCCAGCATGAGGAAAACCTCATGTTCCACATCTTGTTTCAGTCCTTTATGTTGTGTATCTTATGGTGTCAGCTGTTACTTGTGTCTTAGTTAGCTTAACAATCTTTTATACAAGAAGGTGAAAATCTAATGCAGTGTTAAACACAGTAGTAACAAAGAATACAGAGAATGTTTCATTGTATCATCTGCAAGGTGAGGACAGTTATTTATCACAGAAGTGGTGTGATCATTGCTGAAAAAGTAGAAGCAGCTTTATCAGACCTGTTCAATAACATTTTTAATTAGAATTGTTATCTGTCTTCAAGCCATTTTACTGTCTCTGTGATCTTTATGTTTCTAAGCATAAAAGAAAATACTTCTATTTGTAAAAGAGACTAAGGGTATGTTAAACCAACTTAAACTTTTGCTTTACTCTTTAATGTCACAGTTTGTTCTTCCTCTCAGTTTCTTGGTGAAAAGAAGGATTGGGTTTTCACATGTGTTGGTCATTGTTCCAAATTAATTAATGTGTTTTGGAGCTGTGGCAGTTGTGAGCATTCTCTTGGCCCTGAGCAGGAGCTTCCTTAGCAGAGCCCAGGTGTTGACAATATGCTTGTGCTCTGCAGTGAGGGTTCTGGCATGTGAGGTGGCCTCTCTGCACATGAAGTGGCAGAGGCCAAACTAAAACTCTGCCCAGTCTGTGCTGGGTTGTGCAGGGCTTCCATGCCATCCCATCCACGTTGTGCTTCTGCGGGGCAGGGGACAGGCAGCCCTGGACAGGCCCAGTGGGGCTGTCCACCCAGCTGGGACCCTTGGGAAGGAGAGGGACAGCAGGGCAAGGGAGACAGAGTGTACTGGGGCTGGCAAGGCATCAGCAGCCCTGGTGGATTCAAGGAGGAAGTCAGGGAAGGGCCCTGTGGTATAAAGAAAGCTCCATTTTTCCTTAGTCAATCTCCACAGTAGAAATGTAGCAGTAATAAGCATACACTCTCTACAACTACCTTGGAAGGTAGAACAACAGAGGTTGTAGCCAGGTGGGGATCAACCTCTTCTCTCAGGCAACAAGTGACAGGACAGAAGGTTACAGCCTCAAGCTCTGCCAGGCAAAATTCAGGTTGGACATCATGGAGAATTTCTTCATTGAAAGAGTGGTCAGGTATTGGAATGGGCTGCTCAGGAAGGTGGTGGAATCACTGTTTCTGGAAGTGTTCAAGAAACAACTGGACGTGGCACTTGGTGCTATGGTCTGATTGACATGATTGTGCTCCATCAAAGGTTGGACTTGATGATCTTGAAGTTCTTTTCCAACATTTATGATTCTGTGATTAATGGAACTGGAAATAGCATCTGGGATATGTGACTACATAATACTGGATAGAGAAAACTGAGTGAATTTGAAGAAGTTTTTAGGGTCTCTCTAGTGGTGGTAGCTGGATGCTCTATGAAAGCAGTAACCCTAGTGAAAATAAGCATTCACACTTCAGATGTGTACCACATTAACCCTAACTAAGATGCTTCTGATAGTGGAATGACGTTTTTCAGAAGCCACCTGAGCATCTGAATAGGGCACTGTATTGTGACAAGCAGTCATATAGTTATTTCCAATCCAATGGCTGATTATTCTTTTTGGCCCTGGGCAAGTCACTTAACCCTCTGTCTGTTTCTTCATCTGTAAAATATATTATGGATATTTATCAGTCTCACCAGGACTGATTGTTTAATATTTATAAAGTGCCTAAAGGATTAGAAGCTTAATATAAGGAGCTAATATGTATCATATCATTTTAGATTGATTTTATTTACTTGGATTTTTTTTCCTATTTCCTATTGAATGAGATGCTATTTTGTAGCCTCTTACTGTCATTCCTAATTAGCTGGACAGGTCACAATTGGGTAACTCCAGGTTCGTTCTCTTCATTTATTCCTGGCTCCTATGAATGCTTTATCTCTCTCCCACTTTTTTTTTCTCCTCCCTTTTTTAATTTAGAGATGAAGAAATACCATATGTTGCTTGATCATGACATAAATATATTTAAGTGCTGCCATCATTGTTAGTTTATCAGCCTTTCCATTATAAACCTTCTTTTTCAGGGGTTTATAACTCTGGCATTATAACATGCTTCAGGGTGAAACTTCACATTCATTTTTTTCCTTCTTGATTTGCTTTAAATCTTTCACTCTTCTTAAGTTAAACTGGAGATTAGATACATTAGTTATAGTTATACCAGTTGTATAAATTATAATGCAGCAGTAGGCATTCTAAATAGGATGTAAATCAGAGAAATAGAGAATTTCCTAGTTGTTAAACTGTGAACCTGAGAGTAGGGATCTGGGATTCTTTCCATGACTGTGTCCCTGGCTTGGCACATGACTACTAAAAAATTGTTCAACCTCATTCTGCCTCACTCTTCTCTCTCTATATTGGGATGGTGACATTTCTGACTTCACTGGTGTATTGGGAAGCTTAATTAATTAGAATTCATAAAAGACCGACATTCTCAGGTGAAAGGTGCCGAAGTGTGAAGTATTTTCAAGGAGTCTAATGGAAAATCGGTGTGCCTGCTTTCCTGTGTCTGTTCCTGTTGTCACAGAATAGCGTGTATCAACTCTAGAGCTGTGCAGTGAGTGGCAACCAGCAAGGGCTTTGATCTGGAGCACCACCCGATGACCTGGCAGCTTGCTTTTCTCAGGCTCTCAAACATTCACTGTATCTCTCAGTCAGTTGGTCTTGGCCTTTGCCAGGGGAGCTTGTGTTTCCTGAATTCCAGTTTTCAAACAGTTCTCTAGGGCAAGACAGGACAGGAGCCTGCAACCAAGACCTTTACTTGGTTTCCCCTTCCCAGAGTTTCCCCTTGGTGCTGATGCAGAAGTACCCAGCCTGCTTAGAAGGTAACATGAAGGGAAGAGGTCAGGTGTTTCCAGTTTTTTTTTTGCAGGGACTTACCATGGCAGGTAATTCTAGTTGTGCTCTGGCAGCTTTTTGGCGTACAGAGTCAAAACCCTGTACAGAGAAAAATGTTGCAGCTGTAGTACAGTAAGTTCAGGTACTCTTTATGTCATTCAGGTGGAGAAACCTTGTTTGTGTCATGAGGGATGCTCTCTGAGTTTCCTCACTTGAGGATTTCTGTTGTCAGCTGTTCATTTTGCACATGCTATCATGTGCAGGTTTCCTAGGGTTGATCCAGACTGGCACGTTCATTTACAGATCTCTTCTTTGCCTGGACTGTGGTGCTGTGCTCAGGAGAGAGAGGTTCTTGGTGGTGGCTAAATTTGAAATTATCTTTCTCCTTATAATTTCAGGTTGAAGTCTTGGCCTCCGAGGATGCTACATTTGGACACAAGGTGTGTAGTTTGGTGCAGTTTTGTTATAGAGATCCCAACAATATGAATTGTTGGATGTGATGCCACAGAAAATGACAATTTTCAACCTGAGAACTGAGGATCCTGTGACTTGCATCCATCAATTCAGAAACTTTCCCTTGTGTGTGGTAATCTGAGAATGGCACACAGGTTGTCTTAATTCTTTTCTTGGTATAAAACCTGTGAGCAAGTTTTACCCACACAGCAATATGTAAGGTCAGTAGTTTGCAGTAGTTTTTGAGATTGGACTTGCCCAAATGCTGAATTTGTTCCGTAGATTTGCAACTCAGAAATTCTACTTGTTGTCTGCTTGGCAGTCTGCTGAGTAAGCAGGCCCTTGTTCAGGTCCTTTTTCACAGAGCATCTTGAGTAGAAAGTGGTTCATTGAACAGCTGCATCACCCTGTGTTCAATGTAGATCAGCGTGTGGCGAGCAATAGTGTGTGTTGGAGAGACGACTTCAGACCTGCCCAGCTACATGGATGGGCTGGGTCCTACTTAGTGCTCAAGTTTCTTTGGCCAGTGAGCATTGTGGTGATGACCACTAACTGAGCACTAGTAGCAGATGATTTTAATCAAGGCAAATTGTGTGTGTGCTATATCCAGTTATTCAGGAAGAGAGTGGATGGTGAAGGGAAAAAGGAGATTGTAGGAACAGTAGGCTAAATCATGACAGTGAAGAGTTTCCTGCTGCTGGAGGCCCATATGCTGTGATGCTACTGCCGGTGAAAAAATACCAATGCTGTTACTATTAAGGTAAAAAGGAAAAGCAAGAAAGCATTAAATAAGTTCTCCGGGTTTATTTGGAATACAATAAGCAAAATTAGCCAGCAGGGGAAAAAAATACTTCAGAAGTATGTAAATATTTGTGATGCCAGAATTTACACTGTGTCTATATTGTACATTTTTATGTTGATATGTGATAAAGTGATTTCAATAAATTACTAGAAAACAAACAGAGCTACTCTGGTATTATTTGAAGTATATAATGTATGGTAGTCTGCAGTATTTTCTGATTTTTATTTAATACCCAGCAAGCATACAGAATATTCATTGAATATTTAATAAACCTGGAGGGTCAGCTCTTGTGAGCTCATCTCCATAATCCTTCAGCCTAGGTGGGTAAAAAGAAATATTACAGATGATTATTGTCGCCACTCACTCCTAGAGCTAAAAAAAAGCACTGTGGAGGAGGCTTCTAAGTTTTTATCATGGGTAGATTTACAAGGTGTTTTTATGTCTTGTCATCCTGATGGACATCCATTGAAACTCTTTTTTATTACAAACACTTTTAGAGTTTTCTGTTGCTAAGGTTCAGTTTTGCAAAATGGAATCAGTACTGTTGCCAGCTCTAAACATCAATGTCCAGAGTCCCAAGCATCTTCTTTCCTAAAATTCATCTTCAGAACCATCAGGATCTTTTAAACTCTCTTATAACAGTAGCTTTATGTTATATAGTGAACTGTCTATGTCTAGGAATGTCGTGTATTTTTTATCAATCAAAAAGAAAGCTAAATGTATCATCCAAAACTTGTTAATCTCAGAATTTATTTTTGGTGTCTATTTAGAGGTGATGCAAAAGCACTTTCTTCCCGTCTCTCTGTTACAAGATGCTTTCTTTACTGTCTGTCTCAATGACAAATAAATGCTAGTGTTTCTGTTACATTAACAGATGAGTTGGTATGCAAACAGAGATTGTATATAAGCAAAAATTTTATAAACTAGGAAGTAAGTTCCTAGAAAGTAAATACCAGATAACATGGTTGAGAAGGATGTAAGGTTAAAGATTTGCACCATGCAATGCTTTTCTTGGTACCTGCTTTTAGCCTGAATTTTCCTCCAGGGCTATTGTAGACTGTTAAGGGGAGCTGTCTTTTTTGGGTTCGGGTGTAGCATATGTCTCAGCTTGAAACATTGTAGGGTCCCCTCTGTATGCAAGAGCAGAAGCATAGTTTGCTGCAGGGGATGACTCTTCTTTTGACTGCATCCATTCCACCTATCCTTACATGCCATTTAGTTTTAGGCTGTTGACAGGCTGTGTTGCCTGTAGATACATACAAGAATAGTGTGTTTCAAAAAAGGATATTTGTAGACTACTGAAAGAATGTACAATGTCATTTGTTATTCTTAAATTCTCCGTGATTTCAGTCTCATGGTAAGTATGCATACTGGCAGCAAATGGGGCTGTTTCCCAGGAAAAGGTTCTGAATGAGACATCAGAACATTGTTCAGCTTTGCTGTAGCTGTCATTGGCATAGTGATAATTTGGCTAGTGTAGTGTGCCTCTTGAATGGTTGAGTCTTGGGTGGTGATCATCATCCTCATGAGTGTTTGTAGAAATCAGCTACAGGATGCTTTTAATCCAAGATATGCATATTGATTTAGACAAAATAATTCTTATTTTAGAGAATAAAATGAAAACAGGAGAAATTGTGTCAAACTGTCAAATACCCAGGGGAAAGGCACCTTGAAGTACCAAATCCTATCTTTACTCCTTAAGCATGGAACTGGTGCAAATTGTGAATCATTAATAGTAGTCCTTAAAAATGTTTCCTCCTCCTCAACTTTTTAATAAGTAAGCGTTCTTCCCCAAACAAATATAGGACATAAGACATTTATTGGAGTAAAAATTACATTTTAATATTAACTTATTTTCATTTTGTGCATATATGAAACTAGTACTGTTTAAAAGGCCATAAAAATCAAAGCACATTTTCAATCAGTTAAAAAAAAAAATAGTCGTTTGATAAGTATAAATATGTACAGACTTGATTGCATTGCTGTCCAAAGCTTTCTTTTGGTTGAATAGAAGGAAGTAAATCTTAGTTTCTATGCCACTAATTTTACAGGAGGAGGAAGCTGTTAGTGTGCTGTAACAGCTTTTTCAAAGATGGTACATGTGGTGTTCAGTTTAAACCTTCCAGCTTTTGACTGGTTCTTTTGTTTCAATATTTAGAAAGGTTGCAATATATGCATTGTTATGTATGGAGAGATGTAGGGGGAATGACCACATGGCAAATCATGAACAGCTGATAGATCATCTAGGACAGGCTTAGCAGTTATGCCTGATTTGTTCAAATTCTGCTGTGGATAAACTTACATATATAATAAGTTCATTCAAAACTGTAGTTGCTAAGAAAGTAATGTAGAGTTAAGAGTGAATAGATGGAGTGATATCTGCCTGAGTCTGCAGTCAGCACACAAGAATGTATTTCAAAGTTGGAAGCTCTCTGAGTCCCATTAATCTTAATGAAGCCTAATGATGACGTGTAAAATACTAACAGTACCAATTTATTTTGCGTTTATTTTAGCTGAGTAGGAAGTTATATTTTAGCAGATGCGACCAGTGTTCGCAGATGGTAGAGAAAATAGGAGGAATACAAAGATGTGAAAAAGAAAGAAAAAAAAATAGGGTGCCTAGGGCAGAAGTAAAAGGTAAAATGTTTAACCATTTGGAATGATGCTGATTTAAAGACCAAGGCAATGAACAAATAAAAATAGGTGTGTGGGAGTTTTTAAAATCCTCCTGAGAGATTCAGATGCTCAATTTCCATTAGAACCTTTTTATCCCTGAGGTAGAATTGAAAATCTTAGTCTGAAAGGTTGGTTATTATATAAAGATTTAACCCACATTTTATTGTTTTAGGAGCTGCGTGTTGGCATCAGTTGGAATTACAGTGTCAAATGCAGTAGCACACGCTTCATACAGGCTGCAAATGGTGTCTGGCCCTATCTAGAGAACAGAATGCCTGTCTTTCTAAGTGCCTGTGCTCGGTTTACTCTCCCTCCCTTTCCCTAAGGGTTTTACCGTCAGCATCCACCTGACCCAAATAACGTAGGGATGGGGAGGCTTCATTCAGCTAAGCCTGGTGAGATCACCTGGCGCACATGTCCCAGCCTGTCTGGGACTCTGGAGTGCCATAAGCCGTGTTGGCAGCGCTGGCCACAGAGCCCGCCCTCCGCAGCTAATGCCGAGGTGCAGTGATCCCAGCTTAGTGCTGCATTAATATAAATAAGTTTGTTAATGGCAGTCCAGCAGCTACATGTCAGAAGGCTCACAAGTTTGTGCAACAGGAAAAGAGACACTTCTGTTCCCACAGTGGGGGAGCTCCACCAAGAGCAGGACTCTCTTATTTGGTAGTGAGCTTTAATCCTTCCATTGTGTGTCATTTTAAGCTGTGTTGTGATGTAATTGGCTTAATCATTACTGTTATGTTGCTTTGCACAAGTTAAGATTGTAATTTGACATATGGAAATAAATGGCAACTGGATTAGTGATTTGCAGGTGTCATTTAAAAATGGGGCAGGGAAGAAAGCTTTTCATATTTTGCAAGTGGCATGTTTGCTAATGTACAGAGGCAGAATTAACCACAAAACTGCATCTCACACTTCACCTGGAGTGAGCTTCACCTGTTCTTTTCTGGGACTGTGTGCTGCTGGGGTTGAGGAAAAAGAATCTCATTCCCGATGGATGTGCTCACTGTAGGAGTGATTTTATGTTTCTTTTGTGGAAGACAAATACAGGAGTAAAGCTTTCTCTTTGATCGAGAAATCAGCATAATGGAGACACAGCTCTATCAAAGAAATACAGCAAGGGTGGTATTTCTGATGTAGATGTGTCTGTATGGTGGAGCTTCCAGTATTGTTCCTGGAACTAGCTGTATTTTTGTTTTATGACACAACATAAAGTGATGACCTTGTCTCCATAATTTAGTAACTCTGGAAGTTGTTTAGAGAGTCTATTCCTAAGTCTTTTACAGTATGTGCTGCTGGACTGCATTTTTAAAATGTTCTTTCTCTGATACAGGATACATGTTTTAAGAATCCAGTGTTCTCAGGACTAAAATATTTTTCCTCCCAAACATTCTACTTTTACTTGAATGTATTAAGGTGGTTTTGGGGTTGCTTTGGTGGGTCAGTGTTGGGCAGAGTGGGGAGGTTCATGCTTTTAGGGGAGAGGTTTTGCTTTCTCCCACCGTGCTGCATTATTGCAACAATCAGCACATCCTGGTGCATCTTCCGTAGTCTACTTATTTTCATATCCCACATAGCAGAAGTTCAAATCCCCAGGGTAAATTGAGCTACACAGTGTAGCTATGTGTCAGCTTCCTGGTTTGAAGCATAGGACATCAAAGGGAATACATTTGGTGGCTGACTGTGAGTTATGACTGTGCAAACCTAGAAAGAAACTGTTGTTCTTGCAGTATCTGTAAGAGAACCCTTGAGCTATGAGGTGGAGATAGCATGAGATAAAATTGAGAGACATGTTCTCATGAGACTTTTTTTTTTTTTTTTTTTTTTGTTAATATTTTAGCTTGATTGCAATAAAATAATACCTCTTGGAAAGAAAAAAAAATAACCAATTGAAAGAGGAGAAAAAGTAGACATAAAAATTGTTCTCTTCTCTTGCTTGCCTTGTTTAAGACAGCTTTCTTTTGTTGAAGACTGTAAGCAGCCTTTGCTCCTGCCATCTGGTGGTTGCTAATAACAGTTGCATCTTCAAAGCCAAAATAAATTGTTTTAAAGCCAATTAATCCTTTTCAGAAGATAATGTTTTCAAGGGTCAGAATTATCTCGGTCTTGATGTGTTGACACTTGGATTGTCTGTGTGTGCTTAGTATATGGGAAAATACAGAGAAATGAGTCCTCATTTACATGTGTCTTTGCACTGTTGACTTAGATAGGAACCTGGGAGTTGTAAATAAGTTTTTGGATTTGTTTTAGCTTAGAAAAAAATAGATATTTTTATTAACCTCCAGTAAATTCTACTTTGCTACTCATAGGAGAGTTAGAAGTGCATGTTTTCACGATTCCGTTTTTGAATTTCTTTGTGGACTTGTTTCACCTGAGGTGTTCAGATGACTAAAAGGATTTTCCAACGTCTTTTCTTTGACTCATTGTTAAAGTTGTGTTTTGGGGTTGCTGAAGTCTCCTGAATGCCCTCTGTGTTGAGGATTTTCCAGGAGCAGAGAATGGCATTATAGCAGGGAACAAGGTTCTCTTTTTATATTCTTAGAGACCACTTACAGATGTATCAAAGTGTTTTGAAGTACTTAGGACTAAATAGTTGAACAGGTTTCTTTCTGAACAACCAGGGCATATCACTGCTACGCTATTTGTAACAGTCCAAGAAAACACAAAAATAAGAAGTTGTGATCACATTTTACAAATTTCATCTCCATAATCAATGGTTCTTAATGTCTGGCAAGTTTAGTCTCAATAAATACCTCTGTGGTTTGTGGGTTTTTTCCCCCAATTAGTTTTATATATTAAGAGGTGCACCAAGAGATCTCCGTCCATCATAGAGTCCTAACTGTGGTCCAGCTGTGTCCTGAGTGCTGTGGGCAGTAGAGGAGTGTACCTAACCACCCTGAGTATGGAGGGTGATTCCAAACCCACCAGCACCCACTGGTAGTGCCCCACTCCTCACAACTTTGTCCTGCTTCTTGTATGGAGAGGATTTTAAAGCTCTCTGGGAGGATGGAAAAAAGTGCAGGCTTCCTGGAGATTGTGATGCCTCCTTGTGCAGTGGAGGTGAGTCTGCACAATTCTGTAACAATCCTGCATAAACAAGAAAAGACAAAATGATAAACAGAATAGGAGAAAAAAAGCTGTGTTAGCTGAGAAGACCCACTTGTCAAAAAGTCAAGATTGGCTGGATAAATGGTGTAATAGGAGTTGGTTCTCTCTTCCTTGTGCCCTGTGCCCATACTCCCATAATCTGAGGAAAGACAAGGCAAGGTGAGGCTTTTGGGAGGACCTGGCTCCCGTGGAAGTGTCCCACTGTGTGTATAGATGTCAGTCTTTCTTGGATATTTCCTTTTTTTTCTCTTGCCAGTGATCCAAGCTAGCCATAAATACATGTTTAATGTTCCTTTTCAGCATGAAGCATCTCATGGTGCTTGCAGAATAAATACTGATGGCCTTAGGGTTAGGCTTAGGCAGTTTACATGGGTATGTGGTAACATTTATTTTACAAAGCTCCCAAACACTCTGTGGCAAGCTGGAGTGAGCACAGATGGTAAACATGCCTTCCTCAGCACCCTTGAACATTGTTGGCCTGTGGTTGGCCCTGTGCCCTGCAACCAGCTGGGATTAGTGCTAAGAAAACGTAAACTGCTGTCTTTCTTCCTACATCATCTTTACTTTTGGACATACATAAATGTGATGAAATGCCTTCCTCTCCAGCACTGCACAGTTTAGGTTATTGAGATGTGGAGGTGGCCACATTTTTGATTTTGATATGAATTTAAAGCCTTTCTGACAGTAGCAGTGTGGAGTTGTCAGAAGATGTGTATGCAATTCAAGGCAACTGTTAAGTATTTGCTCAAGTGATGTCTGTAAATAAGAATCATAGAATGGTTTGGGTTGCCAGGAACTTTAAAGATCATCTAGTTTCAACTCTCCTGTCAGGGACATGAATACCTTTCAATTATATCAGGTTGTTCTGAGCTCCATCCAAGCTGGCCTTGAACTCCTCCAGAAATGGGGCATCCACAGTCTTTCTGGGCAACCTGTTCCAGTGCTTCACCACCTTCTCAGTAAAGGCTTGGCAACTAATTTTGCATTTCTGATTGATGGGTATCCTTCTTTGGGCAGTCCTATGCCCATTTCACTATATCAAGATGAACTGCTGCAACACTGAACCATCCAGCTTTTGTGGTGGTACCAGCAGCAGCAGCAGCAATCCATATTTTCCCCTGCTGCTTTTATGTAGAGGCGGTCTGTAATATGGTTTTTCCTTTCCAAACTTCATAGAAATGCCCAAAGAGTGCAAAATTTGGTACTGCTTTCATGGTGGGAATACACATCTCCTCGAGGGTTTGAACCCACCATTTAACACCAGTCACTACATCACAGCGACTTAAGTTACTAGCAGAGAAAAAGAATTTATTTTCTCAGTCTTCCTTCTGTTACTCATTAAATTTTAACTGGTGGGTGCACTCAGGCAGCCTGAGTCTGGTGTGCCTGAGCTGTCTGGCTGGGTGTGCTGCTCAGCATCCTCCCTCGCTCAGCTGCCTCCTGTTAACATGTAAACGGGGGTGACTCCTGCCTGATCAGGCGGGGCCTTTACAGCTCCCTGTGGCCCCTTTGATTTACACTGCTGGTTTGAACTTGGAGGGAGTATCAAGTTTACCAAGTCATCTAACAATCAGAACACAAAGTTTGCTTGTAAATACCTGCACATTTTAAATAAATGTTGAGGCAGGTGGTCTCTTTGTTTAGGGGTGGGAAGAGAGCAGTTCAGAATATTTGCAAACAGTTTGCTGTTCCTCCTTGATGAGGTGAGCAAGTTAGACCAGATTTCTTTTTCTTCTGTAAATTCTGCCTAACTGGTGGGACCAGAACTGTGCCCTCCAGCAACCAAAACCACCTTGCTACAGAAAGCTTGCTCCCATTCAGGTTAAGACAACAAAAACACCACAAATATTTATTTTTTAATAAAGCTGCTGTTGATGTGTTTGCCTTTTTTTAGTAGAATAAAATTTTTAGCCCCATGAAATACAGATAGAAAAAGATTCAGATATGTGCTATGTGGCTGCTTCCCCTGATTTCAGAATTGGCTTGTTTTAGCTAATGCTAGGTTCAAGGAATATGAATTGCAGAGAGGAGCGTGAGAAAGTTGTTGGGTAGACAGATGTGATTTAGGTTTTCATTTCCCCTGGTTTTTTTTTTTTTTTTTTTTTTTCTGAGACAAGGGCAGGTGTGTATCATCGTTCAGAGCCGTGCTTTGCTGGAGAAAGTGCTGTTGACATATTGCAGATTTCAAGAGGAAAAAACAATGACAATAATGCAAAATCTGGGGCTCTTTACTGAACGTGTATTTCTTTTACAGAAGACATAATTTTTTAACTTTGAAGTTTCAATTATTTTGGTTTGCTTTTTAAGAATTTCTTCTTGTGAGACAGGGTTTTCTAGTGAATTGGAATATTGATGGATAATTTTATTTAATTAGAATGAAAACTGGGAAATCTTGTTTTTCAAGGTCATTCCTTTGATTTTCTTGGTGAACAGTTAATTATACAGGGTCTTCGTATTTTTTGTATAGAAGGATCAAGATTACATCATTTTGACATGATTTTCATACTGTTGCAATGCTCTACATTGTTTTATACTATACACATGTGAACTATAGTGACAGATTTCTAGTGTAACAATCATTCTGTGTGTTTTATGATTTCACTACTAAATCCTTTCTATTCCATGGAATATACAACAGACAAATTTACAGTCTCTTTATTAAAACTTGCCTTACCATTTTAATCTGAAGCAAAATAAGCATTATTTGTATAGTTCAATTTAATGTGACTGTCTGTTTTCATTCCATCATCCAGTTCCACCCCCTTCCCAAGATCTGTTTGAATCTCCCCAAGCCTCCTGCAGAACTTCCTCGTGGTGTTATTCCTTGTGTCAGAGCTGATGTACTGATTACCTTGTACATGTAATCTATATCTAGGGTGTCTTACAACTTCAGTCCTTGTGCAAGGGCTGTGCTCCAGTGGAGGGATGTACACCTTAAAATCATCTGTGGGAAGAGCAGTTAGAATACATGCTAGTTTAAAAATTAATAAATGTATTTTAAGAAGTGAGGTAACTGCTGTTTATGAAGGAGAGCAATGAAGTGAATCATGTGGAACTGGTTTTTGTTGCATTGAAGTAACTAAATACCATTATAGCACATATGATTCTGCAAAAGCTTTACAGTAATGTAGGTATGGCTGTTTATATGCTTATTAATTTGTAGGGGTTTTAGCTGTGGTGTGTGCAGAATGCTGCCAAGGTCGAAGGTGTTAAGCTTCCCCCAAGTAGTACTGGGGGAAGGAATTATGTTAGGTAAAGCATTGGGGCTTTTTATTTAACTAGCCTCTCTCTTTTTTTTTAATAGCAGTATTGTGGAAAAGGATCTTGAAGGAGAAACTGGGGGATGCAGGGTTTGGAAACAGCATGGAATTAAGGGAATAGGATTTGAACTGCAGTCTTTGGTGGAACAAGTGTTGAAGGTGATCACAGTACTCCTTAGGATCCGGTGTGTTGTCTGGCATAGTAATAGAGTGGTTTGAAAAGTGAGAAGGAGCAGTTCAAACTTAATACAGTGAGCAAAGGAAAGCTAATGGAGCGCATTAAAAATGCAAGCTGACCTAGATATACTGTTGAATGGTGCCATGTGGTGTGCAGCTTTATATGGCAAGCTGCAGTGTCTTGTTGACCAGAATAAAAGCTAAAAAAGATGGCAATAACACTGCATTGTTTTCAAGTTGAAAGAGAAGATAGAACAATTGGGCTGTCCTGTTCTATTTCATAGGTGACCTCAAGGAAAACAATTTTTAAACATAAAACAAGCTATTGATTTCAGTTAAATGTATACAATTAAAAAAAAAATTAATTACAGAAATAATTTTTGAGGAATGGTCAAGGTGCATGCCTCGTTGCCACAAGTGTGTCTGCTTTCTGCTCTCCCATTAAAGCTGCATGTACACAGAACCCTGGAAGAAGGAAAAAAAGTTAATACAAGAGTTAGTTGATCAGAGCTAAATTCTTTCTCTCTGGAATATGATGATATTCAGAATGGAAATGGGTGGCAGAATCCAGCCATTAATTTTATGATCATTAACTTCCAGATAAACTTGGAAGAAGTGTTTTAAGAGGTGTGAAAGTATCAGAAAATGTTAATAATGATATTATTTTTTAGATAATACTAAAATAACTTTTAGCTGCTGTTTAAAATTTGATAGTAAGTTATTCATGTTAGTACTGAGACAATTTCAGCTTGGAATTATTATCTTAACTTATTTATAAATACCGACAAAAACTTACAGAGGAAATGTTGACATCCCTCTCCACCTATATCCCACCCCATTCTCCTGCCTTGCATCTGCCTTAGCTCTCCTTGAACTGTGTAAATGCAGGCATGTATGATTGGTAAATTATATATTTTTAGAGGACTAGGTGGTTTGAAATTGATTTTTTTTTTCCTAGGGCTGTACATTATAATGCATTTTCAGTTGGTAGAATAATAATAAAAAAGGCTTGCATGTACCTATGATGCATTTGATTCCTCCCTGCAGTGACTCATTGTGGATCTCTTACAGCTAAGTGCTTGTTCCTTGTGATCAGAGGAAAATGCTACACACCTTCTGCTTCGTGCCTATTAAATTCAAGTTTCTATTGTAGGCAGCATTACACAGCTATCTTTGAGAGTTAAAGGGGGAAAAATACGAAGAACAGTAAGTGAAGTGAAAATTCAAAATGCTACTTTGTTCTAATTGTTAGTGCATTTCTGTTCTCATGCTTGCTTCTTCCAAATTTGCAAATTTTTCTTTTGTTCAGAGCCTCAGCCTTTGGTACCGTGTGTAAATTTTGACCATAATGACACTTGCTGTTTTCTGTCTCCTGGAACCTAAGTGATGGATACCAACCTTTTTAATCCTGTTATGTTAAAGATAACGTACAGTTCCTTCATCCAGACCAGTATTTTGACTTTAAGAAGGGATTGTTTTCTCCAATTTTGTTATCATTTTTCCCCTTCACCTTTTTCATTCCCTGAGGGACTACTCTGGAGAACAAAGTGTCCGTGTTCCTGGGAACAGAAATAGATTGTTCCATTCATAATTTAGTGATCTATTTCTGTTTGGCAAAGTTAAGTACATGCTTAACTTCAGGTCTGTGATTAAATCTCACTGACTCCAGTATGACTTAAATGCTTTGCAAAACTGTGACTTTTATTCCTGTTTCACCATCACATCATTCCTTCTATCTCATTGCTCTTTTTTTTCCCTTTCTTTTCCCCCCTCCTCTGCCATGCTGCAAGTTGACTGTGCTTAGTGTCAGCAGTTTATGTTCTGCATGTTTAATGAAGGCCACAGCTCAGCTCAACATAGCCCTTCCCCTTACGCTAACAGAATTTTGATAAATGAGATTTCCTCGTGTGGAGAGCCAAGAGGAGGCTTTGATGGGAAAAGGCAGGGCATGAAATCAGCAGGTGTCAGGGTGTGCAAATCATAGGCATCTTAAACCAAAAACAAAGTAAAGTAGTTGTTATGACTAACTGTCTTCAAAATGTGTAGCTTCCTATGAAGCACAAAAAGGATTTAACAATACACCAGCAAAACAAAAGTAGATTTGAAAAGCAGTGATCTGAGCCAGTGTGTTCTTATCTTCCTTCTTGCTCTGTATTCCCTGTACCACCTCGGTTGTCAAAGTATGCTGTATGTAGGCAATTGAATTACAATAATCATTGCGAGTTTAGCACGTGGAAATGTGTTTCAGTTGTGGTTTATATCCTGTGTTGATCCAAACCATGAGAAAAATCTATTTTATGCCCGCTCAGGTTATTGACTGCAATAGAGGGAACTAGTGATAGATAAAAAGAAAGTGCCAGCAGATATTGAAAGAAATCTTTTCAACTAAGGTGCACTTCTATGATCTTTCCTCCTTTCCTGTTTATATGTTCATTTTTTCTGATACTGCTCACTGCATTCTACCCTCCCACCTCTATCCCACCTTTCCAGTCTTTCTCCTTCATGCAGATTTAGCTTGTTCGGTGATCGATTTCCCATTCAGGCTGTATTGCTGTGTAATTTTTTAAAAAATGGTTTTGTGTGCTAGCATGTGCTAGTGAGGTATTGGATTGTTGAAATAGCATCAAATTCTTCACTGAAGATTGTAATCTGATATAAATGATTCAAAGGCAGAAATGGATCCTCCATGCCTAAAACTGGAGCTATTTTATTACCTTAACTAACATTTCATAGAAGTTTCTGCAGCTGTGGTGGATTAGCAATGAATTGTTTTTATTGGAGACATGAAGAGAAAGGACAGTTGGTATGGTTATAGTAATTAATAAATAGCATAGTTAATTACTCTGCTGGCTCTCCACTATGTTCAGAGATTAATTTAAATCAATTTGTTCTTGCTTCTATTAAAATACTCGAAACTGTATTTTGATACATGCACACAAAAATATAATATACATACACACAAACCTGTGTATATAAATATATATGTAAAATTTTATTTTTTATGTATCTATGTTTAGTTACGTAGGCTTTTTTCTCTTTTTGTGGTCAGATTTTTGCATGGCTTCAAAAGAGATAATTGCTGATGTTTAATTTTTTCATAAGTTGGTTCATATCATAACTGGGCACTAAATCTTCCTGTAGTGTCTGCAGAAAGTTTTTCAGGATTTTCTGCTCCCTCCAGTTGCTCTCCTTCCCTCCAATCAGCCAGGTGCTGATGGGGCCTTCCACAGCTGGAAGAAGCTCGGTGTGACTGCAGCACTCCTCCCTGCAGAAAGCCAGCACCAACCCCAGCTACTCCAGCTCCTCCTGGGCTGTTGTTTTGTGCCTTTCATTTTTGTGCCAAAATGGCAGTCATGAATTTGAAGTCAAAATACATGAACAGAGAATCGTGTGGATCACATTACCATCAGGCAAATGTGTACACACACACGTTGTGGCACAGACCCAGTGCTGGTAGTGGTGTGCAGAACTATTTGGTTTGTAAATTACTTAATCCACCACTCTTCCATTGGCTTTACCAGGGAGTCAGCATTATTTGAAGTAACTAGTGGGCTCTCATGTTTGTTTCAGACACCTTTTTCTCACAGCAAGTGAGAGTTGGGCTAAAAATAATCTTGGATAGGGCTGTACATAGAATCAAGTTGGTAGTCCCTGCCCCAGAAGGAGAAGAGCGTGGGGCAGATCCCTCTCTGATTTCAGAGGGATTGAGCTAGGACTTGAGGATACTCTAAAATGCATCCTTCCTAGGAAGGAATGTCTGCCCTCGTTTTTCTGGATTGTGCTCATAGTGTTTTGGGATTAGTGGAGAGAAGCTCCACATAGGTAATGTGCTATGATTGTATCACCATCAGATTTGAAATACAAGGTCTTAGTAAAACAAAGAAAACCAGTGTTAAAAGGTAAAAGGAGAACTATGTCCTTTCCACATTTGAGAGTTAAATCCTGTTTATTTTGCCTTATATTGTAGGGAGTTTGATAAAGACTGGTTACATTTTTTAATCCCTGATCACTAAATCTCCCAGTAAGTGAAGCCAAAGAAGTCTTTTTTTTTTTTGCTCCCTGCCACTTATTTCCTTCAGACCAAACCGAATGAAATCATCAGTCTAGAACAGAAATGTTTTGAAAGTATGTAATAAAATCTTTCTACAGTAATTTCTAAAATATTGGATTATCTTGTGAAATAATTAAAAGTAATTAAAAACAACAGCTTATATGGCAGCACCTGGTTCCTTTTTTTCCTGCTGTAGCTATTGCCACAGTTTCTTCTTATTGATCTTTGCTGTGAATATACATTTCACCAAAGAGCATTGCTCGCTGAGATTTGCAGTTAGTTTATGATATTTTGCAGTGACTTGAAGTAATTATACTCTAAACTATGACAGCGTAATTTAGAGATTGCATTCCATACATACTGCCTTTAATCGTGTTCTTGCAAAGACCATCCTTCTGCTAAATCTGATGAAATACACATTTCAAAACATTTCAAATGTTTTCCAAAAACAACTCTACTGAGAATGCCTGTCACTCCATGGTGTTGGGGCATCAGCGCCTTACCTTCACACCCCACAGTGCAGATTGTGCTGTGCTGAGCTGCAGCAGTGACCTCACTGCTGGGGGAGCGCTGCCCTGGCCCGTGCTCTGCGGGCTGGGTGCCACAGCTCCATGGGGGCCACTGCCACCCTGGGCAAGGTGCTCCTGCTTCACCATAAGTGTTTCAAGAGCCCTCAGTTAGAGGGCTTTCCAAAATGCAGAGTTGTGTGGAGCCTAAGGTCTACCCAGAACTAGGTGCCGTGGTGTACAAAATCTGAAATGAACTTCCAGGGAGGCACAGATGATTGCTGTGCTTCAGCAGTGGAGAAGAGTTTGCCTTCTCAGTTTTCTACTGGCACATCTTTAAGGTGTGGGGGGAAAAAAAGGCCTGTCAGGGATGGATTGATTTCCAGATCTTTCTCCTGTTAGAATTGTCTCTTCTTATTTTAGTCTTGCACTTCCAATTTTGCTCTGCAAAGTTATTTGAGTTCAGCATGTTCTAATTTAAAAGTGAAAGATGGTTTTCACTACACTCAAATATGTGCGACCATTGCACTCCGTTCTCCTTGCATACTTCAGCAAGCCTGGAATGTCTCACTGCAGGGCTTGCTTCCCTCAAGGCTCATCTCTCTGTGTTTTGATAAAGAGATGAAAGGTGCGGAAAAGGGCTGGTGTTGAATGGAAGTTCATTGTCTTGATCTTTGATTTATCCCCTCATCTAGATGTAGAATATCTTACACTTAAATATTTTAGTAACTTAGAGGAAAGAACTGTGAAGTAATACGTTTTTCTAAATTTAATTTTCAAAATGCCAACAAGCTCAGTACATTCTGGGACATGTAACCTCAAAGCACAGAGAGTCTGAGTGAGCCACTCAACGATGTAAATTGATCAAACACTAGTCAGTAGATTGAAGTGTACATATTTGCATATGTACACTTGTATATGACACTTGGTCTAGAAGAGAGTGGATTTGCTTTGCTGGAAAAATGTTCAGTAAAAGTGAATACGACCATTTTGACATCTAGGCTAATCAGTTTAAGAGCAGGTTGTCTTGTTTCTGTAATTGGTTTTGCCCCCTTGTCATTTTAGTATTAAAAAAAAAATTAGGCGAGAGGCCCCAAATAACAGGAAATAAGGCTCAAATGCAACATTATCTGTTATTATTTGAAAGTTACGGCTCCCTACTGCATAGTAGAGTTTGTGCTAGAAGGTCTAAGTGGAAAAGCTAGGTTCAGTTTCTGTCAATTTTGAGATTTCTTTATGCATACACTCTGAATTTTTGTGTGTTCATTGAGAACATCTTGCAAAAGGCTTATGCACATATGAAGTTCTGACTGCATATCTGTAGAGCTGTACTTGCTCAATTGGAAGTAATAAAATTGAAGATTTTCTATACCTTGGGTCCATTTTGTGCATACTAGCAGCATGTATAGCAGTAATAGTAAACTCTTTGGTGAAAATAAAATAAGCCTGAGATTGTCACTGTAGATTGCTCTGCTTGTTGCTTATGTGTCACTGCTGAGCTATAAGAAAGAGCATAATAAATTTAGGAGGAGTGTTGTGGGTGCCAGTCTTGAGTTTCAGAAGGGCTGCACAAACGTCTGGTGCTTGGCTCCTCTGTCCCAGAGGTGGCATCTGCCATAGCTGAGCAAAGGGGAAACGTTCCCTTTTTCAAGTCATTGTGTAACAATGGAAAGGCAGTTTTTTAAAGTGAATTTTGAAAGTTAGTTGCGCATTGAATTATTCAAAATTGCAATACAGTATTTCTGGATTTCAAAATGCTTTATAATAATTTATTAATATAATAATTTATAAATATAATTTATATTATTAACATAAATATAATAATTTATATAATTTGTAATAATTTATATTTATGTTTCTGTGGTAAATTGATATGAGGGAATTATTTGTAAAGGGATTGCAAATGGTTTCTATTTTTACATACGTATGGTCTTGCAAATCAGAAAGGAAGCGATATTTTAAAACAGAAGTTGTTTTAAAGTGCATATATGTTAGCATTTTTATTCTGTAGTTGGATCTTATCATTCCAGACTTAAAAAGGCTTTTTAATACCTGGAACCAGTCTGTGAGGAAATTATAAGGTAGATGATGTGATGAGCAGATGCCTAATTCCAAAATACTATTTGGACATTATCCAGGTTTTGGAATATTTTTCAGGGAGAAAGTCATAAGCAGTTTTAACAATTAATTTAGGGAAAGCACTTTTTGCAACCGTTTTCTGAATGCAGTTACTTTATTAATTTGTCTCATTTCTTTAACATTATTTATAGAAGAAAACCATTACATTTTACTAACCTGTCTTTAGGATGATGTAAGTTATTTAATAATGTGGATTTGAAAGTCCTCGATAACCAAAGATTATATCATTTACTTGATATCATACATATACTGAGAAATGTAATAAGCACATGTGCCTGCTTTCATTCATGCACATATAGCAAGGGAGTGAGAACAGCTATGCATGGAAGTGATTGCTTCCCATATATTTAGACTTAATTTTTGCGATAAGGGAGCTCTAATCCCATTTTTGAGACCATGTATGTTTTTCTTACAATCCCCCAAGCAGTAACTAAAATGCAAAATATTATACTCTGTAATAAGAACTCAACTGTATTTTCTCTTGAATGGAAAATGCTGTTCCTTTGGAGACACTTGTATCCCCATGGCAATAGGTGTGGTTATGCTGAAAGATCCATGGAAAAAATAAGGCATCATTCCTATTTGTGGTAGAATCCAGGTAGCATGGGAGGTCTTTTACATGAAAAGAGGTTCCTGACTTTCCTCTCAGATTTAAGGATTTTGTGTCTGGAACGTAATTCATAGTTTCCTCATTGTGCTCCCATCCCCCAGGAAAGAAGAGGGAAGTGGGAAAACAACATTCTAGGGAAGGCAATTATCCTCTCAGCTTTGTCTTGGTACTCCTGTTTCATTCTGGAAAAGTAGTGACGGAGTGTTGCTACGACATTACATCTGTGCAATCTATCAAAGCTTATGGGATTTTTACTTGGGTTACAGAAGGCTCATTAGTCGTCAAGTCAATTGAACATAGGTCATAATTATTACAGTATTAGAGTGTTCTTGAAAGAGATAAATAAGTGTTAGGGCTGTGAGATCTATTGGAATAAAAGTATTTTAATAAAAATGTCAGTATTTTAACATCCTTCAAGATCCACAAAACAAACGTGAACCTGACTTTCAAATAAATTATAGTACTGCAACTGATGATGAAAGTTCAGTGATGAAGGGATACTGCTGCCTAATTTTTGAAACATAAACCAGTGCAATTGTGAAGGAAGGGACTGTATTTTTGTCTGTTTCTCTAGGACTGTCTGTAATGAAAACATAAAACATTTGCATCCAGGAGAGAGTTCCTCTGTGTGACTTTGCAAATCTATATGGTTTCAACAGTCTTTAGGTCCCAGTTTAAAGGGTAGTAGCTTATGTTTCCCTACTAACCACTTACACCAGAGAATACATCTTCCTGTCTGTTCTTGGTTTTATCTTGCATGCTTTTTCTGCAGACCATTCTCATGCATTCAGACACCATGATAGTGTCCACTGTGAGCAGACTAATGTTCAGAGAAGCAAAGACTAATTTACCCAACTCTCCATCATCACTGTAGAGCTGAGGTTGGTGTTAAACCCGTGCTTCCCCTGCCTCCTCCTCTTCTGCTGTGTCTCTGACTACCTTGTTGTATAGTTTATGTTTCTCTATCTTTACAGTTTTGCAGACAGGCATTGTCCAGGACTATGAAAATTGTGTCTCATAATGTGCAAGGCAGCTGCAGCATGTCACATTTGCATTTTGTAAGCATCAACATAGAAATTCCCTTGCTGTGTAGAAATTTGCGTGCAGCTTGGAGACATTAAAATAGTGCATCTATAGGAAATCTTGGTAGAACTCAATTCATTTGTTGCTTACTGAATCTTGATCATGAATGAAAGGAAATAATGTTCTCGAATTTCAGATGGAAGGAGAACATGCTGTAAAACCTCCTCCAACAATACCTGGAACAAAAGAACAGCTTAAGAAACTTCTTTTTAAATCTACATTACCTGGAACTGAAATTCAGGAACCTTACTTCCTTTCATTATAACATTTTCTTGAAAGCTGCTGTTTGCAGAGCCTTTCATATTTCCTGTGAAATTACTTATCAGCACATGATTTTGAATGTTGTCCTTAGATGAATTATCCTTTTCTCAAAAACACAAGCTCCAGTCTGAGTGTGCCATCAAGCAGGTAATATCCAAAACATAGGCCAAGGTTTTGATGTTACTGTGCGAGATGAGTGTGCTTTTTATTTGCTTCCTTCTAACAGCTGAGAGCAGTCCCGGTACAACATATTTTAGAACTTGAGTTGTGTGATTTTAAGAATAATCTCTGCATTCTTTAGATTAGGTGTCTATCTGGAGGTCCTTTGACAGATAATACTGCAGAAATTTCAAAACTCATTACACATATAGGTATACTTGCAGTAGTCCAGACAGTCACAGTTTAAACCATGGGACTCACTTTGAGTTTCAGTATCTGGGTGCAAGTTTACATTCTCTTATCATGATTTTTCTGTAAAAACAGCAAAGCAGTGAGGTAGGCAGATAAAAGAGCCCTAACCTCCATCGTTTAACCCTAACAATTTGTCACGAACTGTAGTAGTTACAGAACAAGGGGGGATGGCTTCAAACTGAAAAACATTAAATTCAGATTTGATGTTAGGAAGAAATTTTTTACTGTGATGGTGTTGAGGCACTGGAACAGGTTGCCCAGAGAAGCTGTGAATGCCCCATATCTGGAAGTGTTCAAAGCCAGGTTGGATGAGGCTTTGAGTAACCTGGTCTAGTAGAAGGTGTCCCTGTTCCATGGCAAGGGGGCTGGAACTACGTGATCTCTAAGGTCCCTTCCAACCCATACCATTCTATGATTCTAACCTGCCCCAGCAACATCTTTTGAAATAGGGCTGTAGAAACTTCTGCACCTAGAGGTGAAACAAATTGTTAACAAGGCTGTTTGCACTTCAAAATACGTCACCAGTTCCTGGGAAGGCTTTGTGTTACAGGCTGCCAAATCCTTCAGCTTTTGGCTTTACCAGATGTATCCAGTGAGAAATTAAGACCTGTGTGCCTTTGCAAAATTGGATTTGGTCTTAGCCTGCCTCTTCACAGAGAACTTAATTTCATAAAGCTGGATGCTGGTCTTTGGGAAAAAAGTAAGATAAAAAGGAAGAAGAAAAGCAGAGCAGATGCATTTCTTAGCACAGGGTGATATGAAAGGGCAATGTTTGTGAGTCTTTTTCAGGGATACACGCTATGCCTTTAGATTGCAGGAATGAAGAAACCTCAATAACTCTTGAACACTTCTTATGAGCAGTAAATGCAGTGCAGAAAGGAAAGCAGTGTCGGTAGGGCTTTATAAAGGTTCCTGTAACAGCATTTAACTTAGTGGTTTTTTCGATGTAACCTGTTATGACCCAGCTGACTGGCCTTCATTCACTTTGCTGGGGCTTGTACAGAGCAGGAGTGAAATCAACAATCACAGGAGGTAAATTAAAATTTTTTTCAAGTCTTTCTATCAGTTGAAAGCCATGATTTAAAGCCAATTTTAATGGCTTTTTTTTCTTGTCGATTGGCTTTGCCCCAAATCACATAGTTTTCAGTGAAGCTGTTGAGAGTAACACAGTACCTAACATTATAAAAGGTAATAAGCTGGATTTTGGAAAGAGTCCTCCATCTATTTGTATGAAGTAAGAAGCTTGGAAGGCAATGCAACAGAGTAATACTGGAATTTTAAAGAGTTAAAATTGTATTTGTATAGCTACTCTATGCAATTTTTTCTTTTAAGCAAAGGTTCAAATGAGAAATTAGTTAAGATAAAAGGTGTTGGAATGGTACAGGTGGTAGGTCTTTTTGTTCTGTAGCTCTTAGCAGAAGAAGCAGGCTTTGGCCCTGTGGTGACACAGAAGAAAGCAGCAGCACAGAAAGCTGAATAGTTACCACATGTATGTGAACACTCAGGTCCATTCAGGGGACAGAAGCACAGATCCTTTACCAGTATTTCCACTGTGAAACAGTCTCAAGCTTTGCTTTGCCCTTCTCACTTGTGCTGTGGCTGTAGCAGCTTGTATGTGGAAAATCAGTAGTATAGATGTTTTGGAAGACATGGGGGTAAGGAAGGTATTTCTCTTTGTCCTTTCCACAAGCTATTATTCTTCCCTCCCCAGCTTTGTAACAGGGGTTCAATAGCAAATTGTTTCCATAGCTGCACTGCATGGAACAGTGCTGGTACACACAACTATATAATGAGATGTTATACAAAATGAATTTAATAAATAGAGAAAACCCTCCCTGTCCTGTTCAGCTCCATTTTGGACAGCAAGGATGGGAAGATCACCACTGATTAAATGTATCTGGTATTAAATCTGCCAATGAAAAAAGAAATTATGCTGGGGTAGAAATTTGAAAGTGGTTTAGAGAAAATAGTTAGGGGAGCAAAAAGATAAGGAAGAAGATGAAACATTATGTGCTATTTTAAAATTATTATGTGTTCTAGCTAAAATAATTTGTAAGCTCTCAAGTATTTAGTACAAGAAAGTGAAAGCAACTCCCTCCCTTTAGACTGAAATAGGTATGTAGCTTGCCTAAACTTTATTTCCAGAAAGTCTTGGGTTTTTGTCATTATGTGCTATTTAACCCTATATTGGGTAAAATTGGTAGTTATGCACACTGCTAACCAAACAGGAATGGTTAGCAACAGCAGGAATGCACTATGCTAATGGTCTGGTTATATGTCTAACCGCTCTTTTTCTTTAGTAACATTGCCTTCTCTCTTTGGGGCTGAACTAGAAAATACGCTCAACCTGAGTCTGCTACCAGTGATGACAACAGCACAAATTTAGTACATCTCACTTATAATTTCAAAAAAGATAATTTGGCTGTTAGATTTCAAAAGACTTTCCACATTTGTAATAAGTTTGAAAATTTCGACTGTGCTGATGTAATACTGTGGAAAATCTTCTTTTGAATTTGGTTCATATCCTGTTTTCCCAGGGCGCTGTTCATGCCCTCAGCTTCCCACTGTTGAGAGGATCTCAGACTGTAGAGCTGAGGCACTCCTGCCCTGTAGGGTAAGCAGATCCCAGGAGCACATACAGGCCTGGGGTGGTCCCACCACCATCCGCGGGTAGCTCCTCCATCAGAACATGGCTCTGAGTCCCAGAATGCGAAAGTCTCAGAGTAAGTAGCTCACCTGAGATTAGTCCTGCACCACCAGTTTGAGAGCTGTGGGGACACTGCACATCCAGGAGCCCCTTAGCCTTAAATTGGCATAATGGCCATGGAGAATTTCTGTTGATACTCTCATTTGCTCAGATTGAACACAGGAGACAGCAGTGTGATGTTAATTTGCTTTTGTCTCTTTGTTTAGCTGGTGAAACTTTTGTTTTATGTTCAAATAGATGCGTAGAATTTTAATCTAGATGTATTAAACAGACAACAAAAATTATGCTTTGTGGGCATCTCACTAGTGTTGAAAACCAGAAGGCTAATGTCTGCAGTAAGCAGCACCATCTAAAGCAGTACCTAACTGTGTTAGATCTCATAAATCCTTTATACTTAAAGGAAAAGAAATTCTGCTTGCTCTAACATGAAATGTGAAACTTTCTACCTCGAGCAACAAACCCATCTGTCAAAGCTAGTGTGTAAAGCAGAGCCCCGCTGGATGATCTGAAGGGCAGAAAACAGCTGTGCTGTATTCCAGGCTGGCATTTGTTAGCAAATAGTCTTTGGGTAATATTTATCACTGCTCTGGTCTTCCTTTAAGAAAACCCGAACGGGTTGCGTGTGTATGTGCTGAGAAGTTTAGCCCCGAAGAACAAGTTTGGAAAGGCAGAAGGAAATGGAGACCTGCCAAGCCTGTTGGCTGGAGTCATGGACAAGAGCAAGGCCTGTCTGAACTGCCACTCAGTTTTTATTCTGCGAGTTTGCAGGGTTGGTGATTAGAGTGGCTTTCGCCCAATTATGCTGTGATTATTCCGCTGCACTGTAATTGACTGGGGAGATATGCTAATACCTGTCATTTGGGATGATAAAAGATGAGCGGAGGACGCAATGCATTATTTAGCTGGCTGTGTGATAGATGAGGGATGCGCAGAGTACTTTAATTGCTGAGAAGAGAGGTTAAGCTGAACGAACGGATGAATTAGAAATGAGGTTTTTTATGGCTTGTGGAAAAGTGAAATAAAGGGAAATGTGCTTTAAAACTGTAGCAGCAGATAGAAGCAAACACGACAAGACGCAGTCTTTTAGGCAGCTTGCTTTCTTAATTTAAATATATAAGACACAATACAGTTTAGTGTTCAGTAAATAATAGTAACCATAATGATAAGAAATGCTCGGTGAGTTCATATCCTTGCCAACAGAATTGTTGTAAATAGGACTGTTTTTGTTCGAGGTGAAATTTGGTTATTCAGAACCTTTGCAAATTTTTTTTTTTGCAGTTCAGACCTTTGAAACCTTGTTTCAAAAGGCTGTGGTACCACTGGTGAATAGCGTTTTGTGTGCACAGGTCAGCTATGGATTTACATAAATAATATCAACGCACACACATACATATATACACACACACACAAAATCTCTTGAGTATTTGTGTTATACAGTTAATAAGTGCACAAAGAGAGAAGTGAGAGAAAATGAATATTCATAACGGTTGGAGGAGTGTAACGATACAATTAGCAAGAGTATACAAATAACTCACAAGTGACAAAGCTCTTACCCTTTGGGTGGGAAGGTCATTAGAAACTGTATCTTCTTTAAAAAAAAAAAAAAAAAGCTAATGAGAAACAGTGAAGGCGTCCAGTAATTTTCCTATTGTGTCATTCTTTGCATTTATACAAGCCTTTGCCCATGGTTCAGAGAAGTATTTCGAGTCTGTTGCACAAAGACATTGGATAGGTTTTTGGAAAGGACTTCCAATTTGAAGTTGGGAAAATAAGGTATCTGTCTGTATTACAGCTGAACCTTTATAAAATGGAGGAAATTATCTGTGGTGTGGTTGACTTGTCCCCAAACCTGTCTAACTGTTGGCAGTCTGCTGCTTGTCTATTGCAGTAAATTTGTTTTTTTCCAGAAAATACTGGCTCTTGAGCTATTATTATTGAATGATAACAAATTTGTCTAGAATACCATGCCTGCAGAGCTGGATGCCAGCTAGAGGTGGATGCAGTGTTATACATGCACTCTGCTGCTGAAGTAGACTTTGCAAGGCCTCATCATTTTTCCAAATATATTCATCACCTTGTTTTTTCTGCCATTCACCAAAATTTCTTTATGTCTGATTTTCATCATCTTAGTTGGGGACTGGCAACTTACTTTACAGCTATGTAGTCCATTGTTAACCTTTCGGTTTTTTCTTAAGTTAGTTTTAAAAGAGCAGTTTATAAGCCAGTTTGCTGCTTTTATGGAGCAATTAATATTGCTATGTGCTGGCTAGTCTAATTTTTCTAAAGTGACCATTTGAATTTCAAAATATAAGTGCCTCTGGTTGCACATTGGCTTCTTTCCATTACTTGAATGGATGCAGCTCTCAGAAAAGCTGTGCATCTTTGGAGAAAGAAGCAGTAAAATGTTTTATTGTTTTATGGAGTGTTATTTAGAAAAATCTTAACTTTTAAAAATCCCGTATTAACCATTTTTAAGGATGTTACGAGAGAAACTTTATTCTACGTTACTTAGTTTGTGATATAATATTCAGTGTAAAAGAAATGGATTTTGTGGTCCAGAGAGAAAGGCAGTTTTGCTTCTTGAGATGGGGATACCCCTGACAGCAGTTAGCTTTGGGGAGCATGAGCAGTGCTTGGCACACTGCTGAGGTCTTCAACATTTGTACAGAGCCAATGGAGATAACATTGTTATAGTGTGGTCTAGTGCAGTACAAGTTGTGACCCAAGTCCAGCAGCACACAGATGAGAAGAGGCTGTGGAAAGGAGTGGGGGAGCTGCTGCTCGTCGTGGGTCCCAGTGGGAGTGGGTCCCTCCAGCAGGTGTTCAGAAGCAGCAGGATGGACCCACACATGCATCAGCCTGGGATCTGGTAACTTCTGATGCGAAAAATCCCTTTCTTTTGGTCTAAATTCTTCTGCCATTTTTGTGGTTTGTGGCCTCTTAGATTTTTCTCTCATTTTTTGGGTTGTCATGTACCCCTGCAATTAAGAAGGGAGTGGGACCCAGCCCTGCTTGTGTGCAGACAGTGTCAGCACCTTGGGAAGTGATCTTATCCAACTGCATGGACATAGTGTGCTGTTCATCTGCTTCTGTCAGAGTGTGGATATATACAAGGAGGATAAGGCTCCTAACATTTTTCAGACTTTTCTAGTCCAAATTCCCCACAAAACACTACTTTCACTGTTATGCCATGTATAAAGCATCCAATGACTTTCAGCATGTTGTAACTATGAAATCACCGTGCATGTTAGAGGATTTTCATACTCATTGAACAATAGATTTTAACTTGCCCAGGAAGATAAAAATCACTTACAATAAAACAGCAAAGCCTTGCTGAGAGTGAGCTATTTTTCAGTACCCAGCTTTACCAATGAATGATTACATTATATGTATTGTGTATATACAAATGTGTGTATTTGCATAAACATGTAAATATATGTAAATAATTGTGTAATGTATGTAAAATTTATCTGTTAGGTGAACAAAGAATCCATACAGTTAATTTCTGTAGTGAATTGTGATGTAAAGGGGAAGATATTATTTCAGTTATAACCCAGTATACCTGAACTAAACAGCTTGCTTATGATCAGCTGAAATGAATTATAGGAAGGAACAGAGTGTTAGATGGTAAGAGTTAATCTTTGTCATTTTTTCTTTAATGCGTTGTTAGGTGAATTGCAAAACATTAGTCCCTCAATTGTCACTCGGCTTAGTGCTATTTCTCTACATATAAGTGTCTATAATTTAGATTCTCAGGCAAAAATAACTTTATTTTGTTACTGATAAAAGATGAAACATATTTGACTGACATCGTTGGAAATAAGCGATAAGAAACTTTAACATATCTATCAATCAAAACAGCAGTTTTATTTCTTGTATTATTAGCTCCTGAGGCTTTGCTGCAGTGCGTGAGAGGTAATTTCTTACTGTAGGCTTTTCTTGCTGTGCACTTGATGTACTTCTGGGGTGGGTGGTGAAAACTGTACATTTTATTTTGTTTTCAGCATTTCAGTCATGAGGTTTTGATGATCTCAGCTTGTTCCTTTAGTAGTTATGTCTGGCTATGATCTAAGAAATCTTGGAAACCCACTAAGGCAATAGGAAACAGAGGTCAGGAGAGAATGGAGTAATTTTTTAGGCTTAAAACATTGGGGGCGGGAGTGGAGCAGTACTGCTCTTACAATGATTTATGAAAGCAAACCAACAACAAAACTTGAAAATTTCAAAGCACCTTTCCTTTTCATAGTTTTCCATCAGGACTCTAAACACTTTTTGCGTGCTACTCTAGGCTGCGTTTGTGATGTGTGCTCTGGATGCTGTGAGTGATGCTTGTGGTGGTTTTTGATCCCCAGATCAATCCCAGTGATGGGATTTTATTGAAGCCGCCAGTGGGTGAAACACGAGACAAGGCAACAGAAGCTCCTTTGATAGTGCCTGAGTAGCACACTAGAAGAGGTAGTGATGTCATCCATAAGAAGCTATTTGGGAACCACAGAGTGCAGTACTGGAGAGAGCACTTTCCTTGACTCATCTAGCATGAATGTAGACCTGATATACATTTTTATTCAGAAAGAGGGGAGGGAATTTCTCCCCCACCCCATTTTTTTCAAATAATTTTTGTAACTTCATCCCAGAGCCTTCCATCTTTGAATTTCAAATTGTTCAGCTATATAAAAATGAATAGTCACATCTATGTCTAAAGCCAAGTACATGATTGCAGGGCTTTGATTTGGACAGAAATGTCTGTGTTCATGTAACTGTGTAAATAGACACACACACACACATAGGCAATATACATACAGTAAGAGTTTTCTTATCCCCAGTGGAAAATGGCTTTTTGTGTTTCCTGAAAGAAAAGACTAGTATTAACTATAAGAGGCTAGGCCCAAGATTTGTTATAGAGACATTATTCTGAATTGACAAGAACAGCTGTGTGTTAGAAAGAAATGTGTAGGGAGAGTGAAAAATAACCATTGGTTTCCAACTAATAATACCATTTAAAAACTTGGAATTTAGAGGACAGTGTAGTCTCTTTCTATCCTGTGAGAGCACTAAGCTGTGAGTTGTTTTGCTTTATACTTCTTTAAAAATGTATTTGTTGTTCTGTGTTAAACTTATTTCAGAAATTACTAAGTGATTTGATACTTATTCAGTAATGCCTTTGAGCAGTAATTGCTGAGTCATGATACAAAGTTAGCTCTTGGTGGGAGATTGAAGGGGAGTGTGACCAGCATTGTATTTTCAGCTACAAGAAAGACATTCCAGCAATTCTAAGCAGACACGGGAAGCAGAAAATGATGCTGTTTGGAAGCCTAGAATTTTGATTTTTTAAATTTATTTTCAATGTTTCAAAGGAAATGAAACACTTTCTAAGAGTCTAAATTATTTTAGGGGGAAGGGAATGTATTTCCGTGGCTGTTGCTTAATCAACATCTACTCTGCCACTTCACATCAGCTTCTGTCGTTTCCAAGTGAATTAGTTCTTTGGGCAGCACGTTAAGAGGAAGTGTATTGTTCTTGGCAGGGCACTTGAATTTCTAATCACCAGATTCTTGCCTTAATTGCAATTACCTGGACACCCAGGCAGGGTGAACTTTTGGAAAAGAATGTAATTAGTGCAGAAGAAACCTCTCTGCCAACTGCTTGTCTGGATATCTACCCTAAGCAGAACCTTGATAAGTTCACATCTCTGCGGACAAGCTATCAATCCATTGAGATGCTGCCCAAATGTTGTGCAAATCTGTTGCAATGTGTATGATTACTGTGTGGTAATCTGTGACCTGGTGTACAGTTATTGTACAACTATTGGCTTTTCTATTCCTGCCTGAATTTAGGGAGGGAGAGGGACTGCTCTGAGAGAAATGTCTTCATTTTTTGTAGGTGCTCACCAGTAAGGAGTTCAACACACGCAGAATTTGTTTAAATAACTGGCAATAGTAAATTGTGGTCTGTGTGAGATAAATGACCTGCACAGAGTAATTTAATTAAAGCAAAAATAAACAAGTAAGTTCCTTTATTCTAGTAATGCTTGTAGTGAGCCATTCTTTGCATACGACTACAAAAGCAAAATGTTGCCAGAAATCTTGCAAAACTACACTTTTGAGCAGAGGTAGAGCCATAGTGAGGGTAGTTGTGAATACAAGCATTGCCTGATTATAAACTGAAACCACTTGGCTTAAGGGCCTCTGGAAAGGTTTGCTGCATCAGGCTTTTATTGTCAACTCCCTTGTGTTGGCTCACAGGAAAAATTAAACTTAATTGAAGAAAAATGAGGGAAAAGAAATTAAAGAATTACTACTTCAAAAAAAATTACTGAAAACCGTCTTTCTGTAATTGCAACCTTTTAGTAATGCAGCTTTCAAATAATATTGCTGATGAGGAAATTGAAAAACTTATGCATTAAAACATTTTATGTACTTTGGGGAGCTTTGTTTCTTTTCTTGATCCCTTTTATAAAAAAAATTCAAACCTCATAGAAACATTGATGTGATTGATCCCTTTGAGGTCGGGGACGGACACACTTTGTCTCCATGGTGGTAGCCAGTTGTAACATATCAGTGTCACTTATTGATGGACTGAAAATAAGAGAGCCCCTCAGATAAGTGCCTTCTGTTTGTATAGAGAGAGTTATAAAACTGCTTTGTTCTTTCAAAAATGCAGTTAAGAGTTCTTCAAATGAGCTGCTCAAATGCAAGGCTTCCCAAGTGCACGTAATTCTGAAAGGGTTGTGGTGGGAAGGGTGGTAGTGGTGTAAAATTCTTCCAGTTGCCTTGAAATAACACAGGGCTAGAGGAGATGAAGGAGGTGGGCTGATGAAGCCCTGGTGAATAGTTAACTGGTTTAAATTCAATTACTGGGCTGTTCAAGTCATTAACAAGTACATCAGTATGATTTTTATTAACAAAAGTTTTCCTGTCACATATGGTGTGGTTGGCAGCAAGAACTTATTTTCAGCCAGCCTGGTTGCATAGACAAACCCCGTTCACTGAGATCCCAGCAGATGTTGCCCATCCCTTGCTTTTGCCAAAACAGAAGTGAGGATACTAAAGGCTTTGAGAGGTAATTCAGGAGACTCAAGGTCAGCAAGCTTGATGGGCTCAGTAAAGAAGATTTTACGCAGCTTCTAAGTTTTGCACTTATGAAGAGAAGGTGATGTAAAAAGTTTGTTGCTACATTTTCCTTATTTTATCTCTCTGCTCCCTGTTTAAATTTGGCTGTTCTCAGTCTTAGCAGTTATGTTCTTTTTTCAGACAAGTATTGTTGGAGAAAGTCACGCTTTTCTTTCTTTCCTTTTAAGCAAGAGTATAGGTTTCTATGCTTCTTGTGCCAGAAAATAATACATATATATTAGTATTGGGCAGAATATTGGAGAGAGTATGTGATACTCGTGCACACAGGCAAGCTAAAGTTTAAAAGACAGTTTGTAGTTTTCAGATGCTATGCTGAAGCACTATGAAGTCCTTTCTTTCCAGACTTCTTCGACTCTTGGAAAATTAAAGTATTTTTATGAGGTCTAAATCACTATTAAATTTGAAAAGCCTTGCAAGAAGCATGATAATGAACATATTTTGAATATCAGATAAGCAATTTATCCTGTCCTTCAAAAATAAATAGGGAAGCAAAGCCTAGATGTACTAAAAATATTAGAAAACAAAAAACCAAACCAAAACAAAACAAAAAAAAAAAGGGAAAAGAACCCCAACACAACAAAACACCAAAAACCAAAACCACAACTTTTAGGATTTCTATAATGTTTTAATTTTGGTGGTCGTACAACTGTAACATTAAAAGAGTTGCATGTGAGGATATAGGTCCCTAATTGTAACAAGTAAGCAGAATTCACTAGATGAGAGCTCAGTGACCACGAGTCGTGACCATGGCTTCTAACATCATCAGAGTTGTTAACATGTCTTTGCCTGGTCACTTAACTCAGGAAAGTGGAGGCTTCCTTAAAAGTTATTTTTATCATCCTCATATTTTTTTAATTTGCATGTTTGCTGGCAGTATTTCTTTTTTCCCCCAATCTTTCACTAGGAACAAGCAAGAGATATCTTTTGTTTTCTTCATTGTTCATATTTTTATGCCCTTACTGCATCTCCTTCTGTACTTCCAAATATACTTCCTCATATCTTTCTTTCAAAAAAAACACATAGTGCATTTCAGTATTGAAGACCACTGGAAGGAAATTTGCAGCTGTTTTAATACATACATGGCAATGAGTGGATGGAAAAGATGTACTCATAACTGGTAATTTTGCAGTTCCCTGTAAAAGTAAATTAAACCACAGATTCCAGAAAGTGGAAGTGGACCGGGGTAATATTTTGCTTCATAGTTAGAGCAGGTCTTAATGTTTCTAATTAAAGTCATGGTGCACATATCAAAGTACTAAGCTGTACCAAAAGCTGCCGTGGAATCGGATAGTGAATCCCTTCAACTTCACAGTCGCTCAGAGTGGGCAAAAGGCCATCTCTTCTGAGGATGAATGGGGGGACTGTTTGCCCTAGGATGATTGCTGGTTTTGCACCTAGGCTAAAATGCATCTCTTACCATCTGTATCTGCTAAATCGTGTGCTGCTAAAGTGAGCAGAGTAGACATTATGATTTGCACTTTGCTTCCTTTTGTTTTGAATTCAAAGGCCATCCCTAATTGATGGAGGTTTCCTTTACGATGCACTTATTTTCAAATCCATCATGCAGTGCTTCTGCTGCCCCTTGCCTTCGTGATGTGCTGGTCTTTGACCCAGAACTGGTAAATGAACCCTGCAGGGAAATCATTAGAGAATTGGAACGGTTGCAGTGGAGGGACCAAGGGTCAAACCATTACCTCCCTGTAGGACCGTTGACTTAAATTGGACTTCTTGCTTTTCGGAAGCAGGTCAAGTGTCAGGGACAGCTGAAGTGGTCAGGTACAAACTGATACAGATCATGGGCACAGTTTGGGGGTTTTAGCTTAAAAAATTAAGGCAATGCAGGATGGACTTAGTCTAATGATGCCTTGTCTATTTCTCTCCTCTTTTCTCCCTTTAAAAAGCAAACTTAAAATTCTGAGGAGTTAGTGAGAGCCAACATTCTGACATTAATGTGCTATTTGTGATCTTTTGGCATTCATAATTTTTTAGAGTAGATGGTTCAACCTTTTTTGTGTTTTCTTGCAGTTTTCTTTGATTGAAAAATAACAAATGATAATTTTGTTACAAGAAAATACCTCCAATAATTATTTTGAAAAATATACCTTCTGCTCTATTTCCCCTTCCTCAACTGTTCTTTGCATCATATTTTTATACTCTTAACAAATGTGAAATAACCTTTTCCAGACTGTACAAAATAAATATTTTGCACTCCTAGAGGAAAAACTCCACAGTAGTGTATGTACGGCAGTGAAATATACTGCTGGACATAACAAAGTATTTAATGATTTAATTTAGAAATTTGATGTCCTTGAAATATTTCTATAATGTTTTCTATGGAAAAATCCAAGTGTGTTACTATGTAAGATAAGTTTAAGATATGGAAAGTGCCAAAAACCATAGATGTCATATCACTGAAATATGACCAAAACTACTGAAGAACAAAATAGATTGTACTAAAAAAAAAAAAAAAAAAAAAAAAAAAAAAAAGAAAAAAAATAGATGAGTGTGTGAAACCTGTTCTTCTCACTGTGACTTAAGACATTGCAGAGACCCCTGAAAAACATCTTTCTCCTTGTCACTGTCCACTGCCATTCATAGCACATAGCTTTTAGTAGGTTTAAGTAACTTTTTAACTTGTGTAAGGAATTCTCCTTTTCTGAAATAATTAATGAGGCACAAAAATTAATACAACTCTGTGTTTGAGTGAGTGGGCTGAAACCCAGCTCTTCATTTGAAATGGGTGGCAGAGGAGTGTTTCTACAGAAGTAAATGTGTTTTGACCAGGAAAGATAAATTAATTGCAATGTGTTTGCTATGTAAATGATTTTAAAATATTAGTAAGAAAAAAGTGAGCAAAGGGAAGAGGCTAGAAATAGAGCAGCATCTCCATTCCTGTGCTTGCAGAAGGGACTGCAGCCTGCCCCGTGCCCAGACAGCACCTTGCCTACTGATCAGGAGAGACTGGGGAACTGACCAGCTGGAAACTGCTGTCCTTTCCTCCAGCTCTTTCCTCTCCAGGAGTGTGGAGCCAAGAAGCAGGCCCTTGCTGGTGTGCAGGAGGAAAGCCACTTCCCTGGCCCCTTGGGCTCTCTGTGGCAGAAGCCAGCTCAGGCTCGGCACATTCCTGCTGGCAGCAGGAGAGAGGGGCTGCTGCCCTCCTGTCAGCTGGGCTGTGGGCAGAGCACACAAAGCATGGCTGGCAGCCCCCTGCCCAGGGTACAAACCCTGCCTCAGCACTGAGGCCAAAGCCAGTGGGCTGGCAGCCTCTAGAAGTTGAACAGGGAGATTTTTCATTCACAAGGGCTGTTCCAGCAGTTCCTGGTGTTGATAATGATGAATGGTGTGTAATGAAGGGCTGCACAGCTCAGGGAAACAGTTCTTTGAACATGGCTTTTCTGCTGTAGTGCATCAGGACTAACAGCCTGACTTCTTCTGATAGAAGGTGATGGGATAGGAAGCAAACTGGAAGGAAATTGTTTTCCCAAGATTCTCACAGAAGGCATGTAATGCACCAGGGTTTTTGCTTCTGGGTCATATCGTTTGCTTTAAAAGGTGAGGATCTGAGTTTATAGCAACAATAACATTGGTCAGATTTTAGCCAACTAGAAAGATAGACATGACCATTTAATGTACTGATACATTGGTGTTCAGTACAGGGAAGGAGCAGTATTTTGGGGGGTGGGTTTGGCAGGTGAGCAATTATGTTCTCCACCGCCTATCTTGTGTTGGAAGGAATGGTGGCCAAGAAGTGTTTTTCCCATTGCTAGGCATCCCCTGTATTACATAAAGCCTGTTATTTTATTTATTTTTTATTTTTATTTTATTTATTTTTTATTATTTATTTATTGTGAACCTTTGAGCTTTATTAACATCTTTACTTTTTTCTTTTATTCCAAGATAATACGTAGAAAATGAAAACCCTCTTGAGACAGCATTGATCTCTTGATTTCCCCTAGTATTCCGAAACACATATATCTGCAACTTGAAATCAACATGCACTATGTGATAGTGTTAATTTCTTTCAAATGTGTCTAGTTTTACACAGAGCTTACTTTTCACTCATCTATATAGGTATGAATATAGATAAAGGTGTCTGTGTATGGGAGATATGAGGTGTTTTCATTCAGTTATTTGTTAACCTCTGACAGGTGATGAAGAATCAACATTTGCACTCTTAAAAACTTTAATTTCCTTTTTTTGCACATTTGTACCCTCAGAGTTACTAGTTCTGCCTCCTCTCTGTTTCAAAATTCAGTAAGAAAAGCAAATTAACACTAAATGTCACTTTATAATTGCAGTAATGATCACACAGCTGTGCTTTGCTAGTTGTATAATGCACGTCAGGATCAGTTTAGGATCTCAGCCTCATTTCCTGCCCAGATGTAATTCTGGTGCCCATTATTACAGTAGTAGGGCTCTCCTCCTTCATTATGGCCGTGGTGTGAGGGAGGCCTGCCCGGCGTCACGGAGGCCAGCATGGAAGGGTGCTGCAGCTCTGGGTTAGCAGAGTGTGTAAGGTTTTGCCAGTGCAGGATGCGTACGGATGGAGCGGCTGCAGGCAGCACAGCCGCTCAAGCACATGTGCCCCTGTGTGCGTAAAAAAAAAAAACATAATAAAAAATAACTTAGGTGTGCCTTTCTTTCTAATGAAATGTTGTATTTATTTATGAGCATGTGAAATTCTGAGGAGGAGCTCTTACACTTAAATGAACCTGTGAGCAGCCCATAGAAAAGCAAGTGCCTGCAGCGCTAATAATGAGAACTGACAAGGCGATCCTGCTGTGTTTATTTATGACCTTCTGCCTTTGTTAGCTCTTGTGAGAAATTCCTCTCTAACCATAACAATATTGCTGGAGCTTGGCACTGCACTAAGGAATCCTACGGTGCCCCGAGGCCGCCCACTGGCACAGATACAGCTCACAACAGATTGGCACAGTTGTTGAAATTTTCGTATGTTTTCCCTTTATTTATTTTTTTACTTAATTCATGAGGCTGTTTCTTCCTTTGGTACATTTGTTCGTTCTGACAAGCATCCTTCAGAAATATTTTGAGATTTTGCAAAGATCTAACTTACTTATTTGCTTTACTTTCCCCTTTTTTGGTGGTCTATCTAATAAATAACTTAAGGGTTGAAATGAGCTGTGGCTTGATAGTTCCCTCAGGTACATCTTAGAAGTTGTCATACAGGTAGTGGTCTTTTTAAGGAAAAACAGCAGTGTATAAACACTGGCCCCATTTTAGGCTTCAGTGTAGAAGACTATGAACAGGGAACTAGGACAGGAGCTCAGGCAAAACTGCTGCAACACAGCCATGACCTTAGAAGCCATGCAGCAAAACTTTCATAGCGTTAAGAACCGTGTTCTTCTCAAGCTGTTGCACTTACAAATGATGCCTTGATACAGATGGCTCTTTTCCCATCTATCAGATGCACGCTCCAAAAGCCTTCTTGGCCCAGCTCCTTAAGCTGTGTTGCAAAGCTCAGGCAGGCTTGGAGGATAGAGAATCAGCAATAGGTAGGGCTGCACCTGAAGGTCTGGCAGGGCTGAAGTCTCTGCTTCCTTTTGCAAGGACCATGAAGCAGCCATTTGACTAGAGCTGCAGTGCTTTTGGCTTTCCATGGGGGAAGAGAAGCAGCCAGAGAGGAAAGCAAAGGATCACTGCCTTACAAAATCCTGGGAAACCCTCTTTCAAAGAAGCTTACAGCTGCAGTTGTTTCTTTTTCCACCACTGTCATTTGAGCTGCCATGTTTTTTCACACAATTTATGAATACTCTAAAAATTCAGTTCAACAAGAATACAGATCAGTGGGGAAAGGAGTTCCCTTTTATTGTATTTACAAATATTTTGTGCAAGTGGCTTCCAGGTGCACTGTGGGCTGTGGCACTGCAGTGGTGCTTGCTGGAGGGAGCTGCAGCAGGGACGTAGTCTGGCAGGTGTTGCAGAAGGACAATTGGCACCTCAGGTGAAGGGCTGGGTAAAGCACCATTGTACAAAAAGGCAGATGGGGGCACCTGCTTGGTAAGGCCCCGCCAAGTTACCATCCATTGTGGCACCCACATTTTTGAGGACCACAATTGCTGTACACTGGACATCCTACCCATGCTTTCTTGGAACTTTTTCAGACCACTTTTATTAGCATTGCAATGAATAGGTAGTTCTGTGCAATGCCAACCTCCTCCCTTAAAGACAAGGAAAAATTTGGAAGAACACCTCACTACAAGCTTTATCTAAAACGTGTCAGGACTCCCTGTCCTCTCTGTCATAAGAAAAAGCTGCAACACTGAAGCATGCTCAGGCAGGCAAAACCCTCAAAATTCCCCATGGATGTTTTTCCTTTGTATGATATATTAATTGAAGAACAGTAGTAGTTGATCTGTTGGGGTTTTTAGGTAGATTGCATAGTACACAGTGTTTCACACTTCTGTAGTGACACATCCATGTGTCTCTTCATTTACTGGATTTCAGGAGTGCACCTGGAATTATGAACCTTTTGGATAAAGTTTAGTTTAGTTCACTCAGTGATCAAGACAACCATGGCATTATCCGAGCCTTGAGATACCTCTTCCCATGCCAAAATGGTGCTTAGCAGTAGATGGGGAAGATTGGTCTTTCAGAATTTTTTCTTAATGCCCAGTTGAACTGCTACAAGTTATGCTTCCTACTTGGCTAGTCAAGGCATTATTTCAAAGAGAAAACTGAAACCAATACACTTTTCTAGAATTTCAAAAGCCTTTTGAAATTTATATGGAGGTTTCTGAGACTTGAGTTCTACATAAGTTTGTTAAAGCTGTATTATCTCAAAATACCACATTCCCTGGCTGCTTAATTATTTAGTATGCCCAGCAAACACCAAATTATTTCAAAGAAGTGTGAATTCCAGACCTGGGGTGTTGTGGAAGCCTTGTTCTAGCAGGCATGTGTGAGAAACAGTCTGAAAGTTTATTTTCTGCTTTTTCACTGTCTTGGATTTCATTTTCCAACCTTTTCCCAGGTTACTGGGGAGTGTAAATGTGGGAGGGGTTCAGTGAGCAGCTCTTGAAGAGTAATTGCTTGGTTTTGCTGCTGTAGTCCACAGATCTCAGAAAGAAGTAAGCAGTTTGTGTGTGTGGCTGGGGGTGAGGAGCAAAGCAGAAGCAGAGTGATCACAGCCCCATGTGTTTGTGCTCTACTGATGGTAAAACTACACTCCACTGAGTCACATTGGGTTCAGCAAAAATAAACAGAAAAAGGAACAAGGATGAGAGGTTCATGCATGAGGATGAGACAATGAGCCTGAAGTGGCAAATTAAGCTGAATTTACTGAAGTAAGCCTTGTAAGACTCATTTCTGCCTGTTACTCCAGTATAACACTGCATATCCAGTATTTTAAATAAGACTTAATTCATTAATTAATATTGTTCTCTGAGAGAAGTCTCTTTGTTCAGTTCCTTAAAAAGGAAGTCTTTATAACATTTATCAGTCTTTTTGATGTTATACATTTTTCTCCTCCTTTTTACTTCTGACTCAAGAGGAAGAGATGAAAAGTTAACAGAGCACCTGTGTTTTTTGAAGTTTAAGATGTGTCTGGGGCTTATTTACCATCTCATTGAATTGTGGTATTTGGTTACAGGGTGTTGTGGGAGAGAGAAGAAAGCGACGCAGTGTGATGCATGCACAAGCCCTAAGCTAATGAAAAACTATGTTTTGTAGATCCTTATTCCCACGGTAACCTGCTGGGACAGACTTTTTTATCAAACCATAACTCTACAAAGGGTATTAATATGAAAAAAAGAGAAAAAAGGCAAGTGTTGTAGATCAAGAGTTTTTAAACCTTGGGCATACAGGTGTATAGGTTCAATCACTTTAAGCCCTTTATCGTGCTCCATGCATAGGTGGCTTTGGGCTGTCAGAACAGCTCATTTGTTATCAACTTGCCTGATTTACTGTGGCATGACAATGTCTGCTTTCAGTGATCAATGGGCAGTTGGTTATTGCACCAGCACTTTCTCTGTTCTCTCAGCTGCAGTCTCCAAATCAGATGGTATTGTAGGTCCAAACTTACAAGCACAGTTAATGCCTTCTGAATGCCATGTGGGATAGTCTCAGAAGCATGTGTAGAAAGATGTCAATTAATGATTGCAAAATAGGTGTGTTGTGACTCAGGGTATGTCTGTAGTAGTAAACACCAAGGTACATTCAACCACATGAGGTTGTGTGGTCATGTTCAAAGGGCTTCTCCTACTTGAGGTGCCCTGCACAGACCTACTGAAAATCTCTGCACTGCAGTCTCATGGGTGTAGTGCAGGTGAGGCATGGTGTGAATTTTACCACATTACATGTTTTATGGTATTAGGAAGTTTTGTTTGCTCCTGCTGCTTGAGCTACATCTACACAATGTCAGATTTTTGAATATATAGTCTCGAAGATAGATGGTCCATGTCTGACTGCATATGCTGCAGGTTTCCAAAGTGTGATAGCCAGAGTAAATGGAATAAAGGGACTGAGCAATACTTTCTAATGCATATTGCTGCTGCTCTTGCTGAAATGTTTGGTCTCTCTCAGATCTACCGGACCATATGTTCTATTAATAATGTCTTATTGTTTCTCAAATGCCTTTGCTCAAATCCATGTTTGTCTTCCTATTCATTTGGCAGTCTTTTCTTGCTTAGTCTGATTTTTTTCTACATCAGCTGTGGAAGTAGAATAAGTAGGTAATGGGAGGAGGACTAGCAGCCACATGGTGTTTTCTCTATGTCTTTTTGATGCTGAGTTCTGCATGGCCAGAAGCACAGCCAGGAGAGGAGTCTGGGCTGGTGAGCAGGGTGGTCACGGAGTGTCCATCCAGGTTAAAAATCAAGATGGCATCACTAAGCTTGCTGCATAGATGGAGAAGGATAGTGATCCCCAAAAGAACAAGCTCCAGAGAGCTTGAAAGGTTTTGGATCAGTACATGTCTTGATTAATTCAGCTTCCTCTCGGCTTTATCCTGCCAGTTTAGTCTGTCTTCTCCCTATGGAGGCAATTGTGATCTAGAAAATGCCTGTAATCCACAAAAAAGGGAAGTTGTTACATCTCACCTCACTGTTCTTTATATGAGAAACCCTTTAAGTTAAACAGAAGGGATTTAATGTTTGGGAGTGGTTAAGTTTGGTACTATGCATGGGAAGTAGTATGAATAAACTAAATTTTATTAGATTGCTGTTATGCAAACACAACTTTTCTTTCGTCTTCATAGTGGCCATTTGTTGTGGTTTTCATTGATTTGATTGTTTTAAAGGTTGATGATTTATTGATGATAAATGACTGATGCTGTAGATACAAGAGTTGTTAGCTGGAAATTTTTCTTTGCTACAGTACTGAAGAAACAAATTACTCCTAAGGGTTCATGGCTTTTTGTTTTTAAATTTTATTTCCAGAAATTCTATGTGCTAAGCATTCTACTTCAGAGATAATCAGGGAAGTTCATATCTTGAGATAGGCTGTATTATTGTTTTTCTGTTTCAGAGATTTACTGTTTATTTTCAATATTAAAAAGTATCCTTGTCAGACAGGCTGTGTCCTACACTTTACAGTTCTTGTTAGACTTTGTCAGTTTGCTTCAATGGCACATGGGTCATTAGTATTTATTGTTTGGTACATGGGAGTCAGTGTTTATAACCAGAGACTTTTTTGTGCTGTTGGGTGGCTTGATGCAGCTGTAGGACTCAGGAACCCCTTCCTGATTACCTGCCAGGTCACTGCAGACCCCACAGTGAGTGGCACTCAGCAGGGGCAGGGAGGTTTTTGAATTTCTAGGTGGTTTCTTTTAATTTTCTAGGTAGTTTTGAATTTCTAGCCGCCCTGAGTTGATTTTTGTCTAAAGCTTTTCTCTGGACAAGCAAATAAGATCCTATTGTGGATCATTTTAGCCACAGAAATGTGATTGTATCCATCCTATCAACTTCCTCTCATCCCATGTCTGATGGATACCAGCATGATATGTTCTGTTCTTAGACTCCTGTATCCCCAGGCCAGAAGTTTTTATTTTAGGTAGGTAAGGTTGTCTTACAAACACAGATCCTTTGCTTGCTAAACAAATGTAGTAAAAAATTATTCTTTCTTTGAATGAACAGTCATTTGCTTAGCAATTATGTAGTAAGCTGTGGTTTGAATTGGTTTTTCCAAGTCAGCTTTTTGTAGATAATTTCTTGAAGACTGATCTAATTCCAGGATCTCCTAGACTGAAAAGACATCAGGCAGGGCACTGGCACTGCATTGTTTGATTGCACTTCTTCTTGGTCACTTGAGTAAATTTAGAGCTTTTGGGGGAAAGATTTTTGCATCCTCAGGGACTTGCCTGTAAAACTTCTCAGAGAAAGTACTTGATACTGATCAGATAGAGCACTTGCAGCACAGTTCAGTAACCAAGTTATTTTGGGAAGCATGTGAGTTCCACAGAATGAAGGGAATGTGTTTCCCCAGCAAGTGGTGCTTTGTCACTAAATTTAGTGCAAGATACTGGTGTTTTTATCATATACTTAGAAATCTCTTCCTTTACAATAATGCATGAATAGTTTATCACCTAGAGGTTAAAGCTAAAAATCTGGCTAAAAATGCTACAACATATAGTAAGTGGAATTAAGTAAGATTTCTAGGTAACATGAGTATCATAAGAAGTATCTCTGCCTAGCTGTGGTCAAAGTTTGTGTTTGTCTTGCAAGTGAAACAAGCCCTCTCCTTACAGTAGCACTGTCTGAGGTAGAGTTGTGCCTGTCAATAGAAATCAAGCTTTTTCCTTAGGGAAGTGTTTGTACTAGAAGTGGTCTTCTCTACTTTTCCTGCTCCAGACCTTGATTAAACAAGATTCAGAGAATGAACCTTTTTTTCCCACAGAATTAATTTCAGTAAGGCATGTAAAAGGGATTTTGGCAGAAAGGTAATGGCAGCCCTTCTGTCTCCTGTTTAACAGTTTTTTAAGGATGTGCATTAGGTACCTTTTTTGTGCTTAGCTGAGGGTCATTATGCAGCTGGCATGGAAGGAAGATACCCAGGTTGGGGGCAGCAGCCTTTGAAAATAAGAGAATTTTCCACGTGGTCCCAATTGCTGCTGCGTTTTTCCGGTTGCGTAGGCGCCGGGAGGCTGTTAGCTCGCTCACTGCCTCCACAATGTGACCAGCAGGGCCTTTGGAAGACTTCTTGAAACATGCTATTATAGGCTGCTTTGAGATGAAAAGAGGTCTTTCAAATATCTTGAAATTTAAACAGAGCTTTTGTGGGTTTTCCTTTTGTGTGCATATGTGTGTTTGTCAGCCAAATCATTTGTTCAAAGTTAATCTCAATTACAGAGCATATTGTTCATAATCCCCCATGGCTCCAAAACAATAGCAGAGTGTATGTCTGTTTGAATATATATTTACATACTTATATGTGAAATATGTTTGCTTGTATATATAATTTTGTTTCTAAAGTGGTGATTCATGTTAAAGAGATGGATATTTCATGCAGGATCCTGTCTTTTGAGCCGCACTGTCCTAAGGAAATAATGCAGGAGGGCCTGAATGGAATGAGCAGGCTTTGATCCTGCAGCCAGTCAGTTGATGCAGTTCCCTATGTGTAGCTCTGGGATTCATCCCAGTACAGTGGATGGTAGGGTAGAATCTGGGGGGTTCAGCTTCTGGGAGACAGAAAGGTTTTTGTGTCTTTCATTTTAATATCTACAGAATACCTCTGCTATTCTTCTACTCCCTGAGCATAAAGGAACTGGTAGGCAATAGCTGGAAAATTTAAATAAACCACAGGTTGTATGTGCTCTGCATAATCCCTGCAAGAAAGCCCCAAACTGCAGTAACTTCTTAGAGAACTTGGGCTGTGATTTAGCAGTATAGGAGCTCTGTTAGCAAGGTGCCCCACATTTTCTCCTTCAGCTGATTTCAGAGAAGGTGGTCATCCTTTTTCAACTGTAAGTATTTAGCAAGGGATTCCCTTAAAATCTTGGTTTGTGTCTGCTGAGACATTGCTAAGCAAAGCTTTCAACTGCACAAAGTATTTGCAGTGTAAATTTTTGCTCTGCATTGAATGCTGTAATCCTGTCACACCTGATGTGTGACACCTGAATTGTGGTGGTTTGCTGAGCTACTGTAGTCTCCCTTTTGCTGTTTATTGGATCTTAGGTGTGTTCCTTGCATAAGTTAATGTTATTATATTATGTATGGGTGTTTGTTGGGGTTTTCTTGCTGTGGTCTCTTTGTAGCTTTGGGTTTCCTGGCTCTGGATAAACAGTCTGCTTCCTTCTACCCCTCACTGCCCACGTTGCAGTAGTAAAATGGTGTGCTGTTTCAAGTGTCTCTCTCTGATAAGATCATGCCACCAGGAAGGCATAACATTATAATCCCAAGCACAATGTGATCCTGTTCATTTCAGTTCTTGTTCTTGTCAGACGGACAAGAAAAAAGGTCATGTATAGGTGAGAAGGTGAGGCTAGAACTGAAGATACTGAAAATAAAACACTTTGCTAAAAGAGATTAATCCTGTGTGGGAACATTTCAGTTTGTAATCAAGGTATTACATAGAAATGAACTTTGAAAGCTGGGTAGGATGACCTGAATAATACAGGATATAAAGCTGACATAGAGAATACAAAATTGTTATACAGATTTGTGATGGGAGGGAGGAAATATTTTGTCCTTCATTTTTTCTTAGATTTGATGTCAGATTTGAAAATATAGTCATACAATACCATAGATAGGAATAATAAGATTTCTGTACAAGAAACTGATCTGTATGAGACAGAAGCCTACTGGTAATTTTAAACTTGCTAGATTTTACTGGAAGAAATGAGTGCTTTCCAGAAAAAGCCTCTGAAAAGAGGCAAAATTTAAGGCATGCCTTAGGGTATGGGGACTTCAGGCCCTTGAAAGAATCCCAGCAATTACCTAACCTGCCAACTTTCCAACAAGATAAATGGAAGCACTGTAGCTTGAAGGTGCCTTGGTTTGAATGAGATGCAGTAAGTAAGGTCTCTCTGTTCTTTACAGGCATCATAGATCTGATACTACTTATAAAAGAAGAATAGAGTTGGTGCCCTGCTGACTAAATTGTCCTCTAGAGGAGTATTAGTTACAGAGCTTCTTTGTTAACAAGGCTGTATGCTTAAACCTCTGTGAATTTCTCCTATTAGCAGGCTTCCTAATAGCTTTACACGTAGATATGCTAAGTAAATGCAAGTGTATCCATGTAATTTACGTATATAATGTGTATGTGTATACTGTTTTATATATAAATAAATGTTTGTGATGTGGAATTTGCACAACTTCACTACTGTTCTGTTAAAATGAGGTAAAAGCAAGCAATAAAATGCTGATAATAGGAGAACAGAAAGGCGATTTCTGCTCTTTCTGTCCACGTGCTTCACATAAAGTCTTTCTTCTCCTTCTCTTTAATTTCCAAATTAGCCTTTTTAGTTAAGAGAGGTGTTTCTAAAGCCTGTGTATGCTGCAAGTTTCCCAGTTGCTTTCCTGTTCAGGCTTTCCACCTTAGAAGACTAGGTAAGGCCTTGAAGTGTATGCTAACATAAAACCAAAAAAAAACCAAAACAAAAAAAACCAACGACAACAAAAAATCTAAACCATCCCCCCCTCCCAACAAATTTAAAAACCTAAACCACCCTGTAAAGAACATCTGATACTTCTCATTTTAGCCCACTTGAAGACAATGTAGGAGATTGTGTGGCATAGCCCAGACTTCTTGATAGGTAGCAATCTTTTGTGCCACCCTGAGATCAACCTCTTTCTCAGTTTTCTTCCTGTGTCTGATGAGTGAACACTATTATTGCATGCTCAGCAGACAGAGTGATGGTGAAGTTCCCCATTGCTGGGGGAACCCCAGTGCGAGCGCTGAGCGCACGTGGGGAGCTCAAGGTCCTGCGGGTGTGCTGTGCCTGCCAGGCTGCTCCCTCAGCCTGCACTGCCGGAGGCTGGCATGGCCTCACTGGTTAAATAGACTGGTGTCATGCAAGCTTTTCTCTTCCTTTTCCACCTCCTGATGAAGGAGTTTCATCAGGTGGTGAAGAAATTCCTGGAAAGCAGGCACTCAAGAAAATGCCTGAGACTCATCAGTTGATCTACTCTTGTGGAAGGCTGGAGAAGTCAGTGTGACCCGACAGGAAAAGTGAACTTCAGTCCCTTCCTGAAGTTTTGCCTTAGCCTATGAACAGCAGATAATTTCATCAAGGACAGTGCTAATCTCTTCATGGCTTTTCCATTATCCTGGCAAATTTGTTTTTTCAAGTACTTGGTTTGCCAATACACATGAAACCTTTACTCCACACACCCTTTTAAAATCTTTGTTACTCTAAACGTAAACCTGTGTGCTTTCTATATCTTCTGTCAGTTGTATGCCTATATGTTTTTTACACAAAATTTATGTTCCTTTAGAATAGACTCTAGTCTGCTACATTCACTTTTCAGAGGTTTATTATATGCTTTTCAGCAGCATTTGTTTTATCAGCACTTCCTGCAGCATTTGTTACACATGACGACAGCAGTGATTTGATTTCATTTAGAAGAATACCATATTATGTATGGAAAAGCAGTAATTGCTTACCTGTTTGCCAAATACATTATACTATGAAAAATATCTAGTGTTGCTCTATGCAGTAGCAAGCAGTGTTATTTCTTGTTTACATTTTCTACAGTTGATAGTTCCAAAAAAGAAACAATGAAAATAGTTTATTGCCCACTTCATAATTAAATTCCCATTTGTACAGATTTTGAAGTCTACTCTTGAGTGAATGCAGCATCCACATGTAGACTGAAGTTTTAGCCTTAATTTTTGCTTTTCGCATGCCTGATGAAATAGGGGTACAATTTCATGCCTGTCAGGAAAAGCAAAATTTAACTGTGGTGAGAGTTGTTCTTGAAGTATTTGTGGGAACTAATTGGAAATAAGGTCTGCAAGATGCCCTGCAGAGAGCAAAGTCAGCTGGTTCTTATTCACTACCCTTACGCACAAGGGGGAATAACAAGTAGCACTCTACGTAGCTTCTATTGAGTGTTAGCAGAGCTTAAACTGTTAATTCTCTTCTTCCTGTGCCCTGGAAGACTGACCAAGTCTCTCTGTTAGGGGGAACCTGGCTGTGAGCCTCCCTTGTAGTGGAGGCAGTCATCATTGGGCAGGGCACTAAGTACACCATGTGAATTTCATCCATGTTCTGTGACTCCTAAAAAACTTCATTTTTAGTTATGAAAATTAGGCATCACTAAGGCTTTGCTTCCTGAGCTCTTTGCTCAGGCAGAGCCCTGTTCTTTTGTGCTATTCAGACAAGGGGTCCCGCTGTCTGTGGTGCAGCTACTTGCATGAGCCAAACGAAGTCAGGATCAGCCAAAGCAAGGCACTCTGTCATCCCAGTTATTTCAAGTCTCAGAGGTCATTTAATGACCTGATTTATATGTGAGGTATCTCTGTGCCACATTTTTAAACTTTAATTTGCTCCTCATGACCTGCCAATAGCTACAGAAGCACAGCAGTATTGGCACCTTTTGGTTTGTATGAGGTTTTTCTGTGATGCTTAGGAATTAACATTTTTCCTGACAGTTGGGGAGCATGTGCTTGCTTTGTCACAGCATTCTTGGTGTTTCATATCTGATCTTAAAATTATTTAAAACTTCTAATTGCTCACACAGATTCAAAGAGCAGTATAACTCCTGTGTTACAGCTTGAGGGAATATGTCCAGCAGTTCATACTTAGAATTCAGATGTGCTGTGACCTGTAGAGGAAATTTCTCATTGAAAATGCAGCAGTTATGAGCTGAAATGGAGTAACTGTTTAGCAGTGTATTCAGATGAAATTGAAGAGAATCTGTGAGCTCTACATTGGTATTTGTTGGAAGTGGAGAGGCAGCAGTCCCTGTTCCATGGTGGTCAGCAGATCCAGTACTGCTGCTGAGGGCAGGGCCTCTTCTCCTTGCTGCAAGGGAGTGTTACAGGGCTGTGTATTTTACACTCTTCTCTCATTGTGGTAATGGTTTAGAGTGAAGTGTATAAGCTGTGATTGTAATGGTAGCAAACCCCAAAATTAAATACTGTGTAAAAGTGAAACTGATGTATCATTTTCATTAGTTTTGGTATGCTCAGGCAGAATTTGTGGGATTAATCCAGATGGAAAAGGTTAAATTCAATGCTGAATGAATTTGGTTCCAATTCATTTGATGCCCTTGCTTGTTCTTTTTCTCAAAAGAATTAGAGATTAAGCAGAAAACTATGCATACCGTCCTTTTTTTCTGCCATTATTTAACTACATGTTAAAGACAACCTCTGAGTTATCTGCTGCAATAAGTAAACAAATGGATCCATTGCCATGCCAGCTTTTGAGTCCTATGGCCTGAGTATTCATGCAAGCGCTTAGGTTCATTTTTCCTTTCTCCTCAGGATTTATCTGGATCCATTGACGACTTGCCGACTGGAACTGAAGCAACCCTCAGCTCAGCTGTTAGCGCATCAGGCTCTACGAGCAGCCAAGGGGAGCAGAGCAACCCTGCACAGTCTCCGTTTTCCCCTCATGCTTCTCCACATCTCTCTGGCATCCCTGGGGGCCCATCACCTTCCCCTGTAGGCTCACCTGTTGGAAGCAACCAGTCAAGGTCTGGTCCCATTTCTCCAGCGAGTATTCCAGGTAAGTTTGTTCTAACAAACAAAATTAAACCAATTGGTAGGTTTATTAAATACATTAATAAATACTCCCATATTCCAAACTAATTTATTTTCTGAGAATCCTGCATTTTCAGGGCCTTTTTTTGAAAAGCATGCATACTTAGAGCAGGAGTAAATTCAGTCTAAACTTCAGCTGCCAAGCCCTCAGAATGCTCAAAATTCTGAACTTGACTCCACATAGGTGTTTTATAAATGTCTTTATCACCAACCAATGCAAATACTTAGTTGTAGTTTTTGTATTTGGTTTGTGTGTCATTTGTCACATACTTCTTGTGGTTATTCACGGTCCTGTTTTTGTTCTAACTGTGTATTTTTGCTGGGTTTGGCTCTTGAGGTTGAATGGTGGTTACAGGCCTGTAGGATGAAGCAGAAATTTTCCAACTCTGTATTGTGGCAGTGTAATTTTGGACATTAATACAGAATATTGTATTAGATATTTCCTAATATTTGCAAAGATGAACAAGTTACTGGGGATTCAGCCCCACCAGTAGTAATGGGAATACCAGTGTCAGGCTTGCCGCTCTCTCTCTTATGCAATTTAAGGGTATGACACACAATCATGTATATTCAGAAATTTGTGGAAATCTGTTAAGATACTCATAAGAAAAAAATGGCATACATTAATTTCAGTTCTTACCTTATCCCCACCCATCTGGCATGTTACTTACTCCAGGGGGTCAGACAGAAATGTGTATTTAGTATTTTAGATGAGTTTGTTCTCTTTCTAATGTTCAAGTTTTTTTATTATCTTCTGACATTTTGAATACTAGAGGAATTCCTAAGAGTAGGAGAGTGCTGACATTACCCTAGGGATAACATCAGTTGCTGACAGAACCACAAAATAATAAACATGGAGCTCAGTTAAAAGAAACAAAAGCAGAGATGCCTTTTTGTTAGGTGATTTGAGTGTTGCTGTAAACCAAATGCTGGTTAAAATTCAGAGGGTAGCATGATACAAAGGTATCTATGTAAAATGTTCATGCCTGTTTGTCTGCAGAGGTTAAACTAGATAAGCAGAGGGAAGTAAGCTCAGTGCACATAGGAATGTTTAGTACTAAATGTGGCCTGAGCGTGTTGAGCCCTGATGCTGTGTGCATGCCCTGCAGTTATTTCTTCCCTCTCCAGCCTCTCTGACTGGCAGCAGGAAGCACATGCTCAGGTGGAGCAGGAATAGTGGGGACAGAGTATTTGCATTGTATGCAGTGTGGTAGCTTTGTATTTCCAAGGCAGTTCCCAGTGTTTGGTGTAGAAATCCATCTCTCTTGTTGAGTGAAGCCAGATAGTCCACATGGCTGGTAAGGTAACATTTTGCCACAGTCAGATTCAGGTGAGTAAATGGGTTGGCATTTTAGCAGCCTGATTGCTGAACAGGGAAAAAATGTTGCGACACTGAAAATAGTGTTATTGGAGCCATGATATGTAAGGATGAGCATAAGTGTGTAGGGGGAGAATAATAACTTTTATGAACCCACCTGATCCCCATGGGGTAAAAATAGAAGGGATATGGACTCAGAGGTCAGGGTCAGAGTCACTTCATCGCGTCAGATGAGCCCCAAAAGCTCATTTTTTAACTCACCTAGTAAAAAGCATTGTCTCTACATACAAACTGTGCCACCATTTTGCACGGTGGTTTTCTGGTCTGCTGCAGTAACACAAAAGCAATTCTTTCTCAGGAAGATTTTTATGAATGGTGCTAAATCAAAATCACCCTCCACTGTTCCCCTGTCATAGACAAGCTTCTGGTCTCTGCAGCTCTTGCTAAAGGTGAACTCCCAGATGTGAGCTAAGGCAGTGCTCTCCAGAGGGCAGCTCGGCTGCTGCGGTAGCATCGCTGCTGCTGCTGCTGCTGCTGTTTCTCGAGCTACAAGAAACAGGAGCAAGGCTGCTATTTAAAGCCCTGTTATAGAGGGATGCTGCTGGGTGCTAAGGCTTTCAAGCTATGTGAATTAGACTATGCTTTCACCTAAGTGTGTTCACACCATTGTTCTTCATTACAAGGACTTTGGTAGCTTTTATCATCAGCTGTATTCACGAGACCCTAAGAAAAAGTAACACAGAGCTTGTTTGCATTTCTGTGGCTGTTTGCAGCAGTCAGGTTGTAGACGTTTTGAAACATTGATTGTGTAGTACAGCACCTTGCCTTTAATAATTTTGTTCGCTGCTATTTTCTTCTCCGTTCTCACCCTACCCTTGTTTGTTCTGACCTCATTCCTCTCCTATTACCTCCTGCAATGTTGTGCCACAGTTTCTCAATGTGACATAGATTGGCTCTTTCAATCATTCTCTCTCCAGCAAGTCATTGTAAAATGAGCAGCTGTTGTGTTGCTGATAGCTATGGCTAGGGAAAGCCAAAATGTTGCAGGGGGTTCTTGGTGGGAAGACCGTTAAAATAAAGGTGTTGCTTTCCCAGGGTTTACTGGAAGAGAAGCATCCTTTTTCCAATGGCTCCTTGTTTGCAACAAAATTGAAAACTAATTTAACATCAAAAGGGCAGACAAACAAACAGCCCCCTGTTAAACCTCCCAAATGGCTGATTCTCTTCCACTGCCTGTTTAAGCTGTCTCCGCACCCCTCCGCAAGCCTGCCACCCCGCATTGCTTTCTGCTGCACGCCACACATTTCACAGGAACAGCCTGGCACAGGCAGCACTGACATTGGCACGTCCCTAGCTCAGTGGGCATTTCCTTCCTGTGCTCTCTGAAATACTGGATGGATATTTTGTGTGGTAAGTGGCACATGCATATACAGCCTTTGTTTCCATTCACATTACCAGAATAGACCAGGGAGATTAACTCCTAAGAGCAGAAAAAGCAACTTGGATGGATTTTGTTCAGAAAGGTAGTTTTGTTTCAAAATCAGAAGACTTCTTGTTCAGATGTATATTCATTACAGGGCTGAAAGCCTACTCTTCTATGATTTCTACTGATTCAAAATGACATTATGATTTCCTGTTAAGTAGATCATTATTCTGTTTTGCCAGAAATCCTGATCTCTTTATTTTGTAGCCATCTTTATAATTAGGGTGCATATTCTTCCAAAGAATGATATGTGATGCCCTGCACTGCTTTGGGTCTTGAACTGTGCCTGATTCAACCCTAAACCATTAGTGGAAGCTGACGCAGCACATACCAAAATGCACTGCTGTTGCCAGAAGATTTAGTGGCTGTTAATTTCACTTTTCCCTTTTTTTCCCTCTTTTCCTCCTGCTTTAACAATTTCAGTTTACTAACAAAGCAAAAATGTAAATAAGCTAAGCTCCCCTTTCTCCCCCCATCCCCAATTTTGATCTCACTGGCCAAAGGCTTTTGTCAGCTCTTTCTCCCTTGCGGTGTAAGCAGCAAAAGTTTTTTAATATTAAGAGTCCTGTCAAAGATTGCTGATAGGCCAGGATTCCCTTAACCCATGATGGACAAGCAGTTTTTGTACAAGTTAATAGATTCTGTTATTTTTAAACCCCTACAGCAATTTTTATCTATATAGAAGAGAAGAGTATGCTATGCTAATAATGAGTAGCAAATACTGCCTTTAGAAATACATTTATTTTTTTTTCACATGGATCAGTATTTTGACTTCTGCTTGCATAGATCAGTATTTTGACTTGTGCTTTTAAGACAATCTATCTACTTTCTGAAGAAACAAGTTTATTTTCATTCTGTTAAGCATCAACTATGTTGTTTTTACTACAGTTGTCTTCTTTCACTGAGGAGCTTGGATACAAATGAAGTTACAAAAAGAAATCCATTTGTGGCGACTCTGGCTTAGGCGTGTTATTGTCAGGCTTCTTAATTTATGCTAACCAGTCAGCATCCTCCCCTGATTAAAAATACCCTGAATTTTAATTGCGATAATTATGAGAATCAATGGATGTAATCCATTCAGTGTTAAACTCTACTCTTTGCAAACCTGGAGGTCTTCCACACCTGTATTGATCAGCTAGCTGGCTTGAATTCCAAGATCCATCAGAAGTACAGCATTACAGCCAGCACTCCAGGCAAGAAAGAAGAGCAAGAGGGAAATGGGATACCCCGTTGGAACAGTAACAGGAAATCCTGTCTTGGTGTGCATGTTAGTCAATATGTGTGACTGAAATGCTACAGGAAGAAAAACATGACCAGTAGTCTATCATAGTCCAAAGCAACATGGTACTGCAAAAATCTGAATAGGAATGATGCTTTCTTTCATGCCTTATGATGAAGAGAAGCGTACCAGTCAAACCAGTTTCCAGAAGATACTACAGTAAAACAATAGTTATACTGTAGATCTTGTTTTAAAAATAATTTGGAAAAATCTTTTCCTTCGTATTGAGCTATTCTACGTACTTACCCTGTGAACCACCACTACTTGTATGTTATATGGCATGAACTTATTTTAGAAGTTATTTGAGGGAGAGAAGACTACCATATGAAAGTGATAAACACTGTTGAATATCTTTGTGGGTGATGTGGACAGTGGGATCAGGTGCACCCCAGCGAGTTTGCCGATGACACAAAGCTGAGCAGTGCAGGCGACACACGGAGGGAAGGGATGGCATCCAGAGGGACCTGGGCAGGCTTCAGAGCTGGGACTGTGTGAGCCTCATGGAGTTCAATAAGGCCAAGTACACGGTCCAGCCTGGGTCAGGGCAATCCCAGCAGATTCAGAGTGGGCAGGGAATGGATTGAGAGCAGCCCTGAGGAAAGGACTGGGGGGTGCTGGTGGAGGAGAAGCTCAGCAAGGCCCAGCAATGTGCACTTGCAGCCCAGAGAGCCAACCTTGACCTGGGCTGCATCAAAACCAGCGTGGCCAGCAGGGTGAGGGAGGGGATGCTGCCCCTCTGCTCTGCTCTGGTGAGACCCCACCTGAAGTTCTGCATCCAGCTCAGGGGTCCCCAAGACAAAAAGAACCTAAGTTGGAGTGGGTCCAGGGAAGAACCACAAGGTGGTGAGAGAGCTGGAGCACCTCTTCTAGAAGACAGCTTGAGAGAGCTGAGCTTGTTCAGCCTGAAGAAAAGAAGAGACCTGATGGCAGGCAGCCTTCCAGCACTTACACATGGCTTATGGGAAGGCTGGAGAGGAACTGTTTAAAAGGACATGAGTAACAGGTCAAGAAGGAATGGCTTTAAACTGAAAGGAGGTTTATATCAGATATTGGGAAATTCTTCACTGTAAGAGTAGTGAAGCACTGAAACAGGTTGCCCAGAGCATCTGTCAATGCCCCATCCGTTTAAGTGTTCCAGGCCAGGTTGGATGAGGTTTTGAGCATCCTGGTCTAGTGGAAGGTGTCCCTGCCCATGATGGGGGGGAGGAGGTTTGGAACCAGACAAACTCTAAGATCCATTCCAACCCAAACAAATGTATGAATCTATGAATTTGTAATACTATGCTTTTTGTTGAAGTTTTAAATACCCTAAAGTAATAGCAAAACAAGGGAGGATTATATCCTTATAAAATGGATATGATCCCCCTGTCTAGAAAGATTATTTTAACACATCTATCAATGTTTCTCCCTTGGCTTCTCCGGAGGCAAAAATCTTGCAACAGCTTGTTGCAAGGAAGATGCATGCTGTTCATTGGCATCCAGACCAGAAAAAAGCCAAAACACAAAATGCCATTGACGTAGCTATGTTCTTAATCATTTCTAGTGCACAAAACATCTAATCAGCAGTTTTGCAAATCTAGAATGCTTACAAATGAAATATGTGAATGTTTCACATAGTAGTTTAAAACCCTTTCTTTTAAATGGTTAGAACAACATTTAGAGTTTCTGTCTTTTCAAAGGATGAAAAAATAAGTAAATTGTAAAGCGCTCTAGCTCAAGGCATTGCTTCTAGCTCAGGGAGCATCTAGCCTGTGATACCTATTAGAATTCAGCCCAGGTCACAACTGATGAATAATCTGTTGTCTCAAGGCTTCATGAAATAGCTAAATAGTCTCAATCAGGTTTTGTGAGGAGAGCCTATGCTACAAAAGGCATTATAAAAACTCCTATCATACTTGCAGTGTTGCCAGAGTTCAGGGAGATGTCCTTCTCTGCAGAGGTGGTCTTTCCAGAACAGGTGCAGGAGATGAAAAGAGACAGAGACACACTGTTCAAATTCCTCCTGTTCAGTTTTCATGATGACAGAGGGTTTCATATTCCACCGTCATCAACCTTCTGTTTTTCATTAGCCCTATGTTAAGCATCAGATAGAAAAACAGTAAATCACAAGAAAGAGCACAAAAAAGTTTATGGGGTTTAGTTTTAAGTGGTTTCACTTGCTTAATATCTGGTGTGTCAGTGTTTATATTTCACAGTCACACATTGCAGTTTTAGTGTTTAATTGCTGTCTTCAGCCACTGCCAAATATTTCTGCCCTATGGACTGGACACCCTGAAGGGTCCAGTGCCGAGAGTTGTCCAGCACCCTCCCACAGATGGCTGCAGCAGTGGTGTTCACATCCCCATAGCTGTGCTCTGCCCCATATCTGGTTTGTCCTCTTTGCTGCTTCCTGCCAGGCCTATTTCTACCATGCTGGCAAGGACTGAGCAGCCAGCATGGCAGGGCATCTGTTGCTGTGGACACTGTGGCAGCACGTGTGCACAGGCCACTTTTGGGAGCTCTGTGAGTCACTGGGAGCACCCTGCCGGTACAAATCCATCCAGAGTATGAAGGCTGTTGAAATCCAATTAACATATTTGCATAATTATGCATGTGCTCTGCTTTGTGTAACAAAATTCAAATATGCTTAACCACAGCGGCCAAGATTTGACAGGTATGTTTGTTGTTAGTTTTAGATGTATGTTTTAAGGCCATCCTTGGACAATTATTGTTTACATTTGATCATTAACCTATACATTTCTTTATAACTTTTTTTTCTCAACCCGCTTATGTTTTTGTCAAAAATTTTAAAGTGATGTCTTTGGTTTTGTATGTTTGGGGGGTTTATTCTGTCATTATTTGGCTACACAAACATAGATTCTCTCTCTTTCTTTGTGTTGGCAAATAGGGCATTCATTTGTGTTTTATCATAAATTAAAAGGTTGTCTCTCACTCCCTTGTCCCTTGCAATACCAAACAGTGATTGATGAGCAAATGGGAAAAGTCTCTCACGTCTCCATCAGTGTGTTTTTGTTGTTGTTGACAGATGGTTGTTATACCTAGATAAAAGAGAGCATAAATGTCATAAAGTATTTGGTTTCTGTGATGGGATAGGCTGCTGCAGTTCTCAGTTTTTCATTGGACTATGTATCACTGCCGTGAGAGATATTTAAAGTGGCCTTCATGCTTCATAGTTAGTGTCAGACTTGACTAGACAGATACGTGGTGTGTCCCTCCTTAGAAGAAGGAGTCTGAGCAATTGCAAATATGGCTTGAATTAATTCTGTGCCTCAAAAGAAGAACATTTTTACTACCTCCAGATAATAATTTTTTTAAAAATTAATGAAAAGTGAGATATCCTTTCTCCTCCTTAGAGACAAAATTCATGCAGCTTGAACTGAGACTTGAAAGATTTGAACAGCCCTTTGACAGCATCGCTCTGTAGGTAGATAGGGAAGTCAAATTGCAAAGTGGGTTTTTAGAAAGCAAACACAAAAGAACAATTCACTCCGTCGGCAGCTTTTCTGTTTTTTCCCCATCTTCAGATAACAGTGGACTCAAATTATTGTGATGTGTTGATTGATTACAGCCGTTAAGTTTCTTAGTAATCAGTTTCATCACTTATTCTCAATTCACGCTTGCACCTTTGATTTCTCTTCCACAACAGGGTGATGTGGGTTGTCGTTGACTAATGAAGAACAGAATTGGTTTCGGCGTGAGACAAACGGAATGCCGACACCAATCCCAAAATGCATTAATCTTTAATAATCCACATCTGCATGTTTATAAATGATATAACCAGGAGTTGCTAATGTTAATACTCCCCCTTCCAAACAGAAGCTGACATAGGAGTTGGTGTTTGCAAACTGCATGAGAGGCACGTGGCCGCGCGTGGTGCGTGTGACCTTGCGGAGGGAGCTCGCCAGATGAAAGTTCTCGGTTGATTAAAAATACATGAAGAATTGCTTCACTTCCACCGGTCTTTGGAGCTTATCGTTGTCGGGCAAGATGAAATATGGCATGATAGATCTTGTCTTCTAGGGAGATCAGACCCACCAAATGGTTTTTGGAAGCAGGTTTGCCTCAAGGTGCTTTTATCCTTTATGCATTCAACTTGCCCTTTTCTCCCTCATCCCTGAGAATTGCTGAGACTAGGGCTGTGTAATATGCAATATAACACAATGAGAAAAACCAGATTAGCTGAGGGTTTATTCTTTTTGAGGGTAGTATTAGTGAGAGCACATACGTTTTGCTACTAAAATGCTCTTTAATCAGAGGCAGTGATCTAGTGTGAGGAGTAGCAGGCAGGACCAGCTAAATATCTCATTGCCACATAGTGCTGCTCCAATTTCTCTGCTTGCTAGACTTGAGAGAGCCGGGAGGAGCAAGGAGAATGCAAACCCCATCGTTGTTGGTCTTCCAAGTTAATGCTGCCTGATTCTGAGAAATTCTTAAACTTGCCTGGGTCAAGGGAAAAGAAATATGGATAAGAAGCAGCCATTTCACATCACATTCACCCTTTCTTTTGTATATTGCATGTTTTCACACTGCAGATATCATAAATGAAAATTGATCTGTGGTTTGGTTAAAATCTGGCAATGTTAAAGTTAGGAGTTAAGGTTTTTATTAGGTGGCAAATTTTAGAAGTGTATGTCTGCTACATCTGTTGTGCTTCTCAGGCTTTTGAATGCGAGTGACACAATGAGGAACAGCTTAGAGAAAAAAAAACTCTTCCTATTTATAAATACAGTCTAGAGAATGAGCACTGATAATGAAAAATTCTTCCTTTTGGAACTTGGTTTAAATCCCTAAATAGAATTCTGAGGTTTTAAGTTTCAGGTGTGTGGCAGGGTAGGTTTCATTTCTGGAAGGAAGAAATGAGCCAAATATAAGAAAGAAATACTGCCCTCTCCTTTGTTAGGAGCTTTTAGATATTTAGCGCTTGCATCAATTACAGTTTTATGTTCTGTTTAATTGACTTTTTTTTAAAAATTTGAGAATGGTTTTTCTCTCACTGAAGTATATGCTTTTTGCATTACATGTAATTACTACAAACATGTAATGATGTGTCCTAAGTAATTACAGATTACTAAATCCATGCAACCCTTTACAATGTTTTACTTCAGTCCAAATGCAAGCAAAACTACCATTTTTATGGAAGGATTAAAAGGACAGAATGAAAAAATACAGTATGACTACCAGGTCTGGATCATTCCCTAAAGAACATAGGCACTTCTTTCAAACATTTAAGAAAATACAATTTTCAAAATCTAAAAGCAATTCAGAGGCCCTGTAGAGGTGTGAGAGAAAGTGCTGGCAAGCTGTGGCCACAGCCTCTCCCAACCCCTCTCATCCCAATTCACGCCAGCGCTTTGGAGGGACGCAGTGACAGAGTGCAAAACATGTGGAGGGGTGGTTAAACGAGACTTTAGAGGGGGAAAAAAAGAAATTAAATCAGTGGCTGAGCTTTGAAGAGGTCTGTCTAGTGCAGAGCAGCAAGCGAGTGGGGAAGAAAGGAGCAAGCACCTCATCTAATCTTTCTTCTGGGGACCCAGGTGGACAAATTGGCAACCCTGTTCACAGCCTCCCCCCAACCCCCTTTGTAGCATAAGAACTGCTAATCGGATCCATGCTGCTGCAACTGTGGTTAGTTATTAACAGAATAAAAGCAGATTTCTTCAAAAGAATGGGTTGGGGAAAACGGCTCTACAAAATTGCAAGGTTGTTAGAATCTTAAATGCACAGCAGTCGGTTTTTCCCTATTCTGAATTAGGCGATGAATACGGCCTTTCATCTGTCACTGTGCCCATTTCTTCAGAAGGCAGCCAAACATTAGGCTTCTCAAACAAAAAAAAAAATTGTTTGAAAGAGGAAAAATATTGGGGAACAGGAAGAATAGGAAAATGAGAAGGAGAAATCAGGTTTTGTTTTTATTAATTTGGCCTGGTGAGAGAAATATGAGCTTGCCTGCTCTATTCAGTTCCTGCATGCCAGCCACTGTGAGCCACTGTTTCTGAATGTGGGGATTAGAAAAGATTTAACTGGTTGCTATCCTGGGCTGCACCATTCTGGACTGGCCTCCAGCAGAAATATCCTTGGCTGGAAACTCTCCCGAGCTTAATGGAAATAATGCATTAAATGGATGTGGAGTGAGGCAGAGGTGAAAGCAGAAAGAATTTGATTCCCCCAAATGAAACTTCTCATAACTGCAAAGTGAAATTACAGGTCTGGGGTGGATGTTACTGAGGATAGAGAAGCAATGACTCCTAGATTTAGCCTGACTTATGCCTTCACTCATACAAGTAATTAAATGATGCATCCTTAATTTTGAGGAGCTCTCCTGCCTTCCTGGTTTGCAGCAGAATTTTGGAATTTGTTGGAAAGGAATAGTCTTCAGGCAGACAGGTGCTTGCTGTGACCACTGGAAAGCCACTCATTATTAGGGTGAGTTGCATGCTTCTGAAGATTCCCATTGCTGTGGGCTTATTCCCAGAATCTCAGGAGAAAGTGCTTCACTTTGGTCCAAACAGAGTGACTTCTGGATGGGGCATGGGTGAAACAGACCTGCTTGGCAGTGTCTGCTGCTGCTCTCCCTTCCCCTCCAGAGCAAAAAGAGCTTCAGCCTTGGAGGGCAATACATTTTCTTTCCTGCCCCTTGCCACCAAGACCGTTGTCAGTTCAAGCAGTACTAACAGTTATTTCACTTCATACTCCTGAGTATTTGTTACAGTCTTCATACCTTACTCAGAGGTTACAGAACCTGGGAATAAATCTTGGATGTCTAATTTGACAGACCCCAGTTTCAACTATTTAATTCTCTTTTTGAAGTCCGTAATATAATGAATTATTCTGTAGTAAGGGTGACATTTGGATGGTGTTCCATAAGTAATACCTTGGGACTGAACACTGAGTAATGAGGATGAAACACAATATTGAGTAGCAACCTCATCCTGTCAGTGTCAACTTTGCTTTGAATTAAATGTTATATTATGTCAGACAAGTAGCTTCTACTCATGAAATTAAGATGTTTATGCTTTTGGATTTGTGCAGAGAAAAGTCAGAGCTAGGGTTCTCTGGGCTGCTTTGTTAATTATTGTATTTTTTAATGGAGATTTGAGAGCAGTTTAGCACTTAAGTTACAGTGATTCTTTGAAATTCACCCACAACCCCATTCTTAATTTGGTGAATATGACATAGACAGGAAAAAGAAGGTGAGGGTGTAACTTTCAAGTGTTGGTAGTCTGAGAATTTTGCACTTTCATGAGAAGCAAAGTGGGGGTTTTTACTTCTTGTTGATTTTACATGTATTGTGATACTCACATACGTTAGGGAATCTCGTGTCTTTGCAGCACGATGTTTTAAGAGGTAATATGGAAAATCAGGGCGAGGTCTGACAGCAATCTTGATAACACTTTATGATGTAGAGCATGCATAAATCTGGCATAAATTGATAAGCTTCTTGTTAGAAGCTTGTACAGAAGCTTTGTGTTGCTGCAGAGGAACAAATCAGCTTCTTGTGGTCTTGCCTTCAGTAAGCTTCTCAGCCAGCCACCAAAAGCATTCCAAGGCAGGAAGGTTCTGGGTTTGGTCACAAGTTACTGGCTCAAGGAGGTGGAAATTGTCTTGGTAAGCAGGCTGCAGTGGATTACCAGCATTTTAAGGGGTTATTAGCTGCAGTGTGGTGCTGAGCAGAGCCAGAAGGCTTAATCTGAGTGTGTTTAACTCTACATATCTCAGCACAACCACAGCTGCTGTATCTGAAAAGGTCTTCATGTCTCAGGCCTTTTAAAACATCTGCACTCAGATTACTGCATAGATAGGAGGAAGGTTTTAATATTTTGCATGTCTTAATTTGAGAGGATATGCGGACAACCCTTGCTTTTTACTTGAATGAATAAGTAATTTTAAAAATACTGTTGATACAACAGGAAGCTTGGCTACAATGCATAAATTAAGGAAGAAAATATTTTTTCTTAAGGGGTCATAGGCTTTATGAGATGAAAGAGATAACACAAAACACATGACCAGTTTCCCTTTATGCTACCCATAGAAAAATTTCTTTCCTTTGAGGTCATTTGCACCTCACTTCCAATTTCCTGAAAAGCTCATTTGAAACACTCCCATATAGAAGCCTACTTATGTTCTTTCATTTCTGATGTAGGGATCCGAGACCCAGAATGTCTCTTCTGGTCTGTGAGCCTTTATTGTAACATTGACTGTGTGATGATTACCCTATTATTATATCAGATTTCATCTTAATCACTAAATTTTCAGGACCTCATTATAACTAAAACAAAGTTGCTTCAAGTTCTAGTAATGGTTTGATTATCCTCCTAACCATTATCATGCTCTTTTTCCTCCCTGATATTTAGTCTCAAATATATTTTTAGAAAGAAGTCACAAAATTCCAGCTCTAGTTTTTGTCATACTAAATAATACACTTTCAGCCTTCTGTCATTTCATGCTGGTAGCTGATTCCCATTCCAGTTTGCATTTGGCTTTCTGGGTTTGTCTCTATGAAGGCTCACAGTGACACATCAGCAGTGATGTTGTGCTGCCTTACCTCTGCTGTGAACTATCCTCCTAATTAATCCTAGTGATAAATCTATTTCTTGGAGTGCCATGTGACATGGTTAGTCATAGCTGTTTGTAGACTATGACCATTTTAGGTCAACAGAAATAGCCAGATTTTTCCTTCGTTTTCTCCTCCCATGTCTACCTGATAACCTACAGCTCTTCAGTTATAAAAGGCCTGGTTCTGATCCATGTATATAAATGTTTGCATTTTTAATACTCCAAGCCAAAAAGGTGATCCCAGGGGTTTCTTGGGTTGTATTTTTATCATCTTTTGTATTGAGCAATATTCCCTACTTTGTGATCAATCAATGTCATTAATCCAGCTCTCAGTTCCTAAATTAGATTGGAAATTGTCCCAAAGACAACCCAAAAGATCTGTAACTTCTGCCTTTCTTTCAGCCTAGTGTTCTGTTCTCAACACAGACTGTGATCAGTTCCCTACCCTCCAGTTCCTCATGCATCTTAAAATTCCTATGCTTATACCCCTGCTTCCCCCCCCTTAACTGGTTATTTCCCAGAAGGAACCTGTTGCCACCAAAGTGTTTTCTTGACTCAGTTGTTCAGGCATGATTCTGTGAGGTGCTGTCCAGCTGGTACAGGGCGTCACAGCCGAGCATCCTCCAGTATCATTACAGTGATAGGAGCAGAGAGCCCTCAGCATGTTTCAAAACATTGCTGATGTGGACTGTAAGAACCCCTCCTCAGCAGAATATCAGAGGTCTGCTCTTGCTTGCTATGTTGGCCCAAAGGAATTTACTTTTTACAGTTTAACTGTGTGGCTGTAGCCATAATGCAGTCACTGTTTGGTACTCTTCTCAGTCCATCTTTGCCAAATGTAGTATGCAGTCTCTTCTGACTCCATTTGAAGTGAAGATTTTCAAAGTGAAAAAATTTAATAGCATTTGACATAATTTGAAAAATAGAAAATGTGCTTATAAATATAGTATTATGCATTTTTTAATTCCCTTACCTCTTCAGCTGACTCTTTATTTTAAATAGCAGATATCATATTAGGTAGACTGCTGGTTTCAGTAGTTTTAGCAACTAATTTTACTAGATAGCTATATAAATTTGAATAGAATTTTGCTCCTCTGTTAAATATAGGGGAAAGAACTAGCATAGCAGCTTCCATCCTTTTAACACACATTATTGCATTTTCTGTGGTTTTGCATAATAGTAGTATTGTGAAACATCTGTAGTATTCACTTTGCATACATTTTGGCAGGTAGAGTATCTCACCAATGTGACAACAGCGGTGTATGAAAGATAGGAAAAGGTCATCCCTGTTTAACCTTCCTTCTGTATATCACTGGGTCAAAGGAGGCAGTAGTCTGTCAGTGAAAAAAAACCTGGATTTTTTTTTTTCTATCTTATATAGCTGTAGAAGTTATGTTAAAAATGAAAAAGGGTTGTTTTTCTTTTGTAGAAGTTTTCCTTCCCTAATAAAATAGAAAAGTCTGTTCATGTATTATTTAAAGTGTCTTCCAAGAAACACAACTGCAATACTGGTTGAAAGAGAAAAGGATTACTATCACTTAAAGGAAAGAAATGGAAAATCTTTAAGGTCATTTCTTTTCATGACAAAGAAACTTAAAAAGCATAGCAGACAGGATCTTCAAAGGTTTTAAAGTCCTGTCATCAGCTCCCAATCAATAGGAGTTAGATACCCAAATTAAGAGTTCAGTTCAAGTCTTCAAAGGTATTTGGGTGCTTAACCTCCTTTTACCTTTCACATCACTTCTAAGAATAAAACGGCAGCTTGATTGAAAACATTTTGATGCAGTACCTTCGTGTCCAGCACCTGGATAATCTGTAGAACCCACTGATAATTGGACTAGTGGATACTTCTCTGGAAAGTTTGTTACTTCTTGGAATATGTGCAGAGTTGGTCATGTTTATGAAATAGTTTTTCTTTGTGAAACAAAAGTTTTGCTTTGCAGTTTGTTTATTAAGGAAAAAATCAGAAGTACACTGAAAAAAATAGCATAAATGTTTGCAGAAACTGATCATTTCAGTGAATCTGCAAGACTCCAGAGTCTGTATTGACTGAGGATTTGGATGAAACTGTGGATTTCTTTGTAAAAGTTGTGCAGGTACTGTTCTACACCTTGACTTTACTGGTCTGTGATTGAACATTTACCTGTGCAAGATAAGGCTCCAGCCAGATAACTGATGTTACTATCGATGTAAAAAAAAAACAGTTGCAATGTATGTTGCTTATCATAGATATTCCCTGCACTATAGCTTCTCTTAAAGTTGCCAATAGTCCACCTAAAGGAGGATCCTGCTGAGAGCTATGCAGTGCAGTCAGAACCACTCTTGCTTTATTTTATTTTATTTTTTTAAGTGTTTGTAGAAATCTTAGATGATTCCCATCCACTTGAAGTGCTCTCTCTGATAACGGTGCCTGGGGCATACACAGTGGAAGTGGCAGTGCCCTATGTTAACATGGAAATGCTGTTTGTTTACAGTCTTGAGTCACTGAATCCTTCCTGTCAAGCCGAAAGCTTTCATTATAATGCAGGCACTTACCATCTCCACAGCCTGCTCTTGAGTGACATCAAAACATTAGCTGGAATTTGTCATTATTATTGTCATATGCCTCAGAGTTGGTGAATGGGCCGTGGAACCCAAAGCCTTGGGCGCTGAGTGGCATGTTTGGTCTTTTGGAGGAACAATTCTGCCTCTGGTCCAGCATTTGCATCTCTGAGACAGTTGTCGCAGCTGCTCCTGGTAATGTTGACTGTCATGTTTTTAGTGCAAAAGCACCTCATCTGAATAGCTGGGCAGTAGCTGCACTCCACATTTTGCAGGTTTTCTCTTTGTTCTGTGTCAGTCTGGGTGACTTTGGGACAGGAAGTGGATGGGGTGGAGCAGACACATTTTCTTTCCTGCATTTGTGTCCTACCCGGGGCCCTTGGTTGCTCTAAAGCAGCCCTGCTGCCCTGCTGTCAGCCCGGCTCCCAGCGCCAGGACCGTCCACAGGATTCTTGCTCCTGCCACTGCAGAGGGGCAGCTGCTGAGCGGCAGGAAATGAGTCTCAGCAGGCACAAATCTATTGCCTGTGTTTTTATTCTTTCCATTTCTTTCAAATAGAAAACAATCTGAACAGTTTCCGAGGATGAGGGGTATAAATCTGTCTGCTGCTATTTATGCCGTGCTCGTCACTACAAGTGTCTAAATGCCTAAAGTATATACTTGCTGCCTAACCTGAGGTGGTCTTCAAGCCTCTTGGGCTGTCACGAGCGGCATGTCTCAGGCCAAGAGTAAAGAGAAGTCCCAGGACATGTCCAGGTCTCATTCTTCCTCCAGCTCAGGCTGGGGCAGGTTGATTCTTATGCCCCTGAGGCATTGGGAGTCTGGTAAGATGGACCTCTCTGCTTGACACAGTGTTTAATGGTGACCCAGAGGAGTGACTTGCATCAGTGCAGTAAGCATCTGCCTTATTATCCATTAATACTGAATTTTGTGTTCTGAGCCTCAGACAGCACTGGGAGTGCTCTGCTTGTTTGGGTGGGTACACAGCAGTGGATGTCTTTTGAACAAGGCCATAAAAATGGATGTGTCTGTTCTGGTTAGTTATTTTAATAAATAACTTCCCTTTGCTTTTATTTGAATAATAATATACCCCTTTTCTGTCTGATTTCTTTCAAACATTCCCTTTCACCACGCGTGCCTACATTTTATTCTTTATTCCCATATTCTACATGGACATTCAAACAATATTAAAACCACTGATTCATTGAAATACTTTTTAAACTGTTGTTGTTAGTCATTTTTGTATTGACCAAATTTTTCATTGGTAATATTGTTGGCAGCAGTCCATGTCTGCCTGGCTGGAGGCCAGTTTAAGCTAGGCAGGATGAGCGCTATTGTTCAGCAGACTTGGATTTTGTTAAACTCCCTAACAGAAATATGTGTCAGGAGATTTGCAGCTATAAATTGGATCATGTTGGTGAGGTTGGGAACTCGCTCAGTGCGAAATTGAACATTTCGCCATGCCTGTTGCTAAATGTGTTTGTGCATGTTTCCTCCATGGGTTTCAAAAAATAAAAGGAAAAAAAAAAGAAAAGCATATGAAAAAAGCTAGACCTGTTGAGCTCTGTCTTTACCGTATACAGCTGGTACTTTCTTTCATGTTGAGTGGTTGAAAAATGCATCAATGCTTGGTGTTGTGCACTGAAATGCTAAAAGCAAATGTGTTTTCCCTTTTCTCTCTGTGTGTTACAGGCAGTCAGATGCCACCACAACCTCCTGGCAGCCAGTCAGAATCCAGCTCCCACCCTGCCTTGAGCCAGTCACCAATGCCACAGGACCGAGGTTTGTTAGGTGTTGGGGCTTTTTCAGTTGGTGCCAAATGCAGCCTTCATTTTAAGTTGCACATCAGCAATGTGAGATTTCCTGGTATTTCTTTTCTTTTCCCAGGGAAAATAATGACAGTCTTTATTGTAAAAAGCTTGGGGGGTTTCCGTCTCTGGGGAAAGAGCAACTGAATAGCAGGTTTTACCAAACTATAATTGAAAACAAGGTTTTTCAAAATACAGTGAATGCCCAGGGTATAAAGGCAGTTTCTGTAAATACTTGAGTCATGTCCTGGAGAACACAGCTCTTTGTTGTCTATCTTGGAATTAAGATGTAGAGAAAGAGTGCTAACTAAGAGCAGTTTTGCTGCTCTTAATCATCTCTGATATCTTTGCATGGACACAATAGTCCTCTAGCCAGTTATAGGATAAAAATATCTTTAAATGTAAAGGGAAATCAAATATTTGGGTCAAATGGTTCAAACATTTGGAAATCTTGCCATGGAAAACCTTGCAGGCGAGAGCACTGTTCTAAAAGGGTGCTTCCTACCTTGTGCTCACAAAAATAAGCAGAGCATTTTTAAGTTAAAGTTGCCTTTTATAAACTTTAATCCCTTTTTCCTTTCACCTCCTTTCTCCCTAGCTCATGGAATTCAGTTGTCACAGCTTTGTTGCGTGGCCATACGTGTGATCAACTTCTGTAAACCGGGCATCCTGTCCATGCAGTGGTTAACATGTGCCAGTGACAGGCTTGCAAAACAGACACATGATAACTGTGATAAACATGGAGTTATTTATGAAATGCCCCTCCTAAAATGTCTTGCTTCCAGAAATATCCCAAGTAGCACCATATGGGGATACCATAAATACTAGAAGTTTTCTCACAGTGAAACAAGTTGAACTCACAGAATTACAAATTTCTGGGATAGCATCCAGGAGGAGCTAAGAGGACTCACAAAGAAGAGCAGAGGGTCTTAATTTTTGCTGTTTTTCTAGGTTGAATGTCCCCTCCTTCAGGAATGCTGATTAATGAGAACATGAAATACAGAATTCCATGCTGATTTGTTTTGTTTCCTTTTCAGTCATTTTTTATACTCAGTTGTTAGTTCAGCAACATATTTTCCCATTAAAAAACTCAGAATAACATAAATGTTTGGTGAAAAAAGAATGCCCTCAGTACCCAATACAAATACATGATGCTTTGTGGGATAAGCAGCAGGAATGGATCAGATGAAGGCTTTGAAGACCCAAACATCTCAGAAATATATGTGCATTTCCTGGCACAACTGGGTCTTGGCATGAAATGTTATAGTGTCCACTAATAATTATTTCTGCAGTGCATGTTCCTGACCTGGTTTGGAGGCACAAGTTAGGCAGGTCTGACAGAACTGGAAAGGTCGAGCCTCTCTGTTCTGCTGTAGAACAAAACGGGGGTTCAGTGTATGGTCAGGAGAGGCAGACAGGTATTCAGAAGTAAAACAGAAGACAGCTGCCATAATTGGGAAGTCAAACATGTAAGTAACAGTGAGAAAAGTAAAATTTACAGATTTAATTCATTTGTTTTTCATCTACACAGTGAGAATTGTGGGTATGTTCTTAGAGAAAACGTGTTTTATAATGTTGCAGGTTTTGCACGCTTCATATGCAAAATCTGATGTAATATGCATGATCCTTGTGACCCAGCTTGTACAAGAAGTCCATTTGTTTCGTGCAGGAGATTCAAAATTTGTAACTAGCTAGGTGATATTGATTTTGCAGAACATGTTCCCCAAAGCTTCTCTAAAGTCTGTGCTGTACGCGCATAAACATGCGTGCATTCCCTTTTGTGCCCTGTCATTGATTAGAGGCTCCTTTGAAATGGAAAACTTCACCTTTTAAAAAGGCTGTTACATTAGTTGATTCCTTTGCTTGCTTGAACTGGTTTCCACAGAACTTGAAGAAAGGAAGGAGGGGGAATGATGGGGACTCAAAGGGGAAGGTGCTTGTCATTTACTGATAAAAACCTGAGCAGAAAATCGTTGCTGCTAAGGACACCTGATCCTTGGGCATCTGTTACAGTAATTTAAACTCTCGGCTTACTGATACACTTTCTCCAAAAAGAGAGAAAAAAAATTAAAGGAAAATGAAAGCAAAAACCCCAGAGACACTCCATAGAATAAGGTAATGTTGTTTGCTTTCACACTTTGTGTAGCATTTCTTTCCTTATTTAGAGCGAGAATTGAATGAATAAAAGACTACTAATCAGTTCTTGAGCAGAATCCTCTGCTCTCAATGCATATAAAAAATGTTATTTACCAGCTACCATGAGGATTGACCAATGGGTGGAGTCTGATCTGTAGCACTTTTGGTTGCTAAACCACTACCTTGAACCATTAAGTCTACACTGACTTATTTTATTGTTAAAGTGTTGTTTATATTTTACTGTGCTTTCCATGGTTACTCAGCACCCTTCTGGGATTTTATGTTTGCCTGCCTAAGACTCTACATCTCCTGTCTCACAATGCAGCATGAAGCAATGACCACACTTTTACATGTGCATTCTGTGTGTGAAAGTAGGGGAGTAGTAATGCAGTGCATATATACAGTAATAGGAGTTTCTTGGGAGATTGGATTTTTTGTGCTCCTCAGCTTTCTTTTTATGTAGCTTATTTCATACTTTTTGTAATAAGCATTAAAATGCTTACTTTTAAAAAACAAGTTTTAAATTGTTCGTGTCCTCAAGCTGTAGAACATTTGGACCTGCTCAGTGTAAATGTAGCTGCTATTCTAAACACTTCTTTTCTTGTCTCACAACCAGTAACTGGCCACTGTTGTTTGATGCCCAATCAGTGAAGTGATTGTATTTCTACCAACATACCTTGTCTACCTAAGAAACAAGAAGTTGCATTTATTTTATGTACATAACCTATTTTTAGCTCACATGACTTGGAAAGCAGTGGGATTTGAAGTCAAGTCCCATGTATGCTAAAGAACTGTTGGAGCTGGACAGCTGTAGAGACAAACTGGTGTCAGAAGTCTCTTGGAGAAGCAAGAGTGAGTTTAACTCCTGATGTACCCAACAATTACCATTCCTTGGGGCTGCCATAATGACAGTGTAGTCTTGACTAATTGAGGTAGTCATTAAAACTTGCTATGTTTTTGGGAGGAAGAAGGATGCACATCTTGCTCTCCATTTCTAATAGACCTACTCCAGACTTTTCTTTATATGACCAAAAGTAGGGGTTTGATATCTTGTGTTTATTGAAGTCGAAGCTCTTTATAAACTTTTTTTTGCATCAGCCCCAGAGGGCAGCAGTAATACTTTGACTGTCATAATCATTCAGCAAATACTTGAGGTACACAGCCACTTGAGCTCCCTATGTTCAGCTGCATCTACTTACGTGTTTGGGTTTCGGAAGCTGTGCTTTGAGAGGATGTCCTTAGCAGCCAGAACTGCTCAATGAGTTGGAAGTTATTTCTAGGGATCAAACAGAAGCCCAGCACATCCCAATTGCCCCTCTAAATTAGTTTCCTGAAGCTGCAGCCTGAAAAAGAAACCTTCATCCTGGCCATTAGCTTATACTCCCATTCCTACTTTTGTAAACTAATGGAGATTTCTATCTGCTTATATGAACACTCACCTGTGCAAGCACTGTTAGGAGAATATTTGTCATAAAAATGTTGAAATAGGCACTTTTACCCCTGCAGGAATTAATGCTTCCTTACGTAATTCTTAGCTTAGAAAACTTACCTGCTTTTAAATAGTATTTTCATGCTTATGCAATTGGGTATACGTAGATGTCAGATTTCAGTCTTATATTAAAATAGTGAATTGGGAGCTCCTGAAAACCATTGAATTTAATGAAAACAGTTAATGACTTCACATTATTACTCTAGCAAGCACTCTCATAATGGGGATATTTAAAGAAGCCTTATTTATTAGTGCAAATGTATATGGGTCAGAATTAATTTTTAAAAAATCTTTAATTGTTTTCCCCTTATAATTTTCACAGCGGTACATAGTTAAATATTCATGATAATGCTGATGATATGCTAAAGGTCTGAAATAGATCTGGAGTCTCAAAATCAACACAGGTTATTTAACCCTTTTCATCTAATGCACCATTGGGGACTTGTGGAGTGAAATCCCAGAGCACTGGAATAATTAGAAGATAGTAATGAGGATTTAATTAGTCCTTGAGATATGCTGAAATAGGACCACTGAGAACTTTTCTTTTTGGACATGGATTGCAAGCAGAATTGATGCCGTTGCAGCTGCTGTGATGTGCTGGAAAATGTATTCCATTGCTGGAGGCAGTTTCATGGCAGCATTCTGTGCCTGTCAGATCTATGTGGACAATGCCTGGAGTAATCACCTCCAAAATTGTTGAATAGGACTTGCTGCCTTCTCCATCACCTTCTCCTAGTGCCTTTTCATTTTTTTCTTTTTTTATGTCATTCTTTCTGTTCTATCTTTATTTTGTTCTGTTGTTGACATCCAGCTTTTGAGGAGTGTTGTACAGTTGTGTGTTCTATTAAAAGCATATCACAGTCAGGGACAAGGAGTAAGAAACTGCATGCTCTTAAGAGTACAGGTGTTACACTAAGCAAAATTTGGGTATTTTTGACACTGCTGCTTGTAAGGTTTATCCTCAGATCTTGTCCTTATTTAGTATTAGATCTTCACAGAAGTGATATTTATCAGTAGCTGCAATGTAGTAAATTTAAATAGCTTTTTTGGCAGTCAAGATGTTATCCAGTGAGAGGTTGTAACAGATGGGATGTGATCAGGCATTTTGATGTTCTCTTTGTGCTTCCCTACAAACACTAAGTACCAACTGAATTCCTGTAACTACAATTTCCTAATTCACCCATTAGATTTCATACAGGTATTTTCCTCCCCTTTAACTGTTTTCTGGGCATTCTTATTTGTACACAGTCATTACATAAATTCCACTGTCATGCATTTTCTTTTAACGAAATAGAAATGTTTTTGCTTGTGTGGAGGACACAGAATTCCAATCAGGTGTTTTGCACCTACAGTTCCTGATCAGATTTATGGTTTAATACTGGCATTTGATGACATTTGATGGTAGAGATTCTTTTCCCCGAAATCTATTTTCTTCTTAAAAAGAGAAACCAGAAGGAAGAAAATAGATCAAAGAATTCTTATTGCAACAAAAAAGATACTGTAGTTTGCTTTTAGATCTCAAAAAGACTTTTTCCCTGAGAATACGTTTTTTGCTCTCATTTGGGGATTTGGGATCTATTCAGAGCACTGAGGAGCTAAAGAATAAAATGATTCTTGTCATTAACATTCTTCTGCTTGCCATGTTAATGATGACACCACTTAAGGTTAAATCAGACTTGGTAATAAGTTTACTTGATGTAGACTGAAGTGTTTCAGGCTCTTAAAGAAAGATGCTTGAGACATGCATAGAGTACAAACCCACAGGTATGTTTGAGTGCCTCTCCTGCAGGCAGCGTTCTTCAAGTGGGTCAGTGCAGGGGAGCTGAGCTCTGTCTGGTATGCAAGGAACACTCTGCCAGACTGGGCAGAAGTCCTGCCTGGAAAACTGGGGTTGGAGGAATTGTGCCCTCAACAAGCAGAAAAAGTGCATCATGTAAGGAGGAAAAGCAGGTTTTAGCTGAAACGGTCACACTAGCTCTGTAAAACATCCTTGTTTTTATTTCAAGGCATGTGATGAAGTAAGAACATGATGCATAGGAGTACATACAGAGCAGGTCTGTATGTGAAGACAGAGCCATGCAGTAGAGCCAGGCACTAAGCTTTTTTGGTGACTAAGAAAGCTACATTACTTTCTCAACTTAGTGAGTGCTAAATTTATCAACAGTCTTTAAAAAAGATCAGGCCATCATTTGTTTTTACCTCTGTATTTTTAATTGAATTGTAAAAGTAGAAGTGCACTGAAATGTAGTGTCAGTGTGATAAGGTTTTTTTAATGTGTACATACTATTTTTCTTTGCTATTTTGATTAGCAATGAGCTGCAAAAAAGCTTACAATATGTCTACTTTGATTAATAATCAACATCACTGGGATGAAAAGTTACTATTTTTCTCTCTGAGCTGTGGAGTGCATGGTTTTGTGTCTGTTTGTCTCTCAAGTGTTTCAGGAAAACCTGCTTTTTTTGCCCAAAAGTATTAGAAATATTGTTCCTCTGCCAAAACAGGTTAATTCTTAAAGAAGTCGATTACCATTTCAGGATGCTGGTTCCAGACTGTACTTGGATTTCAGACATACACAAGCCAGTCTCAGCTTTAGGTTGATCTGATTAGTTGTGGCCTATACTAAATATACAACAGGCCATCTGCAAGAAGAATCAAAGGACAAAAGGGTATGATTTACATAGGATAAGGCGTGCTGGGAGACAGCAAAACTGAAGAAGAAGGTGTGAAGTAGGTAATAATATCTGTACAATCAAAACCCAGAGTCAGGTCTCAACAAATAAATTTTGTATACTAGCAGCTGGTCATTGCAGTCTTCTTGCTGATGTTAAATCTTGTTATACTTGGAGATGAATCTTTATTTCATTTTTTAAACTAAATTGAAGATTCTGTTTTAGAGATTAGGGAGCAGAATTGACTTATTCTGAGAGAGTTTATATAGTTGCCAGCAGAGAGACTTCTCAATAGAAAAGTTTCCACTGACTTCATTAGGCAGCCATCAAATTCCCTGCCTCTGGGCTCAGGGAGCAGGATAAGCTACAGCAGTTACTGATGAAGAACTTGACAGAGTGACAGTCAATGTTGCTGTCAGACAATTGATGTAAAGTTACTGGGTATGATCCCTGTCCCTAGGAGAGTTTCCCATCATGGCCCATAAACTGGGAGCTGCCTGTGGTCTGCTGTTCAACAGCACCATGGTTGTCACGACACTCTGCTTCTCAGTACCTAAGTTAACCTTTTTATGAAGCTTCTGTAAAGATAAACAACCTTTGATCTAAGGCCCTTTATGTATTTTTAAATTAATATACAGGACAGTGAGTTGAAATCTATATATTGTATATATTAATAGCTAACACTGGATAATTCCTACCGTCCCAAAGAATCCCAAAAGAATAAACGCTCATCAGGGAACAGCTGCAAATCAGGGAAAGGAAAAAGTCAGTCAAATCATAAATCATGGTAAAAATAAGACTGAGGCAAAGGCATTTTGGGACTGAGGACAGCACACTGACTTTGTGTTTTTGAAAGAAACAATATTATTTATTTTACATGCAACAGAAGACACATCATGTATATATTTTAGTCTTGTCCACAAAATATATATAGTGATATTCAGTATATTTACTTCATGAAAAGGAAGATCTGAGTTGACTCAGGGAACCTTTGAACAGCAGTCTCTAGGGAGGGTAAAATTTTCAAACCTGAAGTTTAGACCATTACGCCTGCAGGCTTTGCACAGTACATATTATAAAATGCCGTTCCTTCCTTGCTCTTCTCCCCAATTTTCCTAAGTGTGCACGTTATTAACAAAACTTATACATGTTGATTGTGCAAAGCAGACAGACTCCTCAAGTTTTTCATGTTGCTGCTAAGATTAATTCCAGCAGCCCAAGGTACTTACTGAAATTCAGGATCCCCTTCAGGGGCAGCTGGGAGAGCAGGGTGGGCCCTTTTCTACTGCAAGTCACTGTGACCCTGATTTTTCAAGCACCATAGTAAAAGCATCTTGTGTAAGGTATATTGCAGTAACAAATTATGTGTAAAATGGTGGATGAACAATGTGATTTTTGTTTAGTCTGAGCATGAGCATCTCCACAAATATCTTTCCTTCTTTGTCCTCAGTATAGCACTCAGAATTTGCATCAGAGAGCATTATGCAAGGTTTGCATTAGGAAAGGTTGGATATTTCTTCCCCGGCTACCATCTGGGTAATCTGTCTGATCCTTCCCCAGATTCTAATTTATCAATGATAGATTATATGAATTTCAAGGCTAGGCAGTAGCAGAGGGAGGTTTAGGGGTGGGAAAAATTTAAACATTATTGCATGCTATACACAGACTGGGTTTTGTAATATTAGGAAGGGAAGCAGAGGAGATTCAGCCAGTTAACCTAATAGCACAGCTGGTAAAACACTAGGGGGTCTGGGTTAAAACCTTAGCTAGGTCATTAGTTTCCATCTTCCCCAAAGCTATTCACATTGTGAAGAGAAGCAGTCAGACAAATAAACAGTGAGGAGACTGTAAGATAGATATTAAAGCATAATAAGAAAATAATTTTAAAGAAAAATAAAACCAGTCCAGCACTTTTTCTTAAACAGAACATTGGTCTTTTTGTGGAAATGAGAAATACTGCAGTGATCTTTGCAGGAAATCCTAATTTTGCTATGGTGATGTTTTCCTTACTGCTGTTTCACATGAGCAAAGAAACATTCTTTGTTGAATGGATGTGAAGAAATGTGGTGGTTGTAGTGCAGATATTAGCAGATACCATTGTGAAAATAAATTGTCCAGATACCAAAGGGAAATCATGTCACTGTTCCTCTAGCCTAGAGAGAACTTCAGATGGTTTTAGTGGTGCTCTGATGGACTTAGAGAAGCTGGCAAGGTTTATGTGGGTTTTTATGTGGGCTGAAAAAAAAATCTCAGTGTAGAAACTTGATTACGTTTTTTTCATGGTTAATGGAGAAACATTAGAAGAACTTCTAATTAGAAGAAGAGCAGTTCATTAGAAGAAGAAGAGTTCTCAGAAGAACTGAGAGAGTGAACGTCTGAGGAAAGAAATTTTGCCAAAAACTGTATCATAGATATGCCAGCATTTGCTCTTTTTCCTCAAAGAACTTTCTCCTAAAAACATTTCAGGACTTTTTTCTAAAAATATTATGTGATTGGAGAAAGAAATGAGAAACTTTAAGTACTTTTTTAAGCTTTTTAAAAATATTATATCGAAAGATACTGGATTGGTGCAGTGCAGGTATTTTATTTATTTGATTTAGTGTTTCTTTTATCTGCTTATTAACTGGACAGGAATATTGAGAATTAGTATTTGCATCATCTAAATGAGATTGACACTGCAAGCTCAGCCATTCATGCTTACCAACCCATCACTCTGTGGTGTGTATTGATAAGTCAGAAGCTTTGTGTGTGTCAAACATAGGTCTGGCTGAACATATGTTAATAAGGTTGTTTCTGGAAAATGAAAATAGGATCTGTGGTATCTCGAATGTAAAAAAATCTTGTGCCTGCTTGCTCTAGATACCAGGTTTTTTAATGCCACATGATTTCACTTGATTTACTTGGTTTATTTTCTGGTACATGCATCAAACCTTCACTAGTTTCTTAACTGCTGTTATTTGTTTAGACCTGTATAACATTTTTGTCTGCTTAGATTTTTTCCAGTACCTAGATCTCTCTCACGGTGTCCTTTTCCATGTTTATTTTAAGTAGCACCTTAGGGGTAGGTACCACACCATTCTTTGCCAGTGCCAGTAAGTAATTTATGGCCAGGTAGAGCTGGCCCCCATAAGCAATGGTACAGCAGTATTTTCTTAGCTCCTGCTGTCTGTAAGTCACACATCTCCAGGTTTGACCACGCCATTTGAAGATGTTTGTTCGAGTGCCATCTGCAGACAACCTGGCTGCATATTTAGCATTCTGGTATCTCAGGCTTACATGAGTATAACCAACTCTTTCAATCATTAGAATGCTTAATTAATATGTGAGTTTTGTTCTGTTGGATGTTTCCTTGCAGTGCTCTGGGGTGTTGACTGTGGACATGTTCAGCTGGGCAAAAGCCCTGCCATAGTTCACCAGTCCGAAGCCTTCCCGAGCTGTCCTTGCCATCTGAAACGGGTGGGCTAAGGCAGAGTTTCAGTGTTACTGTGATGTTACTCAGCATCCTGCCATGCTAACAGTGCCAAATCATAGAGTAATGCTTTTGGTTTGTTTGGCTTTATCCTGACATGTCTATCTCAGTGTTGTTTATCCACAGACGAGTTAGATTTGGGAGTCACTGCTTTAGATCTGTCGCAGTTCTGTTGTATACTCTGGTGAAAATCCTGAGAGAGTGGATACAACCCAAACTGCTGTCTGAGGAAGGAAGGTCTGCCAAAAACTTGTGTCATGGGTGTGCAAACATTTGCTCTTTTTTCTCAAGGGTACTGACCAGTGCTTTGCTAAAATACCAAGCATTGGAAATTTCTGTGTTTCTCCACACACAGAAGTTTTTCCTTTAGGGATAGTGGAAAATATCTCTTCACATACTTAATTTTTTTGAGTTGATTCATAAGTACAGGATTTTGTGTTATTTTCTAAAATTAGTTGATGATCAGTGTATGCATCCAATCTGTTTCTATTTTTCTTATTCCATTATTTTCAGAGTAATAAGCTGGTCTAGCTAGTAATAGTACTTTATTCAGCCTCTGCCCTTGAACAAGGGGAACTTCCTTCTTCCTTACTCAGAAAGGTTCCTCAGTTGTTTTGGTCCCAAGCTCTGTCACTAAGAATCTAGTCCTCTAGAAAGAGCTGTAGCCCAGTGTGTTTTTTTCTTAGGTAAGTTAATTTTTACAATATACTGTTGCACCTTGTACCTTTCCTCATTTTTTATTTATCAGATGCCTAAGTTAATGATCTGCTATCACTGTAAACTCCAAAGTTTTTGTGAGCTTAAAATGAGTAAGTGTTGCACATGTTTTCAGGTTTAATTCATTCATGAAAATCGATGGACTACTCCTGGCTAAATCAAAAGGCTTCTCATTGACGTGAGCTAAGTGTGTGCCAGTAGATAGTTGCTGTCCATCAACTGATATGCAATAACCTGTTCCTTTGCAGTCACTTCCTTTTTGTTTGAGTTTCTATCTTTCTGTAAGGTTTTTTCATATTCAAGCCATGATTTTAAAATACCAAAAGAATCCATCTGAGATTTTACGGCAGCACCCAGAACATTCAGTGGGTGTTTTTCATGGGTAGTGCTAAGGTGACAGTGTTCAAGAAACAGATGGGCTTGTATTGGTCAATGTACAAATGTAAGACAACCTTAGTGCATAATTTCATGAAGCTTTAGTAATTTACTGTTGTATATCTGTTTTGTGTATACATATGCCTGAGCGAAAGACAAGGCTTTAAATGTTTTTAGAAAGGCATCATAGGTGGTATTAGCTATAGGATGTGTATTACCAGGTGTTAGTGCTCTTCATTCTTGTCTTTTCCTTCATCAAAGGAGCAGAAACTCTTCTATCATAAGCATGGCTTGGTTTATTTTTCTCTGTATTTTGCTAAAAAGAAAGAAGAAAAATAAAATGCTACCTGACCATTTTTAAACACTCTATGTATATTCAATTTGAACATGCAAACATATTTTATGATTGTTATGATGTGATTATTGTTAATAGTATGCTACTCTTCCACTGAGAAAAAAAAAAAAAAACCTGCAAAGATGACTCTGCAATGTTACAATTATTTTTAATACAGTGATTCTTCATGTATGTATATGTAGAGTAAAAGCTAACTAAAAAGGAAGAGAATGCTTCTGGCAGGGTCACTTTATTCAGCTACTTCTGAAATAGCTCAGTTTGCCAAAACCCGCCAAGTGTTTTTTCAATAAGTAATCTTTTGTTGTGATGGCAAGTAAATCAGCACCTCTACCTCTTTTTATCATTAATATTAAAGGAAGGGAGTAGATTTGTTCACTGATGAGTATGTTGCCACTGCAATTTTAAAGGCTTAATTCATAGCTGTTTCCTAGCAGTTTAAAAGACAAAACAACCCACCTTGTTGTCACAGGGGTTGACATGTCAGATGCAGTCTGGCTGTTGAATCACTTCACTTCCATTACTCCAGTGCACCTCGAATGTAATTCTACTTCCATTCTTTACAGAAGAAAAGTTTATCTTAGATCTAATTTTCTGGAATGAAAATTTATTTCTTTTTGTATCAGCTATAAAATGAAGTTGAACACTAGGGAAAATGTGTGTAAATAAGGAAAAATGAATGTATGCCAGCTGCTCCCTTTCATTTCTGATAAAATTTTTGATTTGATGTTGTTTTTTTCTTTATGATGCATGAATGCTAATGTATTGACCGGGAACCCTTTTCTCTCTAAGACATCTGAGCTTTCTGCAAATATTTAAAACACTTCAAACTCATGCACTGATCTATGGATGTTGACTGGGCTCTCATGGAGGTTGATGAGGATAGACTCCTCTATGTTGTAATGGAATCCAGGTCACAGTAAGAACTGTTCTTTGCTACTCCACATCTCATCTGTAGCTGAACGGACTTCTTTGCTCTCTAGAATGAAATTGGAGCATGTCCTGCTTTAGTACCATGCTTCAGTGTACCATACAGACAGTAACAGAGCATAGTATAGCATAGATACTCTTCCTGAATTTCAGGATTCCTTCTCCTTAATTCTTTATCTTCCTTCCAGAGAAGATAGCAAAGCCACCCTTAATCTGAGAGGAGTCCTACACCCTCTGAGATAATGAAACTCATGCCTTACATCAAAAGCAATTTAGGAATATGTTCCTTTTTTGTTGTGTTAATCAACATCTTTATTAAACTAAGGCTAGAGCATGAGTTTGAGTAGTATCACAGTTATCTCTGCTCTTGAGTTACTGGCATCCCCTGGCTTGGTTTTGGCCAATGCTCCCTGAGCCACAGCCCAGAGCATGGATAAGGCAGGACAAGGGACTGTGCACAGAAGTCATACAGATAAGATTACCAGGACTGAGTGGGAAGGTTTATCTGGATGGACACAAGTGTCCCACTCTCTTCCTGGCATGTTTTATTTATGACTATTCACATAGCTGTACAGTCCATTCCCCAGCATCCAAAATGAATGAAGAGGAGTTTACTGAAGAAGAGGTCATTTGAGTAGAAACACTTATTTTTACTTATTACTCTCATTCTTTGAGAATTCTTTTTGACAGCAGCAGAACTGGTTAAAATTGATAATCTCCATGTTTTTCGTTAGACATTAGTCCATGTTCTCCATTAGCTTCAACAACCAGCAGTCTCTCTGCATCACTACTGGAAATTACTGTACCAGTAGCTGTTCAGTGTATCACCCTTCCTTGTGATATTAAGAAAAGTACTGCTTGCAGTAGTAATTGGGCTTAAAACTTTAATTACTAGGTCAGTGTTTGGAAAGTTACTTCATATAGATTTAAAGCTGAACAGAAAAAAAAACCCCTCACTTCTGTATTAGACACGGGAGTAACTTTACTATCTTTATAATAAAAATCCTAGTGTGACCAGTACAAATTTTTTCATTCAGATGGATCCCACAAGAGTGATATATATGGTGTATGTCAGGAGCATGGGCATTTATTTTGTACAGGCATACAATTGTATTAGGTTTCTAAATTACTTACAGCACTGTTCGCAGAAGACATAGGCTTTGTAATGAGAGTTGTGCCCAGAGTGGAACTGTTTTAAAAATCAAGGGGTCTGTTTCAAAATAAAGCTAAATGGAGAAGGTCATGTGAGTTTTCCTTTGCAGAAATGTGGAGTTTTCTAACCAGTACTGACCAGTTTGCAAGGTGCCATTTTGCACTCAGTTTTTTGCTGTATCGTGTCAATGTCTGCTCTACCTCCGGAGCAAATGCCAGGCTCTGACTTTGCAGCTCAGGTGTGATCAAGTTCTTTGTCTTGGGACTTGAACAAAGTTCAGGAAAAATTGATCCATATTCTGCCAAATCTTGCAGATGGAGTTTTAGCACTGTACAGATTGAGCTGTTCATAGCACGAAAGAACTGGGCACAAGGGGTGCAAAGTCATCTCATCTCCTGACTTTTCTCCTTACAACCTGCACCTCAATGTTTTCAGTTATGAGTTTGATCACGTGTATGGATATGGCTCAGAAATAATTACCTCTCTCATTAATCAGGCATTGAAAGTCTGGGGGAGGGGGAGAGGGTGATGTTTGGTGCTAACCAGTGGACACCTCATCCCTATGGGAGACTCATCCTTTTGTGCCGCCCACCAGGACTCCCTCCTCACCCAGCACAGTGGCAGCACAGCCAGAGCTGGCCTGTGGTATGCATGGGTTTTGCCTCGCAGGGAAATGGAAAGATGAAATTTAATATGCAAGCACAACAGGAAAGAAAGTGGATTTCCTCCAGAAATAAATAAAAAAAAAACCCTAAATTTTGCCAGCACATCCTCTTCAACATTCCAAGCAGCACTAAAACCTTTCAGGGTACAAAACAGAAGAAAACCAGCATCCCTACATAGACATTTCATGGACAGTATTAAAGGATTTTACCCAGTTCGTGAAAACTTTAAAACCCCACCACAAAACCCTCTTCATCCTTCATTTAATAGACTTAGTTCAGTTCCTTCATGTGAAGCTTCTAAATTTGACACTGTTACACTTGGTCTCTTGCTGTAGCTTTTGAGCCCTAAGTTAAATTGGGATTCATTAATACATTTACGAAAGGGAAAAAGGAGAGAATGCAATGGAGTGTGCAGAGGAAAGACTGGAAGAAGGACCTAGAGTACAAATACATAACAAAACAGCTGTTATTTCTGGCTGGTATGACTAGTCTTTATGTAGAGGTAAATTTTAGCTCTGGTGAGTTTTTTGGCAATAGAGGAATACTGACAGTGGATTTCTATATGCTAAAGTGTGAGGCATTTTGGTAGCGATGTCTAATTTTGGAAGATGCGATATTCCCACCATAAGTCATCAGGCAAATTCCCTAGTACTGCTAATTAAGTAATGCATATAATTGCCTTTAAATTTTTTCCCAAAAAGTTGTTTTAATTTTTAAAATTAACATTTGTAACTAAGCAGGACTGCCCAGTCTTCATTTACAAGTAAAGGTTTTCAAACCTTATGTACAGATTTTGATGGTTGAGGCATCATTGTTGACTTGGAGATGTCTTTGGTTTTGTTTATACAAACAACAGCGGTTTTCTGGGTATTCTTAGTCTGAGATAACTAAAAAGGGTTAATTTATTTTAATGCCAAAGGTTTTTTAAAAATAAAGAACAGCTATCTGAATATTAATTTTTGCTTTGGTGCTTTTCTCCCTGTAGGTTTTATGGCAGGCATACAGAGGAACCCCCAAATGTCACAGTACGGACCTCAACAAACTGGACCTTCCATGTCACCACACCCCTCACCTGGAGGTCAAGTGCATCCTGGAATTGGTAGCTTTCAGCAGAGTAATTCGAGTGGTACTTATGGGCCTCAAATGAGCCAGTATGGACCACAAGGTAAAATGCTTGCTGGTAACAGACACAGTAATTTATATATATTTTTTACAATACATATAATAGGATATGTGAGTAGGTAGTTAAAAACAACAAAAACAACACACACAATACTCTCTGTAAAAATAACCAAAAAAATCCTAAACAAATAAATCTGTATCCAAAGGTACAGCTGCACCTTGTGGAAGAAGCTGTTTCTGTTATTAGCACCTTTCTCTGTATAAAAATAGTGACCTTAAATTAGGCAAGGAAATGATGAATCTGTGGCATTGCCGGATCTATTGTTTAGGAGCCCAAGCATGTCAGCTCTGTGATGAGGCTGCATTTGAGCAAGCATGGAATAAAGGTCACAACACCGATCCCAAAATAGGACTTCTTTTCTTGGATGAAATCCCAAGGCCAACCTGAAATTGCGTGGTGACTTTGAGGGTAAAGTCTTCTAACTAACATAATGATACAGTGGCTACTGTGGAAATAGAATATTGAGCTCTAGTGCATATGGTTTGTGAATCTTAACTAACCCTTCAGACTGCGAGAGACAGTTCCTTTTATTTTGCTTGTTTGACAGAATTGGTGGGGGAGTAAAACAAAAATAGAATACACAATTTCTGACCCTGGACAACCTTGAACTTGTCTATTGTTTTGCCTTTAATGGATAACCTTTATAAAGTATGCATCTGTTTAGGGGTTTAATGAAGTTGAAGTCAAGCCACGGAATATATAAGGGTCAGTATTTTCTTTAGAGGTGCATAAAGAAGCTTTTCTATTTCAGCACTTCCTACTGTTGCTTTCTTACTTAAAAGCCTCAGAAGGGACTTGAGCCAGAGATGGGAATTTCTGTAGGGCTCACTGACTCTCCTGTGCTAGCAAGGATGGTTATTTTAGTCTCTTGAGTTTCTGAGAACTAGTTCTGATGTTTGTTTGCAAGGAGCCTTGCTGCCCTATGCAATGTTCCTTTCTGTTTCATCTCTGGGTAGCGTTTGATTTAGTGTTCTGAGCACAGGGCTACAAGCCAAGATTTCCCAGTTTCTAATTTTGGCTCTGCCTTTTACATCATCTTTCAGCTTAGGCAAGTAGATTCACTTCTCTGCTTTGCTTTCCTTAACTATAAAATGGGGCTAGTAATGCCTTATAGCCATGTGTGAAGATTAATTACCTAACTCCAGTTGACTGGTGCTCTCCTTTTATTTGGAAAGCATTTTGTGGCCATAAAATGCTGTCCAAGTGCTTATTTTTATCTGCACAGTGAGCAACTAGCTTAACTGGTAAAAAATCCAGTGGATTTATGATGTGCTATCCTGACTTCCAGCTGTACTGCTGCTGCTGAGATTCCGAACCATGGGAATAGTGGGTGTCAAGTGCAGTAAAACATTAGCCATCCACTGTGATTGAATGGAAAGGTTTTTGTACTAAATCAATGCATTTAAGTAACACGCCAAATACTACTTTTGTTTTTTGCTTGAGTTCAGCAGTTCTTTGCCTCCCTCTGTAGATGAAAGTGCCTATGTAATGATTTTATGGGTCATGGTCAGGAAGAAACTGCTATTAAAAAGTGAACTTGAGGGACAGGAAGAAAATGAGCATCATTGTCATTAACAGGCCATTTCAGAAGGGTTTGGTGAATTGTGTGATGGATGAAAACCATGTTCTTCTGCCAGTGCTTGGATAGTACCGTGCACTGGTCATCATAAAATTAGGGCCTTGCAGACTGTCAGCTCTATAGGTAACAGACCAGAAGAATACTACATTTTCACCAGGTTGATCTAACCATTTATAAAATCCAGGGATGAAGATAGTGATATTTCCATGTTATGTGTTTCCCTGGACTTAAGGTTTTAATAGCATTTTTTCATTTTAAATGCAATAGTAGTCCATAATTGCAACTCTTAGCATACCTTATTACAAAGCATAATCGTATGCCAGCAATGATGAATATATAATAATGTTATCCCATTTGCCTTTTTCTGCCAAAATAGAAAATACATTAAAAATTACCTGGATTGAAAACAAGTTCTTAAATTATTAAGCTAAAGTAATTCTTACAGATCTGATTCGTTTTCCATGTTTTGTTCACATAGGCCTTCTTCCAGAATATTGTTAAGCTTAGGCTGTATTTGACAGGACTACTTGTATTTTCATATATGCATCAAAGCATTCTGGACACTAAGCTTTTGATCCAACTTTGAATACTGGATTTCACTATGTGCTGTTCTGAAAACAATTGCTCAAGGCTAGTGTCCTCTTTGCAGTGGAATTGCTCACCATAGTAAAGACTACACCATTAAGTTTGGACTGCAAGTATTAGCCCACAGTTCATGAGAGCAGAATGATCCATTTCATGCCTATGGTTGATTTATTTGATTTTCATATGTTTACATGACACTTAGAACTATAATAAGAGCACAATATATTTTCCCAGGAAGCAGTTCTGTACTGGGTCCTAGTCCAATTCTGTGAAACCATTTCCTACAAAAATAATAAATGGTTTTGGCTCCACAATTTTCTGTGTCTAGGATACAACACTGGAGTATGCAGTACAGAAGATTAATTTTAATTTTTTATTAAATCCCAGCATTTTGCTGTCCACAAGAATTTAAAAAAAAAAAAAAAAACAGAGCAAGGATGGAAGTTGTTACTGAAAGAATCTCTTTGGTTTGTATGTGGACAACATCTAGCTTGGGGGCTAATGAAGCTCTGGTCTGTGACCCGAGCATCAGACTGCTGCCACAGCAAAATGTCCCTTAAATGCACTCTGGAGAGCAGTCAGATGCTGTAGTCAGTTGGATCTTTTCAGACTGGGGCAGAGAAGATCTTCCTGTGAATCAGTCAAATGTCTCAGAAATGCATCCTGTCTTCCTAATTTTTCCTACTCCATTCAGCAGTAAAGCTGTTCTGTTAGGGTATAACAAAGGGAGAAATTGCTACTGAATTTGTTTGAACCACAACCCCAGAGTTTCACTGTAAGTTAAACCCCCTCTTGCTTGTGATAAAATAGGATGGATTGGGCATTTATGCTTTTAATGTTGGACTCATTTCACAAAAGCACTTTGCTGTCTAGCTCCCACTGAATTTAATCCTAGATTTTAATTAAAATGGTAGTATCTTAAGGATGAGATGCCCTGCATATCTTGAGAGTCTGGACCTCTGAACCCAGACCCATGTATGCAAGAGTCTGTGGAGCTAAGACTTAAATATCAGCTATATCTGACTGAAGTCTCCTAGGTAAAATAGTTCAGAGGAATTCAGAACAACATATTTAAATTGTCTGTAGAAGAATAGCTTGATGGTTAAGTGCACATATAAAAAAATTCTAGAGCTATTCTAAGATGCTGTTTTTAATATGATGAATCTGATCTATGTCTCTAAAGCAGAGAGGAAAGCTAACAGGTAGTTCTCAAATTTCCCTCTTTTCAGTTTGCCTAGAAATGGCAACATCTCAGAGCACTTTGTTCATCAAACCTGAACAAAGTGGACCAGAGTTTTAGCAGTAAGTATGAACATCTGTCTTTGGCAGGTTGTTAGTCAGCCTTTTGATACTTTATCTTCATTACACTTTGTTTTTTTCTTCCTGATTCCTGTTACAGCATTGTTTTTTCTCATGCATTAGAGATGTCGTCTCTCTGGGTACAATTCTACTCTGCCAAGGGGGAGTTGGAATCAAAAATGCCTCAGATATGGAAGGGAGGAGTTGTTCAGTAGTGCTGTGCAGCCACTGTTGCCAGGCTTGTACCCACTTGAAAAGTGTGGGCTCTTGAACTTGGCTGCCTGACACGTCCAGCTGATGTGGGCTGGCCTAGCATCTGCTGCATTCATTGTGTTTAATGCTGCATCCATCTGTTTTCTGTCAAAGCCACTGCCAACAAATTACTAATCTATTAGAGAAACATGGAAATAAGATTGCACTCCTCATTCCTGGCAATTCCTCTTGTATTTTGTTTGGCTTTTATTTTGCCTTCTTTTTTTTTTCCTTTTTTTTTTTTTTTTTTGTGGTCTGGGAAAGGTATAAGAATAGCTAGTATTTGAGGTATTGAGGAAATGCTTCGGGAAAAAAAAACATGGAAAAAACCATTGGAACTTCTTTTCCTTACTAAAAAGATACAACTTCCTTGTGCATCTTGTATCCCTGAAGATGAATGATTAGGAGCTATTTTAACTGAGCCACGTATTTTTATGGAGAAAATTCCACTGTTTTTTCTGTATTGTGTGTATGCTGGAAAAGCCAAAGCACAAAAGATTACATTTTTTGTCCCAATTCAAAATAGCATCAAAACAGCAGTAGTGTTTTAGCATTGGTGTTTGCTCTTCCACACAGGCTGCTGAATGAACTTCATAGACCCTAAGTGACAAAACAAATTGGCTTTATGTAAATTGGACTGACAGTGGCTCCCAGTGATCATGAATATCAGGTCTGCTAGTCTAGGGAGAGAATTTGCTTCCCTTTGGGAAGTAGTGTTACTAAGGGCATGTACATAAGATGTGCTAACTGCTGTGCATAATCTTTGCACATATACGCCATCCTGCTGTATTATATTTTTTTTGCACAAAGCAGCTGAAAACCCAGAGCAACATCCAAATTGTGTGCTGTTGCCTGTAACACATAGAAGAGCAGTGTGAAACTAGTCAACCCTTCAGTCTGTAGTTACTTATGCTGGATCAGACTGCTTGAGCAGGTCTCAGCAACCAAAACTCTGGCTAGGGGCGATGGCTTACTGAACAGAGAATAAGTCAGATGCCAGCAGCCAAGCCTAAAGGAGGAGGAGAAGTGACAGGGCAGTCTTAAGCCAGCATAAAGCTGAATCTGGAGGCTTTCATCTCTGCTGAACCAGGCAGAAACTTGGATTTTAAAGCAGAAGAGAATGGTTGCTTCATTTCCTTGGGAAGCGTAGGTCTCATACGTTCTCGCCAAGGAGATCTTGTAGTAGAGTGAGTCAGTTACAGGGTGGAGAGGAGATCAGCGAAAGCACAGCAGCAGGAGCATATGAATTAATTATGTGTGCATTCAAATGATAGATGAATATGTTTATTTTAAATACAAACAGGAGTTAGATGCCACCAACTTCTCTGCCTGGTAGCTGAGGCCTGAGGAGAGGCGTGGCAGATCTGCGCAATTCAGAGGAAGAGTCCAAGGGCTTCTGCCGTCAAATAAGCGTGGGAATATCTGAGAGTAGTCAGGAAACTCTGCTTTGTGGCATCCCACAGGGAGGGAATGGGTCATGTTTCCACTAATCTGGATGAGATGGAAATGAAGACAAGTCAAAACTGATGACTGAAGAAGTGCAATGTGATACGTTTCCTAAAATAGTTTTCTATCATATCTTTAGCTTTTTTTTTCTCTTTCTCATGCTGCCTGGATTTGTTTCTGTAACACTGCATGCTGTATACTCGATTTTTCTTAAGATTTCAATGTGACAGGAAAATCAGCACTCAAATGAGTTAAGCTGCTGCAAGCAGAGCACTTTACTCCAGTGGCAACACAGATTGGGTTCAGCCAGGTTTTTATGCCATCCTTCACAGGGCACCTGCTTATATGAGCATCTTTGTACTGTTGCTGCTTACTTGTGAAAGACTAGTTTTCTCAGAGGAGTTGCACTGTAAGCTACCATCAAATTGAAATTATTGGGAAAGCAGGGTGGGGCAGGAAAGAGCAGGAATCTTTCTCGGACCCCAGCAGTCATCCTTACCAGTCCACACCAAATCATCTCCATCTTAAATGGGCAAAAGAGTTAGGAGCAAGAAGCCTGTTGCTGAAACTGCAGAAAGGAATGAAAACATGAAGTTACAAGAACAAGATTCTCCCTTGAACTTACGTAATGGGCTTCTTACATGCCTCATATCTCTCTACTGCATAAGGCAGTTGTGTGCATTGTGCTGTGCTGTTAACCCTCTGGAGGCTGTGCTTTTCTTTATTTCCTGTTGCCTTGTAACATACATTAGACGGTGTAGCTTTTTGAAGGGCTAGGGCTTTCCTAGCCTTCGAGAGCTACCTGAACCCAGATAGCTTAAGAGGGGTTCACGTAGCTAGCTCTAGCTACCTGCCAGCGAGGAAACAAAGGCTGAGACTTGCAGCTGAGATTCCAAAGACAGTTTATTCTTCGAAAGGGGTCAGCTGCGAAATCCAAATACTACAGGTGGGAAGGGATATTTATACATTTCAAAGGGATTGAAAAAGTAACCAATAAAACTACTAGTTAACAACACTATCCAATTACATTTCAAACTAAAACTCTTAAGAAAAACCAATCACTTAGCTAACTTAAAGACCAATAGGAATCTTAAAAGATAAGGGAGCTTCATCGAGGGAATTAGATCATCCTAAAGGAATTTTCTTTGTCTCTAAGGAATAGAATACCAAGGGTATGTTTCTAGGGGTTTCATATCATCCACAATTCCTCTCTCTGTATTTACAAAGAGAGTGTCTTTGACAGTTTTTTTAAAACACTGAACCATACATGAAAACATAGCTAACACAATGAGAATGACAATGAAAATCTACACAATGCCCTTGACCAAAGAAGAGACCCATCCCATCAGTCCCCATTGTCCGAGGAGATTGTTGACCCAGTCTGGGGTGGTTTTTGTCTTCAGGTCTTTCACGAGGGTTTTGAGCTTCTGGATGTTTTCTTGGATGGATGTGGAATGGGAAGAGAGGTTGAAGCAGCACATTCCTTCAAAGTCTTTGCAGCCGTGTCCATGGGAGACCAGCAAGAAGTCCATTGCTGCTCGATTTTGCAGAGTTGCATGTCTTGTGGTTTCTTCATCTTTCAAAAGATCACTCAGAGCAGCAGATGTAGCATTGGCCTGCTTACTAAGCCAGCACCCTAAATGGTTAATGTCACCCAGGGCTTTTGCTGCTGTTGCCCATGGATAAAACAGGGAAGCAGCAATTCTTTTGGGTTTGTTCTAGACATACAATATGGGGTTGCAACTTTCATTGAATTCAGTATAGGATCTTTTTTTGTGTTTTGATTTGCTTTCTTTTTTCCTATTATGTAACAGAGTGATGTTGGGGTTGAGGGTAGAAAGCTTGCCAAGGCTACAAGGTCCTCCTTGAAGACGGGAGGGAATTCCGGCCCAAACTCGGTCACCACAAGACGGAAAATGTTTGAGGGTCCATGAAAATCAGGTTCATAGGATCATTCAGGTTGGAAGGCTGCTCAAGAGCTGTTCTTGGCTGGCCTCGTATTCAAATCAGGATCAGATTAAGGATCAGACCAGGTTACTCTTGGCTTTATCCAACCGGGTTTTGAAAACCTCTGTGCAGGGATCCTGCATAACCTCCTTGAGCAGTTTGTTCCACTGCTTCTCCGTCCTCATGTGTAAGTAAAAGCATTGTCCTGACTTTGAGGCCAGCATGGGTCACTTTAGTTCACATGTGTAAGTTCTGCAGCTGCTAACTTCCTAAACAGAAATATTTGTTCTAATGTTTTTCTCTGTGCTTTTTTATCATTTTGTTCAGGAAACTACTCCAGACCACCGACATACAGCGGTGTGCCCAACACAAGTTACAGTGGCCCAGGACCCGGCATGGGTATAAATGCCAACAGTCAGATGCACGGACAGGGGCCAAGCCAGCCTTGTGGTACCATGCCCCTGGGACGGATGCCATCAGCTGGGATGCAGAGCAGACCATTTCCTGGAAACATGAGCAGTATGACCCCCAATTCTCCTGGCATGTCTCAGCAGGGAGGCCCTGGGATGGGCCCACCCATGCCAACTGTGAACCGTAAGGCACAGGAGGCGGCTGCTGCAGTGATGCAGGCTGCTGCAAACTCCGCTCAGAGCAGGTATGCATTCAGATGAAAGGAGTTTAAACAAATAGGAATGTTTTCCTTGTCATTTCTGAAGTAACAGCACTGTATAGGTGTGTGAATGTGCCTTTATATATGTTCTAGCTGTGCCCTTATCTCTAGGAGGAGATGTTGTGTCCAAAGAATACTTTTCCTTTATCATCTTCTTTTCTTAAAGAGAAAGCATACTGTTGCCTGTTTGAATTTTCCTCTCAAAAAGCAGTTGTGACAATGGTGATGATGGCCACTTCTAGTTTGGTTCTTGGCATTATAGCTTTAGGAGAGCCCACAGGATTGCAGTGAAATTCAAGAAGCCCTCTGCAACTTTTAACTTCTCTTAGTTTTTATACTTTTTTTATCTCTAGTAAAGAGAGGGCCAGCATGTCCTCAGCAGCTTACCCCTGCCAGAGAGTAAGGAAGCCTGTGAAGCTGCCCATCAACTCTTGCATCTACTGCCTGTGTTTTGAGCAGCAGTGCTGATGGCAGTTCTCTTCTGCAGGATGTTCTCACTCCTAAGCAGGTCTGCAGAGGGGGAGAGGAGGGGAGGCTGAGAAGAGCAGCTGGAGGGGAGAGTTAGAAGGAGACATAAAAACAATCTTGTTATCTGGAGTTGATACCTGCCACTTGTGTATCCATAATAGAGAACCTGCAAACAGGACTGCAGATGTTGGAGCCTGTCTTCTTGTCTCCCCTTTGGGCAGCATAGCTACATGTTGCTGTTTGTTATATGGGTTTTGGTAAAAGGCACTTTGATGTCCATGTCATTCTTAAAATGACTGAATATTTGCAGTTAGTTTTTTTTTATGTGTGTGAAATTTTTCAGATTAAGTAACATCCACATTTCCCTGGACTCAAATAACTTCTAGCATATTTATTACCTTTTTCTGTTGCAAGCAGGTCCATAATGTTTGAGAATTACACAAATCCAGTTACACTCTTCTGGTGAATGTGTTCATATGTGTGTGTATTGCTCACTGCACTTGTGCATATGCGTACACATATGGACATACATTCATCCAGATATTTGTCATTCAAGACCAGTGTTTGTGAACACTAGAATTGCTCATATTCCAAGAGGCAATGTTAAACAAGAAATAGGAAGCCAGTATGTCCCTATATTTGTTACTTTCTTGTTTTGAGAACTTCAAAGGTAGGTGGCTGCTAATAATAAGCAGCAGCAAACTTTAAAAACAATAACAGTTAATTTAGTGTACTTCATGTTCTTGCTCAGTAAAATAGAAACAGGCTTCCTTAAAACAGACCCTAGTCCAGCAGATATCTGTGAACCAGCAGTCTCTTTCTTCTGTTGGTTGTTTTAACAGACCTGTCTAGTAGGATTTATGGAAGTCTGCTTCTGTCTGTCTGGTTTAGGCTATAAGCTGATAGGTCAGGCACGAAGAAATAAATAGGCCATCATTGTAGCTGCAGGAGCAGGATTTCTCCATAATCATAGAATGAAAGGAAAAGCTCACATTTGTTGGTCTTGACAATAAGAAAAGACTGTGTTAAGTGGAAAGCATTTGATCGTGATTCAACTTACACGTTGAGCATAGTGTGTGGTGTTTGATGAAAAACTGGGTTAAATGATTACCATTTCTATCTCACATCTTCCCTCCAAGTCAGTTTTGTAGAACTGTTTTTTCTTTCTAGCTCTGACTGGACAAAACTGTACCATTTTGGAGCATTCCTATTACATACTGTCCATTCCAGTGATCCAGCACCTATGGAAGAGCTGAGCAGTCACTGAATCTCTATCACAAATACTGGCGAAAGGGTTATTTATAAACTGCAAACTGGGAGGAACTTGTCACACTGCTCTCATGCCAGGGGTTGCAAGCACAGTTTACCTCTTTGATCTCAAGTCAGCTGTAGGGGAGAAAAGCATAATGGCTTTTGGCTATTTCTGCAAGTCCTCGAGACTCACATATGGAAGGACTATATTTGACAATGACTCGGATTTGTGATACAGATCAAATCCAGAGAGGCTGTTCTTTGCTTCAGACCACCACACATTAGGTCACCTGCTTATCCCAGCCAATCTGGGGCTGGCAGACACCCCATGTTTTCTTCACAGCCCCTGAACTATGGCAACACTCAGGCTCCCTCAGTGTACCAGCCTGACCAATATAGGTAGGTAGCAGTGTAAACTGGACTTGCTGTGGGACCTTGGCATTTTTTAAAAATGTATGTGAACATCCCATCTGGCTGCTGAAGGAATATAAAAATAACATGAAAGATATAGAAATACTTAAATATTTTGTAGTAGTAGAGGGGATTTTAGGGGTTTTTTGTTTTCTTTTTACTAATGTCACTGTGACAGTACAATGAAAATCTGCATGTCACTCACTCACACAGCTGCTTGGCTTTTGGCACAACTCCATTTCCTTGTGCCTAAAAGGGAAGTGAGGAACCTCGTCACTGTGAAGGAATGAGAAGTCTCCTTCCTTCACCCTGGCAACATCTTTCTCTCTTCATTGTTGGTGTTCTTGTCTGCAGCAGTGCATGCAGACACATTTTCTGGACTTGGTGGTGTTGTCATTGCTGCCTAGGCAGAGAACTGCAACGCCCAAAGTATGATCCTTTTCTGAGAGATGATGTACTGCAGGAATGATTACAGTGTTTCTTGTTGGGATTTTCAAGGAAGTTTTAGTACACTGTAGTTGAGTGTGCATGTATTTGAAAAATCAGTTTCTAGAAGAATTTTTAGGAGCACTAAGTATCCCTTGCAAAACATTTGCCTGAAGTGCAGCTACTGCTTTCTCACCAGAGTCCTCCACACTGATTTCTGTAACCATATCACAAATTACAGAACTGGGAGAAAGTATTTTTGTTGGCTCCCAGCCTGTTGCTCCCTCACAAACAACTCCTCTTCAAACAACTCTTCACCTGAGATTTAACCTTTATGGACTTCCCTGCCATCATGTTATTTCAGTTGTTGCCTCTGTAGGAAATCTTTAATACCCAAATTATTGCTGCTGTCACAGCAATTAACAAATTTTATTTACCAGTTTTTTGTAGCTGTTAGTTTGGTTATTTCCCTAATAATATTGTTCATATATGTGCACAGAAAAAGCAGAGAGAGCAGAAAGAGAAACAAAAAATTAGAACACAAGTCTACTGGTTATTCAGTTCAAAAAACAAAACCTAGTGAAATGGGAGAGCACTCCCACCATACTACTTTGCCTAACTGGGAAGACATCCATTCCTATGCCAACATTCATGATCAGTGTGTAGCCTTTTTCTTCAAATGTGTTGAGTTTATAAGATTCAGCTGTGGAGCTCAAAAAGTGTTGAATTTTTATTACTATAAAACACCCTCCTGTGTGTAGAATTAAGAATAAAATTAAGTAGTTGTGTCATAGTCATGGTTACACAGCAGTATTTTCTGTTTAGGTTGGTTGGGATCCACTTCAAGGTCAACTTGTTGACTCAGTAGCAAAGTGTCAATAGGAGAGAGAAATTTCTCTTCAGCTATTAATCCACAGGATCTGTCCTTTCCCAGCTCAGGAGTCTCATTTAGACATAGAATGCTGGTTTGCCTCTGCCTTGCTAAGCCACACTAAGCAGCAGCGTAAAATGAATTTAAATGGCATGCATCAGAAAAAAAATCTCTTCCACTGGGGCACAAAATCAATGTTCATTAACCAGAGCAGGATGATTAGGATCTGAGTTCAGCCAGTTATACCTAGGTATCATCCTCAGAGCAGACCACCACCCTTATATTGGAAAAGATTAAAATCATATAAATGAAAGTGGTGACTGTGGAAGATACTAGGTTTACACCATTTGAATTGGCCTTTGACCTCATCTTAAGGTCTGCTTTATGTTAAGCTTAGATTAATTTCTAGGCTACATAATACCTTCCCTGTAACCTAAAATCTTATGATGTGCTAGTCTATCTTGTGCATGCAGGCTAGGGTTTCCCAAATGATAACTGCCATGATAACAGGCTAGAGAAAGAAAGGTGTTTTTAAGACCTCTTCATTGAATCTCTTCATTGTTTCAGGCTACCCAGGGTGTTCAAGCTTGCTTTGAGTAAAAGTTCACAGCAGGCAATGTTAAATAAATCTCTAGTACCCTGTGTAGTAATTCAGTTTATTGTCAGGAGGAGAGTGTGAAGGAACTACAAAACAGTGTTTTCCTTTTCATATTTGTCTTGTCTTGGTCTCAGCATAACCATTGAGTGGTGAGGACTGTATATACCATGGAAGAAAAGATTCTTCATAACTTAGGTTGGCATTGACTGAAACCCCAAGGGCTGGTTCTTCTGCTGGAGGATAGAATCCAGAGGAGACCTTAAAGGACCAGGTTGCTCCAAAAGATCTTTTATCACACTGTGATTCTTAGAACAGCACATGTATTTATAATGATAGATAAATGCTCCTGTTTGTACAAAACTGCATCACAGTAAGCCTTCAGTAAAAACAGTTTTAAGCAAATGAGTACTGTTGTCTCTGTTGATGTGAAAGGCAGCAAATTTAGCCAATGTCTTCTAGTACCAGCCAGTGTTGACTTCCTCAGTTTGTAAATGCCCAGCTTGAACTTTGCAGGACTATGTATGCACTGTCTGTGAGCTTTTGCTTCCTGCAGCAAGTTCTCAGTTTAAAATTGATTATCAGGTTGGTGCCTGAAGTCAACAGACATCTTTAGAGCTAGATGCTTGTCACCATCACTTTCAGCATCTCTCAGTGTCATTCTGAGCATGTCTTCTTAGCAGTTGAAAGTGTGACTGTAGTATATGGAAAGGTAAAAACATAGTTGTAAAATAGCTGGCTTGCATGCTGTTAGTAGTATGGCCTTAGATGATGTAATTCAGTGCTAGCTGGCTGTAAAATGTGTATCCAACTGGATGCTAAAATGAGCCTTTTGCTGGTGCAACTACAGTTATCAATACCTGAACTAATTACAACAAAATGAGTTTTGATGTGCCTACATGAGGAGCAATCCTGTCTTTGAAGGCAGCCCCTTTGACCTCAATGTACCTTAATATGATTCTCAGGATTGCATGTTGCAATTTTGTAAATTAAAGCAATTTTTTTTTATAGATTGAGTGAATTTAGAATTCAGTGCCATTGATTTAAAGGAGACGATTCAGACATAGTAGTTTATTAAACTGAGGAATTGGGAACAGCTTTGCTATTTGCAACCTCTGATCATTTTAAATCCTGGCCATTGGGTTGCTAAATTGAGGTGGATATTTACATTATCTTCTGCTGATCCCCATGCCACCTGAGAAGTGGTGTTCAGCCTCTACAATAATGTGTGATGTTGCATTGCTTTGACATACTTCTAGGCATTCTAGAATGTGGTTCTGGTTCTAAATTGCTTAGCAACTGGTTAGATACCACAGCCTCATTGTAGTGTGGTGAGAAGAATGTAGTATATTTTTAATCAATCATAAAAGTGATCGCACAAAACTGCACTGATACTAGAGAATTTCTGTTGTACAGAGAAACACAATTAGCATAAATTGGTTTTAAAAGTGCATTCTAGATGTCTTCTTCTTCGTCTGTGTGTGTGCATACACGCACATGCACACTTGCACACGTACAGGCCCACTAACCTTCCATCAGCATTTCTCTCCTGCTATATATGTATAATTCATAATCCATGTTGCTGCTGCCAGCAAAGCACTTTTTCCATATTATTTTCTCGAACAGCAGGGTAATGCAGCACTGCTGATGGACTAGAAGGTACTGGTGAGGAAATATAGTAATGGACATAGTGCATTAAAATGTCAAAAGGAAAAAGAAGGAGGCGGAAATGGGGAATAAATTTTTTAAAAAGAATAATAATATAAATAAAACCCAGAACTGTTTTAGGTGTTTTACATCCTAATGCCTGTCAGTTTTGTGCAGTATTTTCCAATCTGGACCTTTTGATCTTGAAACTTGGATTTAAAATTCTAATTGTGATTTTGAAAGCGGCAGTTTTGTAGCAGGAAGTCTTGAAGCACTCCAGTAAAACTTACCATCTTTAATCCCTGGAGAGAGTATATATCTTCCATTGTTTTCCCTTTTCCCCTTAAGCTTGGAGGTGCTGTTCTTCTCTGTTGGGAAGTTCGGTGGAGTGCAGGAAGGTTAAGTACTCATTCAAGTTTCTTTGCTTATTCAAACCAGGCTACTTCTAGATGAAAGGCTGCCAGCTGTGAAATCCCCAAAGTAAACTAGGCTAAGATAGGACTGGTAGCCATAATTGGAGCCAGTGCCTGCGTTATCTGTTGCCTTTGAAATAAGCCCCTGGCAAGAAAGGCTCTTTCTGCCGGGTCTTTTATTTAACATTCAGTCACAGGAAGGAGTTGCTCCTGTTCAAATTCAGGCCATTCACAGTTCTCCAGGCTCAAGCCGCCTGATTTCCCCTCTGCTCTGCTCTTCCAAACAGTCACAGATTTCCTTTAGACATCTTGATGGGTCAGCCTAAAATGAGCCCCTTTGCTTTTGGTTAGTGCTGTTCTAATATCCTAGTGGTACTTTCAGTCCATGAAACTGAATTTGGCTTCCAAAACAGAGTCTGTGTGTAGTTTCAGCGAGGTGAAGTGGGTTTGCTTCTTGGCCTAAATGGCTGTATTGTCTCTGTAAACCCAAATACTCCTGTGCTGGCTCCACCTGGGGCTGGAGGAGGTTCAGTAATAGCTGGAGTATCTTCTTCCCATGCTAGGCTTCTGTGTGATTTGAGGGGTTAAAAGTCCAAATACTAATGCTTACTGTAACTGTAATTTCTAAGGAAGCTATTAACCAGTATTGACTTATTTCTCTTCTAAAGGACCCATGCTTTTTCCCTCTTCATGAGAAACAGTCATTTTTATCAAGCTGATTATTCTATTATTTATTTTTTTCTTTTCATCATGTTTTGCTTTTCAAAGCAGAATCATGTTTGGGTTTTTTCCTATAATGTGTTAGGAGGGAGGAAGTTCAGCTCCGTTTGTATGTATTTATTATTGTAATGGGAAAGCTAGAAATCTTCTGTGATTATTTTATTCAAATGGAGATGCATTTTATGGATCAGCTCAAAATTGCTGATAAAATCGTGTAAGGATTGGAAGAAACTTTACATGCTGAGCTAACCAAAGCCATTTCTTGTGGGAGACTAAGAGAAATACATTTTTATCTGGAATTTTGTTTTACTAAAAGGTAAATCCATCATTTTGGAGCCCTGGTTGTCACCATGCTGCAGAGCTCTTGCAGGGAACCGGTGATTTGGGGAGGCATTTTTTTCTTCTTTGGACTCATCAATCAAGTCGACTGCTGTATGCTGTTCATGCCATTAGAGATTAACCACAGACCTCAAGAGTCCTACTCTTTTCCTCCTTCAGAGAGTAACCATTCTTAAATTGTGAAAGCAGGAGCGTGTTGGGAAGGAAGCATGATTTTTAGTCATGAATGAGAATTTTCACTTACCTCAGAGACACTTCTAATTCGATTATTATTGTATCAAGATTATTTTTGGCTTGATTTGGTTGTTTAGTAGATTCATTGCCCTCTGTAGAAAGACTAATTATTTTGAAACAAAATTGCAGTGTAGGACTTTTTGTAGCTTATTAACATTCTGCCTCAGTGTTGGATGTTACATTGAAATTCTGTACCTTAAAATTTGATCTTTAAGACATTAAGAATGCAGTACTTCATTAATTGATACTGTGTAAAGTTAAAGAATAAGGAAGGACCTTAGATTGAGTGCTCTTTCTTGGGTGACAAAAACTATTTCAGATGAGGAAACAGTTTTCACAGTTTGTCAAAAGATCTACTCGTTTAAATCACAGAAGTGGTTAGGAAAAAAAAAAAGCCAAAACAAAATAGGAGAATAGCCATCTGTTTAATGGGACTCATGAAGAAAGCTAATTCTGTGACTGCGCTGTGTGATTTGGCATATAACACTCTGCAAGTACAGGACTGTGATTGAACAGCCTAAGATTTTTGTGACAGAAAGGGAGAGATATAAAAAATGATAGGAGGGTTTCAGGTTTTAAAGGGAGTTCAAGGTTTTAGGTTCTTTGACAAGGGTGGTATTTGAGAGAAAAATAGCCTTTTTTTTTTTTAGCAATGCTGCTTGGGGAAATACGAGTGGGAAGAGCCCTTCAGTTTGTTGATGAGTTCAGGTGGAAGCACCAATTCTTGCTGGACATATAAGTAGCCTTGTAAGAATCAAATAATAACCTAACAGCATGAGATTTTGCTAATGATTGTTGGCAATCTTACTGACACGTTAAATACCTGTTGCAGTGGCCATAGTAGGTTTCAGGCATCTGAAACAAAGATGAAGAAAAGAGGCAGCTAAAATCATGCTGACATGTGCACTACATTGATCTTGTGAAGCTGTCCAGTGTGCCAGAGAGACGAGACTGATGGTAACAGTGCTGGTAATAATATCAATAAACATATAACTGCTCCAGGCCATTGGGCAAAGATAGGTGAGTGGGAACGTGTCTGCTGGAAAATCCCTCTGGAGAACTTCCTCACCATGCTGATGCACATGCACAGTTGCATTCAGCATGCTGCTGTCAACCAGATGACATTTTACTATTAAAAACTACATTGAGGAGCTGGCATGAAATGATGAGGTTTTTATTAGATTTTCAGTTGGTTCCTAGCACAGTGCATTCCAAGGTGCTCAAAAGCAGCATGAGAATGTGACTGAACTTGGTAAGAAGGTGGTGGGAGAGAGCGTCCCCAGGTGGAAGGCAGGGGAGCTCGGGGTCAAACCTCTCCCAAGACAGTGCCCCATCAGGGGAAACTGAGTTAGTGACACACAAAGTATGTCCTTAGTCTCCTGTAGCTTTTTAGCACCATGCTTTGGTGACCTTCTGGCTGTTCGTATGCTGGGAACAGACTCTTACCACTTTCAAGTAATCTTTCTGGGAGAGAGTTCATAGGGCCTTCCAGCTTTTTAATACAGCTATTTATAAACATGCACAAAAATAGAAGGTGCATAGTGAGAGTCATATGAGTCATTCCCATTTTGATATCAAGTCACACCAGGCTAAATCACCCTTCTTGACATTCTGGTTCAGATTGACAGCATCATGCCATAGAGGGCAAATTTCTTTTTTCCCAATAAACCCAGTTTCTGCATGCTCCTGCTTGCTGGACAGATTAAAGCAGCCCACTTTTGTGCATCACACACTCCACTTGTGCTAAGAAATGTATCTCCTCAGTGCTCAGATATCATGTCTGGGGAGGATAGTTGTGAAAGCAGTTGCTGTTAGAGCTGCTGCACAAATCCATGTGTGGGGAAAGGTAGACAGAGGTCACCAAGAGGGGAGCTCTGATGGGTTTCCAAGCCATTTGACTTGGCCCACTTTTCAGTTGTTCTGTGTTTTTTGTCACACAGCATTTTAATTTTAATTATCCAGTACAGGTTGCATGGAATACCAAGAGCTTAGTTTGTTCTTACACAAATAAATTCACATATGGAGGTGTTGCTGCACTTGTAAGAATGCTGTGCAATAAAGGCTTTTCAGGGGTTCCCTGTGGGTTTGAAGACTGGTGATCAAATGCTGTGATCACCATGAAATTCAGACCAAGACTACTTTAATTAACACAAAGGGAACTTTATAAAAAGAAAATCAAATGGCTGCAGCTTACAAACAAACAAACAAAACTGTACAGTATTTCACTATCACTAAATGCTTTTCAGTCACACAACCTTCTGTCATTAGGATCAAATGAAGTTAAGTAATTTTTTTTTAACAGGCTTGTGCTGTGTTTTCCTGACTGTATTCAACTACTTTATTATTCTTCTGGACATATTTTAGACCATTATTAATTTTGGATCTCTTCCCCAGTTTTTATTATTGGGTAGTATTGGTATTGGTATTAAAATTGGGTAGAGAGATTTATTCTGATCCCAGCATGCATTCAGCTGTGCAAATGTTGGGTAGTTGTGTTGTTATTAGCATTGTTACTCGTGAATTACATGTGCCTCTTATGTTGCTCTTCCAGAGCTGGATGTGGTGTGACACTTCTGTTGTGTTGGGCTTTAAATGACTACCAAGTTTTCACTGGAAAAATGGTTAATGGGATGACAACAGCTTGTAAACAAACAATAGCTTTTTGTGACTGCTTTTCTGAGTGGCTCAGCATTGAATAACTGTGGTAGGAACAGCTATTTTTTAAGCTTCTTCCCTCTCCTTGATTGGTTTTTAGTAAAATCCAAGCGATGGAGATGATGCTAAAGTATTTGTGTAAATCAGAAGGAAAGTAATATATTTAGAAAGGCTATTTCTGTTACTCTTTTTAAAAGAACCTTGCAGAATAATATTTGAATCAGCCAGATGAAGAAGTCAGGCAGTGTACTCGTTCTGACTGCAGTGGATTACAAGCCGATTTGCACTATCACATAATTGCAGCATTAAAACTTATTTCCCCATTTTAGCATTGCCATTTAGGTCAGTTCTTGTGAGGAACAGTTTTGTGTTAGTTCTGTGTACCTTCTGTCAGCAGACACACACACACACAAACACACACCTCAGTAAAAATCCAGATGCTTTTTCATTTATGTTTCCCAGTGCTTTGTCAGTGTCAGTGTATTTCAGAACTTTGACCTCCCATTTTCACACAAGTACACATGCACAAGTGCAAAATTTTCTTTCTTTCTAACCTGAAAAATGGCAAAGAGTCTTGTGGCAGAGCTAATAACCTGTCACATCAGCAGCTTTCGTGGTTGTTTTTCTGAAATTTTGTTATTAAAATTGGTAAACTTCCCCACTGAACAGAGGAGGACCTGTAAGTCCAGGTTAGTATACTTACAGTAGCAGCTAACAAGAAGATGATGATACTTTGCTTTCAGATATAGTGATGTTAAATTCATTTGTTTTATTCACGTGAGAACTGCCTTCAATGCCATTTTATAGCTGCTCAAGGCAGTATTCAGGCTTTGTTTGTCTTGGCCTTTGCTAAGAGTGCTATGAACCTCCAGGCAGAACAAAGTAAGCAATGTTGGAGTTCATTTTCCATTGCTCTCTTCTCCCTCCTTCAGTTCACCCATATCCACTGACAATAGAAATGGTTTCACTTCTCCAAGGAAGCCCATAATGTAGCAAGAAGGAAAATCCATAACAAAAGATCATATGTATCTGCTTGCACGTGTTTATGTGTAAATTCTCCAGGGAGAAAGCATTCACAGGTCTCACTCCTGAATTACTCTCATTATAATAACCCATTTGGTGTCAAAGTGTGACAGATTATAAGTGCTTAAGGCTAGTCCCAGCTCAAGACAGATTTAAATAAAGTACTTCTGGTTATTGTGCAGGTCAGTGTGTTTAAATAACAACCCCCCAAATCATACTTTGACATTTAAAAGAGAGAGGAAATATTGTCATGCTGCAGACCTGGCACAGATAAGCACAGGGCAATTTGGTCAGTACACTGTGATTTGTGAGTGCAGCCTAACGCAGTCATTTTCACAGTTTGTAATCAAGTAGCCACCTTAGCAGTGTGTCAGCATTAAAAGAAAAAATGTTCCTTTTAAAATGTTTACACAAATTACTCCCCTGAGGTGCTGCAGTGCATTCGCTGCAAAACTGATGTAGGTTAAAGATCTGGAGCAGAAATGGCAAACTTGTGGGCCATTTTTTTTTCACCAGCCAATTGCTCAGGTGACCTGGTCACAGTAACAGGATAATTTCTCAGGTCCAGCCCCTAGGGCAGCATAACCGGGAGAAATCCCTACATTAGGTGCACACTGTGTCATGTGTCAGGAAGCACAGTGCCCAGGTGCCTAACAGCAGATGAGTTTGTGACTGCCAGGATTTGTGCAGTGAGACTCAATGGCATCTCTTCCCTGGGCTGAGTGCCCCATCTGGGCTCTCGTCCCTGTAGCGCTGCTCCTTCAGCATCGCCCCATTGTGCCACATTTGGGCTGGGGCTCCCCCAGCATTTGGCCAAGGTGGCTACCTCAGAGCCTGGCCCTACCTCAGGACAGGGTGCACGAGCTGAGGAGCTGAGGGAAAGCACACATCTGGTAGCAGCCTGCTCTGGAAGCTTGCCTGTGAATCCCTTCCTTCTTTCAGGCATATCTGGTTGAGAGGCTCCACTTGTGCTAGAGGGACCATAACCTGTGTTTACTCTGGGAACAGCAGCATTCTCTGTTTCTCCCTGCTCCTTCTGCCACTTGTGCTAGAGGGGCCATAATCTATGTTTACTCTGGGAGTAGCAGCATTGTGTGTGTTTCTCCCTGCTCCTTCTCTTGCATCTCTGTTTTATCTGCCTTCTGCCCACCTATCATCCTCCTTGCTCTAAAAACCTTTGGCGCCTAGTGAGGATGCTCCCAGTCCTTTTTCCTTGTTAATTTCTTTTTACTGTCTCCTTCATTTCCATTTTCTATGCCCCAAAATCTCCTCACCTCCATCACTTCTAGACTCTCCACCTCTGAAGCTTTCTTCTGTTCCAAATACATTTCCAAGCTGGGTTTGCCTCCTCTGGTCAGGCTGCCACAGGGCTCATTACAGAAGGTGCACGTTTTTTCTGACTGTATGAAGGGCTTTGCTCCAATATTGTAGACTGAGAGAATAGTACAAGGCATCAGATGCCTCTTAGGAAATCCACAGAAAGTTTTAAAACTTGATCTCTCTGTACACAGAACAGCCTGAGCTTTGACATGTTTCCATATGAAAAGTTGTGTCTTCATTTCTTTTCTTGTTGAAAGAAAAGACTTCTGTCATTGTCCATAGCTAAATCACATACACATCTGAACTGAACTTCATAGTGAATTCATATTTTTTCAATAAGAAGAAAGAAGGAAGATGACAGTATAAGTCTTGCATCAGGTGACAAAACTGAGGAGGTCCTAAATCACATATCAGGAAGTATGAAGCGCAAGGGCTGTGGAGTGACTTCTGTGTTGGAGACAACACAGAAACTTACTGAGGATTTCAGGTCCAATTAGAGGAAGGCATTTCAGTATAAGAGACTGCTCAGCAGCTGTGATCACTCCTGTGCTCCTGTGTATTGTCAGCACTGTTCTTTCTAACAATGTCTTTGTTGTGCTCTTTAACGATGACCAGATCTTGCGTGTCAACTCCTCTTTTTAAATACAGGACTTCTGCATTAGCTCAGAAGACACAATTAGATCTGATGCTACTTGTTTTGCACAGAAAAGAGATTAAGTGCATATTAAGCTTTGAGTAGATTGCAAATGAAGGAAAACAAAAGATCAGAAGGAGAACTTCTTAAAAGGGAATGGTTTGAATTTGAGCAGTTGTATTTTGGACCCAGTAGTACACCAGGCTGTCAACAGCACAGTGCAGCTGACGAGCTAAGATCATGGGCTCATTCAGGCTGGAAAGGAGCCTCAGGAGGAATGTTTAGTCCAACCTTCTCCTTATCAGGCTCCCCTTAGAGCTTAGGCTGTTATCCTGTTGAGTCTTCAAAATCTCTAAGTGCAGAGATTGCCCACTCTCTTTGGGCCACCAAATCTAGTCTCTCACTATTTTCACTGGGAAAATGGTTTCCTTGCATCCAGTCTGAATTTAATGTCTTTTCACTCTTGCCCAGTGTGTCTTGTCCCCCCACCATACCCACTGTGAAAAGGGCAGTTTTATCTTCTTGCTGACCTCCTTTTAGGGGCTGTGGGGCTTCTGTAGGTTCCTCTCAGCAGCTGTCTCTGCCCCAGGCTGAATGAGACCTCATCCTTCAGCCCTTCCAGGATGAGTGCTCAAGCCTTGGCCATGTAAGAGGTTCTCTGCTCACTCTAGTTTATCATCATCTTTTCTTTTCTGGGGATCCAAAACTGAACGTGATGCTCTAGGTGGAGTCCAGTGAGTGCAGAGGAAGGAGAGGATGATCAGTTTCTTCTGTCTCCCAACTCTGCACCTCATCACACAGCCCAGGGAGGGTGTTGTTGGCCCTCTTTGCTGCCAGGGCAGGCTGCTGGCTTGTGCACAGCTCCTTCTGCCAAGATGCCCAGGGAATTCTCAGCAAAGCTGCTCCCTCTAGTCAAGTCCCAGCTGGCACCGCTGCAGGGGACTCATCTCATCCTTCCCAGGTGCAGGACCTTGCACTTGTTCCTTTTAAAAGGCTCCTGTCAGCACATTCCTCCAGCTTGTCCAGGTCCCCTGAGGTGGCAGCCCTTTCCTCAAGCATAAAAGCTGGCTCTGGCATTATGCATTGCTAAATTGTTAAGAGAGTAAATAAACCATAGAAAACAAGCTGATTCCTCTCTTCCACTTTAAATCTCTTAAAATTGTTGCACTCTTGAAGATCTACTTGTAGCAATAGAGCAGAAAAAAAAAATTGTAGCCTTAGGTGTTGTGTTTAAATTGATAGCATAATCCCAAATTTGTATTGGCCTGACTGCTTTTTCTTCTAAATGGGGAAAAATACATTATCTGGGATCAAGGTATTGCAAGAGCAGATACTCTAGTTCATACACAATGCAGGGTTTGTCTGACCAATACATTTTCCAACATGTTGCCTGCATGCAGAAATGTCAGGTGCTGAGATTTCCTGCATTCCCTTGGAGGGTAACTGTATCTCACCACGAAGACATCTTTTCATTATACTAAACTTAAGTGTATATTTTCTTGATTTCTTCCTATTATTCCTAATTGCATCATCCCTAAGCAACCTAGCCTTTGGTGTTTATGTGGCAAATACTGTAAAACTGTATACTTGGCTGGGTTTGTACTGCTATAAAATTCATAGCCGACCAGTTGAATTTTTGCCATTAGATGTCACTACGTGTACAGCAGACTGTTTTTAAAGGCTTGATTTTTATTTAGCATCCTGGAAAAATGAAGGAGGGAATTGGGAGATGTAGGAGAGAGTCTAGTTCTGTAGTATGTTAGATATGCCTTAACTAAAAGCAGCACAGAAGGAAACATAAGATTTTTGACTTAACTCCAACAACCAACAGATGATGCTGTGACCTTAAGCATATATAAATATGTTTAGCAGCTGCTGTGTAACATATTTATAAGTGTTTAGTGACCTGGAGGTTAATCAAAATGAGTTTGGTGATCTCAGCTCAGTTCTTAATGGACTCCACTTCATATTATAGCACTGATGCAGCACAATTTGTCACAGTCGGCAGTCTTTACTCAAAGGAGGCCTACTGTGGAGTGAGAATTAAAGGCTGAAGTAATACCTGATTATTTCTCCCTAAAGAAACTTTCCATTCCAAGCCATCATAGAGCAAAATAATATGTGGAGGAGCTCTGTACTGCTCAGTGCACCCAGTCTCAGAATAAGGCAGCATTTACTCTGACAGGATGTCCTTTCAGTGGTACTGAATTAGCTCACGCGTGCTGCGGTCAGGGCTTTGATAGGGGGCTGGGGAAGGACAAAGTCCTGCCAGGGATGGTGCTGAGTCTTTTCACTTGCTGGGCTCTTTCCAGAGATGGGGAGCTGTGTCCGTTCCAAGTGCAACATTACAGAGGAGGATGAAAGGGAAAGGTATTGCCTTGCCAGATGAAATTTCAGAATTAGGTTCTGCTGTTCAGGTTCTTCTGGGTGCAGAAGCAATTTTTTTAGACTTCAGTTGTTTTCTTGCTGTCTTGGCCAAAGCCGGTATATTCTTTTTATTTAATTTCCATTCTCCATTTAAACTGGAAATAGTTTCCTACTTTTTGATTTAAAGCTGTTGTACAGCAGTGTGCTTGCATGAGCTGCAATTGAGATTGATGTCCATAGTGGGTAACATGAAATAGGTTGTACCTCAATTTGAGACAATGAACAGCCCCACAGCTTAGAAGATACACATGCTACAGGAAGTAATACTGTTGAAATATTAGTAGGTAAGGACCAATTTCAGCTTACCTGCAAGGTGTATGTCTCCTGTGTATTTTTAAAGTAAAAGAAGGACATGAAAGAGATAGATACCTGTAGAGACTTGCCTTTTCCAGGATCCTAGCCTTACTCCATAAAAGCACCTCTCAAAATCCATTACTTCTTTTTTAAAGTATGAAAATACACTTGCACATTTTTTTCATCTTCACTAGTAACTTTACCCAGTAGCAGAAAGGATCTTGCTTATCCAGCATAGAAAGCATTTTTCAGTTAACTGCATTTGCTGAAATATAGCAATTTTCAGCTAAAGAGGAGAGGGGGTGGGGATGTTTAAGATACAGTATTTACATAAGAAAAGCTTGATTGTGTGACAGAAATCATTTAAAGTTGTTGCCAAATGGTTCTGCTCTTCTCTTTTCCCTTTGTAATTTTCCCTTGGAGCATTGCACCACTGTGCATTTTAAATCTTTTCCCTCCACTTCTCGTTGCAAGCTTCATCTGGGAAATGACATTGTATGGCAGTTATCTCCTTCATATCAAAAGAAAGCCTTTGCCTCTTTGCAAGAGTGAAGAAAAGTTTGTCTTCAGAGAGCAAAGGACAAAACTGACTTGGAAAAAGATGCTTTATTTAGATAACACGTTCTCTTTTCCTTTGAAGAAATTCACAATGTGTCAAGAAAAATTAGGCCGAATAGTGCTTTAATGGTCTTCCTCCTGTACCTCCTAAAAAAGAAATCTGCTTCTACCACTTGTGTTAAGAATCTGCCATGAGTTTGGAGAAGAGAAGAAGCCATTGAAGCTACTCAGGGTTCTTGAGTTAGGAGTTGTCTTTTTTTATTTGAACACTATATAATAATTAAAAGTAGAATTTCTACCAAAACTCTCGTCTTACTACCTGGACATTTAACCTTCCCTTCCTGTAGGATAAAATTAAGTGCTTTGGTTTTTGTAAGGAAATAAAAGTTGACAGGTACTAAAGCTGTGTAAAAGGATGGTTGCTTTCTTGTTTCTTTTATTTGGTAAAGCAGCAGAAATGTACAGGGGGCACACTGAAGATAGAGGTCTGAGTTTTGTGTTTTCCTATGTATTTTTCTATGAATATATGAGTAAGTATTTTTCTGTGTGTTTTTATTCGTATGTATGATTTTATATTTATGAGTGTTACTCATATACATATGATAATACATGCAGTCTTCAGGTATACTAAGAAAAGGTAGATAATTGTTTTATGCATTAAAATAATAAAAGGTTATTTTTGAAGCTGAACCATGCCTTACATTGGGTTATCGTGCTTACTTGAATTGGGTTATTTTCTTCCTTGTGCCTCAGTTTGTCTATAGAGTTTGACAAATCAGGTACCAAGCATACTTGGATACTTCTTACAACTTAAAGATAGATAAGTTTTAGGTTTTCAAAATATTTGGTCTGAACATGTGGAGAATTATGCAAGGGTTTCATTTAGGGCAGTTTTTGAGACAAATTTAAGTCTCAGTTATAAAAGCATTATACAAATATGGGATTAATTTTCAGAAGCAAAATAGTTCTTCTGAGGTTTCTTGTTTCAACAAGAAGTGGAATATGTGTGGAGTTTTTTGAAAGATTGGTCATAGATGGCACATACAGGTGAACACTGTTCAATGCAGTAACAGATGCAGAAATCAGAAACTGAGTCTGTGGTACCCATTTTTCTTTTGGTCCTTTCACTGTTTATTAAGCTCTGGCAGGTGAGGATTGCTATTACATGGTCAAAATGATAAGAATGCACTGGATTTTTTTTTATGCCAGTACTAGGTTCTAATTTTGACTCCTGATCCCATTGCTGTCTACTCAGCAATTTGTAGGTATATACATCAGGGTATATAATGTGAGCTGGATTTTTCTTTGGATTGATTGTGACATGGAAAGACTCTGTGTACCTCTCTTGAAATTAGTCTTCAGTCCAATTCTATTTCACATATATGATAATTAGCTCAAGACTAGCTCAAAGCTCTGCACATAGGTAAAATGAAGTAATTGCCTGCTTTCTCCTTACAAACAATAGGTGATGTGCTCTGTGACAAACCACAGCATCTTCAGCAATGAGGTCTGTAATGGGATGTTGTACGTGTGCTTTCCTCTCCTAGGCAAGGCAGTTTTCCTGCCATGAATCAGAGCGGCATTATGGGATCCAGCTCCCCCTACACGCAGCCGATGAACAACAGCTCTGGCCTGATGAACCCACAGGCTGCTCCTTACAGCATGGCACCCAACATGGTGAACAGCTCAGCAGGTAACGGTGAGTGACCTTCCAGCAGTCACCTTCCTCCATAAACCTGCTTAGCCTATCAGCCCTGGGCTGCTGGCAGAGCAACATCCTTCTTCATTTGATTCACCCCTCTTGGGTGCTTTGGAGTGATTTGACATTAGGTGCTCACCTTTTTTTGGTACGGTAACTGATATGTTTTTCATTGAGTCCTTCTGCACAGCACATTGTTGAGTACATAGTTTTGCACATCACTCGAATTCAGCTTACATAGATGTTGACTAGCAAGTGTATGTATATTTGTGTGTATGTGTCTGCAGGACAGGGAAGGAGAATAGCTTCTTCTTTTAAGAGGTTGTGTTTGTTTTTCAGCATCTTACTTGCTAAAGCTGCATTTTCAGATATTTAACGTGGTAGTCATTTAAAAAAAGATATGTGCACTTGATCGGACTTGAAGATGCTGTAAGTTGAGCACTTAACATAATCATTCTGTTTGGAAAACATAGGTCATATTTACTGTTTCCAAAATTTATATAGAGTTTCCTCATTTACTTATTTAAGTATCAGTATACAAAATTTTATCATAACTTCCTTTTGCAAAAAAAAAAAAAAAAAAGGCATATTCAATGTAGCTCCTTGATTTATCCTTCATATCATGACTTAGGAGTTTAGAATTGCTTGTAGCTTTGTGTGTGACTCTGAAGACAGGTGAATACAGTTCTGCACAAATGTGCTTCGTGGTCCATATTCAGCTTGAATTCCTAACAATTATCCTCCTTCAAGATAATATTTCAGCAAAGATCAATTCTTTGATTTTGCTGTATTTGGATGGAGTTTCAATGACCCTGAAGCGGATCCTCTCAAGTACTTATTCCAGTCATGGAGTTTCTGTGCATGCTTTACGGATTACATTATCCCTTTTAGAAATGTTGGGGGTTTTAAAGCTTTTCTGAAAGCAGAATAGGTTGTGCTAAGGTAATATGATATTGTTTCTTAGTTGTTTTTGTTTCTACTTTTGTTTATTTCTTAAGAAATGCCTTACTACCTAAATTGTGTCTTACCAAGAGCCATGTTTTTCACATCTTTTTCTCTACTGCTCTTAGCCTGTATAATTCTTTTATTCTTTGCACCTTTCCTTGTCTTTTGTCCCTGTCAATTCTGTATGTTCCAGCCTCTTTGGAGGAAAATAATCACAGTAAAATGCTAGTGTCTAGTATGTCAGGAGAGTTTCTTTCCACTGCATAGGAGCTGCTGAGACACTGAACAGTGTCTTATATTTCAAGAACATTATGTTACCATTTTGGTTAGCAGAAGAAAGGAAACTGTTAATCAATAAGATTAAAAAAAAAAAGAGAGAGAGAGAGAGAAATTAACAACAACAACAAAAAAAAGGCTTTTTCTAGTGCTGGCCTGAAAGCTATTGGCTAGCCCAGACATGCACACTGCACCATCTGGATGAAGAGGGACAAGCTATTGAAAAGAGCATTAGATAATAGCTTGCTTTTTCCCCACCAGAGCTGTCCCAGGTAATATTATGTTTTGTTTGTGTAGTTATGTGTTTTGTCTGGCTTGCTGAAATAAAATTACTTCTGAGCATTGAAACTGTGCTATAAATTTTGTTTTGCTATTAGCAGAAGTAATTTTTCCACCCTTTTCCGTTGGCCCCCAGAGCTGCAAAAATAACCAACAGCAAACAGATGGCAGAGTGCCCTGCCTAAGAAGATTTATGTATTCCTAAGGAATAACCAGTTTAAAGGAAGATTCACAGAGGGTTTTTTGTTCAGATAATTCAGCCATTCGTTATTTCATACAGTGGAAATCTGTTCAATGCAAGACCATTTATCCTAGCAGTCTTTTGTATGGGGTAGTCATACTCTTTTTATTGTGTTATGCATTCTGAAATATTGGATTTTTAATAATTTAAACATTTATCAGGGCTTTTTCTGCCAGTGCATTTGTGAGGTTTTCTTTTGTTCCAGTTTTATTAATTCAGAGATTACCCAATGGAAAGTAAGTATGAGATGAACTAGAGGAGTTCAGTGCACCTCTTTCAGTCTGTGTGGGAGCAGACACGCATCTAGAATTGCTTTACAGCCCTCCAGGAGACACTGTTGGGGAGGAGATGGACACACACAACGCCAGAAAGTTAGGTGTGAATACATTGCTGAGTGCAAATGCTGTGGGAATGCTTAATTTCCTCCTATCTGAGCTCATCCTTCTGCTTGGGTCAAAAAAAATGGAAGCTTAAGACAGGTGTAAACACAGTAATTTTAATAATAATTTCTTGAGCTGGGGTGCACTTTAGGGTCAGCTCTTGCCCTGCATTTGATGAGGTGGAGAACCTACAGGTGATACCTTTTTAGGGGCTTGAAAACGGGCTGCTCTGTGGCAGGAAGACCAATTCAGTCATGTGGCTCCTTAGCCTCCCATTCCTCCCTGCCCCATTAGTGTAAAATCACACATCTGTCAGATAAACCAGGGTTCAGTCAATGTGGAGGGCTAAAACCAAGTGCAGCTGAGTGACTGCTGCTGAAGTGAAAGCATTGGTTAACTTGCTCATATTCACTGAGCATCCACACCTGTGGTTTCAGTTGAGGCCAGTGAAAACCTAAGGTAAGCAATAAGGAGAAGTTAGTTTCTTCATTGTCTGGGTTTTGAAGGATGCAGTTTTGTTGCCTGTTGCGAGGGAGGAAAACATACAGGATTGCTGATAACTGATGGAATTGTTTTCATATGATGTTGGAGCTTCAGTACAGCTATGTCTAACACTGGTTTTGTCACCCATTTTTAGTAGTGTTTCTAACTCCTCATTACCAGTTGATCCTTTTGTCTTTAGTTTTTTTTTAATTAATGTCACGACTGAAAGGAAAATCATGCTGCAGTTATGCATCCTGATACTTCGTCAGTGGCTGTGGATCAAACAGCAGATCACCAGCTTGTGCTGATGCAGAGTGGTTTAGGAACACAGAAATTACAAGATCAAAGAAGACAGATTCTTCTAATAGAGTATTCCGTCCATAACAATAACAAAAGCTTCAGGAGAAAGGTGTCAGAATCCCTTCACAATTATGGAACAAACTGCCATTCAGAAAAATGGTATAACTGCTGCTGTCCTTTTATTGTATGAGTTCATATTACCCGTTTATATTTTAGACTCTTTCCCCTCTTCTTCAAATTCCAGCTTTAAAATTGCATATTATAAGCAGGAAATTCACAACCCCCAATATAGCTCGTGCTGTGAGCTTTGTTAATTCTAGTAAATTAACTTTAAAAAAAAGCTATGACGTTTATGTCTATATTGTTCTTGCATAGAAACTGGCATTCACAATCTCTGCTACCTCTGGAGATGAACAAACCAATAAAAAGGCATTAATCTCCTTACTGCTCAAGGATGCTTTCCTTATTTCAGAACTCTGTCTTACTGAAACATTTCTTTTTCTGGGTGATATTATTCCCAGTTGACTTTTAACATCATAATACTTTACATAAAATGTGAAATTCTAGGAAAGATTATTTGCACTAAAGGAATTAAAGGGACACTCTTTAAAATAATACTAAAAGTCATGCATATGGTGTATATTTGTCTTGGTATTTATTTGGATGTACCTCTAACAGGAAAAGCAATGATATTTATGCAGGTGAAATATTTTTTAGAAATTTACTTTGGTTTTTTCTGTTTTGCAGCTTGGTTGCATTTTTCTGAAAAATTGATACCTCAATTTATTTCAGATTTTTTTTCCTCTAATGCATATATTTGTAGGAGTTATTAATGCACATTTAGATAAACTTTCTGGACGTTGTCAGTAGGTGGTAACAGCTGAAATGTCCCATCACCTATACTCCAAACAAGTGATGACCATGATCCAGTGGTCATTGTGTGACTGTAAATCGAGTCAGCACCTGGCATAGAGATGCCCATGTCCCAAACTGCTTGTACTTGTCATTTCTTGCACAAGACTTGTCAGCAGAAAGGCAGTGTGGCACTGAGATCCCTGGTGACTCACTCATCCTTTTCAGATAAGGTCCCCAACCACATTGGACCGCACTCATCCCCAGAGCTGGAGGTCATTCATGGCAGGACACTGGGCAGTGCTGTTGTCCCTCTTCTTTTTTTCAGTGGGCATCAAAGCAGTGGGGATCCTCTTGTCAGCTCCACAATCACTAATTCACTGCTTTTGCTTTTACTTTTTTTTTTTTCAGAGGGAGAGTACTAGGGTTAGAAGTGAGAGAGGAATGTATTACATTACAAGGGAGAGAGGAGGGAGTTTCTGTTTTGTAGAGCATCTAGTTTTATCACACTAGCAATAAAGAGAAAAACAATGTTTGTATATTGCTGCTTCTACAGTATTTCATCATCTTCTGGGACTGGTAGAGCAGCCTTTAGCAAAAAAGAATTCTTTGCTGCAGTTTTACTCATGTCAATATCTGCCTTTGAGTACATTAAATTCAGTGTGGAATAGTTAATTCAGGACCTTGACCTATACTTGCTTTTTGAAATCATTCTAGCTCTTAAATTCTTATAATAAGCCAGAGGCTAGTACTTGAAACCTATTCACAGTACGCCACAACACTTCTTGAGTCAAGATTCCCTGTTATCTTCCTCTCTACAATGTTTTCTCCTTTGGTCTGCACTTCACAGGCAGAATTATTAGTACCTGTGTAGAAAGAGACCGTGTCTTATTTTAGCAGTTTCGTGACAATAACAGTATTTCACTGCTCAGAAAGGGTCAAAACAATGTTCTCGCTGTACCGCTTAGCTAAAAAAAGTGAAAGAATGTCTTCTCACAAATCGCTGGAGAGTGTGTTTGCAAGAAGTTACGAAACAGCATTTCAACAGCAGATAGAAAAATAGCTGTGGAAATATCTTGGGTAAAAGCTATAGGGAAAATAGACAACCTTGCAGTTTGCCAGTAAAATGCATGCAGTTCTTCTCTTAGAGGTAGAAAGAAAGAATGTAGGTGAATGATTCAGAACAAAAAGTGAAACAGAATTTGGGTCACTTTATTATTTTTTTTCATAATTGTCTCCAATTCCTGATTGTTACATTTGCATATGCCAACAAGAAATAGTCAAAAGCTAAAATGAACCTGTATTTTTACATTTCTAAGCATGACTGATAGAGTCAGAATGTGTGTTATAATCAGCAGTCTGGAGTTACTAGCCCTTTATATGAAGTGTTAACTTAAACTGTGGAACAGAGATTTCATAAGGGAGTTCTGATGGAAACAGGACTACTAGAAGTGGACACAATTTTAAAATTCTTTATAATATAGAAGTATGATGTGCCAACTAGATAAAAGTGAGATATCAGCAGACAATTTAGCTATGCAGAATTCTGCTGAAGAAGTGTGATCATTAATTCCGCTTTGTTTGACCTCTCTAAAATTGCTTTATAGGGGAAGGGTCAGCTTTGCTTGCTTTGAAACTAAAATCCAAGACTTCTTTTTTAGCACTTTCACAGCATGAAATGTGTTAACTATTAAAATGCTTTTTTTATAACAGTTCTGCATCCCAGTTTGAAACCATACTGTGGCATATATTTGACCATTTTATACATAAGTGTTAGGCTGCCATCCTTCTCTTGAGAATGGTCACAAGCTGCCCCAGCTCCTGAAGCAGAATATAAGGGCAAAATGCATACAAATCAAAAGCTTAGTGGATGCTGACTTCCCAGTAGCATGTTGACTGGCTGTGTTGTTGAGATTTCACACACATACATAAAAATAACAGCATTTTTAGCTGATCCCAATAGATTTTTCTCTGCAGCTGCATCACTTGTAAAAGGCTTTTTGTTCCAATTCTTGAAGTCTGAAGTATTGCAAGTATTTTTTAAAAAAAAATCTGAATTATGATTTATGTGTTGTGATGACTTTAAGGGCTTGATTGGGCTACAAATGTGCTTTGAAAAAACAAGAAAATGTGCCCATGAAAAACACCGGCAGTTCAGAGCTGGATATTGAGCATACAGTTGTAAACTCACATGGCACATGGCTGGGTAGGTTTTTTTGGCAGAGCCAGAGTCTCAACCTGCAGTGATGCTAAAGATATTAGCAAATTAGCACTGCAAAGCTTGCCAGCATATTCGCTAGAGTCCTGCTCATGCTCTCACTGCTGTAATTAAAACTAATTATTTTCTAAAACATAGTAATACATGAATATGTGCAATAATCATTTTGTAGTGGGCAATCTGTGAAGTATTTTTAAAGCTTCTTTTCCCCCTCCTATCTTTGGCTCGCTGTGCAGTGTGCCTGCTGCCTGGTGCAAGCCAGCACTGTCATTTTGCAAGAGCCACGCTACTCTGGTAAAGACAGTGATGCTTTACTGATTCTTACATTTTTACATTTGGGATATATATATTCTTTTTTAATGTCTTTGAGGTTATTCTGTATGTTTTTCTTACCTCATATCCTTTGGAAAAAGGGCATGAGGGGGATTAAAAGGAGAGAAAGGGAAGGTAATCCAGTCTTTCACAAATCCTATGCACGTGGTTTTCAGCAGGCAAAGAATCACCTGGTGTCTTGCTGCTGTTTTCTGGTTATTTGCATTGATTCAATGTCATGGCACCTCCTAGCATCTGCTCTGCCCAGTATTTTTTGTCTATTTGTCTGAATGTTTCTTCTTGCATCTTTCCAGAAATCCAGGAATCCAGCAGCTCTGCAGCAATAAAACTATACTTGGCACTTGTATCTTCAAATAAAAAATACCCTTAAACTCCTTGCACCCCTGGGAAGCCAACTGCATGCCATTATCAGCGAAAGACATTTGTGTGTTCGTTATAGTCCCACCTCATTTTGGCAGGAGGAAGAAGCTGAGTGGTGTTTCTCCAACAGAGCATGGTTTACAGCTTGTAATTCTGTAGTTAAGGCTCACAGTGGCTGAGCCATTCATATTGAAATTGGTAGGGGCAGGAATTATCTGCTGGACACTAGCCTTAATACAGATGTAATTGGAAAATTCAGTTTTTTTCTTGGATTCAACATGGCAAGCAGAATGTGCATTGTTTTCATTTACGTTTGTCTATTGCTAAAGTGGGAGTGCAGTAATTAAAATAGATTTGTTGTGTTAAAATGGTGTGGTCAAATGCAGAGACTGTTGAAGAGCACCAGCAGCATGAAGAATGAGCTCTACTCTGTTAAGTGGTGGTTGTTGTTGCATGGTGCTCGTGTTCTCTTCTTGTTCGTTCTCCTTTGTTTCCTCAATTCAGCTGAAGAGGTTTGCAGGTTTCCGGATGCTAGAATAACCGGACAGAGGTGGGAAAACCTCTCCTTCACGTGGCGCCCAGCCGTGCAGGAGGAAGCGTGTTTTTTCCTACAAAGCCAAGCACAGTCATGCTTAACTGTTTCTCCTGTTTTCGATTAGCACCTATGGGTCTTGCAGATATGATGACACCCGGTGAGTCCAAACTCCCCCTTCCTCTCAAAGCAGATGGCAAAGAAGAAGGAGCCCCCCAGCCTGAGAGCAAGTCAAAGGTATTTACCACCTCCCGCACGTGGTGTTGGTTCCCCTGCAGGAGTCTGCTGTGTTGTCCTTCATCTCCTGGTTTTGGCCTACCCACTTCTGTTCTCTCCTGCATGCCTTTCCATTCACGTGCAATCTCTTTGTTTTGTTTTGTTTTTGTTTGTTTCTTTTTTTTTTCTTTTTTTTTCTTCATTGTGTGGATCTGAAAGTTACTAGTTCTTATGGCATTTTAACTTGCGGGGGCAAAGCATCCCAAGCCAAAAGTTGCGTGGGCATTTGGCTGTGCCAGGTGGGTGGGAAAGAAGGGTCTTGCCTGGTTTCAGTCCTTGCAGCCATTTTTCTCTGCCTGCAGTTATAGCTTCCTGTTTTGGCCACAGCAGCAACATACTTTAATATTTTGCTTTTCTGCCTTATTTGATTAAATAAGGTGAATGGCTTGTTTTTGTTTGTTTCTTTCATAATGGGAAACCCATGCTTAGCATTTCATGTGAGCTTGAAGTAAGCATGGTGGCTTAGTGACTTTAGCCAAGCATCCAGCAAACTTCCCACATTATACTAATTAACAATGTTGTTTTAATACCTTTTATATATATAAATATATTTATATATGTGTGTGTTTTCTGTATGTGTCTCTCTGTTTATATATATTTTATATATAATAATTGGTCAGTCTGTTAAACTGGATGTATTTTTTTTTTGTTTTTAATAAAGTTTGCCCTGCCTTTGTCATATTTTTTTTTTTTTTTTTTGTATTCCTCTACCACAGGATAGCTACAGCTCTCAGGGTATTTCTCAGCCCCCAACCCCAGGCAACCTGCCAGTCCCTTCCCCAATGTCCCCAAGCTCTGCTAGCATCTCCTCATTTCATGGAGATGAAAGTGATAGCATTAGCAGCCCAGGCTGGCCAAAGACTCCATCAAGCCCTGTAAGTGGCTCTGGTTATTTTGGTTTTTGTTTATTTTTTGTAATTAATTATATTTTAATGCTTGCTTGTTTGTTTTGTAAATTCCTTTTCTTTATTATTTATCCACTAAACAGTTTTCTTTCTTTATAACATTGGGTACAAATTCTGCTCTCGGACACATGACTGTAAGTTCCACTGCCTGGCTTCAGTGGGGCCTGAGCATGCTTATCCAAGGGCAAAATTTGTCCCAACAGTACTTTGAAATAAGAAAGAGTAAAATTGTGTGCATCATGCAAGTGTGCTGTCTGGTAAAACAGCAGTTGTTGTGAAGAAAACATCCTTCCTGTAATGCATCAGCTTCCAAGCATGCCGACTGTGTTGTTAAGAACAATTCCATTTCTGTTCCTGGGCCCAAACTCCTTCACACAACTGACTTCACTCTGGTTGCTGCACTTGTCTTTACTAGGATTATTTAGGGGGAAAAAAAAAAAAAAAAAAAACAAAACAAAATGAAAAATCTTCTCCCCTGTTGAAACTAAAACCCATCAAATGTTAAATTATAGACTCAGCACCACAAAAAAAATTGCCATTTAGTTTTTTGAAACATTTTTAATTTTGAATTGTGTATTTGGAAATACAGCCATTAGGCTGTCAAGGCACAGTCTAAACCAAAATTGTTTCTGATTTGCTTCATTTAGTTATTTTTAAATAACCCAGACTGTGAGCTGAAAAAAGACCCTGATACATGTACATTTTTAGAAAAGTATTTTTTAGGTGAGTAATGTTTAATCATTCTCATACAGCTTGTAAAGAAAAACCTGAGAGAGATGTGTGGAACTAAAAACAAATTTCATCATCTATCTGTGTATATACACACACCTAGAAAATCTATATACATATATAGAAAAGAGAATGCAAACATAAGGTGATATGGTCTATGGGGAGCAAATGTCCATCTGGTCATTTTTGCTTTGTTTTTTTTTTTATAATTAGGAATATATATATGTTGTTTCTCTCACTTCTTTTTATCAAAACCAGAAATTATTGTAATTTATCTGTAGAAAAGATAATGTAAATATTCTTGTGCAGAATATAAAGGGGGTTTTCCCCAGTGTTGCACTTAAATTAGCAATGATTCTTTGATAACAACTTTTACAAAGTGATATATTAAAGAGTACATCTCAGGGCAAGCAGAGGAAGGCCAGTAAGAGACGAAGAGATCTAACCATCCAAAACCCAGATATTTACAGAATCCCCTGAGCAAGGGGACAGCATGGCATGAAATGCACCACTTAAATCTTTGGATGTTGATTTGACAGCAACTTTGAGTCTCAGAAGGCAGCTGATGTTACTTGTTCCCACAAGGTCTCATTTTAGAAGCATTTGTAAAAGGGTGACACTAAAAATTATGTTCGTTTCTTTGTAATAATGTTTGGGGTATTGCTTGTTTGGGCAGTTTTCTGGAGGAGAGCAAGAGAGTTATTGCAAAGGCTGTCTAACACATCGAGTGCTTCCTCTACAACCAAACAATCATTCCTGAGCTCATTGCATAAACTGCATATAGCAAATCCTGGAGTCATTGTGAACATATGCAGATGTTTTTTCATATAAATAAATTATAGATTATTGGCGGAGTATAACATTGGAAAAAATAAATGATGAAATGTGTGCTTTCAATTTCTTCTGAATGTCCTTCTCTCCAAAAGTTTCAGTTAGACATGGATAATACAGTGCATTGGAATGATAGAAAAATAAGTGCTGCAAATGAGCTGATCCCTTTTTATCTATGAGGCCAGTGGATTGGATAACTGCATCGACTTCAACAGCAGCCTGACATGGACTGGAACGATTGATTGCAGGCATTTCGTTACACTTGAAAACAGCCTGAATTGGTTCATTAAATCCCAAAGCTGCTTCATGTGCTACAACTTGTCCATTCCAGTAGAGGATAAAAGCAGGGGTGAATGGTCTCTGATTCACTTCAAGGTATCCCTGTGATCCTACTAAGTGGATCCTCTCTTTCAGCTGTTTTGTGTGGAAGTGAGGCATGAGAAAATGGGGAGAAAGAACTGTTGAACATTAGGTTTTGAGCCCTCTTTGGGTATGTCAGGAGAAGGGCACTTCTGCTAGGCCAGTTTTACATATGATGTGCATCCCTGACAGTGGTGAGATAGTTCTAAAATTCTTTCAAAGAGACATTTCAAGTGTGGGTGTAAACTATGCAGAGTCACTTCTACATGGGTAAAACAGTTACAAAAACGCCATGAAATGCTGTTCACTGCCCATGAAGATGACAGTGAATACACCTTAACAGTACTACACCTTCATGGTGCCATCTGGGAGGGGTCTCCTGAGTTCTGCAGGAGAAAACCTGAACAAAAGAATTTGTCCTGCACAAGCCTCTGCCAGGGATTGGACTTTGGCAGTTTTAGCTGCCTGTGTATGCACTCTCTGTTCTGTAGTAAAAGAGGTTTGTGTAACACATGTAATATTGGCAAATTCTTCATTGAAGTCAGTGAAGGGAACAGTAGATAATTGTATAAATATAGATCCTTAAAGATATGTAAAGAAGCAACTACCCACTGCCTTTCATGTGAAAATAACTCCTACAGAAAATTTGTGTTGCACTGAAGAATTCTGCAGACTCACCATACAAGGGTCTGCACATAATACAGTTTTAATAATAGTGGGTAGGTGTATTGAAAAGAAAGTATGGGAATTGACTTTGGTATCCACATACTTTGGTGGAGTTTTTTTAATCACCCATTTAAACACTACCAGTATATCAAATAGAAGAGTGCTAGGGATTGCAGGCAGAGTAGGATATAACTAAATCAGTAAAGATATCTACCCACAGGTTTGCACTAGCATTCTTTTGTCACTAAAATTATCAACATACTTAACACAAGAAAAGATCGTGATCTGTGTTCTTCCAGCATTGCTTGAGATGTGCTCATTTGGGTTTAAAATGAGATCTTTCTTTTTTAAACCCTTGTTTTATAAGGGTTAATATTTAATATTTATAGGTAAATTTAGGCTTCCAGTTGAACCTGCCCATGTGAAACTGAAGTTTGTTTGTGTGTAGACTAGCTTGCACACATCTGTCATTTTTATCCGTTTACATTTATAAAAATAGAGAAGAGAAAAATATCTTTGCTCTTGAGGAATAGCATTCTTCCCTCCAGTGCATTCTTCTAAAGTTAACATTTCATTTTAGAAGAAAATTGCACCCATTTTACAAAGCATGACAACCTGAAAGCTCACACAGTAAGAAACACTTCTTACCTTCTGTAAGCTGTGAAAAGTTTTCAGATTATACTGTCATTTTAGAGCTTGCTGCCACACTGCTGAAAAGCAGCATCATTTGAGATGTATAGAAGAAAAATGCAGAAAGAAAAATTCTTAACTATTTCCTTTCTGCTCTGATTCTGATTTGAAAAAGTGAATCTTAACATATAAAAATGAAGCCCTAAAACTGGTAAATCTGAACTTTCTTAATCATGGTTCACCATAAAAGTGAAATAGGAACTATTTTGTTGCCTCATATGTTACAATATAAGCACATAGAAATTGTGCTGGGTAAAAGCTGGAATTTCCCACCTTCCTTTTTGTAGAGTTCTGGGGCATCTTAAGTGTCAGATTAAAATTGATGCTGGTGAGCAGTAGAGTAACTTTTTACTTACTGCAAAAGGTAGTGGGGTAGTTCCAGTTCATTCAGCTGTTCAGGCTGTGTGGTCATGTATCTGGTGCTCACCACAACATCAAATTAGTAGCTGCATGACTTCCCTACTTCCCCCTTTCCACCCACCCAAAAAAAAAAAAACCCAAACTTTGACAAAGTGTGTGTGTTGCTAAGAGTTAAACTGATTTTCATGAACACCCAACTACATAGCAAGTGATGCTTTCAGTAAATTAGTTGCTATTACAGAATCAGTTTGTGCTTTCTTTGCATAATCTGCAGGATTCATGTCAATGTATTTCCTGCCAGCCACTTAGTATTAATAAAACAAATTTAGCCCTGACTCTCACTTCAGTAGGAGTTGTAACACAACTCAGTCTGGCTGAAGTAAATTCAGGCATGCACCTCATTTCTAAGAAAGGTAATCATATCTGCCTGTAGGAAGGATTGCTGTGAGGAAGTTACAGTGTCAGCAAGGCAGAAAACTTTAAAGGAGGCTATTTATTTAATTAAAATTAATATCCTTTCACTGCAAAGAACAGCAATGGCTCATGGAACTGCTAGGTCACCCCCTTGGCTTCGTGTTTCTTTTCTCCTGACTCTCCTCTAGTTTTGCCAATTTGCAGCTGATAGCTGGAAGGAGATACAGAGTCTGTCATATTTTCCAGGCTAACATGCAAGATGAATAGTGGCAATGCCCTTGAAGTCATTGGCAGTGGGGTTCTACTCTGCTGCTTCCCTCTTTCATGGTGTCCCCACTATGTGGGGACATGGACAAAGTGAATGGTTCTGTAGCATCTGTGAGGTACAGTGAGGATCGTTTTTAGAGCTGTACAACTAGGAATGCGTTTCTGTTTACTTGACAATAGTCTGTCTTCAGTTCAAAGTAAGGAAAAGGCAAAGGAGGGAAAGAGTGATTGACTAGATGAGTTTTAAGAAGTGTCTGCTGCAATCAACAACAAAGTTTAGGCTTTTACTATACAGACATAAAAGATATGTTTCCCTTCACATATTTGGCTCCTTTCCCAAAGCTTTATGTCAGTCTTTTTCCCTTGTGTTTAATTCTGAGCCACTCCCATCTTCCACTGCTGAGCAAATCAGTTCACATTCTGCAAGTAGGAGGGTCCTCCTGCTGTAGCAGCAGCCCCTCTGTGCTGTCAGAGCTGAGGCAGCTCAGGTGGGGTCTGTGACAGGGTCTGTCCACACATGGCACAGAGCCCAGCTCACAGGGTTACACTGCACAGAAAAGATAGGGTGAGAATTTATGGCTTGTGTAGCAGCCTCCATGCTTTCTGCCATCTCTGTATTAAAAAAAAAAAAAAAAAAAAAAAAAAAAGAAGAAAAGAGAATCAAACATAACGTGAGCTTCCATTAGCTGCAAAGCCCAAAGAGCAGCAGGAAAGCAGGTTCACTCCTGCCTTTTTGCCACAGAGATGGAATTCTGCTCTTGCCACCTCTTCTGCTTTTCCTCAGGTCAGATTGCTGTCTGTCCTTGGTTTTCCCCAGGTCATGATACACATTCCCTTTGCAAGGTAGACAACTGAGATGAATATCATTTGTGGATATCATCTGTACTCCATCAAGGGAGGAGAGTAGTTGCTATTTACAAGCCTTATTGGATCAGGCAGCTAATTGGCAGCTCACAAAGAGTATTGCCACCAATCTCCTTGTACTGTAGGCACTCTTGATCATCTTGCTTTTTGGCCACCAGTGGTGTGAAGTGGTAATAAAGCATAACCATTTGTGACTCTGAAGAGAGGACTACTTCTACATGTACTGGTTTGCCATGATTCACACTCTAGGCTGTTTTTGTGCAATTCCTTCTCCAGAGGATCACTTCCAGGTTTTCTAGCCCATCTTTGAGGACAAAGAGGAGATGATTGGTTTGGTTTTAGGATTTTCTAAACTTGTGTGGGACAAACTTGTTTCTGATTTTACAGAAATAGTTGCTTGCAAAGCACTTTGAGATAAGTGGATGAGAAGCATTCTGTGAGAGCTGCCTCTTCTTAAAAAGACATGAGGCAACATCAGAACCTTGCCTTCTGGGATCCAAAGTTCAGATCAGTGAAAGAAATACAAAAATGGGGAGTTTGGGCCCTTTATTTATAAAGGTAACTTTTCTGTATATGGACAGAATGTACTGTTTGTGCCTGAACTAGTAGCCTTCATTCCTGACTGTTGTGTGATAGCTTTAGTTTGTTTGACATCTTCTCTTTTTCAGTGTTGTGAGTTTCTTACTTTCTTTTCCCTTCCCCTCCCACCCTTCCCCCAACTCTTTCTTTTCTTCTTGCAATTTAGAAATCAAGTTCCTCCACCACAACTGGAGAGAAGATCACTAAAGTCTATGAGCTAGGAAACGAGCCGGAGCGCAAGCTGTGGGTGGATCGGTACCTGACGTTCATGGAGGAGAGGGGCACGCCTGTGGCCAGTCTGCCAGCTGTGGGCAAGAAGCCCTTGGACTTGTTCAGGCTCTATGTCTGCGTCAAAGAGATCGGAGGTTTAGCACAGGTGAGAAGAACTGGTTAAAAGTGAACCTTCAGAAGTCAATATTCTTTTTTTTCTAGAGTATTCCAGCTGGATACATCATTAGGTTTTCAGCCCTGACAATATTGTTGGAGAAAATGGTTTCATGCTTTGATAGCTGTCTGGAGTTCATTTTGGGCTGCATAATGGCCCTAAAAGTTTAGAGTTTGACCATTGCTGTAGACAGATAAAATTGTTGCCTTTTCAGGGGAATCTAGTAATGCTGTTGAGAGAAGAAAAGAGGAAAACACCACTGGATCAAAATTACGAGTAAGAAGCAGACAATAGAGCTAAAAGGAAAAAGACATTTTTGAGTCTGTTTTTCCTATATAGAGAAACAGCCCCTAAGACAATTCAGTTCATCTCTCCAGAGAAGCTGCAGACATATTCTTAAAACACAGTCCTTCATCCCAAACCTTTAATTCTGAGTGTCTCTATATAGTATATTTATTTCTTAGACACGGACTGTGCTCTGTTTAGAAATACAGGATATTTTGGATTGTCTTGCAAACATAATGATTACAAGGAAAAGGTGATTTACCTAAATGAGTTGAAGAAAAATGAAAGCAGGAGGAGCTGAGAATAATAAAAGTCACAGATGGGAGACAGAAGCTTTCATTGGTGTTCTCAGCAGTTAACTTGAAGTTTTGCAAAGGGATGTTGGAAAAATATTAGTGAGTTCTGTAAAGCTGTTCACCACAGGGCAGAATGAAATGATTCACTGTTTAGCATCATAAGGCAAAGCAGGAGATACTTGCAGTCTGAGATTTGGCATTCGAAGTCATCTGTCATTGCCTGATGCTTGTGAAAAGCATCCCTTGCATCTAGGGGGTCACTGGCTAGACCCTAGAAACTATTGTGAAGTGCAGGGATCCATGAATTATATGTTTATGAGAACATTTGTTCAATGCCTTGCAAAATGAGGTCTTAAACATAGCAAATATGTAGATAAATGTGCGTGTGTAATATTATATAAAATGTAATATTAAACATTCCACATTAATTCCACACTAATTACAAAATCTGAACTCAAAAATATGGCAAACAAATTAGATTCTCAAAAAGAGAACATATTTTCATAATCTATGTGGTTAGTTCAGGAATGGAATGTCCAACGTCAATTAGTGCCCATTTCAAAGCTATTTTTAATAGTGCACCTCACTACCTAGGATTTGACTACTGAACTAGATCATTGGCCCTTCAAATCCAGGGATTTTAGCTTTTCTTATTATTAAAGGAAGGCAGAGAAATGTAATATAGTTCATTCTGCCAGTTGTTAAATGCTGTGTGTTGGTAAGAGATGTTATCCTGACATTTTTAGTGATGAGCTCATGCCCCTCAGCACCATACAGATTTGATTACTTTTAGCTCAGAAACTTTATTCCAGGTAAATCATATCATGCAGCTGCTCTGCCTTGTACAGCGTGATTGTGCCCACAGTGTGAGTCTTAGCATCGAAAATTGAGCAAGATGGGGGGCAGATGGGATATTTGAAAGAGTCATTCATGTTTGCTTATTATGGAAATTTATTTTATTTTGGGACATTCAGTGTTGATTTTCAGTGACAGACATTATGCTTTGCCAAAGAATAGATGCTGTTCACTTAGACTGATTTTTGAAGGAGCTTGAGTTACAATGTGCTTCAGTACTGGTGAAAATTTACACTTAAAATGAGGGCTCCTGGTTTTGCTGGTGTGCCCGCATGAATGGTCACTATGTTCAGAGCTACTCAGAGGTGCAGGGCTTTGCTTGCTGAGTTTTATTTAAATGCATCTGTGTGATGGCCTCCTAAAAAGCTGTTGTTCCAGCTGCTGCACTCCACATCTCGTGACTGCCATGAAAGTGGCAGGAGTGGAGCTGTGCAGCAGTGCTGCACATTTCCCATCTGAGGGAGCTGCCATTGATGGGGTCCCAACATGAGCAGAGCAGCTGCTGGCAGTCTTCTTTTAAATGCCAATATACTGGGCATTTAGGCATGAACGTTTCTGTTTGCATTATGCAATGTGTTCATTACGCACCACTTAGCTGTAAGCCAGTAGGCATGAAGAGCTGTGTAACTGGATTTCAGGCCTCAACAAGGGCAGTTAATGAAAATCTGGTCTCCTTTAACTCCTGGGTTCTTGCAGGATGTACCAGCGAAATAAAAACATTTAGCATAGCCATGCCAACCTGCTTGCTGTTAATGCCATCCTCAAAAGATCATTGCTGACTGGCAGCAGTTACGGTGTTATTAAACACTGAGAGAAACTTAAGAAAATGTTTTCTTTGCTGGCACACAGACTAAGGAATAGTATGGCTAATGGTAATCTTTCTAGCTATACAAGTTAAGTTGGAGTCATTAAAATATCAGGCCTTAGGGCAAGTAGCAGACATCATGGAATCAGAATTGCTACCCACAAAAGATGAGATTTCTCAGATGTTTAAAGGCAATTTATTTTGGTGCTGACCCTGCTCCTTGGATCAGACCTAGAAATTGCATAACTGGTTGAATGCACTTGAAGGCATCAGGTGTTACAGCAAAAGCAACGGTTGCTATGAGTGGTACAGCCGAGTGAGTCAGTGGCATCACCCAGGATGACAAATGAACTTCGTTATTATTACAGATCAGCTGTGTTTGAGGAACCTGTGAGCAGAGTCTTTCAATATTCTCAGCCTTACACTGCAAACAAGACTCGCAGTGGAGTGGTGCAGTCAGCATTGTAATACACAGTATTGCTGGACTAGCCGTGAGTGTTTGAAGTCTGCCTTAATTAATTAAGGGGCCTGGCTTCACTCTGCCTCTCATCTAGCCAGAGAGAAGATCATTGATCTGTCCCTGCAAGATGCACTAAAGTGAAAGGAATTGAACCATGAATTACAAGCTGAACTGTTTGACAGCTGGTGACTATTTGGGAGAAAAAATTATTTTTCATATCAATGTTCAAACAAATTGCAGAATAACCCTGTTATTGCTTTCTAAATTACATTTTAGAAGCTGCTTTTTAATTAGAATGGGGTGGGTGTGGGTGGGTGTCAGGGAGGGAGACAGTGAGCAGGAATCTGCTTGGAGATGGATTGCTAACTGAAGAGCTTAGGCCCTGGAAGGGCATAAGACATTTAAAGGATGCACCATGCAGAAGACTCCACAAGCAAAGCTTTTTATGTAGCTATCAGCAGGTTCCTTAATGGCTTTATAACTGTAAATGCTGTCTGTGCATTACTGCGTGTGGGAGTAATGAGCATTAGTTAAAAGAGGAAAATAAAAAAAAATAAACCAAGACATTAAGTGCTTTTTTTTCCCCTTTTTTGTTTCCTGACTTAAACAAAACGCTTTGCTGCAAACCCATGATTCTGCCGTTTACTTTGGTAGGTTAATAAAAACAAGAAGTGGCGCGAGCTGGCAACCACCTTGAACGTTGGCACTTCGAGCAGCGCAGCCAGCTCCCTGAAAAAACAATACATTCAGTACCTGTTTGCCTTCGAGTGCAAGATTGAGCGAGGGGAGGAGCCCCCTCCAGAAGTCTTCAGCACTGGAGATACCAAGAAACAACCTAAGATTCAGCCGCCATCTCCTGGTAAGTCAAATAAACTGCAGCCTCTTACACAACCATTTTTTGAATGCAAGGCATACTAGGTTGCTGCACCCTATATATTTATAAGCATGTCTTGATAATGCTGGAAAAACAAGGATAAACCTATTGTTGACATCTTGTTCCCAAACTTGGAGCCAGCTCCTGAGTCAAATCAGAGTGAGCTCTGAAGGGCCACCACAGTTGTGTGTCTGGTTTGTCCTTGCACACTCCAACATACAAAGATGTATGTGCCAGTGTACCCTTAACATCCAGTGATATGGGCGTAATAAAAAGAACAGAGATCTGCACAGATGTGCTTCTGCTGTGAGACAGGAGCATGCATTTCTCTAAAGGTCAGGCTCTGGGACCTGCACTTTCCTTGTTGTGGCTGAAGCTGCTTTTCAACACAACTGTTGATCAGCAAGGCTTCAGTTGGAGCAGGATGGCAGATGCTGGACTGATCAGTGTGTCTCAGATGGTTGTTGCTCTGGTGCAGCTCATGTTGAATGTGTGGCAGATGGAGAGCTGAGAGTACAGTGTATCCCCACTGCCAGACATCCTGGTTTGGAGGCACACTCTCTGTTCTTTTGTTGCTAATCCTGTGTGCCAGGTAAGTCGTTAGAATCACTGTTTTTAGCTTCTCATCCGAATAATTGGAACTAGGATTGCTTTTTGTAGCTGCCTTTTCTGCAGTTACAGTGTGGTATTTGAAACCACTGTTTTCTTTCTAAATTCATGTCACGTAAGATTCTCAAGACTTGATAGTCACAGTTGATACTCAAGGCAGGACTATTTTAAAGTAGAAACATTTTAAGTACATAGGAAGTGTCACAGTATTAGTCTGGATGTTGACTTCTGGACTACTCATGGAAGAGTAAAATAATCCTTTAATTATTTTGGATTATTCCTTCTCTTATTAGTTTTTCTGACCAACAAAACAAGTTGACAAAATTTGGAACTACTGCCACAATTACTTATTAGGTAGACCACTGTCACTTATTGCCAAGAGAATATAATTTCTGGAATGTTTACAGCAGTTTCCTGCAGTAGAACACAGCTTTAGGAAAATATTAATTAACTTAATTTCTGTTAGTGCAGTTCACTGGCTGAAAATGGGAAGTGGAGAGTCAGAGACCCAGCAAGCCCTGCAGACAGTTTTCAATTGTATGACTTCAGTACCCTATCATGGACACTAGAAAATTGCAAAGACCTTTATAATCATATAATAAAGTTCTGGCCTTGTCAAGATTATCACTTACAATAGTGCTTTCTCAGTGCAGAAAAAGATAACAGTGATAAGGCTTAAATCTTTCTCAGTCTGTTTTATTCAGTGTAAGGATTTGAGGGAGTGTTTAGTTAAAATCTTCCTAAGCACATCTCTGTGTAATAACTTAAATATTTCCTTTACCTTGTTAAAACCCAGGGTTATCAGGTACCCCAGTGGTGATTGTTTAATAGAGAGAAGATTAAGTTACTTTGCAATTCAAGTTTAGAAAATAGAGAAGAACACTTGGTACTAGAAGTAAAGCCCATAGTCCAAATGTTTATCTGTCTGAAATAAACACCGAGTGTCCTGAATGTGCACAGCTGCAAAAAAATTATTATTTAAAATAATTTAAATTTATTTAAATTTAGTTATTATTTGAAATAATTATTTATTATTATATTTGTTTGAGGTGCCCGTCACCTTCTGAGAAGACTGGTAAGGAAAGCTGAAATGGTTAGACTTGTTATGGACAGTGAAGAAGAAATTAATCTGTCTCTAAGAATGGAAGAATATTATGCTTTCTTCTCTGCTCCCTTACCTTCTCCCTCCAATATTGCTCTTAGTAGTTGATTTGGGGATGATCACCATAAATCAGTTGAATTTTGAGATGGAGAATTGCTATTTAAATAGCAATGAAACAAAGGAATGGAAATGTCAGATGTACCACTTTACAGGGTCCTTTTGCATCATGATGCTACAAATGAAAATGGCAAAGTCCAAGTTTAAATTTATCATAACATTCAAGCAAGCTGTCTTTGAGGAGAACTGAAACTATTTTTCTAAAATAAAAACACAGCAGGACGTAGAAACTAGAAAAGGGGGAAGCAAGCAAAGATCTCAAGGTTTGTTTTGTTGGAGAGAAAAGAGCTCGCGTCACTGAATGGGACTGCACTTCTGTACGGAGAAAGGGTTTCCCAGTGTGTATCAGCTTTAGTACATGAAATCCCGCTGAGGTATAGATGCCTCACAGAATACACGCCTGTTCTCTTTAATAGTCAGCTTTTTTTCTTGTTACTTTTCCTTTAGTATATACCAACATTAACATTTTAGCTGCATAAAAGAAGCCGAGTTGTAGACATACTTTAGATAATCTGTCACTCTGGCATTCAGAGGGAACAGGAGCCCAATGCAAGAAACAGTAGCCTCCAAAGGTCCTTGCTTTAACCATTAGCCTCTCTTGTGCAGTTAGCTCAGTGTAGGCAGAGCCACTTAGAAGCCAAATCCATTTGCAGAGAACTATTTACAGTATTAGGGCTGAAGTTAATCTGATAGAAAAGCAGAAGGACCTGTCTCAGAGAAGAGGGTGTTGTATTTTGTCCAGTTCTAACAAGCTGATGCTATGAAACAAGTCTTGAGTTCTTAAAAGTCAGCTGATCTTCATAAAACTTTTAAAATTAAATATTTCAGTTGCTCATAAGAATACATTAGAACTGGCAGCCTTTATGGTACAGAGAAGGATTTGGTTCCAATGTTGTCATAGTTCCCAGGTGGGTGGTTATGCAAGGTGGGAGCAGGCTGAAGTGCAGCTTAGAGCAAATCTGTTCTTGCAGATATCTCACATCCAAGGGGTGGTTATGTGACTGCCTCACAGATGACCTTTAGAGTGCAGGCATAGAGGGAGTGCTAGGGAACACAGTGTGACAGCCATGGCAAGGAGATTCATATGGAAGAGCGCGGTCAAGAAGAGGATGTGATGTGTAAGTCAAATTTATGGGACTGTGAGACAGTGGTCTGGGATCATGTGTTTGTCCATTTGCTTGTAGCAATATATTTGGGATTCTCCCATCACTTTTGATTTTTACAACATCATTAATAAGGTAAATGGTACATAAAGGAGTGAATAATTTAGTGTTATGTACAGTGAAATTCATTATAGTGTCAGCAAATATAAGAAGTTGAAAAAAGGAGTGATAGTAGAGCAGCAAAGTGGCAGACTGGTTGGCCTTGATCAGCAGAGATTGGCACAGTAGCCAAGGTGTTAGGGTTAGGATTAGGTGCTCGTTTCAGTAGTTCTTACTTCATATCACTGTCAGAGCCTCTTCTGCTGTTTCATGAAGCTCCTAGGGAGGACTGGGGGCCTGAATGTTTTAGTGTGCCTTGCACTGCTCTGAGGCTGTGCAAGTTGGTGACATGTTTGTGGTAGGCTGAGGACTTTGTGTCAGCTTGAGTCTGCCTGGATCAGGTAATACCGTCAGCAGTGAAGTCAGCAGCAAATGCCTAATGACAGACTAACTATTGGAGGATCCCTGATGGCCTTGTCCTGATCTCTGGGTCTGTGCCAAGGTCCATGTCAACTGCTGATCACTTTCGCTGCATAAAAACTCCCTTAGAGAGAAGCACTGTAGGTCTTCCTTCTTTCCAGAAGTGGGTGCAAAGACAGTGCTTTTCCTGATGTGCATTTGATAGTTTTAACCAAAATGCTCACAAATGATGTGGGAAGTTCTAAACTGAAAACAATTCCGGGCACCATTACTGTAAGCACTAATGGATGCTGGAGAAAAAATTCCAAAAAAGCATCAGCACGAAGAGGGTTATCTTCCATTGCTGTACTCTGGCACTCTGAATTCTTAGTTGCAGTGTGCAGTTATGTGTGCACAACTCTCAAAATAACAGGCTCAGAGTTCATCCTGTGCTGAATGAACAGGATGGCCAAAGTGGTCCAGCTGAGGATGCTTGTGAGTAACAGCAGCTGGCCCTGATGTCAACAGAGATTTCATTAAAGCAAACCTGGAAAAATCCTATGCTTGTGCTGGGAAGAGGGAGCAGGAAGGCTCAGGAGCGTGTTGCCTGCGTTTCCTTGGCAGCAGAGAAAGGAGGCTTGGGGAGGGGGATGGCGGGGGACAGGCAGGACACAGCCATTCAGGGACGTGGCTGTAACCAAAGCCATCCGCCTGCTGGCGGGGGGCTGGCTGCAGAGCTATTATTAGCAGGCAGGTGATGTCATTGTGCGTGTCATGAGGCCAGCCAGGGAATCCCCACTGAAGATGGATGGGCCATGGGCGGGGGGACAGGCAGAGGTGTCCTGTGCCTGCATCCAGCCTGCCCGGGGGGCCCTGCAGCAGCCAGCAGCCCCAGTCCAGCCTGACTGGGGCACTGGTTCGTGCTGTGTCAATTATCTCCCCAGCGTGGTGGCTGCCTGTTTGCTCTGAAGTATGTGAATGTACTTAACCTTCAGTAACCTTTCCATTGTTTACTTTAGAGTATACATTTGTAGCTTCTGGCAAAAGGTAGGGATATCCTAGAGAGCACGTCAGGCCTCACATTAATGAAGTTTCAAGAGGTTTCATTCTTCTTTCCTTTTCTTTTTTTCCTTTTTTTTTTTTTTTTCCAAAGGGAAAAAAATTGCTGGCAAGGGAAAGGTTTTATATCTTTTTTTTTTTAGCTGCATATTTCTTCTCTGGTAAATAAAGGGTCTTTCCTGAAAGCAATACTTACTGCCATGCAGGCTTTGCAGGCAAAAGGCATACTATAATTCCATGCTGCAGAGAATAATGCATGCTGTCATGTGTTATTAACACATGCTTCCACAGCAAACCTCACCTTCTTGGAAGACCTCACCTTCTCACTGACCAAGATGTCAGTTATATTTAAGTTTTGATGTATTTTGTATTGTAAAAAGCATATTCTTACAAATGTTAGGATACTTGAAAGACAATTATTGCTTAGATGTGGATGTGCAATGAGGAATTCAGTAGCTATGAACCCACAGGGTTTTTTCCCTGGACATCCTCAAGATAGCTGCAGAATCATGTAAGCAGAGATTACTTTTTCTAAAAGAACATTGTTGTTTGTCTTCCTTCTTAGACTTGGTTTAATACTGAAGCTTATGAAGCACTCTTAAAGATACTATTTTTCTTTCAGAATGTCCACAATCAAAATTAAACATCTAACATAATAAAATCCCTGCAAAAATAGACATAAAAATTTCAGAGTGCAGCCCAGTAAATGTAAAATTTAAGGTGAAATAGGAAATACAGGCTCTTCTTGGAAGATGGAGTCCTAATCCAGAGATTGAAACACTTGCAGTTCCTATTCCGTAGAAGTATCCCTAACCCAAGGGAGGTCAGGGGCAAAGTGTATTAACAAAGTAGTGCCAGAAACGTTGCACTACTCATGACAGCATTTGCCTTCCATTTTTTCAGTTGTATATAACCAGTCATTTAGAAAGAGGCTTGGGAAAAAATAACCAACTTTATAACTGCCACCCTGAAGATATAAATTGGACTTGTAGCTTCTCAATTGGGTATCTTCTTTTTTCTTTTAAACCTTTCTTTATATAAGGTTATATGAAACACATTGTTATTAACAATTTTGCACTCCTGCAGCCCATAAATGCTGAAAAATCTTTTATTTTTTCCTTTAGGTTTGCTAGAGACATTAATTAAGCTCTTGCTCAGGTAGGATAGGGAAAAGCTTAATGGCTTCTTAATAGCCCACTGTAAGAGAAATATAAAGGGTTAGGCAATATTCAAATTTACAGTAAGTATATGGGTACACTAAGATGTTTACCTACATGTTTCTAATACAGCAAGATAGTATGTGACAATCTGTGGCATAACTCAGAAATGCTTTCAAGCTTTTTAGGAGAATCTAGAACTGTGTTTAAAGCTTAAGGGCAGAAGAATTATCCTAACCTGCTTGGGGGTCATATATACAAAGAGCTCGTTTTATGTGAATATGATGTTTTTTGTTTTATTATAGTACTAAAGCCTTCAGCTAACTCTAGCATTAGTTGTTGCAAATGTTCTTGTTCCTGTATTAATGCAATCAGAGAGCTTTTCCTAAACTTTTTTTTGAACCTCACTACTATGTAAGCATAATTCAAAAATGCCTCAGAAAGCTGAGGACAAGAACAATGTGGTCCACACAATGTGGATTTTACATATGCACTTGCTACTGAGACTGATTTCCAGATAGGGGAACATGTGTTACAGATATAAATGAAACACATATAAAAAAGGTGTTCTTCAGTTAAAAACAAGCTCTGCCTGTCAGGATGATGAGTGTTCTAGGATTCTGAGTCAATTATAAACTGCTCTCTTTCATATACAGAAGAAAAACCCATACTGCTTGTTCCAATTTTCCTTCTAACAGTAATTTATAAAGTTTTGTTAATTGGTTGTTGAATGTAGATAGGCAGGCAAAATAAAACACTTACATGACAGTTAATAAAAAAGAAGGACCTCTCAAGCCAAATCTATGTCCTACTCAGTGTATTAGATTTGTGAATTTTTTCTGTTGGTAATTTTTTTTCCCAGTTGCTTCTAAAGGCTTGAATCCTACAAGTCCCCCTTCCATAGAATTTCTGCTGCAAGAGCTGTCAGATCCAAGGCTTAGATGTTGTTACTGATCCTCACCACCTTCTAAATCATAAAAATCATTTGTAGAGCTTTGGGCTCAGGGCATGCTTCTGTTCAGTAGTCACGTGAAAATAGTAGCTGTGGTGTCTACTGTGGAAGACTGGTCTGGATGTATTTTACCATTAGCTTTACCATGTATTTCTGATGTATTCATTTAATGCCCTTATTGCTGCTCAGTCACATTGGAACACAACAGTAAAATGCTCTTCAGCATTTGTTATATCAAGAATATCAAGCTGTTTAGCTGCATTAAGGAGGACAGTAGTGCAGACACTCCTGCTTTCTGAGATCTCAACAAATAAGTTTTTGCAGATTAAGCAGATGTTTTGCAGAATTGACCTCGTTTTGTTACATATGCTTTACCATCAGTGACCCTAACTAACAACATTTTGTTAAGATGTCCATTTCTGTTTTTACAGTTCTTTTAGGAGTGTTATCTATAGCCTCCTGTTCAAATTCTACTTTCAGTTATTGTTTTCATCTGATCCCAGATTGCCTTTTGCATTTCTTAAATACCATCTTTTGCCATGCTGTCTCAAAGATGACATGAGATTGCAGTGTGTCACTAATCATTTGCTATGTTTCACCATGGAAATGTCTGCCTTTTAATGCTAAATAAAACCATGAATTTATATTAATATAGCAGCTTAAATTTATGATGGAAAGCTTCTGGCTGAAATACTTCTTATAAACGTGTGTGTTGTGATAGTGATTATATGAAGAAGCTGTGCCAAAGAACAACTTTCATTTACTCTGTTGTAAACTACAGACAATTAACTTTGTATCTCTGACCTCTGATTTAAATGATCCTTCATCTGGATGATTTCTATCCATGTTGCTTCAAGCAGCAGATTAAATTCATGGTTCTAGGAAAGATGATGGCTGTTGCTACACAGCATATCCTGATCTCAGAGGATTTTGGGGAAGTTATAAAGTACTGAGATGGATTTAGGTATACACAGGCTTCTGGAGGAACTAACAAATTTTTTCCTTGATGATTATTATTTCCACGGGAATTTGGCTGCTACCTTTTCATAATTGGTTGTTTTTTTTTTTTTGTTTTTTTTTAATTTTTCAGCTAATTCTGGTTCCTTGCAAGGCCCACAGACTCCACAGTCCACTGGTAGTAATTCCATGACAGAAGTGCCAGGTGATTTGAAGCCCCCAACACCAGCATCCACCCCTCATGGACAGATGACACCTATGCAGGGTGGCAGGTATGAAAAGGGCTTTGCTTCATTTTTTATTCTCTAGTTCTACAGCAGTTTAATCTGGTCTTTCCCAGTTGCTTAGGCACTCATAGGATTTTGCAGTAAACCAGTCAGAACCTGAAAAGTGGCAGAAAATTATTTCTTTTTGGAGGAGAGAGAGGGAAAGAGAGGAAGGAGTAGAGGTCTATTAGCATTCTGAACACCAGAGGAGGGTCAGACAAGCACCAGTGCAAAGAGGTGCACGTGAATATGTCAGCAGTGGGGAGGAAGGTGGAACCCAGCACCAACACAACAGTGAAGGTGGAACAGCACCAACTTAGAGCCCCAACCTTCCTTTGCTCACTTATCCTGTACACCTCTGGTCGACAAATCCACTAATGCTCAGGAAGGAAAAATGTGTGGTTTAAAGGTGTTACTTGAATTCAGATTGTGAAAAGCCTATGCAAAACACAGTGGTTCAACAGGATGGACCGAAAGATCCCTTTCAGTTCTGTGCTCTTTAAGTCTCACAAACCAGCTTAATCTGAAGTGAAGCTGTCTCACCATTCATTAAGGAGCCTTAGTCCACTGAAGTCCAGCAAAACAGTTCTTCATGACTTCAGCAGGAACACGACTGAGCTCTGGACTGTGTACAGAGCCACTCCAAACTTAATTTACTTAGGTTCTTTTTTTCTCCATCTGTAATGCTACAGGAAGGATAGCAAGAACTTTTTTTAATCATCTTCAGTTCTGATTGAGTTTTCTAGGTAAAAAAGAACAAAACAGCTTAGTGAAATTTCAGGAAGGTTTAGACTTTTATATGAGTAATAGGAATGCACAAGCAATAGAATTAGATTAAAAACCCTGATCTCTAACGTAAATAGATAAAAGAGCTTGGGGAAAAAGTGGGTAGATGCTTTTTAATGATTGAAAGTTACTGTGAAAGCCTTTTGCATCTTCCTTGGATGTATCCTGCACTGATCACTGCCACAGCATGATGAGCTAGTTGTATTGTAGTCTAGGCTGTTATCAGTTCTTACAAATACAGGGGGATGTTAATGCTTCTTTTTTCTTCATCTGCTAGAAACAGCGCCGTCAGTGTGCATGATCCCTTTTCTGATGTAAGTGATTCAGCATTCCCAAAGCGAAACTCCATGACGCCAAATGCACCATACCAGCAGGGAATAAACATGCCAGATATGATGGGAAGGATGCCATATGAGCCAAATAAAGATCCTTTTGGTGGAATGAGAAAAGGTATTTTCTGTTTTCTATTTTCTTTGTGGGAGTTTAAGTGTTCTTCTCTCTGTCTTAGGTAATCAAGATGTTGTAGTCAGAATGAGCTTTTTCACTTTGATGATTTTGCCATTGGCATCTATGTAGCAAAAAGAGAGGTGCAGTGTAGTTGAGTTTCTGTTCTAGTAATATTTTTCCCACTCAGAATCATGCCCATTATTTTGCAATTAACAGAATCTTAAAAATGCTTGTAGGAATACATTTTGGGAAATGGCATAAATCATAGGGTTAGATTTTGTATTTCTTGAGGCTGGTTAGCTACTCTGCAAATCAAGTGCTGGACTTCACTGTTAGAATGTGAAGTGGTGAAGCAACACACCCAGTTGTAGTAGGACTGATCTGGGAATTCGCTGTGTGAAACTGAGCAAGCCTCCTAATGCTCTCTGTCTCAGTTTACATATTTTTCAGAATAGTAAAGCTATTTTTTTTTCTTACTTGGGCAATCCCTGACAAAAGGTGATAAACACACTCAAAGTTTGTTTATTTTTAGAAAGCAAAATCTAAAATTAATGTCAAAACTGATTCTGGTCCTTTTGGGTACTTAACCTCCAGCTGGTTTTGTGGAAATTGTAAAACGATCTTAAAATGAATCAATCTTGCTTGCCTCAGTTATAGGAGAGTAGGAGGAAAGAACACAGGCAGGGCTCACAATGGCTGTAAAGAGAAAAGCAGGTGGAGGAGATGAAGTGTAAACTAAAACAGAGCAAAAGGGAGATACAGCAAGAAGAGGCCCTGAAGCTGAGGAGAGAAATGTGAAGTGGGGAGATGCTTTAAAAGAGGTAGTTAATCGGACCTGATTTTTTTTAAAAGCCTTTCCTCTAAATCCTTTCGCCTGGACTGTGGACACTAACTGAAAGAAGGGAAAACTCTCTCTGCTTTAGATTCACTTTAGGTTTTATGTCCATATGAGATTAGGTGGGTGTGTGTTATACTTTGTCATACATTTCATTTCATCCTGTCAAAACAGAAATATCTCTGTTCAGTATCTACTATGAGGGACAAAAGGCTAGAGTCTGTTCTACTTGCTTGGTGATTTAAATCTGATAATAGTGTCTTTTCTTGGACTCATCAAATATGCCCATCCTACTTGAGAAGCTACATTAGGACACAGTATCCTTTCCATAACAACATTATTGTGTATGTGTGTATGAGGGTTTTATGGGGAAAAATAAAAGCTTGATTCTGACAGCTTTGTAGTTCAAATCAGCAGATTTGCTTTCATCTGTTTTGTAAGGCTTATGTTTGCGTTCATTTTTAGCATTGTTTTTGGTGAAAAGAACAAGAGTAAGTTCATTTTCAGCTGTGAAGACCAGAGGGAAGCAGCTGCCTGGTGCCTGATAGCTCAGTTCCATAGGAGGAGATTTCTTTCCTCACTTGCAGCTCCTTAATATTATCCCATCATCTTGATAGTGGTGGTGCTTCATGTATTCCCATTAGACCCCAGAGAGCTTGTTAGACACCTGCTAATTCTCTTTGGCAGCATTAGAGATCTGAACACTCTCCTAAAATACTTCATTGAAAAGAAAGTGATCTTCAAACACCCAGATTAATAAATTTAATTTCACTGACTGTTGCAGTGCCTGGAAGCAATGAGCCTTTCATGACCCCTGGACAAATGCCTAACAGTGGAATACAAGATATGTATAACCAGAGTCCATCTGGAGCAATGTCCAACATGAGCATGAGCCAGCGACAGCAGTTCTCTTATGGAAGTGGCTATGACAGGAGGTGAGTCAATCTTCAGGAAAAAGCAAAGCCCATTAGTGAAAATGATCCTCTCTCTTCCCTTTTCATTTTCCCATTCCACCTTGCAGAGAGCATAGCAGCCTACATTTCCTACAGCATCTTACTAAATCACTGGGAGTCAAACCACTGGTAATGACTTAGTCTAGCTGTTCACAGAAATTAATAAAGAGGAATTGTCACACCTTAGAAGTCACTCCGGCAGATCAGCTCGTGGGTGTCTTTGACAGCTGCCTTCAGCTGGCAGCTGGGCTGGGCTGGGCTGTGATGGCATAAAGTAGCACTTGAGTTGGTCTCCTGGCCATGTTTTCCCCTAAACAATTGCTGGTTGGCTTTTAATGAAAAACAAAATGCACAGTCTAAATGTGTCTGATCTGTGGTCTGTGGGTGAATTGCCTTTGGAGAGTCTGGAGTCTGTTGTCAGAGCTGTAGCAGCATCAGTTTTGCAGTGTGTCCAACAGGATTCTCCTAAGTTTGTCCTTCAGTGAAGTACATGAAATAAATTTGGTCCTCTTTTGTTTATCTGGGGAAAGGCTTTGGAAAAAAAAAGCGGTAAAATCACTGGTGTCTAAGCATTGGTAGAGCAAGCAGAATGTTTTGGGAATGTTTGGATTATATTAGGTATTCTGGCAGATTTTGCTGTTTTGGCCAGATTTCTGCTTTTACTTTCATTAGGCTGTGTACTTAGCTTCTCTTTGTGTTTCCTGATGGTAAACAGAGTGGTGCAGTGTGGGTCTTTAAAGTGTAAGGGCAGAGTAGTTTTCAGTCAGTAGTTTTAAGTAGTAGATGTGTCAAGTAAAACAAATATAATCATGCTGTTCTATAGGTCACATTGCTGGGGATTTGGTGAGAGTAAGGGCTCCAGTGTGAGTTTAGTCAAGAGAATGTTTTTTTAAGGGGTGTGATTTATTTTATTTTGTTGGCAGTTTTGGAAAAGAAGTACTTTTTATGGAATGAGGTTTCTTGTAATTTTTAGGTCGGATCATGGGCTGGGTCCTGAAGGCAGTATGGTACCACCTGGTCAAAGCAACATGGTGCCTTCAAACAGTGACCCAAGCATGTACTCTCCTAATTGTTACCCTGGCCAAAGGTGAAAATGGGTTTCTCTGTTTGTAATACCCACAGTAACCAGCTAATGAGCGCTAGCAGCCTCTGTGAGAGCATGTAGGCAGAGCATGTGGCCTCTTGGTGTGCTACTTCTGTTTTGCTTTCTTGTTGCTTTGCTTTTACCATTGGTTCAGTTTCTTGCAGAGGAGCAGAGGCTTGTGTGAATCAGTTGACCTTCTGCAGTAGTAGAATCAGAGATGTTAGAAAAGGAGTCTACATCCTGCCTTGGGTATCTGCTGCTCAGCACAGGACTAGAACATAGTTTACAGACCCAAGTTCTCCACAGCAGCATTAAATGAAGCTTCCACAAGTTCACCTGGCTTGTGGTTATCCTGTGGCTAACAAACTGAAAATTTAGAAAGTCTTCCCTTATGTATAACATATATGTACCTTTGCTGAATTTTATCAACATGCATGTACTCTTGGACAGCTACAGACAACTCCCCTCATTTACATTGTTCTTTTATCTGGCATTGGATAATTTCTCTCCATCCATGTCATAATTTTAGGAGATACTGAATTTCTATTTCTTTCTGTCTGGTCATATCTTTTAAAAAAAATTATTTTTCTATGCTTTTGGAAAAATGAGATCCCATTAGTTCTTTTAACATGTCAGGTTCCGCAGTTCTCTGTTTCTGTGACTCTCCCTGATATATTATTTCTGTAACTATCCTCTAATTGTTAATGTGTTCTCACTGGTAGTGTACAGAGAGGAATTACTGACATATTAGCCTACAATACAGTGTTATTTTTCAATTTTAATACTTTCCAAGTACTTGATTTCAGCAACCTGAATTTCATTCAGATGTGCTAAAAATATTGCACTGTAGTCCTCCTCAGGGTCTTAAAGGCCACAGGTAAGTTTCCAAGTGCAACATAACTTTTTCTCTGTTTTGCTTCATTATGTAGTTTTAATTAAAAATTACATGAACATTAGCAAAATTATGAGTACTGTTTTTTCTCACTTTAAATTGATATATTCTTGAATAATCCAGAAAGTAGCTTGCTATTAGGCTGGCATTCTAAAACAGAAGAATTTTTACCTGCAACCTTTGAGTTACACCAGATGCTTCCCCACCAAGGACAGGCTCCCCATGTCTGCAGCTGCCTTTCTTACCTCTTTGCTGACCATACCCTCTTCCCATTCCTGACTGCTCCCTCTAGATCGCTCTGTTGTATCTTCATCGCTCCTCCTTTCTTCTATCTACTTTTCCTCCTTCTTTCCACTACCAGTTCCAGCAGAGCTTACTACCTCAGGCTCAGAACCAGACTGTACTTTCACCTTGTTTCCAGATGGCAGATACCTTCAAGGTGCAAGATTTTCAGAGGACTTTATGTTTCCTGGTGTCTTGAGAACTCCAGCAGCTCTAAGTGTTGATTTGAATGCTTTATTTTAGGCATGAACCGTATGGGCAGCAGTATCCAGGACAAGGACCTCCCTCAGGACAGCCACCATATGGAGGACATCAACCTGGAATGTATCCACAGCAGCAGGTAGTAGAGGGGAAAATGGCTATGTTCATAATATTTGTTTTAAAAAATTCACCCCAGAATTCTGTATACATTGAAAAAATTGTTTATAAAGCATATGTCTTTTGGCACAGAGGAGCACTGCAGTTCTGGTCAAAGTCACAGCTTGTATGGATAAGCAATGTATGTGCAGCTGTAGGAGAATATGTTCATTACACTGGAAGAATGTAAATTCTAACAGATGTTCTCTGGCTTTGGATGTGCATCAAGTGGTTGTCCCAAATTAATAACTAGCAGACTGGGAAAGTATAAAGCATAGACAAGTGAAGTGACAAATAGAAGTGAAGTAACCAGTGAAGGAACAAATAGAAAAGTGGCTTGGATGGCAGGTTCAAGGGCCTTGACTTAATATCATGCAGCTAAGTGAACCCAACAGAGAACTGGAACAAAATAAAATGAGCATCACTCTCAATTATTTTCAGTGTTGTGATGGATCATATGAGATACCTTTCTTTAATATAGATCAGAGAGCATATTCCCACATGATGTCTTTATTAATAATATGGTACAAATATGTAAGAGAGAATGTTATTGGTGTTAAAAAAATGAAAATTTGTACATTGCAATCTCCCCAACTCTTACAACTCAAAAATACAAATTATATTAATTAATAAGGGTTTTTGTTACATGTATGATTAATACCTAATGAGCAAAATCCCACCTTAGAAGTCAATAGCAAAACTCCACTGACTTCAACAGGATCAGTTTCATTCTACATGTTATTAATTCAGTTTTAGTCATACAATACTTGAAGTTGGCTTCCAGAATAGAAAGCATTTCCTTATTATAAAAAACTGAAATGTAAACTAGCTTTTAGCCAGTTTCAGATAGTTCTTTTCAGTTTGGGATAGAGTTTTACTAGGAAATTGGGGTCAGAGGTTGGGAGTGCTGTGGGGAGAAACCAAAAGAGATCTCAGATTGCACTGTACTAAAAACATACATAAATTTAAATTTCAGAATTTCTTTCTTATCTCTCTGGTTCATAACATCTCAAAAATGGCATAATCAAAAAACTGTTTTGTTGTTTTTTATGACGAGCATATGCTTGCAGTCTAGGTGATTCAGTGGGGAAATTGCAAAGATGTATAACAGAACAGTTCGTGATATTCCATGCTAACATGTGCAGGGAATATATTAACTACATGTTCATTTAAGCAAGGAGACAGCTAGAATTTGTAAAAATATATTTGGCCCTGTCCTTAGTGCTGTTTATATATTTTGTACAATGACTCTTGAATGCAAAATGCATTAATGCAGAAAAGCAGTGGAGAATGAAGGACAAGGATCCTGACCAGCCTCCTTCATTTAGCTAGAGATTCTGTTGCTAGTAGCTTATTTACAATTTCCTAAATCTTACTCTCTAGTGGTACAGGAGGAATGTGAAAAATGACCCTTTCAAAGCTTTATCTACAACCCGAAGGCTAGGAAATGACCTGCAAAGGAGGTGATAGGAGCATGAACTCCTGGGGCTAATGAAACACTTGGGGCCAGGTTTTCCAATTCCTGTATGAATGCTTACATCCCAAGAGCTATTATGCGGCAGGTGACCTGTGTTGGTGGCTTTTTGTCCTCTGTGAGGTCTCAGAATACCACATCTCAGTGGAGACACACAATTGTGCAGTCTCAGTGTCCTGCTGAGCACATCCACCGGAAGGAGGAGCTCAGGTGCATCCCTGTCCTCCACACGGGGACCATAGGGCACGTGGGCACTGCATGTACCAAGGTGCTGGAGTGCTTTTAAAAAGGCACATGCTTTGTACCCAAGTGTCTGCTGTACGCACTGAGTCACTGTGGCAAAACAAACACAACCCTCTTAGGTGTGGCCGCTGCCAAGTAATTTCTTAATGTATAAATTGGCCCCAAGGGTGAAATTTAGTACAGCGAGTAGTTAATGTCAGACTGGAAGTAGGTTATTTCTCAGATAGCCAGAAAGCTCAATAGCAAGTTTTTAAAAACATACTTTCATACAATACAGTAGTTGTGGTTTTATGTGCACCAAAGTTGGAAGATGACTTTATGAATCCCAGAGCTGTTTTAAGTTTCCTATATTGAATACAGGGAGAATTTTATCTGATCTTAACTCTAGTACATTAGTATACATTGTACAATGCTACTGAGCTACTGAGTTTCCGGGGGAGCTGTAACTTTGAATTTGCCATAGATCATATATTCAAAAATCACCCATTTAATTCACATTTTTTGCTTCAGAGCACTCAGTGTGGTTTGAACTGTGGAACAAACTCCCACAGGAACTAAGAACCGCTGCAAACATTATCACCTTCCCCTCAAGGAGCAACATGTATTTTTTTTTGTTCTGCCATCTTAAACATAAATATATTCAAGCTTGTATGGTTTAAAAACCACTCAGCTCTCCCCGAAGTAAAACAGCTTACCTCACACAACATTCCCCATTTGAGACGGTGAGAAACAAAGAGGGAATAAACCATAGGTGGCAGCTGTTAGTTAGTTACATCGCTTAATTCATTACAGAACAGCAGGATAAGAACCTGCATACACTAGAACAGAACATTTGGACATGACCATTTGCTGTAATAATCTTACAGTAAATTAAATGTGATTAGGATGATTTGGGAAGAGGACAGTTGCCCAAAGAAGGACCATATTCCTGGGAATTACACAGAGTATCAAATGCAGCAAATTGTTCTTCTCCTATTAATAAATTTACTGTCTGTAGCCTATGTCATATTGTAAGATTTAGTGTTTCAGACATGCATGCTTGCAGCATATCTTGTTACTTTAAGAGTTTAATTCAGTGATTGTCTCTTGAAAAGACTCACTGGGTGGTTTTGAATTATTTTAAAGATTTTTCTTCTTAGTAGAGTAGGCATAAAAAGGAAGTGAAAATACTTTAGTTGGTGAGAACTGTTGCCTTTTCATGCATGTCTGAAATGACCAGTGGAATTTAGTCTGACAGATGGGGAAGGAAAAGGAAAGGGAAAAAATTAGAGCAAGCATAAGAAAATTTAGCCCAAGGATAAGCTTCCTTTTAGTATTCAGTTATAAGCACAGCAAAACAGAGGCTTAAAAAGAAAGCACTGGATCAAGCCTAACCATAGCACTGTGTGCCTGACTCTGGAGTCGGCACGATGCCTCTGGAACTAAGCGCCTTTGGCTTTTTGAATGAGCTTTCATCCAGTATTGTGTGTGGAGTAAAAGTGACACATCTTTCCAAAATTTTCTTTCAGAACTACAAGAGACACATGGATGGCATGTATGGGCCTCCAGCCAAACGCCACGAAGGGGATATGTATAACATGCAGTATGGCAACCAGCAGCAGGAAATGTATAACCAGTATGGCAATGCTTACACAGGGCCTGACAGGAGGCCCATGCAGGGACAGTACCCTTATCCATATAACAGGGAGAGGATGCAGGGCCCAGGACAAATGCAGCAGCATGGAATACCTCCCCAGATGATTGGTGGCCCCATGCAGTCGTCATCCTCCAGTGAAGGTCCTCAGCAGAACATGTGGCCAACACGAAATGATATGCCTTACCCTTACCAGAACAGGCAAGGTCCAGGAGGCCCTGCACAGGCCCCTCCATATCCAGGGATGAATCGCACTGATGATATGATGGTACCTGACCAGAGGATAAACCACGAGAGTCAGTGGCCTTCTCACGTCAACCAACGGCAGCCTTCTTATATGTCATCCTCAGCCTCCATGCAGCCTATCACTAGACCTCCTCAGTCATCCTACCAGACACCACCCTCTATGCCAAACCACATCTCCAGAGCTCCAAGCCCAGCGTCCTTCCAGCGCTCTTTGGAAAACCGTATGTCTCCAAGCAAGTCTCCTTTCCTGCCCTCCATGAAGATGCAAAAGGTTATACCCACAGTTCCAGTGTCACAGGTCACAGGACCTCCACCCCAACCACCACCGATTAGGCGAGAGATTACCTTCCCCCCAGGCTCTGTAGAAGCATCCCAACCAGTCTTAAAACCAAGACGAAAGATTACCTCAAAAGATATTGGTAAGCATCAAAACAAAACCTAATAGAAAGGGACATAGATTATGATTTTTTTTTCACATCTTAAGACACTCTAGACAAATAGTGAACTTTGGTAACTACAATGTTATTTTCTTCAGTAAAAGTGTGATAACCTGCATTAGTGAGGATGATAGGTAAAACTCATCCCAGACAACCTGACATGGAATGAAAGCAATATTTTATATGGAGACTTGAGGCCTTCACAGATGCATTAAAAATGAAGCTTGTCTCAGATTTCAAAATGAGATGTGTTGATGAGATGTGTTTAGAATGTCTGTTAAATCACCAGTATAGCATTTAGCTTAGCAAAGCTTTCCATGTTTTTGTTCCATGGAAGCTCATGCTGTTCTGCTGTGTAGTTGCAGTCTGTGCTTTCCTTGAATGGTCCAATCATTCCATAGTGTTTGTCCTCTTTGTTTCTCCCCCCCTTCTTAAAAAGATCCCTAGGTTATTTCTTATCTTAAATTTTGGTTACATTGCATCCATTTAAGTTCTCATACTTAAGATTTCCACATTCCAGAACAGGAAATTCTACCTTTGCTTACTGATGAATTGGGTTAGTCAAGTTCTTTAAGTCTGTATGATTATTTCAGGTTCAGCAGTGTCAGGAAGAATGGCCCTGCTAGGATATTCTGCAGCACTAAGCCTTAGCAGCAGTTACAGAAAACTGAACAGAGCTAAGCAGTGAAAATAGGGTCTTAACCAGTAGCCATTTAATTTAAATTTGCAACCTCAGAATATCACAGTTTACTCTTTCAGAATTCATTAACAGTCTCCAATGATGCACTAATACTGTTGTATTTCTCCCTCTTTCTTTCTCCAGTAACTCCTGAGGCCTGGAGAGTGATGATGTCTCTTAAATCTGGTCTTTTGGCTGAAAGTACCTGGGCGCTAGACACTATTAATATTCTCCTGTATGATGACAGCACTGTTGCTACTTTCAACCTCTCTCAGGTAGGTGGAAAAGCATTATACTTCTCTACTTCACGGGGAAAAAAAAGTGAAATAAGACTCCTACAAAAATGCTGCTAGCTTTTCCAATTTATTCTAATTAACAAAAATTTTAATATTGAAAAACTTGCACTTGTTTATGATTGGTAACAGTGAGTAATGAGACAGATGTAGGTCACATAGAGCAAATAAGCCTGAAAAAAGGATATTTCTTGGAGAAAGGAGCATGTAGGAATATAAGAATTTTAGCACTGCTTAAAGACTAATTGTGTAAATTCACACACAATAGTATAATCCCTCAAAATAGCAGTATTTAGTAATCTTTCTTAATGTATTTCTTTAAAGACTTTGCAAAACTATATTAAACTGATCTGAAGGCTGTTTTTGGTGACAGCTAGTCCTGTTCCATACTTCATGTGAGACTGTGGGACTTTATTTAATTGCTTATTTTCTGTTCGGTTTCTTCTTCCAGTGAATTAAGTTTTCACAGGAATAACAAATTGACAATTTAAAGGCTAAAATCCACTGTCTATCTGTAGGATGCAAGCAACACAGGATTTAACAGTGTGTGCTTTTGCCTCACTGCCTCCCAGCATTTTTCAGCTCTGCTTTAATCACTTGCCTGTTAGGTGGTGGTAATAGATGGCATGCTGATAATTCACATCATCTAAAATTTGTACAAATTAAATATTCAGTTTCTCTCCTCCATTCATTCCTTGGTTACTAATAGTGTAACTCATCATTTTTTAAATATAATGACTTTTTTTTTTTTAAATACAGACACAAATGGTACATTACATTCCACCTGACTTTAGAACTAGGGATATCTATAGCATGATTTATCTCAGCCAGAAGAAGAGATCTAAAATAGGTCAGATGAATCACACCCTAGAAATGGCCTGTGAAAGACCATTGATTATAAAAGGAATCAAGACAATTAGGTTAGGTATGTGACTAGTGTGGGTGTTTGAAGTTAAATGAGGTGAATCTTCTCTGAATTCTGTTAGAAATTGGGTTAATGCACCCTATGCAAATTGCACAGAATACCAGACATATTGTAAATATCTATATTCTTTTATTATGTTTGCTTTGGACTCTGTTTCCAATGGCAGCCAGGACCATATGATGCCTGGTGACTCCTGTTGTTCTGATAAGCACCAGTTAGTTCTTAGTTCTTTGAGAAGCTGGCAATCATAGGTTAATACAGAATGGACAAAATGCTACATTTTACTGAAAGCCCATTAGCCCACAATTAAAAAAAAAAAAAAAATATTAAAAGCCAGATAATTGGGCTGAATGCATCATAACAACAAAGAATTTTTAATAATAAAGCCACTAAGTGTAAATTAATACCAAGTCCAACTACTGCCTTTCCATAAGAAAATTATTACACGGTAATTAAGAAGATTAAACCTAAATGAAAACTGTTTCTGAAGGATGACTTACAGCACCAGGCTCCAATAACAATTTTTAACTACTGCCAGACAAAAAATTGATCTGTTCCAATAGAGATGAGACATTAATCTAGGATATCAGTACCTGAACCCTGAACTGCAGGTTCCTACATGACTGTTTGTTTTAGAGACAAAGGAGGAAAGGAAGAATTGCAAACTTTAGCTATCTAATAAAAGTACAAATCAGAAAAAATAGCCGAGTTAGGAGTTTCAGTGCTCTGTACAAAAAATGAAGAGTAATAGGCACTTCCAAGGGGACAGAACAGCTAAGCCAGATGTCTGCTGTGGCTTAAAGGAGACGTTAATAAAGTTATGTACCTCTCATAGCTGTTACAGCTGAAGCAAACGGAGCCATGATAGTTTCACATTATATACTCATTGGACACTCTAGAAGAATTTCTTTTGATTAACTTCTGCCATGCAGGACCTAGCCACAAGTCCTCAGCAGGATGAGAGAAATAATCACACATATGCGTCAGTGTTCCTAATAAAATTTCTTGCAGACAAAAATATTTATGTGATTTTTATGTTCTTTCTTTCTTCTTCCCTCAGTTGTCTGGATTTCTTGAGCTTTTAGTAGAATATTTTAGAAAATGCCTGATTGACATTTTTGGAATCCTTATGGAATATGAAGTGGGAGATCCAGGCCACAAAGCACTTGATCACAAAGCAGCCAAGAAAGATGATAGTCAGTCCTTGGCAGAGGATACTGGAAAAGATGAGAATGACGAATGTATTGACTATTTTGATGAAGATGAGGAGGAGGGGGAGGATGAAAAGGTAGAAGGAGAAGAAAAGAGCGTTGTTTTTTCCACTCCTGGTGCCATTGCTGATCCAAGTGAGAGGCCAAAACAAGCTAGTAAATTTGACAAGCTGCCAATAAAGATTGTAAAGAAAAATAATCTATTTGTTGTTGACCGATCTGACAAACTTGGACGCGTTCAGGAATTTGATAGTGGACTTCTCCACTGGCAGCTTGGTGGTGGTGACACAACTGAGCATATCCAGACTCACTTTGAAAGCAAGATGGAGATTCCACCACGCAGGAAAGCCTCTCCTCCCTTGAACTCTCCAAGCAAAAAGAAGGACCTCGAGGGGAAAGGTGAATCTGAGGAGCAACAAGAAAAGAGCATAACAGCAACCATTGATGATGTCCTCTCAGCTCGGCCAGGAGCATTACCTGAAGACTCAAACTCTGGCTCCCAAACAGAGAGCAGTAAATTTCCCTTTGGGATCCATCAAGCCAAAAGCCACCGGAATATTAAACTGCTAGAGGATGAGCCAAGGAGCCGGGATGAGACTCCTCTATGCACCATAACTCACTGGCAAGACTCCTTGGCCAAACGCTGCATCTGTGTGTCAAATATCGTCCGTAGCTTGTCTTTTGTGCCTGGCAATGACACTGAAATGTCCAAACATCCAGGCTTGGTGCTGATCCTGGGAAAGTTGATCCTTCTTCACCACGAGCATCCAGAAAGAAAGCGAGCACCGCAGACTTACGAGAAAGAGGAAGAGGAGGACAAAGGGGTGGCCTGCAGCAAGGATGAGTGGTGGTGGGACTGCCTCGAGGTCTTGAGGGATAATACATTGGTCACATTAGCCAACATTTCTGGGCAGCTAGACTTGTCTGCTTACACAGAAAGCATCTGTTTGCCAATTTTGGATGGCTTGCTGCACTGGATGGTGTGCCCGTCTGCAGAGGCACAGGATCCTTTTCCAACCGTGGGGCCCAACTCAGTTCTTTCGCCTCAGAGACTTGTGCTGGAGACCCTGTGTAAGCTCAGTATCCAGGACAATAATGTGGACCTTATCTTGGCCACCCCCCCGTTCAGCCGTCAGGAGAAACTCTACGCTACTTTAGTTAGGTACGTTGGGGACCGCAAAAACCCGGTCTGCCGAGAAATGTCCATGGCGCTCCTATCGAACCTTGCCCAGGGGGACACATTAGCAGCAAGGGCAATAGCTGTGCAGAAGGGAAGCATTGGAAACTTGATAAGCTTCCTGGAGGATGGGGTCACTATGGCCCAGTACCAGCAGAGCCAGCATAACCTCATGCACATGCAGCCTCCGCCTCTGGAGCCGCCTAGCGTAGACATGATGTGCAGGGCAGCCAAGGCCTTGCTGGCCATGGCGAGAGTGGACGAGAACCGCTCCGAGTTCCTTTTGCACGAGGGTCGTTTGCTGGATATCTCAATATCTGCTGTCCTGAACTCTCTGGTTGCATCTGTCATCTGTGATGTACTTTTTCAGATTGGGCAGTTATGACATAAGTGAGAAGCCAAGCATGTGTGAGTGGAGATTAGAGGGTCACATATAACTGGCTGTTTTCTGTTCTTGTTTATCCAATGTAGGAAGAAGGAAAAAAAAAGAATCTTTGCTCCTCTGCCCCATTCACTATTTACCAATTGGGAATTGAAGAAATTATTAATTTGAACAGTTATGAAATTAATATTTGCTGTCTATGTGTATAAGTACATCTTTTTATTTTATTTTTTTTAACCAAAGTTGCTGTCTAGTACATTCAAAGGTCACACTTTTTTTTTCCATAGATTATCCTTTTCAATGCTCTTTTCCATGTTTGTATTGCATATTTTTTGGGAAGCGAACTAGTGACTTTTTAAAAAAAATGTTATGGCAAACCATTGTATGATGGGAAAAAAATCTCACCACTTTGAAACAAAAAGGTGAAAAATAACCAACATACCAAGTTCCTGTGTGTTTTATTTTTTCAGATAAGGAAAAAATAAAAAAAAACTTGTATACCATCACCCAAAGCTCTGTGCAATAGAAGATACTAGTGATGTAGGTATAGGGGATCAAGGAGGGTGTCAGTCAGTAGTCAAAATCCAAAACAATACTGATTTCTCCTCAGGAGAAATGGTTACATTAGGCTAGGAGCAAAACAAAACAAAATAAGTCAAGTTAAAAGATTTTTAAACAAAACCTGAAGTTAAACATCAATTGCTTCCTCACCAGAACTGTCTTGTCTACATCTTTTTTTTTTTTTTTGACCTTCCACAATGACAGTTCTTCACAATTCCTTTAATCATTTTTTAAAATATTTTTTTATTGCCTAAGGGCCGTGATGTATATAGAAGTTGTACATGAAACATACCCTCATTTTTTTTTTTTTTAGTACAAAGTTTTTAGTTTTTTTTCATGATGTGGTATCTACAAAGTGATAGTAGAATTTTTTTTCTTTCATTTGGGCCATATCTCCAAAAAATAATAAAAAAAAAAGAAAAAAGAAAAAACCCAACACAGAAAACCAACAACTGAGGGTAATGTACAAGTTTCTGTATGTATAAAGTCATGCTCTATTTCGGGAGAGCAGCCGATCACAATTTGCTTTATAAATCAAGGTGTGGAAATGGTTACGTATGGATTGATTTAAGAAAATGGTTACCAGTCTACAGACAAAAAATATATACAGGAAAAAAAAAAAAAGGAAGAAACACAACTTCAAAGATTTTTCAGTGACAAGAATCTGCATTTGTATTTCAAGATAATGTAGTTAAAAAAGAAAAAACTTGATGTAAATTCCTCCTTTTCCTCTGGCTTAATGAATTTCATTTATTCAGTATAAAATCTTTATATGTTCCACATGTTAAGAATAAATGTACATTAAATCTTGTTAAGCACTGTGATGGGTGTTCTTGAATAGTGTTCTAGTTACAGTGTGGGATATCGGAAAGCAAACTAATTACAAGAAAGAGCAATAATGATTATTCTCTTTCCCCTACTTTATTATTATGACCTTCAAAAATATTACGCTATTGTATTGCAGCAACTTGCTCTTCTTTTAGAAAAGCCTTCTCACATCTCAGAGAAGTGTTTTTAATTATTATATATAAAACCATGAAGCCTCAAAGGGGAAGACATGGCTGCCAAGTGATAGTTCTGACTATGCAGGTACCCAGTCTCCATGCTGTGTTTCGGGGGCTGAAAGCGGATTTTAGAAAAAGTGACAAAAGATTTTGTTAAAGCAATAACCAACTGGAAGAAATCAATCTGTATTCACTACCTGTAATTCTCTCTGTTGGTTAAAGGTGCAAATACCCCAGTGATGTGGGTATTTAGAATAAACACCCACCCACTTCTCGATACTGTATGTGTCATTGCATACTTCCGTGGCCTCTCATGCTGGGAGTCCCCGTTAAAGTGGATCAGGCTTTAATAGAGCTCATCCATCGTTATAATTGGTGGGAGATGGCCATTTCCCTTTCAGGAATTATCTGGTTTCAGATACATCCACTCTCACCTGGTGATACCTTGTTGCTGAGTATTGTTCAAGCACTAATTTTTGCTATTTTATCTTGGATCATTGACTTTGTTAGTGTGATCATAAAAAACTAATAATAATCAATTTCCCCGGAATTGCCACATAATTACACTCCTCCCCTCTCCAATAACAATATGGAGGTACTTGAAAATTACAACCCCCTTTGGCATACTGCCCATTTTGTTCATATAGATTGCTATAACATTAATATATGTAAGAGAATTTTAGAGACAGGTAAAGTACATACAATTATAAGCCAAGTTTGAAGCCTGCCTCCCTAGTGTCACAAGAAATAATTTCTCCTTTTGGCTTCTCTTACTCAGTAATCTCTCTACTCCTACATCATCTGCTGCACTGGTCTGTCTTTCTCTTGCATATCACTGCTTTTAGTAATGTCTGGTGAATTATAACCAAATTGTAACTCTTCATCAGAAGGAGGCATATTTCAGGGATGATTTTTACAGCTTATTGCTGGGCAGTGTAAAAGTAGAATGCCCCACTAAACAGATTTCTTACTAATATTTTACTGCTTGATACTATCCCATGGATACAAGCAAGCTGTTAAATAAACCCTCTGCTGAGTGCTGTGCACCCCTTTCTGGTCAAGGACAGCAAAGAACATCTATTCTCTTCCCTCTTCAGCATTCAGACCCAGAGTCCTCTGGGGAAAATTACTCCTGTGGCAAACCACTCTCAGCTGTCAGAAGCAGCACATCAATGCTCCTCAGGCCTGCTCCAAGCCTGCTTAAACAATATGGGGGGGAAAAACACTCAGCCAGCCACATAATGTCTATGTGTATGTGACATTTCCTGCCACTTTTCCAGCTGGGCCAAGAACTAGCTGAGGAAGCACAGCAGTGAAAGGAAAAGGTTAATAGTACGGACTCTGCCTGAACATGATTTTCCTGTTACAGTAAGAGCAAACAATCTAAATCACTGGTTAATATTAGATCACATTTATCAGAAAAAAGGTGACACATAAGAGCTCTGATTCCCTCTCTTTGTATGATTTCATCTTTCCCACAATATTCTCTTAAGCCTTTGGAAACAACCTGATCATGAGACCGGTGCACTTAGCGTGTTCTGACTGAATCCTGACCAAGCTTGAGCTGCTCTTGTTCTTACAAGAGGTATTTAGGGTTTCAGTTTAGGAAGCAAATTCTACATTTTTATGCAGATGCGATCACTGTAATAAAGCTCAGAGTAGTACTAACAGGATGGACTATTTGAGTTATTTAAGAGAAAGCAGACAGTATTTTAGGCACTAATCAGCCACAAATACTTGACTAATTGACTGTATATATGTATATAAACCTACCTGGTTCTTTGGCAGACCCAAGCAATTAATTACTTGCAGGTTGAAAGAGCATCAATGTATCTTTACTGACGTTTAGAATCACTTCAGGATTAAATGCCTATCCCCTTTGACAGGAAAACATTGTTTTGTTTCTTGTTAACATAACTTCCCACATTATTCTTTCAGAAAACCCACAAAACAAAAACCAACACATGAAAATACCCTACTCAGAAACTCCGTGTTTTCAACTACCCAGAATGAACAATGGAAAAGAAAAATTCCTGTGTTCAAAAGCCTGTGCGCTTTCTCTTCCATGTTCTTTTGCTCTTTCACACCACAGTCTGTGCCATCACCACCACAAGACCATTACCTTTTGGCATGAATGCATCTAGAAGAAAAATTTACTTAATTAGAGGACTATTGTAGGAAAAGCATATGCATGTGTTATACATTAATGATTCCTGTACTACAATTTTAGAGTGCAATGCAGGCTACACCTTATTTTACAAATAATATAAAAATACCTCTTAGTAATAAAGAAGTGGAACTGAAAAAAAATTACCATCTCCACTGTTCTTCCCCATAAAAGAGAGAGGACTGTAAGCATTCATATAGTGCAGGGGCTCAAGCCAACTTGAAACTGAGCTGAGGTGGCACACGGTGAGTTCACCTTTCAAGAAGGTGTGAGTAGGTTCCTTACTCTGCAGGCAGTAGTGCTGATATACCTAAGAAATAATACACATCTGTTGCCCAAACACTAATAACACTACCACAGAAGTCAGTCTTTTTGGACTTTCAACTAAGAGCATTCTGAAATTTTGAGTCAGAGTACTCCAGAGAAAGATGACTTCTGTCGCCTTTGGCTCAGGATTATCAAATATGTGGAAACCATGCTCACAGAGAAAACCACAAAGCAGTCCCTGATGCAAAAAGTTGATTTTCCAAGTCATGAACAAGTAACTGCAGGTGGAGAAAGAGGAGAAAATAGAAACAAAAGCAACAGTAAGCTGAAAAGGCAGGTACTGCTCTTGCAGAAAAGTGGAATTCAGAGATCTAGAACATGTCCCCATGCCACTTTAATTTTCCTCAGGATAATTTGTGAAATTTCACGGTGCTCCCTATTTGTTTTCTCATGAAATCTTACTGATCCCCATGGCAAATCCCTTTCCATCCATCCCTCATAAAGATTATTTTAACGATCACTGGACATGAAGAAATGAGAGAGGAAAACAAAGGGTGAAAAAAAAAAAGTGTGAAAAGCATGGTCATTTGGAGAAAGGCAGAACACAAAGCTGAAAGATGAGCTTCCTATGTCCCTTACTCAGTTTTTATATTTATGTCATTCCAAAGAAACAATTAAATCAAGCTAGGGGAAATTGGCATTTCATTAGTGACTGGTATAAATACAATGGAAGTAAAAAAAATATTTTTAGTGGGAGCACGGGAAGGAAAGTATGAGCCTCCAAAGTGTAGAGGCTGGTAAATTCAAGTTTTTCTTAATTGCATTTATCTTTCAAATCCTCAAGACAGTGGAAATGGGGAAGGATTAATACTGTCTGCATTGTTAATTCCACCCTCAGCTGTTTATTTGTGCACTGTCAGAAATGGGTTTGCAAAGTCTGGCCATCCTTTCCATGAGTGTCAGTAGCTGAGGATACAGGAGACAGCTGTTGTGGGCTGCATACTGAATACAGACTGTCATGTGCTTAAACTACTCATTTTGTACTTCTAATTACTAATTCTAACACAAGTTAAAATGCCTTTCATTGCCATGCTGTTGTACAGCATAAAAAAGGGTAGGTTTATACTTCACATTTGTTATAAACTAATAAAGTAGGAAGATCTTCAACTTATGCCCTCAACAGAGGTACATCTTCCTCTGTATTTGTTAATTTACTTGTTCTGTCATTACATAGTATATATTGCATTTCCATTAATTAAGCATGGTTATTTACATTGAAAGGGTGATGCAGCAGAATTGCCTAGCTAGCAGAGCAAATCCCTAATGACGCGGGCATCTCTACAATGTTTATTCAGGTCTGCAAAGAGATTCCTGAAGGACAAACATTCTGACTTTTGCTCCACTACTAGAGCATTTTTAAAAGGCAAGTTGATGTATTATCACGCTAGGAGAAATATGTGTTTACCTAACATGAAAAGTATATGCTAGATAAAGCTTATAGTATTCCATGATGCAATTCTACTTTACATGTAGTAATTTGCTTACCAGTTTTACATATGTATCTGCAACTGAGAAGAAGAAAAACAACTAAATCGTGTTTTACCATCAAATTATAACACAAAATTGCAAAATCAACTATTAAACTTATTTCCCTCTAAGAGAATTTGGAAAGAAACAATTTTCCACTGAGTAAACCAGTGAAGCTTACAGTGGACTCCTTCAAGAAGATGCTTTTTTTGTTTTTTAATAAAAAAGATGAGGCTCTGTACATAGTGAAACATGAAAACTGAGAAATACTGTGATTTAAGCATAAAGCTTCATCTGCAGAGCTACCACTATGCACTTTATATTCAGTTAAGGAAGACAGACTTGTAACAAGTTATTTGTTACCAATTCTGAGTCCACCTAAAAACAAAAAGTGTATTTCCATCCATTTTGTACAGTCATCCATGTTTCACCGGCATGTGTCTCAGAGTGCAGTTGTTCTTCTCTTTTTTCCTTTTTTCTTCCCAATACTTACTCCCTAAACCTCTCACATTGCTTCCTTCCTTTCCCCTGTACACTAGTACCAAATAGTCTGATTTTTTAAATAAATGAATAGCCTGGGGTTTGTTTGTTATTGATACCTTCTAGTATACAGAGGGATTTCTTCATTGTGTTGAATTAAGTCACCAGTTCTTGAGACAGTAGCATCTCCCAAAGGTTCTTATCCTGCAGGGAAAAGTGACTACAATGGCTCCCAGCCTTAGTGCAGAGGTGGTCGAGATCTGCCAAAGACAGGTAAAGAGGAGGAAAGAGCCTTGAGTTACACATTTGACATCCTACACCTTCAAAAGATGGCCATGTTACTTACAGTAAACATTAATAACCTTTCCAATCAGCTACTATCACTTCCTCAGCTTTACTAGTACATAGGGTCCTTTGAGTAAAGAGAGTTTGCTTTAAATACCAATAAGACTGCCCATTCAAAAGCACTTAGATGTATGACCAATGTACCATGTGAAAATAATATATGGCCTCCATAACACCAGCTCATTCAGTACCTCAAGTGACTCATGCATTTTTATCAGCCTAGAACATGTCAACATTCCACAACGTGTATATCTTATCTAGGAAAGCATGATCAGTATAGTATAAGGAAGAAAATAAAGCACTATGTACAGATCATGTCATTTAAACAGTTTCTTTAGGCAGGAGACTTTTAATCCAATTTCATTAGCTTGTTTTATCTTCAGCAAGAGCTGTGTGTGTTCTCTGGCTGTGGCCTTACCTGAGGAGGTTACCATTCTCCACCTGCACCTCCTAGAAGTTACTAGCTCCCTGCAAACACAGCTCTAGGGTACTGTTTCTAACCTAGCCCAGGCTGGGTTAAGCACTTAATGCATTCAGGTGTTTGTTTTGCTCGGTTTTCCACCCAGAGCATTTTGACAGCTGCTATGACCATACCCTCAAAGAGATATTCACCTGTTATACTACAGACAAGGATTTGTTGCTGGCTCCAAACTCTCCAGGAGCCAGTAGATTTGATTTACCTCCCAGAGCATCTCAAAGCGTAGTGTAAGGGAGAGCTAGCATGCATTGGACCTTCAGCCTGATCTCACAAAAAGCAGCACATTTTCTTGACCCAAGTACAGGCAGAGGATGTAGTGCTGGAGTGATAAACTCATGCTGAAAGGGGACAACAAAATATACTGATAAATCATTTCCCAAAGACATTTAAATGCTCTTGAATTACTCTAATAGGCATATATACTCTAATCTGCATTTTTTGCTTAGTTTTTTAATGTCTGGAACTGCTATTTATGAAATAATACATTCTACTGCAAGAACACAAAAGAGGCTTCTCATTTCCCTTTTGTCTTGTATAGGGGGAGAGCCAACAAGTGGCCAATCCATCACAAAGGTGTTGCACCACCCAAAGTCTATGGATACAGTTTTGGGCATCAGTGCCATCCCTTAACAGGCAGGAAAGGAAGCCAATGAGCCTTCATCTGTATAAATTTGACGTTTCCATCACCAGTGCTCATTTGCCTTGGAACAGAAAGTGGTTGTGGGAGAGAGGTGGTTCCAACAATTTATTTTTTTTTTCTATTTTTAAATATTTAGTAGTCAGTTCAATGGGAAATGATGTTACATGAAGAAAAAAAACCCAGAACTCCTCCCAGTCTGACACACTGAAACTCATTCTCTGTGGGACTGAGATCCTTTCGGCTCTGCTCTCATAGAATGGTTTGGGTTGGAAGGAACCTTAAAGATCATCTAGTTCCAACCCACTGCCATGGTCAGGGATACCTCCCACTAAACCAGGCTGCTCAAAGCTCCATCTAGCCTGGCCTGGAGCCCTTTCAGTCATGGGGCACACACACAGCTTCTCTGGGCAACCTGTTATAGGGCCTCACCACCCTCACAGTAAAGAACTTCTTCCTTATATCTAATCTGAACCTGCTCTCTTTCAGCTTAAAGCCATTATCCCCCATCCTATCACTAAACACCCTCCATAAAACTCTCTCTCCAGCTCTCTTGCACCAGTCTCCGGTACTCTTTAGGTACTGGAAGGCTTCTACAAGGTCTCCCCAGAGCTTTTTCTTCTCCTGGCTAAACAGTGCCAACTCTCTGCCCAGGAGAGATGCTCCAGCCCTGTGATCATCTTGGCGTCCCTCCTTTGGACTCACCCCAACAGGTCCGGGTCTTTCCTGTGCTGGGAACCACAGAGCCAGACGCAGTACGCCAGGCAGGGTCTCACGAGAGAGGGAGAGGGAGAGGGAGAGGGAGAGGGAGGAGGGAGAGGGAGAGGGAGAGGGAGAGGGAGAGGGAGAGGGAGAGGGAGAGGGAGAGGAGAGGAGAGGAGAGGAGAGGGAGAGGAGAGGAGAGGAGAGGAGAGGAGAGGAGAGGGAGAACCACCTCTCTCAACTTGCTGACCACTCTCCACCCTCCTCCTGCGCCACACCTGCCTCTCGTGTCCCGCTGCTTTCCCTCCCGCACACTCCCGCAGCTGGGCAGGAGCCGGCCCAAGGCAGCCTGGGCACTCCAGCCCCTCTGGGCTCCCTGAGAGCCACCCCGGCCCAGGCAGCCCCGGCCCCACTGGGATCCCTGAGGGTCCCCCTGGCCCAGGCAGCCCCAGCCCCCCTGGGATCCTTGAGGGCACTCCCGGCCCAGGCAGCCCCAGCCCCCCGGGGATCCCTGAGGGCCGCCCTGACCAAGGCAGCCCAAGCCCCCCTGGGATCCTTGAGGGCACTCCCGGCCCAGGCAGGCCCCGGCCCCTCTGGGCTCCCTGAGGGTCCCCCCGGCCCAGGCAGCCCCAGCCCCCCGGGGATCCCTGAGGGCACTCCCGGCCCAGGCAGCCCCAGCCCCCCGGGGATCCCTGAGGGCACTCCCGGCCCAGGCAGCCCCGGCCCCCCCGGGCAGCCGCTGCGGCTTCACAGGTTCGCGTGGGAGCGCCGGGGCGGCCGAGCTGCCCTCCCAACGCAGCGCCTCTGCACCCAGGGCAGCATTCCACTTCCAGAATGCTTCTCCTGCTTTCGGCAGCACAGGGAAGCACATGGAAACAGTGGTTTCCCCCTGGCCTTCCCTTACAGCTGCAAACACATCATTCAATTACCACGAGCTTTGATTTCTTGTTTAAGATGGTGCTCAGGTTTAATCCTTTTTCAATACTTCTTTGTCATTTGAGATCAATTTATAAAACACTTTACAGGTACTGTTTAAACTAACTTTAATTCCAAGCCTTAGCAGAACCAGTACTTAGCAAGTTGCCGCAATCCATCCCAGTCCATTGGCACAGGGGAGCAGCAGCAGCCTCCTCCCCTGCGGCCGCCCCGAGCCCCCCGAGGTGGCAGCCAGCTCCTGGGGACCCTCCAGTGCCCACCCTGCCACCAAGTGCCACTGCGTCCCCTCGCACACCACTGCTGAGCAGCCCTTGTCCGCCTTCTGGAATCAGTATCATCAGCTGAACACCATCCGGGAGTTCCCAAAAAGTCAATATGACTTTATGTTTTTGTGGTTTTTTCCCAGCTCTGAAAACAGAATCGAAGTAATTTTTGTTTGATGCACTCAAATGCACAGAATCACAATAATGTCTAGGTTGGAGGGGACATTAAAAGTCATCTAGTTCCAAATGCCCTGCCAGGGACAAGGACACTTTCCACTAGACCATGTTGTTCAAAGCCCCATCCAACCTGGCCTGGAACACTTCCACAAATGGGGCATCTACAGCTCCTCGGGATAACCTGTTCCTGCCTCACCACCTTTTCAGTAAAGAATTTCTCCCTAATATCTAATATAAACTTGCCTTTTTTCAGTTTGAAGCCATTTCCCCTGTTCTGTCCCTACATGTCCTTTTAAAAAGCCTCTCTCCATGTTTCTTGTAGACTGGAGAAGTGGATATAAAAGAGCATGCACACACGCACACACGCACACACACACACATATACTTATTTTTTTTTTTTTTTTTTTTTTAATTTCACAAGGATGTGTTTCTATGAGAGCTCTTTTTATGAGTACAGCTTTAGTCATCAGTTTTTGGGAACCCAGCAATTAGTATACTATATCAAACTTAAGCACATACACATCAGCTTGTTCTAATTAAAAAAAAAAAAAAGTCTTTCAGCTCATATTGAAAGAAATATGAGTAGTAGTCATTCACTGAAAGAACCACTTTATCATTGTTAAGCTATTAAAAAATTGCAGTCCTTGCCTCATGTTTACAAACATCTAGTAACATGCAGTATTTTAAGACCCTTCTGTGGCATGGCAATATATTAAAAACATACTTCTTCATTTTAACAGAAAAAGAGGTTGAAAAAGTGTCTTTTGTTCCAAAATTTGTTGGCTGATAAAGAAAAAGTAGCTGGTACCATTTATTGTGCAATACTCAAGATCAAACTGATTTTGTTATAGTCAATTATGAAAAATGCAAGCAGAACAATCATTTAAGCATAAATTTTCATTTTCTAATTAGTTTGTAGGCAGTGGTGCTTACTAGTGTTGGTATCAGCATTATCAGCTCTAAATAAGTGAAAGTTAAAAACATATGGTGTTATTATATCTTCACATTTTTTGGAGAATCTTTTTGAAAGTTTTTTTATGTTTTGAAAATAATCAAATAAATAATAACCCACCCTTTCATTAACTATATAGCAACAAAATGTTGCAATATTTTGATATTTCTGTGGTTTGAGGCATTTGGTGGCTGCAGACAAAGATATCAAGAACAATTTGAGTTTTGATTTTTTTTATTAGGAAGAAAACAACATAATCGTAGCAACATATAACAGGTGAAATAATAGAAATATTCTCAGTAAATAGATTAAAACTGCCTCATACAACAATGGCCTCTGTAAGACTTAGATCATTCAGATTTTCCATCTACATTTCTTTCTCAACAACTTATGAGAAAGATCATGAACTAGTTTGGGTCTGCCTTTATAACTCTCACTGCAATTCTGCTTAGATGTTTCCTTCCAACCAGTAAATCAATCAGTAAATTCGAGTGGTTTGTTCTGAATGTTTCCCATAATAAAAATACATTTGAAAGCAGTTGTTTTGTTTTGGCTTTTTTTTCCTGAAACTTCTCAATTGAAGTGGAAGTTCAGTCCCCAATCGAGAAAACACAAAATTTAATCCAAATAAAGAAGTGTGTTGACTAGCTGTCAGCAGGGATAGGAATAACAGAAGGGGATGAAGGACAGCATACTGGAGAAGCTTGCCAAAGCTCCCTGCCATTAGTACTCCCTAAACAATGATACATGTTACTTGAAGCAAAGAAAAGGCAAACAATCCTTACAATGCTCTCAGTAGAACTCAGCACACTATTGCCAAGGCATCCACATTTTTCTAGGAGTTTCCCATGAGCTGTGTGAACAGTACAAGTCACAGTAATGTAGCAGTAGGTAACCAGCCATATCTTTGCTTCACCTAGTTACAGCCTTAGGGAGTTCAGAGCTTTATATTTCCCTGCTGGCAAAAGCTCTTTGTCTTACTGGCACATTAACTCAGTTCTGGCCTACCATGTATTTTAGTCAAGCTGGCAACATTGATACAGCCTTGAAATCAATCCATAGCCTCTGATTCAACTGAGGTCATGCTAAAATGCATAACATGCCACTATAATGCTTCTGATTCGGTGCTGCCTTTTAAGTAGTCTGGAGGAACTCACCTTGACAGCCAAAAGTTGCCCAGAAACCTCTGTTTCTCTGCTGCCCATGCTGGCCTGGAAGCTGCTGGGAGAGCTGGCTTTCTCCCGTGCTGCCTCAAGGCTGTAAGGTGGGACAGGGTCCAGCACAGCTGTGAGACTGAATGCAGGCAGGTGTCCATTAGCAGAAAGAAATGCTTCTGAACGACCTGGAGGTGTCAGCCAGAACCAGGAGAGCATGGAAAACAGATGGAGTGAGAGCAATGGTGTACATGCTTTTTCTGCACTGCTTATCTCCTCAAAGGACTTAGCCACAGAGGCCATGGGGACATGGGAGAGATCTTGCTAACACTTTACTAAAAAATCTCTTTCACCTGCTTCAATCAGGTTTTTTTTAAAGGTTAGTCTGACTAATCTGAATTAAACTTCTTCCTCAGAAAATGTGTGGTGCTAAAGAAATATAAATGATTTGGAGGTACAGAATGGGGCATGAAAATGATGATTATAGAAGTTACTTGTGATAGGTTGTTGCTGATTTTAAAGCCACTTTAGAACAGTGCAAGTACATGTTGAAGCCATGTAACATTAAGCTGAACTTAAGCATAGATATTTGATTTTGAACTTTAGAGTTCAAAATATCCTTAAAGGACTTTTGTATCTCACAGAAACTTAATAAAAAACAAAAAAAATTGACAAGGATATTTGTGCCAACCTCCTGCCCACAGGTAACAGCCGTGGCCACTCCAATGCCTCTAAATACCTCAGCTTTAGAAAGTACTTTCCTATTTTCTAAAGCTCATTTTAAATGATGCAACATAATGAAATAGCAAAGTTATATCAGTATGGGGGTTTTTTACTTTTTTTTTTTTTTTAATGTCTGTTTCTACCCTTTCTACAGACTCTTTAGAGAAGTTGTATCAAACGTGTAGAAAGCAGCACCCAGTGTGGAATATACTTGCATCTGGCTTCTTAATTCTGTCTTATTTTTCATTGAAATTCAAGCAAACAGAGCCTTCATTTGATAGGATACTTACCATACAAAATAATACTAAAATGAAGGGAGACAAATCCTTTGAACCTCAACAGAGAGGTGAGAACTTGACATTATTTTTGTCTTTGGTTTGAAAAAAGTCTCCTTAAAAAGAGAAAGGAACGTCAAAGGGAACTTCAGTCCAATGGGCTCCTCTTTTGTTTTTTACAGTATAAAAATTAAGCTTTCAAACTCTTTTTGTTCTGATCTGAGTAATACATTACATTTGTTTAAATGACTAAATGTATAAATAATAAACATTTTGTAATTCTTCATCTGAAATAGTGATATTGAGGGAAACTCTTTGAAGTGCAGACAATTCCCCTCATGGTCTCCTCCCCCCCAAATCCTCTTCAGATCTTGCAGAACGCTTTGCTGATTCCCCAGAGGCACTTTTGGTCCATTGAAGATTCTAGTTAAAGTAAAGAAAGATGTTTAAATCTTTTAACTGAGTTTTTGGGGTAGCACTTAATTAGAAGTTTACATCTTTCTGTTTCCCAGACTTTTTCTGCTCTGTTATTTAAGCATCAAAGTTCAGTTCACAGAAGAACTATTCATATTTCATATCTCAGCTGAGGATCTCTTTCCCTTATTTGGTTTTTAGTTCTCAGGCAAGTGGAAGAGACAGATGCTATGAGCAGGGTGGATGTGTCTGTATTGTTTGTGAAAAACACCCTGAGGCAAGGCATTCAAGCCTGCCTGTAAGGTTAGTGGGCTCCTGCTTTGGAAAGCTTACCTGGAGACATATGAAAGGCGTTCAACCCTTTGGAAGGTCAATGGCTTTAAAACATTATGTATTTGGTATCTAAAAGCTTTATGAAAATCTTCCCTTCACAGGGATCTAGGATCTCCTCAACTACCCATGCTGAATGACCTGTGCTTTCTCACACTCATGCAAATAGTAAGCAAGATGAGCTTAATTATTTATTGGATTAGAAATAATTAAGAAGAGAAAGAAAGTAATTTTTATTTTAAAGTGTTGATTTAGGAAGGCTTTTAAAAATAATGTTTGTAGGAAATAGCAAATGCATAGCATGTTAGGATTACTGATTAGTTTAAAACAGTGAGTACAATAATCCATTATTTTAATTAGTTTTCCAAATTGCTGGCAAAAATAACACAGAGATGTTGTCTGTGGAGAGGTAAATGCTGCCTTATAATTGTTTTGGATTTTGCTCTAACCTTTAATGAATTTATTCTTGTAATGCCAAGTACATTCTTTTTAATCCTGCACTTACGTAAGGGAAGTTCACATGAAAGAATGAGGCATCTGGGAACTCAGCAGAGTTTTGTTTTGATAAACGACCTCATTGACCACGTTGACAAACACCAACTGTACTGGTAAATGACCGAGCCACAGATGTTCGTGGTTCATACGACTCTGACTCAAGCCTTCACTGCCTCCCCTGTTGCTGCCCCTTTCCTGCAGCTTTGCTGGGCACCAGTTCTGTGTGAGCTCTTGGAACAGAATGAGACAGGGAAACTCACACTGCATGTTTCAGTGGGTTGCACCACCTTGGCTGATTTTGCCTGAATCTGATGACCCAAGCTGTCATACAAACTGCAGCAGCAGCAGCAGACCACAGTGACACTTCCAGAGCAGGCAGCTGACCACACACTGCCAGCCTTTATGACCATGATGTGTCATGAGAGAGAAATTCATCCCCACCAGCCTTCCCCTCCCCTTTCCAGTAACATTTAAATACCATTCACAGTGCCTGCTTCCCAAGGCAGAAATTCTCAGAATTGGAGACTGTGCAGCCCTTTTGCAAAGCAGTTGTGATTTGCTCCCTCCTCTTTATTTCCAGTGAGTGCATTCAATGTGAAGACAACTCTGAGTTAAATACTGCCCTAACAATTCCATTAGGCATTTGTTAGTGGTTGCCACAGGGCTACAGCCCTACTGAGGGGCTGGGTATAGGAGCAGGTTGCCTCACACCTTCCCACCTGTTGTGTGTAAGTGTGTGTGTGTACACTGTGCAACCCACAGCCACATGTCATCAGGAGGGTAGGCAGGATTTTTCAGGCAGGGACACAAGGGGTCCAGGTAGCAGAAGAGGGAGGAGCCCTGGATGAGAGAAGTTTCTGCATCACCTAGAGAAGGAGAAAGATGAATAATGAAAGGGGCACTGAGTCAGTCAAGGTGAGAAGTGAAGGCAGTAGTGAGGATGCACCAGTAATTTGGTCTAAGACAAGACATTCCACTTCCTAGAAAATGTGACTTAAGAGTATGCCACCATGTCACATACATTGATGGAGCACCACACAGCACTCACACCTCCTTGGAATGTTGATCCTTTGATCCACCAAGCAGACTTACCCAATGTCTGGGGTGAAAGACGAGGACAGAGACTGTGGCATTGTGCAAGTGTGTGCCCTCCAGAATTGGTGCACCACCTGCTTTCCTGTTCTGTGGCTGTAGGCACCAGAAGCATCACCCTTATAAACCACAGTGCCTTCACATGTGTCTTGCAAGGTGTGAGAAAGGAGGCAGAACATGTGAATGACAGAGGTCAGTCAGTCCCCAAGACTAATTTTTGTAAAAACGTGGGCTTTATTTTGAATGAGCCCACAAGCAAGAAACACTTTGCTCTGAAAATAAACATTCTCAAATTGCCTTGTGGTGTTCCAAATGGTAGCATGACCAACATTGGTCTTAATGAAAATTCACTGAAATCATTGTGAAGTTTCCCAGTGGCTGCTTTGCAATAAAGCAAATGGTACAGGGAAAAGTCTTCTGATAGTCATTTGTACATTCACATAAGTACCAAATGAAAACCAGCTATTCCATGGGCTTTCCCAGTTAAATATAGTGTTGTAAGTTTAGGGTTTGATTTTATTGTTTTTAAATGTCTTCTGAAAAAGAATTTTCCTCAGTAAGTAATCCTCTCATATCAAAGAAAATGTGGGTTTGTATATAAATGTCACCCTGCAGTTTTCAGAGGCCTCTGAGCTTTGGTGGCTGGGGGAGAGAGACCTGCTGTCTGGGGAAATGATACTGGAGAAAGAACACGGCTAATATGGCTAGGGAGAAATGGATAGGGAAATAACACATACATGAGAGAGAAATCTGTTTAATGTTTTGTCCTCTTGAGTTTGTTCTGTGTTAAATCTCTGGAGCACTGACGTTTTCCTGTGCTGCTTAGTGCAAGGTCAATGGTTACTAAAGCACTGTGTCTATCATTTTCCAGCAAATCCCCCATTCTCACCTCAGTCACTGCTCTCTGATCTATGTTCTCCACCAGCTTCCTGCCCACCTTGTTTAATCAGCTCATGTTTTAGTGCCTATAGGTGATTCCTGCCCTTCACAGATGGCATGGAGACTTAAATTTTTTCATTTCCATTCTTACTTATGCATGACTTTGTTCTGACAATGCTTCAGAACAAACAGTAAGTACAGTTCATTATAAGTCTTAAAAACAAAGCATGTCAGAAATTAAATCAATGCAAATACTCTTTCTATGGGAATAACTACTCACCTTCAAGCAATTCTCAGCCTTTTTTTATATTTATTGATTTTTTTTCCCTCCACCATTACTTTGCCTTGTCATAATGTCCTGTATTCTTGTACAGTGTTTTGACCTAATTTAAGACATTATTCTGGGAGTCTGAATAGAGACATTAAGGTGTGGTACCAGAGAGTAGAGCTTATTCCTGCCTACTTATTGCAATGTGGTTTTGGGTGCACCATATGAAAATAAATCTTACTTTGCTGCTTACAAACTGTGTCAGTATCAAGAGGTTTTGGAAATCCAAATACTGCAATTACTCCCGTGCAGCATAACTTCTCTTATATTCCAGAATCTACAGGATCAAGGGACAAGGATCCATCACTTGTTACTGAATAGTAAAACACCATGCTCATAGCATAGAGGTATAAATAGTAGATAACAACATTTCCATTACTTTTTCCCCACACTAACTAGGACTGGACTGGACTTACATGTGTTTCTCCTCTAGTTTCCTTATGGTGGCAGAACAAACACCATTTTGGTTCACAAACTTCAGTAATATGCAAGGAGATATTTGGAAACATAAGTGCTTTTCTAAGCATGTCTCGCTAATCATTACTCTGAAACTGATTTCACAGAGCACCCGTGATGTGTGGTATCACAGATGCTTCACTGAGACAGCCTCAGAAGGCAAAGAGGGTTTTGCAGTGACAAAAAATTTGAGGAGAAATTGGATTCACAGGAATGGAAGAGAAATAAGTAAACAAGAGATTGAGCTCAGAGACTGCTGACAACTTTTGTGACAGGCTGGAGGTAGAATATAGTCCTTTTTTCTCATGTGAAGGAATAGTCTGAAGGCAGCCTGTAGACTTTTAGAGATCATCAAATGTACAGACAGTAACCAGTAGGAAAATTGAATTTGCTGGTTAATATTACACATATCTGATATTTTCCATTTGAATAAGCTCCAGAAAAGCTCTGATGGCAACTACTGTCTGTCCTGAGGCATTTAGTAAGGGAGGGACACATCAGTTCCAAACAGCTCCTGATTCGGTATCCCCTGAGAATGAAGAAATGAAACACTGTCTGTAAGAATGTGTGGCTCCTGTTGCTTCATTTACACACTGCTCAGGTCTCAAACCTATTAACACAGCTCCAGGAAATCTTGACTTTCAAATATCTGACTGCATTGAGCTTTGCACTTGACTAATCAAGTCAAACATTGTCTGCTAATCAGATTTACAGGTGTGAACCTGTCAGCATGTGAGGATAGGCCACGTAAACATGCAAAGAGATTCAGATAGCTGCCCAGCAGTATCTGAAATTACAACTTACCAAGAGAGTTGAGTATTGGAGTCCTCGGCTTCAAGCACACTGATAGAGTGATTGAGTGAATCACCCATGTTTTCTTCCACATAGTAACTGCTATTTTTAAAATTCTGTTCTTTGTGGGGGGAAAGAATCTTTAAGTAATCCATATTCTTGGATAATCCGTACTTCAGAGTAAAATGCCCAAAATGAGAAGCCAAAGGAGGAGGATGATATTATGTGGGATCAAAAATTGAGATTCTAGTAAAGAAGAGGCACTTTGGGATAAAATTTCCCTTGTGCTGTTTGCATGCAGATATATTGCCTACACAGATTCTGACTAGTGTCCAGTGTGGCCTAATTTGTTCTTCAAGGACTTGGATGAAGGGACAGAGCACCTCCTCTCTGGGAGGGATGGCCAGTACACCAGAGCTCTTTGTGGCCATTCAGAAGTGTCTCAACAGGCTGGAGTGGAACCTTTTGAAATGCAGCAAAGGCCAATGCAGGGTCCTGCTCCTTGAGAAGGATAACCCCAGGCACCAGCACAGGCTGGGGGCTGACCTGCTGGGAAGCAGCTCTGCAGGGAAGGAGCTGGTAGACATGAAGCTGTCCTTGGGCCAGCAGTGCCCTTGTGGCCAAGAAGGCCAATGGTATCCTGGGGGGCAATAGGAAAAACATTGCCAGCAAGTTAAGGCTGGTGATTGAATCTGCCCCTCTGCTCAGCCCTGGTGAGGCCTCATCTGGAGTGCTGTGTCCAATTCTGGGCTCTTAAGTTCAGGAAAGAAAAAGGTCTTTGGAGATTGTCCAGTGGAGGGTTACAGATATGATCAGGAGTCTGACACGTCTCTCTTCTAAGGAAAGACTGAGGGACCTGGGCTTGTTTAGCTTGGAGAAGAGACAGATATCTTAAGTGTGCACACAAATATCTTAAGTGTGGATGTCAAGAGGATGGGGCCAGGCTCTTTCCAGTAGAGCCCAGTGACAGAACAAGGGCAAGGGCCACAAACAATGTGTGATTACAACGTTTTTTGTATGATTGCAAAGTTACTATAAATTTTTTGAAATGAAATCAAGGCATATTTACTTTAAAATACTTACAAAGTCACCCATAAGTAGTGTCTATAGTAGTTCCCTAACTCAGACTCTGTCTATAGTTGCCTTTGGCCATACTGTACAGTTAAACATGCATGTTTTAATAACTGGACATTATTAAATGTCTTGTACGTCATCTGGAGGGAAATATTGCCTTCCTGCTTCACATGTCAATGCGTTAGGATGCTGAACTAAGACAAGTAACAGACATGTAATTTTATGTGCAATACTCCTAAAAGTGCCTCCATCTGTTAACAAAATTATTAGATGTGGTACTGGGCTAAATGCATTTTAGAATATGTTCCTGGGATTTGGTTAGGTGGACAAACCTTACAGATAAGATAGGATAAAAGGCACATCCTCCAAATTTATCGAAGCTGCACAGGGTTTAATTCTTCCATGCCTTTGTAGAGCAGCATGGCCCATAGTCCAGTGTGGTTTACTTTATTTTTTCATTCACTATGAAGTTACTTTTCCTGCAGTGAAAAGGAATTCTTCCTCTTAGAACTGATGGCAAAATATAAATAGTGAATTCTTCCAGCACAGGCTATCAGCAGCCCGGAAAGCCAACTACATGTAGAGACAAGTGCCCATCAGCACAGAGATCAAGGGGTAGAGATGGATGTGGGTCAAAATATTCCTTTTGCACTCCCTCTTCAAGTCTAGTTTATCGCTGGCAGAGACTGCAGGAGAACCTTTGCACAAGATCTCCAGGAAAGTTATTCTACTGCAAACTGCAAAACTTGAACATTACTCTAGTTATTACTATGACTATTACTCAGTTTAAATAAAGCCCATGCTTTGCTGTGTGACAACCTTTTATGGAGCTTTTTTATACACAGAACTGAGCCTGCTGAGTTCTGAGACATTTCAGTATCTCCTCCAGGAAATTGTAGATTGCAAGTTTAATTGAGAAAGACTGACTGTATAGTGATACCAAGATTTATTGTTGCTAATTGTATTTCTCTCTTAGTAATTAAACTCAGAAGTATTTTATACATTAAGGGTTTGCTCTCAGTTCCAATGAAAAATATTATATGTTTTCTGTGGACAAAAATAAATATTCTTTTTAAAGGCAATAATATAGTTTTGTACCATGGTTAATATTATTTGTTGTATAATTATTTTATAGATTTTTGTAATGTTTGGGGAAATTTGAGAAAAATGGAGTTTGAGATTTCTCAATTTGTATTTCTTTATAGCATTGGCAAAGGTAGGAATTCAGCAAATCTTTTTTCTTTTCCATATGTAAATCATATAGAGTGCAGATTCACTGCTCTTTCAGACATAATGGAGGAGACCCATACAAATTTGTGGGTAAAGTTGAGTTGTTATTTTAAAGCAAATATATTCTTGTCACAGAAAAGGCATGACTCATTTTGAATATTCGTGACAAATCATGCTCTGTCTTCTAGGTTGTGCATATCTGTTAATTTAGAAATGTTATAGAAGTGCCAAGTAAGGACTTGCTTTGACCTGTGATGGCCAAGGCATTCCCACTAAAATATCTTAGCAATCAAACATGGCTAATTAATGATCGATAACAAGTGTGACTTGCCTGTATTAAAAGTAATTGCAGCTGGCTAAAATTCTTTGAGGGCTAATTTCCTTACAATGCCCTTTTTTTGTGTGATTTTTTGGTTGATTGGTTAGCTGGTTGGTTGTTATTTTGGGTTTTATGGGGGTTTTTTGTTTTGCTTTGGTTGTTTGGTTAGGGTTTTTCTGTTTTATTCTCGGTAGTGAAATGGTCTTGTACATTTTTTTTGCAGGAGCCTGTTCACATTTCTTTTTCTGAAAAGATAATTTACTAGATACAAACTCCCTGGCAGCTCCAGTTTCCTCTTGAGGCTGTGAAGAAGAAGGCGCAATCATTCCCAGAATGAGTGTTGCCAATCTCAAAAAGTATTTTCTCCTTTTTTGGCAGGGCATATAGAAAAGAAGACACATTAAATATATTGAAGGTGAATATAAAATAATACCTGTTACCTGAACTAATAAAATACACTGAACAACTCTCCTTGCTTCACTAGTATATGTAAAGAGCTGAATCTGTGAGTTTTAAAACTCACAAACTGAAAATGCTAAGCCAACTGAAATCCCATGTGACAGACCTTGGCTAGAACCATGGTGTCATTACCTAGAATTTCTTTGATGATTTTACTATTTTTTAATGGTTTCTTTTCAGTCTGTGGCTTTTGGCATCAGATGGGAAGCCTTCTTTGTAAAAAGTAACCTTCATCTTACAATTGCTGATAGAACATGAGAACAGAATCCCTACTTTTACTAAAATATTTATCCTGGATTATTCAGTGGTTCTTTAACCTCATAATCTGTAATGAAGTTTCATCATTTCTTGGAACCCAGCCTAGTACTTGTGGATGTTACTGTGATTGTTGTTTGCTCTTCTGCTTTGCTTTTTTGTTGTTTGTGTTTGTTTGCTGTTTGATAGTTCAATTGAGTGGAAATAATCTTGTTAATTTAGTAAATTTAACCAAATGGGTCAAGCAGCAGAAGAGCAGAATAAGTACTTACAGTTTTATTTTAGAATTTTTCTGACTATTGATAAATCTGAAATCAGCACACATTTACAATTTAGCTTGAACACTGTTACTGACTGAGGGTCTTCATCTCTGCAAAGATCTTTCATGTCTTTACAAAAAGTAAGATGTGGAGAGACCTGAGAGGAGTAGAAAATCTTTCATGAACCCAGAATTTGGAGCATATGATTGCAATGGGAAGCATGGAAGTGCACATCACAGGTGGATATGCACATTATGCTTGGGGATCCTTGGCTGGTGGCCATCCTCCCTGCTGGGCAGTTAACTCTGATTTACTATTCCTCACATCCGCCACGCTGACTCCTGTGACACAAAAATGACAGTGTGCTACCCACACCTAACTGGCAGAGTAAGAAAGATGGGAAAAAAAGAGCAAGACATGTGAGGGAATAACTTCCAGATGAGAAACAACTACATTAGCATGGCTCTTTCTGGGGAAGCAATGACCAACATGGTTGAGAATCCAAATCTATCAGATACAAGGGGAAACGAACAAGGAATTATTGCTTTTTTCAACCCAAAAAATAGGTGCTGCCACTGGAACTAGGAAAATACTGCCGAAAGCAGCAAGAAGAAATGCTTTTTAAGGGAATATTGTAATTTGGATCTCCTCAAGTAGAAGTCAGAAGTTTATACAAGTTCCAAAAGCAATTAGCTAGATTTGTACATGAGAAATTTGTGATGCAATCTCTGGTTTTAAAAGTACCCATGTTCTTATATAGTGCTCCAGGCATCTGCTGTTATGAGATAGCATTGCATGCTAGACAGATTTCTACTATGTTCTCTCAGTGCTGCTCCTCTCAAGGTGCAATTGTAGCCCATAGTTCAGATCCATGATTGCAGCATGATGGCAGCTACAACTTCACAGAGTTTGACATAGGCTGAGAAGCCCATCAGGGATCCTGCATAATATTTGGCAGCTGAAAGCTCTTATCTGCAGGGGTTGCAGTTAAGCCTCTGAATTGCAGTGCGCCCCAGTGAATTCAACCGGCAGGCTGAGGCAGAGCTAGCCAAGGAGAGCAAGGCTGTCCTGCTTCTGTGCCAGAGGCTGCAGCCCCTGCAGCAGGGGCAGCACAACAGCGGGACTGGCTGCACCTCAGCCAGCTCCCTTCACAGCTGGGCTCTGCAGCACAGACCTCCAGTCACAAAGCTGAGATGGGCTGAAGTGGCTGCATGCATTGTGTTCTGTGGTAATCCCTGGTGGAGAGATGAATCCAGGACACGCTGGGAATAACATCCCAAATTGCTGCAGCAAGGTTTGTCAGATTTCATCTGTCAGCTCCCTTAAATGCATGACCTTGGAAGAGTGCTTGTTATAGAAAAAGATTATTATTGATGCAGAGTTTCTCTGTTGTTTCTGCTGTGGCTTAGTTTTCACTGCTCCAAGAAGAAGGCTAAGTCTTCAGATTGTGCATTGTTTCTCCTAGGATGCTGACTTACCTTTAAGTAATATACTGCTTTGCTTTGTGCATTCCTATCCTCCACAGGGAAGAATGTGGAATGGCTTTTTTTAAAAACTGGATATTTTTAAACTACCCCGTGGCCCATTTGTCCTTGCAGATCAGCCATGACACCACACAATACCTGGGAGCAGGTTATCAATGACTAAATTGTACTGTAAGTCACAGGTATGCTTTCAGTTCTCTTGCACATCACCAGTTTTCATCTGATTTTTGTGAGAGTCTATAATGTAAAAATTCACTTGATTGATTTTTAACCTCATGAGCTGATATCTCATTTGGGAGATAAACAGGGCCAGAGTCTCACTGAAGAAACTACTGTTTCCAGAATTATATCAGTTTGTTGTGAGACAGATTTCTGAAGAGTCTCAAAGTTAGTAAACCTTTAAAATACATTTTAGTAGCCATATTACAGGCTCAGCATCTGTGAGAAGACAGGTTATTAAGGGAAGACTTACCTGGCTGAGCACCAAAACGTTGTTAGACATGTACAATGCAAACAGAAAATACTTCATGTATTTTTTTCCAAGAAATGTAGTAATTGCTCAGCCGATTATATTTGTGATTCCTAAACTATTCTGTAGGTGGGTGACAGAGTAGTTCTGATCACCTCTGCACAAATCCAAACATCCTTATTTCCTGAGCTGTCAGTCTCCCCACTTCAGACCCCAAAACATCAGTTGAGAACATCACCCTGGGGCAACTCCTTCAATCCCATCTTCCTGTATTATATATACATATATATAATAGTAACCTGCCCACAGAATACTCAGTTGATCCATACAAATGTGTTATTACCTGCTCAGCTTTTTTTTTTATTGTAAAAGAGATGACATTAAATTTACGGTGCTCGGTGATAATTTGTGCAACTAATTAAAGCTGCGGTGGGTTGTGCTGTTTTTTTAAGTGCTTAATCAGTCACACAAATGCTACCTCCATTCATGAAAGAAAATGCTAAAATAAATATCTTCTGATAATTTATGCCTTAAAATAATAAAAAGTCCAAGGAAGTTAAGTGTCAACCTAATGTTAACTTTGAATATAAAACAGTTTGATGAAACCAGGAAGCAATTAAAACATACTGTTTTATAGAGTCCTTTATAGCAAGATAGTTTTTATAGATCTGTGTCTGCTGGGTTTCCTTTTTTTTGGAGGGTGAGCCACAGTTCAATCTTGCCCAGGAAATAACAAATGGGATTCAGAACACATCAAAAATGTGGCTGTTTTCAGTAGGTAAGTCTGTGATGGTGTTTTTCTTATGGGGAGGAGGGAGTAAATAAATCTAGCATGCAAAGCTTGCCTCTACTCATTCTTTAAGGAAAGAATTGCTCTCCATTCAGGGTGTCTAATGTACTTCAGTATATACATATTTTCATGGATACTGGTCCATCCACATGTGACGCTCTCCTGTCCTTGTCACCCGATGCTTAAGAGATGTACTTTTCTTTGCTACTAAAAAATTAAATAATTGGCAACTCTGCTTCTCAAGAGACACATAAGAATAATGATAATTCTGATTATGTTAATAAATATGAAAATCACACAGAAGCAGCAGGCCAGATATTATTCCTTTTTATTTTTCCCCTTTACCATGTATCTCTTATCCACGTAGGGAGCCAATGTTTTCTATGAATTTATACTTTGAGTGTATGCTTTGTTTGATGAGACCCCTGCAGAAACAAAAGGGATTTGAAATTAAATCATACCTGATATTGTACCTGGATATGATATTGCTGTGTTGGGAAGTGTTAGAAGGCTGCTGTCAAGTAGGCCTGTGATCTCCAGGCCATTGCAGCTCTAGCTAGGGGTGCTAAACACCCCTAAATCTGGCTAAAGGGAAGGTTTGATTAAGGCCCTTTGTACAAATGAAACAGCTGGAAAGATTAGGAGTTCCCTCCATAGCAAAAGGCTTTATGTAAGGGAATGATTAAAAGTCCAAGTTCACCAACTACAGGTAGAGATACAAGGTGCTTGTTTGGCTTTCATAGGGCACAGAACAGACTAGGAAGGCAACCTTGGCAACTGTGAATGTGAATATCACCTAGGTTTGTTCTGCGTTTGGAGATACAGGATTGCTGTGTTTTCAGTCATTCAGTAAAACTGCATCAGAGAACAGACCTGATTGCATCATTCCTTTCTCCTTTTAACAAAAGTGCTTTTTGGTTTCCTTTCACTACCAGCACTAACATGTCCCTTGGGCTAAAGAGCATATGCAAATAGCATAGCCTTACTTGTGAAATTTTAGACAATGAAAGAGAGTATCTGAATAATTTGTGTCATAATTAATTAGAAATATGTCTGCTGCTAGCAATTAGTCACTCAACACAAGAATTTTGGGAACCCCTAATAATCTTCACACAAAGTATTATAGGCTTTCACTTTCCAGGCAATTAAAGTTTACTGAGTACAGTAAGTATTGCTCATATCTGAGACCCTTAGCAGAGAAAATATAGAAGGAAAAGTGTCTTACTTGTTGGCATGCACTTCTGAAGCTTCCTCCTGCAGAAGCTGGCACATCATACTCATCAAAAGAATGGATTCTCTCTCAAAGTCATTGCTAAGTCCTAGCTTTTCTGTGGGACTGAGACACATGCTCTAACATTCAGAATGTCTTTTCCAAAGTAGTAATCAGCCACTTCCCTCCCTGGGATGTTGGATAACAGTCCTGACTAACAAAGACTAGTCACTGCCCCCATTTGCTTTTTGTTGACTTTTCTCTCAGGCATGTGGTGTCAAAGGCTTCTGTTACTCTTCCTGGAGGTAACCTTACTGTGTTCATATTGTTTTGAAAAAAAAAAAATCAAATAAGGTGGCTAGAAAGAAAAAAATGATGCACTAGTCATTTTGAAAACATCTTTTGAAAGGAAAGTAATTCTTCTTCAGCTTTCCTGTATAGAAAAACTTAAAAAGATGAAACCCCAAAACTAGAACAGAAAAATTACACCCTGTTTTCTTCCTCAGAAACAGCCTAAATAAGGAATAAAAGAAATAACTAAAAAAAAAAAAAAAAGTTTTCTTTAAAAAAACATACTCTCATTTAATTCTATGTCTTTGATAAGTATCCTATTTTATCAGCTGTATGTATTGTTGGACTTGATTCTTTCTTACTACTTTGATTGGGAATTATATTATATTTTAGTTTAAAAGTTCTTTATTAGGCAGTATAGCCCTGTGGTATTAGAGACTGCTATTTACTTTGGTTCCTGAGGTCCATTATATCAGCAAGATGTCTCATTTTTAGTCATGCCACCATTTCTTCTTGCTTTCTTTCTTAGCAGGTTGTTGTCATACCCAGACATCCAAATAGTGGGATGGACCTTAGTCAAGGCTGCTATGAACATCTTTAGAGACATCCAGATGAAATTAGTAACAGTACAGCAGAATATGTAGTAAACTTAACTGAGCAATTGAACCTACTTCCTATATTTATTCTCAATTGTTTGTTATAGAACAGGATACATAAAACCTCTACATAGTAAACATTCTTTTCCATTACTTTGTTTCACACTTGAGGTAACTAGATCTAGGTTAAACAGTTTTATGATAACACACATTTTCACTTCAGTTCCCAGACTCCATCCATTATTACCATCACTTCTTTTTGAACTAATTCCAATTTCAAAATTCCACACATCCATCATTTAAAATTATAAGATTGGAAAAATGTCAATTTTAGTTTCTTGACTTTCTGGAATATGCTTTTTGCAGTGAATTCAAATCAGTTAAAGAATCTAAATTTCTGGTTTTAACCAGCCAGCTCTGTGTTGCCCCAAATAAATTCCCCAAGCAGCAGTCAGTGAGGTGGTCAAGACTTGTCAGAAGGCTTGTTCCTTCTAATTTCCGTAATTCAAAATCTACGGTAACCTAATATTACCAAGATAACAATGCCAACTAAATCTTGCCAACTGAACTGTTAATGAAGGGGATGCTGCTTTTGTCCAGCTTGCTCCCAAGCACTAATTCCCATTAGCCCCCAGCAGCAGGGGGGCAAAGGACCACAAGAGCAAACCAGGGTCTGACTGTTTGCAATGAATCAGCACAGGACACAAAGGCTGAACAGATGCCAGCATAACCTGGCATCCCCATTAGCATCCCTCAATTTCCCATTAAAAAATTCACTCTATCAAATAAGAATGAAGGACAAAAATCAAGACAAAATGAAAATTCAGGATGACTGAAAGGATCAGAAAGAGTATTATAAAGAAAAGGACTATAATGGAAAAGCCCAGGTATATGGATTAAAGCAGGTGTGGTAGAAAATTCCTTTCTAACAGCATAAAGTATTAAGAGCTAGTTAGGTACAACCAAATAAAGTTTTTCTACTATTAAATATAAGGATTTGTCCTTAATATTATAATTTTTACTCTTCTAGGCAGACAGAAGGCATTTTTCAAACATGAAGGAAAGGTATGACATTTTACAGCCTACTGGCATAACATTGCTAAGGACTGGCTTGTCCAAAGAATGTGTCCCATTGATTTTAATGCTCAGATTAACTCAGATTACCAGGTTTATATAAATGAATGCAAGTTTGCATATCTGAGTCTTAAATTAGAAAAGAGACAAAAAATGAGTCAAGTTAATGAGCATTATGAAATATTTCAAGATAATATTTTTCCCTAATCTCATATTGTAATAGTAAGAAAGGAATCATCTGCTCTGCTAGAAATTTTATCATTTTCTTAAAACAACAAATAGGCTTTTAGATTAAAGACTTTTCGTACAAGCCAGAAGAATCAATGATTCATTCATATCAAGAATTTTGGAAAATACTTGTTTACTTCTTACATTTTGTATTCCAACTTTTCTTTAAATTGTCATTCTGTTTTTGTTCCCAACCTAGATAAATAAAATAATTAAAATATGTTTGTATATACTTTATTAACAGCTAGAAACACTTTTTTCTTGTAAGTAAATGTTGTCCCTGACATTCTTCTATGGGAACTGAAAGGAAAGAAGAAATTACGGCAGCTATAAATCAGCTTTGTGGGTTTGATAATTTAATACATTTTTCACGGGTTGCTTTCTCTGTCTGGCATCCTCAAAACAACTCAGTTGGCACGCAGCTTTGCAATCTCATCTTTTTCCTCTGCTCTCTTTTCCTTCCCAGTATAATATACTTCAAAGGAGTCTAGATCCCAGGCAGTGTTTTGCCAGGTGTACAAGCCAAAGACTCATCTTTTAATCCCTTACATTCGCATGATCCAATTCTGCAGATTAAAAATTATTTCATTCTTTTAATGTATGGGCAGAGCAATGAATATTATTGTAGAGTTAGTAAGTCTAAGTGGCTATGCTGATGAGCTAACTTAATCCTTTGGAAGGGGATAATAGGGTAATAAAGCACGAAGGAATAATCTTAGTCATGTCTCTCTGGTATTCTGACAATTGCACCCTGTTCTGAAGCAGTCTTATGTAAAGCCACCAAAGAAAAAATGACTGTAGTCGTCAACTGCACAGATGAGGGAAACGTCCGTGCCTGTGTCAGTCATTTTAATGAGTCACAGGAGGAGGGAAAGTGCAGGAACAAATTAAGCACAACAGTATTTTTCTCCCTTCCCCCCAACAAAAGAAAGTGAGAATAGTTACAATTTCATTTGCTTTTAAAGCACAGCACTTGGGTAATAAACGTCCCCTGCAAATGTGCTGAGCAAACACCTCCGCATTCATCAATATGCGGGAGCTGTTTATTGCCTCATAAACTTGGAAGCAAGTGATATTGTCTCCTAAATCAATGGCTGTGTGGACATCCTAGGCACTGTAGGAGAACAGTACATCCAGACAATGCTGGTACTTAAATTAATGGTTCTAGTAATGACTGAAAGGCTTTGTCACTACTAAAAAAGTTAGATATAGATTAAAAGTATGCCTAGGACACAATGTATATATGTTGTGACAGGGATGTGTGTATGTATGTGTCTCGTTACAGTTTTTATTACTTTGGCATAAAAGCTTACTACTCCATGCAGTTTTGATTTAAATGTGAGTTGGGCTGCCAATAGAGGGTCAAACTTGATTTAAGCTTAGTTTATGTACAAACCCAGTTTCTAAATCTATGGGGAGTATGGCTTGGATTGTGAAGCTGTGTTAGCTTTACTAATTTCAAACCAGATTAAAGAACTAAGAATAATCTGAATTACATGGTGTTCTTTATCTGAAAATTATTTATAAACACTACAGAATTAGCTGACATTGTACTGTAGGTTTCTGATCTGCAGTGTCTCAAGTTGATCCTATCTTCTTTATCTGAGAGAATGCACAGCTGGAAGGCATTGCTCCTGCCTTAACGTTCAAGGTACAAAGTCAGTGTAGGAGAGGGTATGACAAGAATTGAGGAGGGACTGACTGAACAAGTGATGTGTTTTGCTTTCTATGCCTTGCAGTGTCCATATTGCAACAAGGAGGGCTAATTGCTTCCTGAGCAACCGTAACTTTAATAACAGCAGGGAAGTGCAGTGGAATGTGAATTAGGCTTCCATGTAAACCAGCCATCTCACTCTATGCCATGGGTCCCCGGCAAACATGAGCAGCTCATGCTTGTCGTGACATTGAGGGAAACTAATTTAGCAGTAATATTAATTTAGCAGTAATATAGGTACACTTACCCTCGCTGCTGTCTCATCTTCTCAAGGCAATCAACCATGATGCTAGAACATCCCCTATTTTGCAGAGAAGCAACACAAAGGTACTGAAACAAAAAATACTCTTTCTCATCTCCTCCTCATCTTTTACCCCAGAATGATTTACAGTTACTAATGAAATACTAATACTACACTGTAGTGGACATTTCCCATCTTCAGATTGTTCCAGGAAGATCCTACTGTGTAAGGGAACAACAGTACTCTATTTGAAATAATTTATTCTTATTTATTTATGGAGTATTTTCTCCTGATAAATTGTATTTCTGAAGATCTTATGTAGGCATTTAGTACCACAAATTTCACTTCTGCAAGCAATGATGCACTGCTGCTGATGTCCCAGGAGGACGCAGTTTAAACTCCTTACCAAGCCTATGTACTATTCTGATTTTAGTCTTTTATTTCAAATACTCTTTGAATTAGCCATGTCCATTGGAGCATTAGAATTGTTTTCTGATCAGCAAAATGTTTTTTTGGGTAAGTAAAGTACAAAATGGTAAAGCAAAAACCTGTTTTCATAAAGTGAAACTATTATCCACAAAAGGCAAATATTTTGCTAAACATCAGACCTCTCATAATATAACAACTTAAAATGGAAATAAGATAAAATTGTAATTTCTGGGTGAAGTCGGCAGGAACACAATTCAGATTTCAGAATTTTATTTTATTACATCATTACTAGCATTCAAGCAGTGCTGAGAAAGAGTAAACCAGCTGAATAGCTTTATGCCACTGTCTTACATATTCTAAAAGGGGTAATAGTGAACAGAAAATTAAGCATGCATATGTAACGTGACACAGTTGCAATGAAGCATAGCAAAATTTCAGGCTCCCTGTGCAAAAGCTGTGCACCACTGAGCCCTGACTTAATAGCCCTCTCTGTGTAGTTCTGTTGTAGCCTGGATAGAATACTAGGTATGTTTTTGATTTATCATGCCACTAGAATGCAGCTGATGAACTAAAGCAAATCCAGAGAATGGGAAGAGGAAGATGAACTTGCATTTTAAAAAAACCCCAACCAGTCAAGCACAGGCAACTTAAGGGAAGAGTAACTGAGATGGAATATAACAAGTTTGAAATTTTTATAGGGTATGAATGCTAAGGAGAAAGAAAAATTACCGTTTTGCAAAGCAAAGACAAAATCCAGAAAGCTCCTTCAGTTTTGGAATACAATGGGGTATTATCCCCAAAGGAGTAGCAGAAGACCTGTCCATTGGGAATTTAAATGAGCTTTGACAAGACAGTAGAAAATTAATATCAAATACTGTTCTCTGTTATCAGGCTTTGGTTTTGGTGATGTAACAGCATCTCCCTCTTGCTTCCTCTCAGGGAATGAAATAAGTGGTTCATTAGTATTTTCTTACCACAGAGAGAAAAAAAAATTCTATTGCCTAGTGAAGCAACAGTTCAATATTTGTTTTTCTGCTTGGAGAAGCATTGCAAGATATTTAACAGGTAAAATACATTTTTTTTCCATGGAAGAGCTGCCACTGCTGTTGCCTTCTCATTCTGGAGAAGGCAGTCTCCAGGCAGAGCTCAGGGTGTGGCACCATTGAAATACGGGAGTATTATAAATCCTGAATATTTAAGAAGTATATATATTTGGTACTTTCTTGAAACAAAATCTATTTCATAGCTACGAAGTAAACAGATACAAATGTACAGTGTATTGTGCTGGTTCCTAAGCACAACCATAGGATAATTCTGTCTTTCCATAAACACATCCTGAGCCTCATGCAGAGAATTCAGCCCACTTGGTAGCAACAACTTCTGCTTTGCCTATAATGGCTCTGAGTTCTCATTGTCTGTGTCCTCCTTTCCACTTCATTTGAAGTCCCTGCCAATTTTGATCCTCCTCTGTTCCTTTTACAGTCCTTTATGGACATGGTCTCTCCTCCACCCTTTCTGCCCTAGTCCTTTCATGATCTTGCTCTACCTGTAGCTTCTCTCTCACTCCTGCCCTAATACTCATCAGCTTTCTGCATTTTCTCCTCTGGTGCTTTTTAAAGCCATCTAAATTAGGTACATTCACACAGGCAACATTCCATAAGCACCCTTTTAGCTGGAAAGTGGCTACACTACTAGAATTTAAGTGGATATATTGCCTTTGACTTCAGTGAGGCCAGTATTTCACTCTTACAATGCTCACATTTCTCTACTGTCTCAAAAGCAGGAAATTACAAAGTCCCTAGGCAGTACAAATACAGTTATTTGTGCCATACAAAATGTAGCCTGGTTATAAGACTGTTACTTGCTTGGCTTTTCAGTCCTACCAGAATACTTTGGCTGGCTTTCTGCAAAGGTTAACAAAAATTAGATAAATAAGGGCTTGGTGCACTTAGATACTTTATCATTCCATAATGTGTCTTGCTTTATCTGTGTATTCAGCCAGAAGAACATTGGCCATGTTCCTGTCTCATTTCTAAATGCTGGCAAGCTAACTGTAATCAAGGTATTCCTTTTAACAGGATTGATTTAGGGCTAAATGGAGCTCTCTACTCCTTGCAGCTTTGGGTCCTTCAAAAATCAGGGAACATTCAACTTGTGAATAAAAAAAATATTCCTGCAGTTTTTCCCTCACTGCCTTTGTTTTCAATCCTTTTCCCATGTTCTTTATGGAAACTTGCCCTTCACTCCTCTTCTTTTAATATTTGTAATTTCATCCCGTTCTTCCTTGCACTTGAAGGCTCTGTGACATTCAGCTGTTTTCATTATTGATGGCTGATTTTTCCTTCCTCTGGCCATCCTCTTATCTCTTTCTCTAACCCTGAAGGACATATTATGGGAGAGGAATAGGAGCAGTAGATGCTCAGTGTAAATTAGTTACAGAAAGAGAAAAATGAGAGAGTATTAAACAAAAGTGGTTGATAACAACCAAAGAAGGAAGAATGAAAACACCGAAAGAAAGGAAGCAAAGAGAAAAACAAATGGACAAGCAAAAAATTAAAAATTAAAATAAAAAATAAAATAAAAAATAAAATAAAAAAATAAAGAAAGCATTTAAAGTTGGAGCTGTGATCAAAGTTTATATAGAAGACTTGGTCAAACTTTATGCAGGAAAAAAACAAACAGAAAATATAGGAAATGTAGAAAAATCATGGAGAAAATGTAGGAAAGTCATGGAGATCTCTTATTGGGCAAAAGAAATGTGGCAGGAGGAAGGAAAAGGAGGCAAGGAAATTAAAGTTCAAAGCTGTTCCATTGCATAGTGTTTCAGATTTTGATAGAACTGTTACATTCAAAAGATCCATACGAGGTAATAGGCATGTAGAAAATAATAAAATATTTAATCATTATTTAGTCAAGACACGTAATTTTGTCCCTGATCCAACAGAGCACTCAAGCACTGGTTTAATTCCCATGAAGTCAGGCAAAACTAAGTATTTTACTAAAATGAGTGTAAGCTTTCTCCAGATTACACAAGACATGTCGAATTGGTCAAATACTCTGCACTGAGAATCTGAGATTTGTGTTGTTCAAACACAAGAGCTGTCTCATGGCTTCTCAATGATTTTAGTAAAATAAGTAAATAGGAAAAGGCTTGAAAGAAAAGGTGGAGCTGGGCTTGGCAGTCAAGGGTACACCTTCCTGCTCATGTAGCCCCAGGGGGGAAAGCTACTCTTTCCTTCCTCCCAGCAGCACCTTTTACTCCTGTGTCTCCTTAATGTCCAATCTCGTTGCCCAAAGCTCTGACACAGTCAAAGCAGATGTCATTTTATTGCTGTATGGTGTCTCCAGCCTCCTGCTGCTAGCCAGCCCTGTGCAATGCTACTGCCTTGCCTTCCTGTGTGCTCCCACCCAGATTATGTTCCAGAAAAAAAGCTGTGCAGCAGGGCTGACAGACTCAGGAAGCACTTACTGTACTAACACAGCATTGAAGTTCACAGAACCCTTATCCAGCTGAGCACTAACAAAGCACTGAGTTTCATTTTCAGTGTTATAGCAACTTTAGTCCCTTCTTCACCCACCTGCCTACTAGAGATGTAACTGCTGAGATTCCATCTCTGCACATGCTCTGGGTTTATCATACACAGACCAACCAATAGACCATTCACTATCCACAGATATTCTGCACATGAAGTCACATTCCATATGTCAGGAATTGGTCTGATACCTTCTTTACTCTGGTATGATTTGCTTTTTCAAGTTGGGCTGAGCAGAGCTAGGAGCTGTTTATGGCAGAGATAAAGTTGCAATTGAATCATGATGGAAGTGAATAAATGAAATTCCATCAATTTATTGCCACTCAAAATACACCTCAACACAATTCTAAGTGGCTTGTAAATTAATCACATTGAATAATGTTCTGGTTACAACCTTGCCACCCAGTGTTCACATCAACTCCCATAGGAGTTGAGGGTCACTCTCTCCTCTGAATATCGAGTCAGTATTTTCTTCCTATTCCCTAGGAAAATGATGTCTTGGACACCTATGGATCAGGAGCTTTCATGAGCTTTCACTTTCAACTGAACAGAAAGGAAGTTTTTCAGTGGGCAGCAAGGGAGATAAGAAATCTTCTAATAAAGATTTCACTTCTCAATGAAGTAAGTATCCATGCAGGCAGGAAGCAGGTTGAAGGCATACTGGCAGCAGATAAATCCTCCAGCTCCACTTTCCTTATCCCATCTCTGCATCACAATACACTGAGTTGTCATCTGCCATTTGTGTATTCATTCTAATTCTTTCTGCCTTGTTATTCTGTCAATTTCTTAATCTATTTACATTGACTTTATTTTCAGTGTGTCTATTGTGACAGCAAATCCTAGAATTGCCTTGGGTGTTGTCTGAATATGGCCATTATCAAATCATAATGTCTACCCAGATGAGGAACTGTAAAGGCCCTAGGCATCAGTAAGAGTCTTTAACAGCTGCCTGCAGTTTAGACCTGCATATCAATTTCCACCTTGGAGGATCTGCTGCAGTATTATAAGGTGAATAGACACTGTGTGTATTAAAATTTGGATTAGTGGCTCAACCAAAATGTTCACTTTCCCTCCCTCTCTCTCCCTTTGTCTCTCTTTTTTCACATTAATAAACTTGCTATCTCCATCTTTTGTTGGTAAACTATATAAAAATGCAAATGATCCAGAATCCAATTAATTTCTGGAAGGTTGCAGCTGTTTTGGGCCCTATTCACAAAGACATGTGGTGTGCGTGCGTGCGTGTGTGTACGCGTGTGTATGCATCTGATTGCGAAGAAAATCAGGCCTTATTATTGAAGCCTTGACTCTCAAAATTTGAGCTATTGTTCTTTGCCAGTGCTGATGCAAACAGATAATTTCCAAATTGTATTCCACGTTTATTAAAGTGGCAGAAAATGTGGCTAATTTCAGACAAAGCTGAGAAAAGGTGGAGCTTGAGAGCTGAAATAGGAGATCTGGGAAATCTGTTTCTATTACAACAAAGAAAAGTTTATCTAATATCTCAAAAAGCATTAATTACTGTGAGGCACAGGCGAACACATTGTGGATTTCTTCATCTGTTTTGTCATTCTTCATTGCTTTATTCTACTACTGTGAGTTGTTTGGCTTCCTTTGGTGTTTTGTTTTGGGGTTTGGTTTTTTGTTATTTTTTTTTCTTATAGCTAATGTGTAGTTATGAAATTGAGACCATCTTGGGAATATTTTTCATTAACCCAGCCCAGGCTTTGAACAGAAATCTATCAGGGCCAGACAGTTTGAAGCAACATATATAATTGTTCCCATTACTGGTTGAATTTGGGCAAGACATTCAGGGCTGATTTTTCAATCCACTTTTTTATATTAAAGGACTCCATTTATGGCTGCCCAGTTTGCACCTGAAGCTGAAGCAACAAACATTAAAAAACACAACATTAACAACACTGTGAGCACATAGGTCTTGATCACCTGTGTATCTGCCCCCTCACATTAATATGTTACCCATGAGCAACCAAATCAACAACATCTAATTTTCTATTATATTTATGTCTTAGTCTGCTCTTATCTGCCTTCTCTATTGTCTAACAGAGTTTCAGTAGATTTCTGTCACTGGGATATTAGTACTCTCTCTCTCCTCTACCTAATGAAGCCCAAAGGAGTGTAATATCCATGAGACCTCTTCCCCTGTGCTCTTCCATCTATTTGTTTAAGTTGGCAAACAGTTCAAAATTTATGCAAGTGAAGGGAGACAGGACTGACTATAGCATGATCATAGACCAGGCTGAAAAGGCAGTTTTTCCTTAGCTGCAAAAAATCTGGGAATCTTATTTAGTTTATTCTTAAAACAAAGGTTTGGTATTTTTCTATAACAGTCAATAAAGAAGTACAGACACTACTGATAAGGAAAGGTGAACTTAGAAACATAATCTGCCATCTTTATTGTTACAAGCATTTGGTGAAATTAAAGCCACCATGGAAGTCCTACATTTCAGGTACATAGGAGCCTACTAGACATATGTAGAGCAAGCCCTTCTCAGTTTATTGTAGTCAGCAGTTTCAGCAGTGAGTGCATGCAAGGCTAAATTCAGCCTTGTGCAGCGAGCTCGTGTTAGGTCAGAGCACCATATAAATCCCACTTGAGCTCTAAAAATAGAATTCCAAAGTGGAATTTAAAGCCCTGTGATAGCGTGTGGTACAGGCAAGAATTGAACGAAGAGGAGACAATTTTTGCCAAGGTTGTGATAGCCCCTCCCTCACCAACCCACAGAGGCAGCAATCAGGCCAGTCTCACCAAGCATGGCTTTTCACTGAATAAGGTGCTGAGGTGCCTTGATTAATAAGAATAGGCTCCTTTATGGGCAATAAACTGAAGGTTGCTCTCTTCCCTGGGACAGAGCTAAAGGTTTGATCAGATAACTGGGGGTTTAAGTTAAATATTTTATAGGGAAAATTTTCTTCTTTTGGGTTCGTTGTGGCTGATAATGTAGAGAGATAATACATATTGGAAGCACTGATAACAGAAAGAATAAGCAGATGTACAGCAAGAAAAACGGCAGAGATGCTCCCATCTCAAGCACAGTTCTGGAAAGCCTGGGAGAGGAGAGATGCAATCGATAAGGTTATGTGTGGATCAGCTGTAACTGCTTGTCTGTCTGCCAAAGCAGCCTTCAGCATTAGAGCCCTGCAGGGGAGCTTACCATTGCAGGGTGAAATCAGGGTGTAGCCCTTGTGCAGGATACTTTATTTCCACTGTCATGAAAAAGTCTCTGAATGAACAGCAGTAAGGGCTCGGGTGGTGTCTTCACTCAGAAGTCCCGAGAAAGCAGCAAAGAATTCCCAGGATTGCGGCTCTGGTAGAGGCACTAGGACAGAGAGTAAACACTCCTGTTACTTTCTTTAGTCTGGAACACAAAAATTATTGTGATATATAAAGTCTTAAAACTGAGACGGTCCTTGCATGCGAAGGAGAAGAATTTAGAAGAGTGTAAGTAACAACTCCATCTGCTGATGCCATCTTTATAGCAATATATTTAAGTCTCTTTTATATAGCCCCCCTGCCTTCCCAGCCTTCTTTCAAATTTAGATCCTTTTCTTCTTTCCCAGTTGGCATCATTATCTGAAATAATTCAGATTTCATTGTCATGAACAAAGTATAGATATTTCTTTAAGGTAGCAACTACACTGGAAGATTATTGGAGATCCTTGCAAATAGTCCCAGATCACTAGATAAGGTGAGCTCTGTCATAATTCATTTGAGAGTAGAAGGAGGAAAAGTCTCTCCCTCCTGAAAAAGAAATGTCCTGTTAAAGTAATCAAAGAAAATAAATTGATTCATGTGAGTCAAGAAGAAATATCTGAAACTATATAATTTTCTTATAGGGCCTAGTGTGCATTGCTTTCTGCCAGGACTAGTTATCCTTAGTGTGTATTGACAGGAAGTTCAGATGCCTACCATTTGTCTGAATTGTGCAACACATGTTATTCATTCCCTCTAGTTGATCAATCCGCATTTTGAATATCCCAGGTGCAGCGATATTTTAGAAGAATGTAAGATCATATTAAGAGCCATTACAGTAAGGCCAAATGCTCAGCACCTATTTCTGCATGATACTTGCCCTCGCTGCTTTCCAGGCTTCAGCTGTGCTCATCCTGAATAGATATGGTCACTGCATGTTCATGGCTCTCATCGCATGACCAATCTACTTGTTTAGTTTCCCCTTTTAGTGTATGCATCCACAGAATCAGGTAATTATTTTTGCACATCTAGCACTGTGTTTGTTTTAAATATGGTTCTTAATATCTTCATTTGATGTTCCCTAGTTTTCATGCAGGAAGGATCAAGATCCATCCTTCTCTTTGTGTTCATGATTTCTCAGATTTCTGTCAGATCCTTGCAGGTCATCCTTCTTTCCAGGATAATGTGCGCTAGCAGCTCCTGTTGTAGTTGCCGTGTGGCTTTCCTTAATATGACGACTGCTTTGCTGCTTTGATCATTTTTGTAGCTTTTCTCTGAAATTTTCTCTTTTACCTGTATCATTTTTGAAAAAAGAGGACCTGACAGTATTCAGCACACACTATTCAGTGTGGGGTTGAGTGATGGTTTTCTGTAGCAGCACAGTGACGTTCTCTGTTTTGTTCTTCATTTATTTCCTAATGTTTTCTAACATTTGACTTGCCTTTGTGACTGCTATTAAGCATCAGGTTGACATTTTCGTAGGACTATCTGTCATAACCCCAGATCTATCTCCTAAGTAGTAATGATCAACTCCATCATATTAATATGTGGAGTTAGAATTGGTTTTCCCATGTGCATTGCTTTCCATTTATCTACAGTGAATTTCATTTGTCACTTAATTGCCCAGTCACTCAGACTTACAAGGTTCCTCTGTAGGTTTATTTGGTCGCTGCTTGCCCTTGCTATCTTGAACAGCTCTGTATCCTCATCAAACTTCCTGAATTCCCTATCCACCTACTTTCCCAAATCACTTGTGAATACAGTGACTATTCCAGTTGCAAGTTCAGATCCCACTGGAACTGTAAGGGTGAAATACACTCTATTGCAAAAATTATTAATTCACTTTTCCTCTGTTTCCTCTCGATTAAAGGGTTTCTTACGCATGTGGGGACCTTTCCCTTTATCCCATCATGGCTCAGCTTTCTTATAAACTTTTTATGAAGGATTTTTTAGGAGACCTTTGGAAATCCAAGTAAATTATGCCAACTAAACTAACACCATCCGTACACATTGATCTCTTCAGAGAATTCTGGTAAATTTGGAAGACGAGATGAGAAGCCCATTATAAAGCCACGTTGATGTTCACAAGTTTGTCAAAGTTTGCTCTTTCTTAGGCTATTAATTATTTTACGAGCTGACAAATATTATACCTTCAGAATTATTCCAACAAGTGTTTCTTGGAACACTATCTGGGAAGTGGTTTTTTGGATGGCTAGACAGGAGTACTGCTTTCCCTGGCACATGTGCTTTTTCCAGGTTGAACCCAGTCCTCTGTCCTATTTGATGGCCACCAGAAAGACAGGTGTTCAACTCAGTGTGAAGGGACTACAGGTATCTGATGCAGCACTCACTGCTTGGAGACATCTGCATTGGTGCTCCTGTGTCAGAGCTGCATGCATCTCTGCACAGCAAGAAGATCCAGTCATCTCAAATGCCTCAGAGACTTCTGTCACTTACGTTAGCAACAGGGCAGGGGTGAGAAAGGTGATGTAAAAGTCTCCCCAAAAAGGCCATGTGTAATCCATGCACCTGAAGTGTTATGCTAAATATTTATGAGTGTTAAGCACTGTCACTTTATCTATTTACTTTTTCTATTTTGCATAATGCAACAATAACCTATTGATTTGTCATGATATAAATATAGCACTAGGAATAAGTCCTCTCTGTTAAATCTACCATCATTATATTCTGCTTGGTAGAAAAGACAGAGGAAGCAGTGATGAAAAATACCAAGGAAAAAATACATTTTTAAGGGTTATTTCTTTTTTTGTGTGCATGTGTCTGTACTCTATTAATGTGCCATCTGCTGCTAGGACGTAGATTCATTTACCATTACAGTGTTCTAACATGATTACCTTTTTTTCCCCCTCAAAAGCCACAAAGGGGCTAAATATAGATGTACTTAAAATTCTAGGAAAGAGACGGTCTTTGCCTTAGACACAATGGTTTTCTTGATTTTGAGAGCATTACCACTGGCATTAAATGTAATTTACTTTATCTGATGACAGTTTGCTGAACAAGATCTTAAGTTTTAATAGGATCAGGACATAGATGGTAAGTGGAGAGAAGCATTGTGGGTGGAATTCATCCCACCTCATTACCCCTTCTTTAAGTAAGAACAAATTGAGCACACAGAAGATATTACACTGCATCCAGGAGGTGGGCCAAGTTAGAGGGCATCAGCACACCCAGTCTCCAGGCTGGAGCAGAGTCTGCCCTGCTGCATTTCCCCTGGTGGCTTGTTGCCCTGCTGCAGTACAGTTGTGAGCTCATTACTCAGATATATGCTCCTCAACTCTCTATTCACCACTGCACTTCTAATTACCCTCTAGTTTATGATAGCTACTACAGGCTCATGCAGCAGCTCAGGGTACCTGTTCTGTCAGCCATCCACCACTTACACAGCAGAACCTTTTTTTTAATGTCTCATACTATCATGGGTAAATTTCATAGTATGATAAAGCCCTTCACCAATCAAAGCACCAAGTGTTAGAGGAGAAATTGGTTTCTCATTCAGAGTTATGGGACTATTATGACCTCCCACATTACTGCTGGTTCATTTGCAATCAGCTTTTTCATTATCTTTCAGCTACACCGGACCAGAATTATGTTAATTGCCCATTAACTACAGTTGGGTGATTCATTTATTCTTTTAATTTAGAGTATCGAAAATGGATCTAACCTCTATTTTGCTTTTAAAACTTTCTGATACAATCTTTGCCATTACTGAGGTGAAAGTAAAAACAAGATATCAATAAGACCATGTCCTTCACAGGGTATGGAGCCTCTGTGGGCAGCACAACATCCGGTATTTCTCACAAAGTATTCTGCTAAGAATGACAAGTAGATTTATCAGAAGAGTTCCTTTCTTTTTCTCTCCTTTTCGGCTGATATAGATTTTTCTGCATGTATACTGAAGTGCCTCAATTTTGTTTTTCACTATGTTGTTTCTGCCTCTTTTAAAGGAGTTGACCCTTCAAAATTATCCCTTGCCTAGCAAAAATTTGGATAAGCCTTCCATGTGGCAAGCTTACAAAACATCTGTGGAATTTTCTGCATTTGCGATGTGTGGCCAGTTTTACCCAGATTGAGAGTAGATAAGAGGGAAGACAAATGTCAGTGAGGGATGGAGTCACTGGGGCAGCTGAAAGATCTGGGGAAAGTGTAAGAGACTTGGAAATGCAGAAGGAGGGAGAAGGGAGGTCATATTGGATCACACAGGTATTTGGGTGAAGCCAATTTCAATTATAATTTTTAATGGGCCAAGTCAGATGAGCATTGGTGGTATGCTTTTCTGTGACATTCAAAGCAGGAGCAGCTTTGAAAAATCTGACTTTCTACATTATAGTTTTTCTGGTTTTTTAACTGGAGTTTTTGTACAAGGAAAAGTAAGGCACAGGGAGGGAGCACTGAAGTATGAAAAAAGCAAATAAGGCAGTGTTTTACTTTTATCATTCCTGGGGGATTTAAAATTACTTTGAATGTTAGATTGCAAATACTACATACTTAAACCATAATCATTTTCAACTGAAAAATGCAATGAAATGGATGTGGTTTTTTTGAGTTACATAGATAGATACAAGTATTTATGATAAATGTCTACATTTCACAATGTATGAAGTCAAAATTCATCTTTTTTTTTTAATTCCATCCTTTTTTCTCTCTACTTTTTAGTACTTTGTTTTATTTTTTTCATTTTCTTTCTGCAGGTTTTTGTTGCTTATTTTTCTCTAACATCTGTTTTATTTTCAATTAACTTCCAATTCTCTTTTTTCTATACATCCTCTGACCCTGACTTTTCAAAGCTTGTACGAAACTGTTCACATTAAAATCAACTGTATTTTTATCACATGAACTCAATGTTGCAGGATTGTGAAGAAAAGTATCACTGGTTTACTGTTAAACCCTTGTTTTTCAACAGAATTAATTGGATGGGTATTACTGTTGTTTTGTTTTGATTTGTGAGGAGTTTCATTTGTTTTGTGTGGGGGTTGAGGTTTTTTTTGTTTTTGTTTTTTATGGGGTTGTGGTTTTATGTTTGGGTTTTTCTGTTTGTTTATTTGCTTATGTTTGGTTGGTTTGTTTTTTTCCTCTCATCTCAGAGAAAAAATTGTAAATAAACTAGAAGTGTGTAGATTTTTATCTTTCTGAATGTTAAAGGGTTGCCTGCACAGGTAATTTAATTTCTCAGAGCTTTTCATGTCAATGTCTTTTTTGTCAAAAAGACACAGAGCAGAAATATGTCTTAAGCCATATTCTCATTTCTATGTTACATGGTTTATCATTTCTCAGCATGGCAAAACCCACAAGATCAGTCTGATGGTCAGTGTCACACAAACCATACACAAAAATCACAAATTTATTTTCTGCTCAGCCATTTTCTACTCATTGCCATGAATTACATCTGTGAAGAGCAGGTGTGTCTCCCACAGTCACTGGTGTGCTCTAGAAGTTGAGAGGTTAATTCAACACCTTAAAACATTGTTATTGCTTCCAACCGTCTTTTGAGCTTCTGTTTATGTGGCATCACTTCCCAGGCTCACTCTTGTTCTCCTAATCACAGCTGTCATCTTTTTGGGAAAGGGAAGCAGCCTTTTAGATTAATTACCTCTGAATAGTGACTGGAACATCCAAACTACTTGATGGTCTTTCAGCACCTTTGTAGTGAATCACACCACCCTGCTCATGAAGCCAAGCAGTATCATGTTGTAAAGACATAAATTCAGACAAAGGAACAGCTAGAAGGAAGGAATAGCACAGATGAGCAGAGCATCCCCTGTGTGGCTCAGTCTCTCAGCATAGGCAAATTCTCTCCAGTAGCTTACATTAATGCAATGAAAGCAGTTTACTGAGAAAATGAAACTGCAATGATAAAAAAGAAGTGTAAAAGATTAGGCTCCAAGAACCATTAATTTAGCTGCTTTTGCATGGGCAGACTGTTTTTTCACCCCATGTTTTAAAACCCAGGAGCCTAGAAGTGCTTAACAGAGCTGCTGAGGTGTGTGTCTGCTGGAACTTGTTGATTTTATTTGCACACAGGCACACACACACACACACTGGGATTAGCTCAGTTGGTAGGGTGCCAATAATCCCAAGGTTTTGGGGTTGATCCCTGTGTGGGACATTCAGACTTGGTGATCCTTGGGGGTCCCTGCCAAATCAGAATATTCTGTGATTCTGCATTCAACACCTTCTGAACTGAGATTCTACTCCCTGATTGGGATTGAATGATTTATCCGTTCCTAAACTATCTATATTTAATCATACAGTAATCAATGTTAAAATACTATCTGTGTCATAAAGCATGCAGAATGTAGGACATGGAGAGAGTTCAACTGCTTCTAGAATCTGAATTATTTCATTGCTGACAATTCTCATTTTTAAAATGTAAACTTAAATCTTGACTTAACGTTTTTAATATCATACCGTTCCATGTTTTATGAAGTGTTCATCTTCGGGTGATAAGTTCATTTACCTATGAACTACGGAGAGCCGATAAAGGGTGACATTCCCGGGCTCTGTAAGGGAGGGAGCGGGAGGCGCTGGCTGGAGGAGAGCAGCATTTTTCCACATTCGGATGCTGCTCTCTGCTGGAACACTGCAGCGCTACAGCCTCATTTTCTCCAGCCCTGCTCCTCGGGTGACCCATCCCAGGCTCGCTGGAGGTGACACAGGCAAAATCAGGTTGCTGTCCTCATTCTCTGGCTTGCTTGCTCTAAATATCAGCTGCAGTGTTTTCCTGGCTGCCCTCCCCCTGGAAAACATGACATCTGAGAGGTGTCCCTGGCTTCTCTGCAAGGCTCTAAGAGCAAAGCAGGGCACGATTCCTCTCCTAAAGCGTGACACTGATGCTGCACAGAGCCCTTCTTACCTTCGTCTCAGCCCTGAACCCACGCAAGCAGCTGCTCCAAACCCTCACTTCCCTGCATCCTTCTTTACTTGCATGGACACGATCTGCTTGGGCCTAATTCCACTTCTAGCTTCCATTTTTTCTCTGAAATCTATCGTCTGTCATTCTTCTTGACAACCTGTCCTTTTCAGGGTGACTCTCTAGCTCAGGAGGAGAATGAGCTGACTGGGTTTTTCTGGAAGATTAGGGCCAGCCACTGGGATTTGTAGTTCTGATCTTCAAAGATTTTGCTCTTCCTGAATTTAGTTTATACAAGATGACTTTTTAGTCATAGTTTAGGGGGTAAGAATAGACCTGTGAAATAACGTAATACAATGCAATTAACATGCCAAAAAGCCAAAAGGAAGTGTAATTTATGCCAATTTGTACTACCTTGATGGCTGAGCCCAGCAGAATATATTAACAAATGATAGTTTTATATGATGCCATCTGCTATTATTTAATGTATAATCATGCCTTCAGTAGCGAATACAAAACATGGTTTAAAAACTTGTAGACTATATCTCAGAATTACAGTAATTTCTTTGATCCCAATTATGCCTCAAAAGGCTTTGTTGATTTGTTTTTTTCTTTCTTAAAGTGTTAGGTTGTTTTCATAAAGGAGCATTTGATTCTGGTTTGCAGATTGCATAAACAGAAGGTCTCATAGGATAATCAGCCATATTTATCCTCCTGCTGCAATATGTAGTCCTCCTATTGGGCAGAAATAAAGGGATATTTACTGGATGAAGAGTTATTACATGTAAAGGTACAAAATTCAGTTTTACATTTTGTGATAAGCACAGAACAGCCAGCTTTCTCAGGGGACTCAGATCTGATTTTGAACCAGCCTGCACTATTTTAGTGTTTGCTTCAGAGCCCATATGAAGTCTGTCATTTTAAACTGGCATAAAATATGGAGCTTTTTTAATATTTGAGTTCTAAATACAGTTTGATGGCGTTTAAAGCACAGGAAAAATGTGTTCTATCCTCTTTAGAAACAGATCTGTTGCTACTTTCCCATACAGTTTCATTATACTGGTTTTAAGGGTTCTTGTTATCTTTACCAAAATTTTTCTTTACTGTTGATTTAGAAAAATATTGAAAAACAAGTGCTTGAACCTTTCCAAAGTAACCCTCTCGTGCAAAGGATCAGTAGATTCAAAAACTCTAAGTGATTGCTTCTGAGATATAAAACTAGTTTATACCTTTCAGCTATAATTCAAACAAATTATTGTGAACATTTTATAGTGATTTGAGCTGTGGCAAATTTTGATCTTTATTGTTTATCTCCAAGAAACAAGGAAATAAAGCAATGTATTATAATGTTTTGCTGCCACCTGCATAAAGACATTCTGGAACTTTAAGTATGCGTTGGGCAAAAAAATATATTTTACAGTATCTCCCAAAACAAGAAGTTGATTGATGCAAAAATAAACAGAAATAGACATGCTACATTAAGATATGGGAATATAACATGACCAAGAAATCACAATAGGAAAACTTTTTGCTTTTTTGTTTCTTTCAGTGTTTAGGTTTTCTTTTAGAAGAATTCTTAGAAAAGAATGACAAATATATTACCCGAAAGTGTGGTTGCTATGGATGTATTCATAGCATTTTCACACAGATATTTTTTTATCTTGTATAACCTGAAAAAAAAAAAAAAAAAGAAAATTTTATTTTAAATTCCTAGGCCATAGACATTAGCATGAAAGTTAAATCAGTCTATACCGGTAGAGGATCTTATACAGTTTATAGTATCCTTCTGTTTCATTATTTCATTGTTAAAATAGTTTTTCAAGTAGTATTTCAAGAACAATAAAATAAAGATATTGATACATAGGCCTTAGGAATAATTAAGCAAAGTCCATTTCCTGAAAAAAACGGGTGAAAGGTAGCTATGAATACATTTAGCCTGAAAAATCAGAAGGAAGTTCTCAGTTACAAAGTAAGCTCATTCTGGAACAGATTTTCTGTGGCTTTAGTCAGAACAGCAGCAATTAAATCCCATCAATTTACGAAGAATATAACATGGTCCTTGCAATCAGTCTTGAGAACCTCTTCCAGTGCTGTGTCCTCAGAATTAAAGTTTGTATTTGTAGAGGGAGCAGTTCACTGTAAATGGCTGGTATTTCTTAATCACTTCTTTCCAGTGGTTTTCCCTCCTCTTAGAAGTATCAGCTTAGAACAACCTTCAGGCATCTGTGGCTCTTGATGCCCAATCTTAAAACCACAGCCCAGGATGTGGTTTTGAACTGTGCTGTATCCAGCGTTGCACCTGACAGTGATAATGAAGAATCTTCTTGTGACACAAATTTTCTTTAATTAAAGGGAATTTAAGGTTTTGCTCCTCATGTTCACCTCCTAATCACCAGCTGGTGGAAACAGCAGATTTCTGAGTGTTGACCCTCCTGTTACTTGAGATATGTCTCCTGCTTGCCCTGGATTTCCTGTTCCTCCCTGAATTTTTACAGCACTTTTGGGACACAGATTTGGTTCTTTATTTATCAACTTTCCTTTTTTTTTTTTTTTTTTTTTTTCTTTTTCTTTTTTTTTGGGGGTTTTTTTTTTGTTTTTGGTTTTTGGTTTTTTTGGTTTTTTTTTTGTTTTTTGTGGGTTTGGTTTTTTTTAAGTATTAAACCTGCAGGATTATGATCAAACCAACTGTTGAGCTAACTTTGGTTTTGGAAGGTGTTGCAAGAAACATCCCCAAGTATGATGCAGAATAATCTCTTGCCCTGTAACCAGATCAACTGTAAAACCTTGATCTGGATATTATTTTCCTCCTGTGGCACATTTTATGGTGGCTGCAAGTTCTACTGTATTTATAATGTCTTTCTTTTTCCTCATCTGCATTCTAGCAGATTTGAGCAGGCCTAAAGGTCACTCTGCATGTAGCCATAGTAGCTTTTTAAAAACCTTTGAATGCTAATCCAGTTCCGAACTGCTTTGCATTTGCATATTTGCTTAATCAGAAGTGTGTAAGGTCAGCACAGGAGCTTCATTAGGATATTCATGGCTAAAATTGCTCTCCTCATCACTTCTCTTAGAGTGTTCAGCCCAGCTCTGCACAGGTTGCACACCTCCCTCATGGCCCTGCTGGAAGTGACAGTGGATGGAGATAAAAACAGACCCAGAAACGAGTGGGAAGGCTGAAACCCTGTAGCAAGTAAGGGGGCAGAGAGAGCTTGTGTATGCCAACTGTGTTTTAGGCTGTGCTATTTTAGCTACTGAGACAATCAAAACGAAGTCTGTTTGGGAAAGCAGAAGCACAAAGCAAAGATAAGGAAGCTAAGAGCCCCAGATGGCTGGAAGCAAGCTGTTTTAAAGGAAACTTAATTGTTAGTCAGCAATGATGGAAGACTGCCATGCGTCTGGGGCTGGGTTCAAATTTACCCCATGGAATATTCCTTCCAAGGAGGCAGTATTCTGCAGAAATCTGCAGCACCATCTAATAATTGACTCCCACTCGTGTAGCTGTTCTATCAAACATATCAGTTTCAGGCAGCTTGGTATGAAACAGCAACCTTTGCACACCTTTCCTTTTAGTGAGTCTTCAGTGTCCCTAGTCTCATCATCTTTCACATTCACCTGCTGCCCTGCTAGGAATTTTCATTTTACATTTATCCACATTCCTCACCCACTGCAAACATCTCTTTCTTCCTTCCTCAGCTGCTTCTACCCTGATTTCTTCTACCAGACACAGGTACAAAGCCTAAATGTACAAATATTTCATAAAATAGGAGAGAATTTAGAAATGGGGAAGAGAAAATGCTAACAGATGTATTAAAGGAGACAGGTACATGACTCTTTTAGAACATGAAAACCTTGTGAATGTCAGGAAGTTGCACTGCAATATATGCCATACAAATGTTTGACCTTTTGTACCTCTCCCTACCAAACAGGAGGCAAATGTTCCTTTGGCTGGAAGGACACAAAATGGCCTTGTGTGATAGTTTCCTTACCTGTTTTACTATTAACCACACACATTGACTTCTATATGGGATGTGAAATAGTGGGAAAACTCTATTTCAGTGCAAGTGCAAGTAGTATCAGACAAATATTCTGCGAAGAAATCTTCACTGCCTTGTGAACAGACAATCATTTCTTTTTGTGACAACTCAGAGCTATAGAAGAGATAGTTAAGGCTCTCAGTTTTATATTTCAGAATGAATAGGAACTTTGGAGTTTACAGCTATTGAGCATTAGGGATAACTGTAAAGGCTATTTTGTGAAGATGTTTGAATACTATTTCCTCAAAGAAGAGAGATGTTAATAGAAACTTTCTATTCAAATTTTAAGAGGATGTTACAGTGAATGTGGAGGCAATATAAGAAAACTTGTAGTTCTGAAAGTACAAAGACCATTAGTAGAGTTGAGAGGAATTAGAAAACATACATGTAGACAAACTGAACATCTGCTAAAGATGAGATGGCTTTTTAAATGGAAAGTGGAATAATGCTAACAGATGGCCAGTAGGACAATAAAAAAAAAAGTAGGAGTTGATTCCAAACATTGCCTTACAAGAATAGATTCTGATGTTCATTACATAATGTTTTGGTCAGATTTATTCTTCCACATTTTCTAAAAATCAATTATTGTGTCTCTGCCGTTCTCAAATCTTTCCCCCTTTCTTGCCATTTACCCTTCCTCTAAAGTTTCATATTTCACTGATTCAAGCTTTGCCTGTGTTTTGGTGAGATTCCACTGTTTGGAGAAGTTTTGGTAAAAAGTGATTAAAGCCTGAAGAATTTAGCTCGATGTGAAAGCAACTGTAACCATTTTCCTGTTCGTTAAGGTCATGATTTTTACAATAAAAAGTCACAGATCTATCTCCACCAAGATCATGGCTTGCTTGCCTCAAACTAGTCCCCATCCTCTACCTTGTACACTGTGTCAGCCCAAGCTGAGGAAATGTGATGGACAAGGTCAGGAAACCAGAGCAGCTGGGAAATAATACTTTTGGGAGAAATCATCTTTCAGCTTGAGCTGTCACTCAGCTTGATACTGCTAGCTGAGCTGAGGGGATGGCAGAGGATATGGCTGTAGGAAAAAGAGACTTACAGGCTATTTTTTCATGCAGCAGTATCCTCTCAAATAAATGTCCCATTAAAGCCTCAAGTGAAGCTAGAAGCAGTTGTAATAGAAATAAGCAAATGTTCAAGGTTGGCACATCACTAGAGACAGGTCATAAGTAGAACAAATACATCCTCACTCTAGCCCAAATTGTCTCTTTTGTCAGAACCTAAACCTAGAAACAATCTATTTTCTTAACAACATTTGAAATGACACATAGTAGAAAAAAGCCCATCATTCTTGAGAGATTTTTGCCCTTGAAAATATTTGGGCTGAAGCTTTTGCAGTTTGTGTGATTTTAGCATTATTGTACTCAGACTGCTTTTGTCATTTAGCCTTGAATTTGAAGAGCCAAATATGAGCTGTGTACATTCCCTCCTCACTTCTGCCTCCCCCACCTGTAGGTACAGACAATGGAACAGACTGGAGGAGTTGTTTTTCATACAACAGAGTCTAGATTTATGAATTGTTACCTTGTAAAAAAGGTTATATGTTAGTTTATGATGATGAAGAGGCAAAGAACAACTTCAGAAAACCTTCAGTATCATTTTCCCCTTTGTTTCCCTGACTATAGAGACATATTCTTGCCATGTGTCTCAGGGATCTCTGGTGACCAACAGGACATGATAAAACATTGCAAAAAACTGCACACAACCATGATTAAGTAACCAAACAGGAAAAAAACAAACAAACAAACAAACAAACAAACAAACAAACACAAAATTCTACTGTTAGTTCAAATTTTTTAATAGTTTTCTTTAGATGATAAAACACTCTGGTTCCACTTACACAAGATAGTCCCTAGATTATTTCAAAGGGAACGTCGGCTTCTCTATTGAAGCAATACTGCAATAAGCTCCTTGTGAAATAAAGGATTTTTCAGGAACATTTCTGTAGTTTAATGGCAATAGAGCTCACAAGTGCTAAAGATCTGGCAACTCACGAACTAGTCTGTCTGTCTAGAGCTCAGCAAGGAAAAGAGTTTTGAAATAGAAATCTTCTGATCTTAAAATGACAAGATCTGAATAGTAAAACCCCCTCTCATATGAAACACAGGCTGTAATTATGGCACATCTATTATTTAAAATGTTCTTGAAAATTCACATAATAGCTGTTCAAAACAAAGTAAAGCATTAGGCCAGGGAGTGGTCTGGGATACTGGGAAAAAAATATGTTTCTGCCTTCTTTATTCAAGCATTTGCTTGAGATAATTGCCATGCAACATATAAAATCTTTGGTCAAAATGAGTTGATTCTGTCCCTGTAAAAATGGATTTTAATTTATTCTGTTTTCTTTCAAAGAAGACCTTGTGCCTGCATCTACAAATTCTTTGCTGAGGCTCAGGTCTTTCCTTTCCTATACAGCCTCCACCCTGGACAGCTGAGCTGTATTTGTGCCTGATGGTTGGCAAATCTGGCAGAGGCTCTGTTAACATGTTAGCCACAGCTATTATAAACAAAATTCTGCAGTGTAACTGTCTCACAGCAGACATCAATTAACCTAGGAAAACGAGTGAGCTGGAGCTTAGTCATATTTTATAATTAATGTGTGATGGTTTCCAACCAAAATTAATATACTGATGGAGTAAAACATATGGAATAATGCTTAAGCTTACATCAAAGGCAAATATTGAATACATTAGGATACATTATCTCTACTCTTTCTGGAGTATACATTATGTTCTGTTAAGATGTGATGTTCTGAATTTCTGCCTGGGCTTCTCAGAGAATTTGTGTGATGGTTCACAAATGTGTTCCCCAGTGCCCTCCCCTCCAGCACTCCTCCAATTCAGCTATCATTTTTTTGTTTCAGATGAAGCATTAACACTCATTATCTGTCAGTGGAATAAAAAAAGAAAACAAAACAAAACCTTTAAGACCCAACAACCTTTTTTATTTTTTTTCCCAGATGAAACCTCTTTCCTGGGTGACACTTCTGATATTATCAGTAGGAAAAGCCTTCAAAGAAAATGGGTATCTAGCCTGAAACATTACATAATGCTGAGTTGAAAGACAAACTGTTTTCTGGAATTTTAATTTTTTTTTAAGCAGCTGCCTTTAAGTGAACACAGCCATCACTGTTATGAAATATTCAGAGCCTCATACATATCAAACAGAGACGCAGTTACTAGGGCAAACAAGCTCACATATCCATTAAACAAACACTTAGAATTTTTCCTGAGCCCACTCTAGGTCCTCGCAATACCACTAGTTTTAATTGATTTTTACCCAGTCCCCATTTGTTCTCTTTTTTATGATAATTTTCAACTTTCCAGGACCCTGCCAGCTTTGTGGGGGAGCAGGCTGGCATGCAGTCATGGGGCCCAGAGATTAAAAGACTTCTCCATGATGGGTCATTAGGCATTCCACTGGCTGCAGCACAGCTCATTTTCCCATTGCTAATTGATCACTCCATTGATCAGACATTATGGAGATGGCTTAGCAGCCTAAGCCTTAGCTTTGAAACGCAGGAGACGCTGCAATTGCCTGAAAGTCTTCAAGGGTGCCTGCAATTTTCAGACAGTCAGAGGCTCAGTTAATCAAAGATTCTGGTTAATGGAAAGGAGGGAGAAGAGCTGTTTCAGCTGGTTTCCCTAAGGCCAGGACTTTCAAGAGAGATGTGGAGAGAGAGGAGAAATGTGCCAGTAAAATTTTCTGTGCAAAAGTCCTGTGGGGTACCAGCGCATGCTGAGGGGAGACACAGAAGCCCCTGTGCTGAAGATGGGCTGGCATAACCTGCTGACAGGTGCAACAAAAACACATGCTGAGCCATCCCCAGCAGTAGGGGCTGTTGCACCCAGCAGTTTGAAAAGTTTCACAAAGTCTGTTCTGTTAAGATAAATATGACATTAAAATGTGAGGTCCCAACTATTTTCCCTGGCATTGCTAAATTTTTTTTTTCTCTGTATTTGCTAATTATTGCTCTCTGCTGGTTAATATGCATCATGCACCAGGTGTGCACATTGTGGTATAGGTCATCTGCTCTGAAGGCTGGTTTTGTGCACATTGTGGTGCAGACGATAAGATATTTCCCTTTGAAGGCAGTTTATAAATCTTACTGGGCTTCTTCATGATGAAAGGCACTATAGATACATAAGAGATCAAAGCTGTGTAAAGATCAGTGGTATTTGTTTGCATGAAGTTTCTCTTTCTGTTCCTTCTGAGGATTTTGAGCTTCAAAGTTTCAGCTTTAAAGAAGCTCAAAACCCAAAAGAAAACCCTAGCAAAACCCACCATGTTATAGCTGGTTTGAGGTCAGGCCAGCCAAGGGCCACAGGATTCCAACATGGACTCAAAAAGCTCTTCTCCAACATTCTCTGTCTGGTAGCAAAAGCTGGCAACCAGGAAACAGTTAGTCTTTCTTAATGACAGTAGAGTCCAGAGCTGTAAGTTTTGGAGGGAAAGAATGTTGCTCAACAACAGAGGGAAAAACCAGGTTAACTCAAAACAAGTGTTTCTACTTTGACTTGTCAGCCTGCTGGCAATTATTATAATTTGTGCCTATACAGTAGCAGTTGGCCTAAAAATTCAGATGAATTTATTATACAATTTGTGATACAGTTTTTAAGGTGCACTTTATTTTTCACTTAAATGTTTTAACATGTAGAATTTTGAAATATGCTTCTACAGACATCTATAGGCATTGGGAATAGAAATCCAGTACATTAATTGAAAAGCACTGCCTGCAAAACAGTTTTTGACTTCTATGTACTTTGATATCAGATTGTTTGGCATTAAGTCATCCTTGATATGTGAGCTTCTGCTTTTCAACAGGATCACTGCAGTAAATTTTCTTTAATTCATAGTTCTAATAAATGACATAAAAAATAAACTTGTGACCCATAAGAACAGATTTCTATAACCACACTATGGTCCCACAGGACATACAAAGACATTACAAATCCAAATGCATAATGTAGTGAGGAAATTCTTTTAAAAAGGTAGATAACCCTGTGTGCCCAATCTGAAAATCCTGCTCCTCTAAAGGGCTGCAAAAAAAGTACTTGCCAGTATTGTCTTTTTATCTATTATCAATAAAGCTCTTACTGTGAGTGCCTAAAATCCACACATCTAAAACCACTTATCTTTTTTTTCTTCATTTCTTTTAAAGTAAAAAAGAACCTAAATGAAAGGAGAAGGAAAAGTAATAAAGAACTGGTATGGATCTACATATGTCTCTGTAGAACAACAGAGTAGGAAAGCAATGAACCAGACCCAGATATATGAGTGAATCCCAGGCCTTCTGCAAATCATCTCCACAGTACTCTTGAGATAAGTCATACCAAATAATAAATAAGCTGCCTAGCCAAGCAGAGTAGAGAACAATAACTTGTCCAGTACATTTTATCAATTTTAAGTCATAGTCCAGCAGCTAAGGGGAAGGATAGCAATCAGTTACAGAGTTTAATCAGTTGCTATTGCTTGCAAGAACTCCAGAGGCCTCACAGAGAAGACAAATGCAAATCAAGTCCAGTGGTGCACAATAAAAGTAAGTTCAGTCTTGTGGTGAAAATGTTTCTTCTAGGGAAGAAGGCAGAAAATATTTCTGTACTGGAAAAATTCAACCAGCCATGAAAGTGAATTTTCCCATTCTGAGTTGGTTTTTTGGTGGTTTTTTGTTTGTTTGTTTTTTGGTTGGTTGGTTTGGTTTTGTGGGGTTTTTTTTTGTTTGTTTGTTTTTTGGTTTGGTTTTTTTTTTTTTTTTTTTTTGTAAGGTCTTCATGGAGGCTATCCTGGAGCATATCTGACACAGGAGTCATCCCTCTCCACAGTCAAAATTGCTCCCCCTTTATGCTAGATATTCTTGAACTTTACCCTTTCCTTTCCTAAGTGAATAGCTTGACCACAAAATTGTCAGACAGCTCCTCAGGTTTTTCCTCTTTCTCTCCAGTGTAATAACAGTTGTGTTATTTACATTCAATGAAACAGCTTCAGCAGGAGCTAATGAGGCAGATTGTCCCTGCATGTTCCTAAACCATACACACGGCAACAGAGCTTTTGGTCTATTGGGAAGCTTTCCTGTGGCTGAGTGGGCTGTGCTGCAGAGCAGTTGGCACCGACTGCTCAAACCCTTTGGAGTGAGTGAGTGAGTCAGTGAGTGAGTGAGTGAGTGTGAGTGAGTGAGTGAGTGAGTGAGTGAGTGACAGCACCTCCACCCTCGGGAGAGGAAAGCCTTGCGCTGGCAGGTGAGTGCCAGCGAGCCAGAGCGAGGGCCAGCAGCCACAGGGCAAGAACTGCACCCATACCCAAACTGCTCATTGTCAGCTACCTCCTCTGCTCTGCAGATGATCAGAGTAACACCTCAGATTGGAAGGACAGCAGGATCCACAGTTGTCAGGCTGATGAATAACTGAACTGATTATCTTGAAACTCCAATTAATACAAAAGGTCTTTCATAGAAACATGTGTCCAATTAAATAAAATTGATGATTTTGGGACATAGAGAATTAAAAATTTCTTAAACTATCTGCATAACAGACTACAAAATCTGATTTGTTCCCTTCCACAACCTCAGGATAAGCCCCAAATATGCCTGAATAAAGTCTCTGTAAATAGCTTTATTTAAATGTGAAAGGAAAAATAACTTATCATGTTCACTCCATTCTAAGTTTCTAGTGCTCAACACCCATGAAATGGATTGCTTATGATGAGATGATGTCTTTTTTGTGCCTTTCAAAGTCTGTGAAGAATGTCTTCCTGGTTAATAGGTTGATTTAAACTGTATATGCTCCAGAACATAAATATGATTATTTATCACACTTGCCCAAGATAATGACAGTAAAGAAGACAAGGCTGAAATTTCCTTTCTCCCAGAGCCAGTGACATTCAGCACACAATACACAGATGGCATGCCATATAAAGGATCACATTAGCTGTTAAACATTTTTTCTTCCCATTAACTAATTTAACAATATGTCCGCACTATGAAAGAAATAGACAAATTGCAGAAAACTTCTGTCAGCCTAATCCCGATTGCTAAACCAGGCCATTTGCCCAGATGGGATTGTTTTCTGGCCTATCAGGTTTGAAACATCTAGAAATTCCACAACCACCAGCCCAGATTCTTGCAGTGTTGATTCAGCTCTTCATCCTTAATTGCATTTCAGGCATGTAACTCTCTGGAGAGTTTTGACTGACAGCCTAAATATTGAAGGCTACTCTGCTCTGCATGCATGTTAGGTGACCTGAATTTTCTAAAACAATGAGCTCTTAAGAACTGGTTTAAGTCAGCAGATGCCATAGGTGACAAAAATCACAGCAAAAGCCCCTGAGATTTTTTTTTTTTTTTTTTTTGCCAGAGTGGGCAGTGGACCAATTTAAACAAATACTCCCAGTTTGTTTTAATTTGCTACCTTCTAGAGCAAACACAGTGCTAGTGACTTTGGGGCTGGTGGTACTGTGGGGGCTCCCTCTGTAATCATGAGCACAGTAGGGCTGGGCAGGCTGCTGATCTCATCACTGTTTGTTTTCCTTTTTCTTTTTGCTTCTAAGCAACACAGGAGTATGGAGGGGGCTCATGGATTATTAACCATTAGCCTACAGGCTAATTGTAGGAACACACATGCCCTCTGTTATTCCTATAACCAAATGTGACCAGAAAGTTGAGAAAAATCAGTTGAGAAATGAAACAAAGATCAGCTAAAGAGTAACTGAAACAATTTGAACTCACTGTGGCTATTCTGCATTATCCACTTGGAGTATCAGTGTTGCAAACATCACCTTACTTCAGTGTAACTTTTTGCACAGAAAAAATCGATGATGAAAATTAACTTGTTTTGTTCTCACACTCCCCAGAAAGAGAAGGAGAATAAGCTATTTTTAAATAAAATAAAATAAAGCAATTAGGGGGGGTCACTGACCCACTAACTTTTTTGCAGTATCTAGTTCTAATATTAACTTTTGAAAATCGTTGGTTTTTTTAATGTCGATTCTCTGTTGTTGTTTTTTGCCTAGTTTTATTTGCTCAGTTTCAGTAACTACATACACTGGGGTATTTAGCTGCTATTGGTATACTAAGCCCTTTTCCCTCTATTTCTTCAATGTTTTATTGTGGTTTCCAGTAACTCTGTCAAATAGTTTCATGGAAAGAGAAAATGACCCATTACAAAACCAGTAGAATATTCACCGAGTGAAGAGAGCAGTAACAAATACCCAAGATTTCCCATGTTTTTCATGTCAATTGAGACTTGATTTATGCTTGCACTATTCTACACACACCCTTATCTGGAGAAAATCCATTTCCAGCCAAAAGCACAGAATAAAGTTTGGAATATGATGATCTACAAATTCCACTCTCTTTGAAATATGTTTAATGTTCAGCCTTATACCTCAACATGGATTTATTTCATCACTCTGTACTTGTTCTGTAAGTGTGATTCTATTTTAAAGATCTGTCTATTTCAGTGTTAGCATTTTTTGAAGAGCATCATCTGGTATGTCCTTGTCACTGGGTACCCCCAGATTTAATTCATCTGATATGCCCTAAGGAAATTTATTTTTTTTTACAATACAGTTACACTAATCCAATGGCTAACTACTTCTAGAAGGTTCAGTTCTCTTATGCCAAGACTCACCCCCTACCTAACCCTCGGAGTTCTACAGTGCTAAAAGACTACTCATTTTCCTTCTATGTTTCCCCAGAACTGTGTCCACATGCAGTCACTGTGCTCATGGGAGTAAACAAGGGTAGGACAGCTCTCCCCAAAGGCAGAGAACAGGGAGGATAGATCTGATGCCTTGTACAACTCCAGGCAGGAGTTGGCCAGCCTTTCTCCACTGAACATGCAAGGCACTTTGAATGACTGATTTAGGTGAGTTATTTAACCTAGATAAAGATGACCTAAATCCCACCTTAGAGAAATCATGCAATTTGCATTTATTCAGTCCACTTCAGTATTTGACCTATATGCTATAGTGACACTGCTAGCTGCTAAACTTGGTAAGTAGCATTAATATGCTTAAATGTAGGAAAACAGGTATCACCACTCATGTGAAACTAAAAAAATATGAAAAGAGTACCATTTTTCATGTGTGTATGATGGCAGTATTCACCACAATTTATTTAATATTGAATTACAAGCATCAAACTCTGGAAAAGACATCAACTATTACACTTCAATTGTTTTAAAGGTATTATTTTAGTGTCATGTTTCATAGGAAAAATATACTTCTCTATTATTCATCCAACATTTAAAGCTTTTTTTATATTCTTTCCTAGGAATATAAAGACTTAAATCAAAAAAGACAAGTTTTAAAAGGACTTTATTAAATCTGACAACTTACTAACTGGACTTTGCACAATTAATAAGAAAATCTGATAACTGAGTAACAAAGGAAAGTTCACTGATAGCACTTTATTTCTGCAGTTTTACATACCTTCAGTTCTGCAAATACAACATTTGAGTAAGACAGACTCTTTCTAGTTTACACCCACACTTCACAAGATTACTGCAGTCTGGAAAATATCACATTGCTTCTCCTGGTAGAAGAGCCACAGAAACGACTGGAACATACAAAATTAATCCTGCCCATACATTTTCTTAGCTGAAAATATTTGCGTGGGACTGACTGGGTGTTTCACTATTTTACACCTTTTCCACTTACTATTTCAATTGATATACAAATATAGTAGAGACTTTTATATACACTATCAGATTCATTATTGTGGGATCAAATTTTTAAAAGAAAACAGTGAACTTTGTAGAGATCTCTTCTGATGCTCTGCAGAGGAGCATAGGTCACTACTTGCATATTGGGTTTTAAACTTACCCTTCAGACATTTAAAAATAATTTAGATACTTTCTCTGTTGCAAATTCAAATATGTCCTTTATTTTTGAAGAGTGGACTATATGCTTTACCCTCAGGCTCAACAAGAGATATGTTATGATTGACTTGATGGTTATATTCTTAATAGGACAAGTCACTGAAAGTACTGTTCTTGTTTCCTACAGAAATTTCATAAAATTCCTCTTGAAATGCAGGATGGGACAGGAGTTTACTGGGATTATATTCATATATTTACTAATCAAGATTAGTTTCTTCTCTAAGTCTTCAAAAAAGTCTTTTTTCCAGTTGAATCCAACTTATCTTGAAGGGTTCATTTTCTTATTAATCAACTATACCAAACATGCTGAAAAGTACAGTAAAAATCGGTTTGAATTCCCTTGCTCCTGGATGTTAACTGGCATTCCCAGGTTCAGTGCACTCACTCAGTGCTCAGTCTTAGTCTTCTTTGTTTTCCAGAGGGGACACTTCTGCTACTTCTGCTCCTTTCTTGCTGGAAGAGACCTCTCAAAATAGCTCTGAGTCTTTCACTTGGATTTAAGCAAGTTTTCCCATTCAACACTGGACTCACTACTTTTAGGAATTGCTGGAAAGATTGACTGCATCTTAGTTCGGAATTCCTTCATCTGTAAAAGAGATTTAAAAATAAAATCAGTTAATTGCTACTAAGGAACAAATAAAGCAGCACCACGAGCCCCAGGCTTATCCCACAAAATAAGCTGTGTGAGGTAGAGAATAAGTAAAAAGCTTTAAAAATAATATAAAACTAGGACTTTCCCTCTGATTATATTGGTTCAATTAACAAAGTGAAAAAAAGCATGAAGGGACCCACAATAACCACCCCTTCAAACACACCACACTGGGGTGACAGATTTGGAGTGCTTGCCTGAATGATCCACTGATGTTACATGAATTATTATACACACACACACACACACACACTCTCTTAAAATATTTTTGTTTGGAGGAAAACTACCTCCATGGAATGTGCCCCTATTTTGACTGTAGTTCATTTTTCTATACTTGTAATGGGTGAAAGGTCCAGTAGTCTGTTCAAGGATTTTAAGACTAGGGCTAAAGAAAAATACTGTTCTCCTCTGACAGTTTAGGTTTACCCCACCATATGGATAAAGGTGACAAAACAAAGTCTCATTCAAATGTATATAACAATAGGAAAGAAAACAAGATTCATAACGATATATGGGACCAAGCTTTTTTTTACTGCTGTTAAAATGCTGTGGAAGAGGAAGTACATCTATGATATAGATAGATATAGATATAGATATAGATATAGATATAGATATAGATATAGATATAGATATAGATATAGATATAGATATAGATATATAGATATAGATGATATAGATGATATAGATGATATAGATATATAAATATATAAATACAGAGATATATTATATTTATGCTAAGAATTTTATCACCAGTGATTCAATAGTTCTGGAATGCTAGAACCAAACATTCATTCAAATAAAAATCACTTCTATCAGAATATTTAGATTTAATGAGATTCTTTCTTCCAAGAGTTTTACATGTATTTTTACATATAATATATTTTTAAAGGATAGGCATGGAAAAACCAGATCAGTGAAAATCCTGTTACACAAGCAGCAGGATGTACAGGGGAAGTTTTGGACTGCTATTTTTAGGAAGCTCTATGACAGAATCTGTGACATTCACACAGAGAAGACAGGATGTGGTATTCAAGCACTGGATGCAATGACCTCTTGAAGAGCAAATGCTGTCTCAGGCAGTATGTCCCACAGAGAGGTTCCAGGAAATCTAGATATTCCAAACAGCTACACTCATATGCCCATGTTTTGTGTGTTATAGGTCATCAGTATTTATACAAATACCTCTGGGTTGTTTTCTCTTCAAGTCCTTCTGTGTGTGAATAATTCTGATAAAGAATTGGGACTTCTTTACAGACATGCTACAGGAATGCAATTATTCAAGTTACAGCTGATACAAAGAATGAAACCATCTACAAAGAAATTACCAGTCCTTTAGTAAGACAGTAGCTAACTATGATGCATGAAAGCATTTAAGAGCCCCAGTTTTTGTGTAATAATGCCTGGGTACTGCTAATCAAATAAAAATATATGTTATATAAAGTAGGAGGAAAATTCAGAGCAAATTACCCTTTTTGCTTTCTCCTGATTTTGTTCCTAAGTAAAACTAATTCACCTTCTGTTTTATATTTCATTCTGATCAGACAGTTGTTTTGATTAATTATTCCTTCTTGGTTTTTAAAAATCTTGGCCATCAACACCCACAATTGTTCCTAAACTAACATTTTTGCTTCTCATTTAAAACTGAGAAGCTCTCATAGACAGCGAATGTTTCCAAGAATAATAAACACCAGTATCAGAGCTGACGTAGAGGAACAGCCCAAATTACATTAAACAATTGCTGCCAATTCAATACAAGTATTTACAGTAGGAAATGTTTTAGGAGCTTTGGCTTAGCTGTTTTTTCCAGTCCTATGTAATTAAGTTATCCCAGCTCGCTGATGGGCGGAAAGTATTCAATTTACTTAACATTTTTTGCTTCCTCAAGAGTGATTCAACTCTTTTTCATCTCACTCTAAGTATTATCTGGATGTTTGGAACACAGGAATGGTCAAATACCAACCTGATGTAAAATGCTGCAGCTATTTTGCAGACAAAACATTCAGCACCAGCCAATGATCTGGTGCAATGTGGATTTTCTGTCTGCTTCTAAAGACAGATTTAAATTTCTCTTAGTGTAAAATTTGAATGATGCACACATAAGCCTTAGAAGACACCTCCATTACCCCACTGAAGATGCACAAAACCAAGGGGAAACTACAAGTAATTGTGTAAAGCCTCCAAAAAGAAGATTACAGGTGGAGTGTCTCAGAAATCTGCAGTGATTCCTCACCCTGACAACCACCTCATAATTATTAACATGCCAAACCCTAACTCTTGAATGCAAAAAGCAGTCTTGTCTGGGAAATACAATACTACAGCTTAGTTCAGAAAGAAAAGGTATTCATTTAGAAAGCACTGAAACACTGCTAGCAGCTGCAGATATAAGAATATTAGATAGATTTCTATTCCCTCAGAACATTAATTTATGTTCTGCAGGTAAAAGCAAAATTTCCTGGAAAAGCAATTTTTCCTTAACACGTGGATCAGATCTGAAATATTCAATGTCTATCTTTTGCTTTTAAGACTCCCTAAGAAATTTTCTCAGCCTTGTCTTCTCAGATTTTGATGCTTATTTGTGAAACCACTTTGAAAGTGATGCCAGACTCAGTGTTTCATTTGCCACTTCCTCCCTTCCCTACCCTTTTCCACAAGCCTGCTCTGCACAAAACTAGGTTTTCGTTGCAATTCACAACTTTTGACCATGTTTGTGTCTTTCTGCAGATTTTCTTCCTTTGTGCTTCCTGGGCAGTGATCTATTCCAATGAATTGTAATGCCAAGCTGATCACTACTGTGCATTGTCTTCTCAGTGTAACGCTTAAGGCTGTCAGCTCTTTCTCAGTGTAACACTTCAGGTTGTCAGCTCTTTAAGAAGGACATTATCTGCAGTGACTGGCCCACACCATTAATACATGACTTCAAAGTACGTCTAAAATGAGGCCAATTTCTTCCCAGTACAAATGTCACAGCTACTAACTCCTATAGCCCTTAGAAGATACTGCATCCGATTATTTGTCTCCACAATAGTTTTTGAGTTTTCACTACTAAGACATTAAGCAATTTAATCAGTGCCAGTCATGGACTCCTGTTTTTCCCCTCTCATCCCAGTCAGAAAGTGCAGTCCAATGTTTCATTAGAGCTTCAATCTGGACCTCTAAGGTATCTTCCCCTTTCTTTCCTGTTCCACTGCCACTAATAAGATCAGCTTCTGAGTTTCTTCCTTCATTCCCGCATTTGTGCTTGGTGCTCTCCCAAATGCACTTCCAAATCCCAGTAACTGTCTTTCCTGCACTTGGCATTCCTTTAAAACTCACTTATCTTAAACCATGGAGAAAGCTTTCAAAGAGAACTATTCTCTGATGTCACAGACCTGGTGTACACCCACAAAAATAACCATGAAAATTGCATCCCTAAGTTCCTGTCCCTTCTCTCCCACTGACAATGTGTGCCTGCTTACAAATCATTCTAATATCCCATTTTAGGCTGTATCTGCTTAATGGACAAACTTTATGATAGAGGTTTTTTCCAGTCTAAATAATTCTGACACAGTCAGAGACACAGAGCTCAGTCTTCTAGACCTTGACTGATCAAACTCTGTTTAATGTTTTTTTTATATTTAGGACTAAATTTGGCTTCCAAAGTACCTCACACCGGCTTCCGGGTTGTTCTTGCTGGCATTTAGTTGACACTGTCAGACTAGGCCCACTGCAACTTCAAAATACCCTTGCACTGAAAGTAAAGTTTGTCCATAAACATTTAAGTTAGTCCTTCAACAAACTGGGCTTACCAGTGTCCAGTCCTCTTGCAGTGTGGTGAGCTTCTTGTGAAGATAACTAATCAGCTTTATGTTCTATTAATACTGAACACTTGAGGGGTAAGAATTGTCTTTACTTGCTTTAATTCCTGGGATAAACACGCTTCTTGATGAGGGAAATGCTGCAATTAGGAATCTGTGTCTTGCCCTGCCTTTTCTTTTCAGCAGAGGTGCAACGCCAGAGATCTCTTCTTCTCTCTCCTCCTTTCCTGGAAATCTCCTCCTGTATTTCCTCCAGATTCCACAATACTCACAGCAGTGGTCTCAAATCAAAAGGTCATTAATTTAATTACAAGAGCTAATACGCTATGTACTAAGCACAGGAATGTTTTGAATAACTCACTGCAATGGCTGCCTCTTTATTATTGTCAGCCACACTGGCACTGGGGTACTCAGTTCAACTGTGATAATGTCTTCAATTAATAGTGCAGTAAACCAAGCACTAAAAGCTGAATGTATTTTACCTCTTCCTGCTGCCTTTAGTACCACAGGCCACTCTCAACTGCTGCTCCTGAACCTAGAGGTACATGAACGATTTTAACACATTTCTTAACATTCCAACATGCTCCATTCCTGCAGGCAACTCTCTGAAGTCAATTTCACTCAAGTGAATTTTATTTTTTTGTCACAGATATTACAGAGCTTTACGCTGTTTTTTCTTGCCAAATAAATTACAGTAACTGTTCTACCTCTGTCAGGCTTCTTTCTAAAAGGGTATCATCTACCTTACTGCATTAAATAATCTGTAATAGCTACAGATCACTGTTATTTTCTTATCTTAACCTAATGATCCTGCCTCAGATGGCAAAAATATGGGGACCTAAAAGCATCTTCCATTTAATAATCTCTTTTTAATGTACATCGTTGACAGAATGTCACACAAAAATTGGGATAGCATTATTACTGAGAGCACTTACATGGCCGTTCCTATTAAAATGAATGGAAGAGGGGCTAAAAGAGTCTATTTGATTCCTAGAATGAAAGTTTTACGAAGAAATGTTCTCTTTAATGTCTGACATTCATAATAGGCCAACGCAGATTCCAGGAATTATTAGTTTCCTATTTTAGTACTCGTATCAGTAAGAACTGCTTACATTAGCTTCCAAGTGAAATGAGGTTAGATGCCCTGAACTGGAATATCAAGTGGCAACAGAATGCAGTATGTACATGCCCTCTGTTCTCCTCAGTCACCATTCATTTCATAAAGCATGAAGATGAGGCAGGCTGCCCTGGATTTAAAAGCATCAGTGAGGATTGCTCTTGCCACCTTTTTCCCAAATCTTACAATGACTGCTGTTGCCTTTGTTAGCAAATGATTACCAAGGGCCACATACAGAAATAGCAAAGTTATTTGTAGAAAATGACAAGTGCTGAGCCCTTGCAGGACTGGAGGAGCAGAGCAGCCAGCCTGGCGGCTGAAGGTGACTCTGCTTCTCCCAGTGTAAAATGGGGCACTCACTGAGGGTCACTCTGTGCCAGCTCTGAAATAACATGGAAAATAGAGCTCTGGTTCACATTCTTACATCCTGCACTTCAGTGGCATAGGCATCATGAACGTTTGGATTATGCAGAACTACAAGTCTATGAAAATGGCCCTGAGAATGTCAATCCTGGCAGTAAACAACCTAATGTTTTTGATGTAGTCTCATCCCCGTTCAGCACCTATTTGCTAATTCCAGCATTTCAGGCTTACATAGAGAAAAGCAGCAGCAGAATTATGTTAAACCATCTAGAGAAGTCAGGAGCTCATACTGGCTGCCTATCTCATGGAGGCTTACACACCTACCTAACCTTATGCAGTGTTGAGCACCCTCTTTGAAATCAGACGGTTATTTACAGTGTCTAAAATTAAACAAACACATAGACATATTTTCCCACAAATTTATCTCTATAAATCCTGTATAAGTGGAAAAAACATGTCCTGTGCTTTTTAAAAGAAAAAAAACGTGAAACAACCTAAGTGAACTTTACAGGAGAGGGAGAGAGGACCATCACTGTTTAGAACAAAGCTGCCACAGCTCCCAAAAGATTATAAATATGTAGTAGCCTCCCACAGCTACTCCATATTCTGTCTTGAATTACTGGTGGACTACAGAAAGCTGTCAAGTCATAGGGATCAAGCTGCCTCTTTTCCAATTACTGGGTCACATGAAGAGATAAAACACATTAAATACTTTCCTCCTGTTACTTTTCCATGAGTGCAGAAGACACGTTGCTCATTCATAAATAGGAAGACAGCAGATCTACATCACAGATATGTTTTACCAGCCTCATTTTGGTTTAATTTCTGCATAAATCTCGCTTAGATCCCAAAGTGGGAAGAAGATTCTATTCCAGTAGAAAAGCCTAAAGAAAGTAAAACTGTTCTGGGTTAAGGCTAGATTATTTTGAATTTGAGAAAAAAAAAAACCAAAAAAAACCAAAAAAAAGCATGTGGTTAGCTAATTACGTTTTTTTTTTTTTTTTTAATTCACAGACTGTAATTTTGTAAACTGGATTCTGGAAAAAAAAAAAAAAAGGAATTTCCTTAGGTTCAAAAATACAGGAGTGTTCTTTTCACTTTTATACATTTCTGTGTTGATATTTCTGAAATAAATGTCAAGGACTTAAATTTTTGTAGTATGTGGTATCTTAAGGTAAACGCTTTTGTGCCGTGCAGAAAAATGGAGTATGGATATCACTGAAGAATGTGCCATTTATTTCTGCAGAATCTTACTTTCAAATCTGGGTGCCTGAAGAGGACATCCACATGATTAGTCTATTATGGTATATTAGTCGTTGCCCCTTAGTCACCCTGGGCAATTTGCAAAATTAATATTGAAATAATTTTAAATTTACAGTAGTTAAATATCCAAATTTATAAAGCTAGCTGGTTAATGAACCCAAAATCTCATGATGAGTGCCCCAACCCTATCAACTCTTCTGTGCTGTAATTTGGACTTCTGAATTAAATTCAGAAATATGTATTGTCTGCAAGCAGGCAGTTCCTGTAAAGAGCAACCTCAGTAATTTTTTCCTCTCTATATCCATAATTCCTGTGTCCAGGAATTAATTGTATGTATCATCCACAAGTGAGATTCAAGGCAGAGGAAAGGGCCAGAAAAAACCCAAAACTCTTTGGTGAAGCTTCAGCTTTGTTGTCTTGACTGGGGCTGAATCCCATGCAGGAGGCTGTCAGATCCAGTGTGACACAGAGGCAGACAGGGACAGCCAGATGTCCCCAGGCAAGCAGAGCAGCCAAGTCCTGGCCCACAGAGGCAAGCATGGCCACACACTACCCTTAACACACAGGACGATGGCACACGACCATGACACAGCACCAACTCGCACCCAGCAGAGAAACCTGGATTCAGATTTTACTTTTATATGTAGAATTTACAGTTACATGTGGCCAAGACCTGGACCAACGTAGGGTGACACAGAAGCATTTCAGACCACAGGCTTCCCAACAGTTGGGTTGGTGGCAGCCAACAGCTGCAAGCCTCTCCCAGAACACAACAGCAAAACTCCCCAAGACAGCTACACTTGCAGCCTTTTCATTTCTTGAAATACTCCCTTACAGCTGTTCCTATTCATAAAGCAGATAGAGCAGCTTTCCAGCAGGAAAATGATGATCTTAATCCTTGAATAAGCATTCTGACCAAGTAAACAGTGAAGTTCATTGGTTTCATTTCTTTTCCTTCTTGAATAAAATACTAGCAGTACATTCGTGCAGAGGCAAGTCTTCTCCAAACCAAACTAATTAGGCAATATAAGCAGCAGAGAAAAGCCCAGTATAAACAGGATAAGGAAGTGCTAACTTGTACTAGTACTCCATATTCTTTCTAAGAGCTTGAGTTTAAATAAGCATTGAGGAAATAAAAGAACATTTAAAAAATGGGCAGATTTGATTTATACAGAAATACATGATCATGAAACAGCAAGAAAAAGGTTTCTAATATGCTACCAGACACAAGCAAGATAAGGAATAGAAAATCAGTAAGTAATATTTTTGTGAGGATTAAATACAACAATAATTAAAAACTTAAAATATTTAGAAATTACTCTAGGATAACCCTAATTATTTTAGGAGATATGGTGCTTTTATAGCTACATTTGCTCATTTATGAAACAGAGTTAAAATTTCAGCTACTGCAATATGCCTACATTGAAATCTATAAATCTTAGTACAATTTAGAGATGCCATATTTAAAGACTATGTCTCCATGCTCTCATCTTCTGTTTTAAATTAATCCATCCTTAAAGCCAATACTCCTTTGTATTTATACTGTGCCTATGACTATATTATAACAAATATTGCTCAACATAAGCAGGGGGATGTTATTTTTAAGCTTAAAATGGTGATTCAGAAGTTAGGTTTTTTCCTGGAGAAAAGCAGTTCACTCAGGAAATGTTCTTACCATTAAAGCCACAACAAGCATATATTCTCTGCATTGCTTTTAATTGTCTCTTTATGGCCATACAATTGTTTTAGACTCTTAATATTTTAAAGGTTAAGATCAATGAAAAACAGGATATTTCATTAGAAGACACCATAAAAGTGATAAACTAATATTTTATAAGTATATTAGTCACAAATTGCTAAGCACTTCTTCTAACTATTTTCCAGCTTTCCACAGAACAGCAACAATCAGAATCTCACAAATGTACATATGAATCATCCCAGCCCTTTTCCTATGGGACAGAGAACACTTTTATTTTTGAGGAAATTAAATCTGATTTATTTAAGACATGAAGAACAAGAGGGCTTTTAAAGCATAATTTATCTTGTTTGTTAATTGGTGTACACTTCAGTCTACTGAAGGGCTGAGGGCATTGTTCTGCTTTTAAAAGAAGGTTCATAATTGCTGGCAGCTTAAAAAAGAAGAAAATAAATAGAACATCAGACATTAATAGGTATGTTTTAGTATCTGCCATGTAGTCTGTAGCTGCAAGTTTAATTTAAAAGAAAGGTTTATATCTCCAAAGTTAACTTCTAAAAAATTCTAGAAATCTTGTAGAAAACTGCTGTAGGTGAGTGACCCCACCTTAGCAGGGGGATTGGACTACATCATCTCCAGTGGTGCCTTCCAACCTTAGTTATTCTGCGATTCTATGACACTAGACTTTTTCCCAGTAAGGTGTAGTGGATCATAACACTAGCAGAATAGGCAAATAAAATAAAAAATGTTTTATTTTTGGAAACTTCAATGAAAATACTTGTTTAGTTCAACTGTAAACAGCAGGTTTAAGATATTTTGAATATTTTACTTTTAAAAAATTTTACTGAGTGAAATGCCATATATTCTTTAACTGAAAATTTTAAATTTCATTGAACTGCTCACATGCAGAATATTGAAATAAGATGTTCCAACTACTATTTAACCTTCAAATATATCTGAAATGATAAATTGGCCAAACCCAATATTTTCTACAAAATTTATTTCAATACTTCTGTGTTTTGTATCAGCAAATAGTCATCCCACTGCACCAGGAATGGCCACCAACATGGTTGGGATGTTGCAAGCGCAAAACCAGTAAGGTAATGCCATGGAAGATAATACCATGATGTGGAAGTTGTTAAATAGTAAATGAACTTGTTGAAAACAATGGTGCAAGCCAGACTTATTTCAAGCTTGTGTTTAACACAGCACATATCTTTCCACACTGCAAGGTGCCTCATAGAAGAAGGCTGTAGGTATGTCTGGAAGAGTCTCAGATTTAGATCAGGAGTGCTCTTTGGAAGCCAATCTCCCAGTTGTCCATACTCCCTGGGCACGAATCTGTAACTCCTGAACAGTCTCAAAATGCAGACCAGCAGTTTTTTTAGGGTGACACAAATCTGAAGAAGCATTCTAGCAGTGCACATAACACAGTCCAACTGCCAACAGGCAGTCAAGCCATGGGGCAAGGCCAGTGTCAGTCCAAATTTTGAAAATTCCTGGAATGGTGGTAGATATCAGGTCCTCAGCCTGCTAATGTTTCACTGCCCTAGTGCTGCTGGCCAATGATACTAATATAGACAGAGTTTCTGTGCTCAGAGATAATCAAAGATGGGGAAAATTTGAATATTTTCCCAAAAGATTGCAGGAAGCAAGTTTAAAAAGTCTTATTATCACTGAAACCTGATTATCTTCTGCAAGAGATACACTATAAAGTATATAAGCACCTTCGTCTGGGTTCTAAAAAAGATTTCTTTTATACTACTGAAAAACAGAACTTAAACCATGATCAAACTAAGTCCTCATTGAAGCATCACTTCTTCACTTCATTTCAAAATAACAGCTGAGTAGAATTTAGTAGCGTTTATTACTTATCAGCCTGTCCTCAGATTACAACAGTGGTAACTGCAATCAGGGAATGTTAACAACCCAACCTGAGAGAGTGTAAAATCTTTTATATTCCTTATTAAGACATAAAGATCAGTTACTTACTCTCACCCCTGGGCTTTGAAGCCGGCATAAAAGCAGTGGACTGTAAAGCTATAGGGAATAACCTTTAACAATAAAGCCATTTAAGAGCTAGAAGCAGGCATTGTCACAGCACTGTTTTAAGAACTAATAAACCATGAAGATTAAATAAAAATCTAGAATCACCAAATCCAGTCCATCACCTCTGTGCCTGGAAGGAATCTTAACAACAACTTGTTTCTAGGGTGAGTGCAGGCTGTCCCAGAAGGTGTGAGGATGAGGCATCCTGAACTGTGGCTTCGGTTTCCTTCCACCACACAAACTGCTGAGCAATCGCACCCCTAACACTGATTAATTACAACTCATCCAGGAAATATCACTCCACTTTGCTCTTGTCGTTTCATCTCTGACTTTGGGAGAGATGACAAGATAATTTAAACAGCCACAAACGTTAGGGTAATGCATACTTTATCAATCACTCGCTGTCCCATCAATAATTCACGCTCCCAGGAAACACATACCCCAGCATTAGAAGCATTTTGGCAGCGCCGGGCGTGAGGCCGCTCTGCTGGGCTGTGGCTGGGGGCAGCACGGTCCAGCAGTGCAGCACGGCTCTGCCTAAAGCCCGGCTGGCGGTGGGACAGCCCGCAGGCCCGGGATCAGGGATGAGCCGGACCCTCGGCGCGACCGCTGCAGTTCCAGCCGCCGCCACCGAGTGTCGCTGCGGGGCAGCGGCAGCGCCCCGGCCACGCCCGGCCCCGGGGAGCCGGGCAGGAGCGGACCGGGAACGCAACCGGGAGTGGGGGCGATAGCGCCTGCCTCGCTCGCTGCTGCCCTCCAGATGTGTTGGACAGGCTCGCCACCGCTTCCTGCGGGCCAGGCCGCTCACAAGGCGCTCCTGGCGCGTGGCACCGACTGCACAGCCCCCGCCCTCACGCCGGGCCGCGGCTGGCGTGGGCAGCGTCCTAAGCACAAGCAGCACTGAGCACACCGTGCACTGCACTTCTCCAACCTCAGCGAGCAGCTCTGCTCTCCTCCTCCGGCCCAGCCAGCCCTGCCCCGATGTGCTGCGGGCCGGCCAGCACGGGAACTGCCCCATGGCCTCCCTGGCCACGCCAGTCCCGGCCTCAAGGTCTGCTGGCGCAGTCGCTCCTTCTGCTGTGACTTCTGCCAATCCATCACATCTGATTTTCCACTGAGACTTATCATACTTTACTCTTTCAGATGACTCGAGCCATTAAACACTTAATAATTCAATCTTACTTGACTTGGAGCTCCCCTTCAAACCCTGCAAGTGGAAATCAAGCCCTTTATTCACCAAGAATTTATTCCGACCTAGAGAGTCACAGGGACTGAGCTGGCAAGGGATTTGAGAGAACGCTGGAGCTGAGGTACTCCTACATGCAAATGAAGCATCCTTCTTGTTTCCTAAAATGAAACATCTGCAGTGCTTACAATCAGAATTTTACTATCCTTCACAATTTAATACTGAGAAACAATTTAAGATCAAGAGACTGTATTATCTGTCAATAATGTTATCGATATTGCTCTTAGACAGATGAAGCTGCTACCCAGCAGGGCCAGCTTATTAATTAGCAGGTCCCAGGGGCAGCTTGCTAGTGTGAAGGTGAAGAGGCTGGGCATGACCCCTTCTCTCTGTCCAGTTGCCAAAACTTTAGATATTAAATTCACACAGGTTCCCAATATCAAAATGAGTGAAGTTTCTCCTCAAGTTTCATCTAGTATAGCACACTGAGAGACTGTAGTCCATAGTTTTCAAATCTTGATACCTGCTGCTAGATTTGAAACTGTGACTTGAAATTTTACAGGTATTGAAAACTTGCATGGACTACAGAGCCAGTGAATTCACAGTTCTCAAGTACACTGAAGACTCAAGACATTTGTCCAGGTAAATCTTAAAAGTCTCCTTTTAAAATGTTTAACTGAAATTAAAACGTTCATTTGAAAATGTCAAGCTTAGTGCAAAATCTAGTGTCTTCCATGATCTGAACAGTTTACGTGGAAAGAAACTTTATTTCACTTGGTCATAAATTCAGTTTCCTAAAAATAAAACTTTATTTATTTTTGTGAGTATCTAATTATTAGACATAACATATGCACTGCAATTCACTCAAAAATTAGTATTGTAACTTACTGTTAATCTATCTCTGGTTTCATGAAAGCAATTTAGAATTTTCAAAGGTTTCAAATGTTCCCCAGAAATTTCAGGAAAACATATCAAATAAAAACAGGCCCTTCTGAAAATGAGCGTGTGTTTAAAGGTCTAATTTATTTTTACTGCTATGAATCTCTTTAGTCAGAGTATTTCCTTTTGTAACATGCTTCTTCTTTCGTACCTCCAGCAATTTTAAATATGTATATAAAATTTGATTTTTTTAACAGCTATATAGTGACAGGAAATTTACAAATTGCTGATTTTTGATTCTGCAATTACAAATAGCACTATTGTATGTGTTTCCTTTCTGCAGTGAAAATTTAAAAGTCTATAGTTAATGCAATAAATATCTCAGTGGAAAGAATAGAGAGCTGTTCCAAATCATTTATTGACAGAAATCTACTGCCTTCAGTGTGCACTACTACAGTGAAACGTAAGTTATCCACAACAGAAAACAATACTAACAGATATTGGCAAGAGCCTTTTAAAATACAGCTTCCCGCACCTCCTTTCAACACTAATACAACACAGAATGTAATAAGGTGCACCTTTCTGACCAGGAACACTAAACAATTCTCTAAAATGCTTGCAGTTTGCTTCCGACACAAGAATCCTTGCTGTCAGAAGCCCCATGAGACTCAGACACGTCCTGGGTCTTGGCCATCTCAAGCTTAAGTGGGTGCTCCCTGGCAGGCAGCCTCAAGAAAAGCCTCACAGGGAAACCAGTAACTGTGGGTCTAGGCCAGTACTTCTCAAGGAAGTAAAAATTAAGCTTACCATGAAACAGGTAATGTAAATTGCAGACTAGAGTCAGACTCTGCTGTCCTTCAGCAGGACCAGACACTGACAGAATAAGGAATCAGAACTGGCAGTATAGTGTGAAATGAGTCCTTCTGACTGGTGACACAACTGCCAGCAAACTGAGTGAACTGCTATAGCCCAGCATGCAGAAAGTATGAACTCCCACTCTTCCTCCCTCTTCCCTGACACTCCACCACAGCCACATGTGGAGAACTTCAGTTTAAACAAAATGCGTTGTAGCTGCCTCCTATGTCCTACCATGTTTTTTTAGTGTTCAGCCTTCTTTTGCCTGTTCCTACTGAGAATCAACATTGGAAGCTAAGAAGTAAAGAGGATTGTGTAATGCTGTATTTGGGACTCAAATTGTGAGCTACAGGATACATCACCAGAATAGACAAGAAATGAGAATTTGAATAAAGGTATTAATGAGAACAGTACTAACATGAAGTAGTATCATCTTTCTCCTTTATATATGCTATGCTGAATAGATAAATAATTGCCATGTAAGGTAAAGGAAGTCTATTCATTCCTAGTCCTAAAGAGGATGCAAACAGCTCTCCCTTTAAGTCATGGCTCATTACTAGGGGCAAACAAAAATGCTCACATGAACTTTAGTGTTCACACTCAACACTGTGAAATACTGGAACATAATCAATTTACTAAAGATAGCCGTAGCTGATATCCTGGGATGTACAAATGCTTCCTGAGCCTCTTTTCCTTGATGTGACCTTGCCAAGGACCACCATTCTAATGCACAGGATACTCAATCTTCTGTCCCCTTGCTGCTTCTAGAAAGCAAGCTGGTTTCCTTTCAGTTTTTCTTACATCCTCTGTGCCCTGATGCAAAAAATAGAACTTGGACAAATAAATGAATTGCTCTAAAAATAGGATTCAGAGGGGTAGCCTTCAGTTCGATAGGCAAAGGATATAGGAAGTTTGTAGCTACTATTTTAGTCTCTAAATTAGAACACTGGCTCTTTTGTGAGGTATCTGAAACATCTGTGCAAATAAACATAAAGCAGGACAAAACCATTCATCCCCCTAAACTGTCTTCTCCCACAGCACGCCATTTCTGGCAGATGTAAGAACACCTTCCCTGTTTGCACACATTCTGGTTAGTCATTCTACAGGTGGTGAATGCAAGTGTAATTCTTAGGCTGAAGTAGCACAGAGATGCCATCCCCAGATGCATTACCCAAGGAAAAACATGGATTGAGGGGATCATACTTGCTACTCACACTGTGCACGCCCAGAGCCTTCCAGATGGCAAAACTCAGCAATCCAACTCCGCACCATGCATAGAGTGAGCCCCACCCGAGGGCTCGTAAGGCCAGGGATGAACCACTCTCTGGTAGTGCAGCTGTGGCAGTAATCCCCTGGAACCAAAGACAAAAAGATCATGACAAAGTGAACAGTACTGGGGGGGGGGGAACAAAACAGAAAAAAACCCCCAAAACCAACAACAAAAAAAACCAACAACAACAATAAAGAAAGTTGGTGATTTAGATTTTTTTTTTTTCTTGACCTGACAATTGCACTAGTGTGGCCACAGAAAATCTATAGCTGCCAGCACACCTCAAGAGCCAAGAAAGGGGCTGGAGGAAGTGCCTTCATAACAGGAGCAGATTTCACAGTTGCCAGTGCCACCTGGGGATGACTTTCATTGTCCACAAATACCAGTCAGTTGTTCCATGGATACAAGAATCCAACACTCAATTATCTCACCAGTCAAAATACAAAACTGAATCCAAACCAGTCACAAGCCTTTATGCCAGTGATGTCTGAACATAATCACTACATGTCATTGGTTTATTGATTTTGGTACATTTTTATGGGGGCAACCAATGGCCTGTAGGTCTTTATTTGCACTTCTGGAACAGCTCACTGGGAACCTGCAAGAACATGAGCAGCTTTCATATGGACAAGGAAAGGGTATTGCAGTGACCCAGGGACTCATTTCAGAGGGCTAGAACTCTGAAGAAGCTCTGGAAACTATTAAGGAAGATTTTGTAAAAGCAGACAACAATGCTGAACCCATTCCCCTGCAGAGTTCACTAAGCAGCAACACTGAAAATGCTGTGTGGTCTCCCCACTTCTCATTTTTGTCAGAAGACACCTACAGGACTAGGTGGTTTTAAGATACTGCTGCAAAGATGTTTGCCATGAGACGTGTCCTGAAAACACAAGTACCTTGAAAATGCTGTCACTTGGAAAAGCCACCTCAGGCCAAGAATGCAGCCTTGGCTATGATGGGGGTACCAACCATAAGGAAACATTTCTGTCACAGCACATTAATGGACACTGCAGCTTCCAGGGGCACCAGGCACATGCTGGCTGGTTCATACTGAACCTGTTTGGAACAGCAAAGCTTCAACCTGTGTAGTCCACAGCAGCAGTGACACAGACAATTCTCTTGCTCATAGTGGCAACTGCCATTCAGAGGATTATTTTTTCCCTCCAAAGGATCACTGTTCAATTGTTCACATGCAAACACAGATTTCAGATGGTAATTGTTAAAGACTGGCATTTTTGGTCCTCACACAACTCAACAGTTCTACTTAACTGGGTATTTTGGAAAAAAAAAAAAAAAAGTACTGGTCAGGGTAACATAAATGAGATTGCATACATAAAATTACAAAAATTTATTTCGTTTATAGTCTATAATACTGAAAAGTAAAATTAACTTGTGGAAGGATCAAAAAAACCTTTTCTCCACAACATGCCAAAGAACTGCTCTTTTTTACTCATCACAAAAAGTGGGAGGGGAAATCTTACATATTCTTGCTTTAAAAAAGCTTTAAATTTTTAACTTCCTTTTAAATACTTCTCTTTTTTCTTTGATACAATTAAACATACTTAATGTTTACCACTACAGTCAGTCAAATAGCACCAGTAGTTTTTCTCCTCTTGGCTTTGTATTTATTGAAATGTTAAAATGATCCTCAGACAGTCCTCAGCATTGACACTTTCCCTTGGGATTTAGCTGTAGGCACAGCTACCCAAGTACAGACATGCACAAGGGCACAAGCAAAACGTATCTTGACCTTTATTTATTCCAATTTGGACATCCCAGAGTGGAAGCTGTTAACAAAAAAATGCTCTGTAATCATACACACACACAAAAACAGCAGACATCTCTAGTCACGCTACAATATCAGGTCCTATTATCTCCTTACAACAGATAATGAACTATTATAACTCTTTCAGTAGAGACTGCTCTGAGTATTGAAATGCTGATTGCTTTTGACATTTTTCCTGCTTCCATAGTCTAACCATATATAACAACACTGAGAAAAAAACGATCCCATTTGGAAGATGGGAAATTAATGGACAAAAATATCCTCTACACAGAATCTTTAAATAGGAGTCATTATCTGTGAAAATTGCTGGCAAAAAACCCAACCAACTACTATTTAAATGCTTGATTGTCCCAGAAAAATAGTGGTAAATGGAAACAACTGATCTGGTTTTACTGACTGCAGTCTAACAGGGTTCAGTCACAGGCTGATTCCTCAGGGTACTTAAGTACACAGATAAGGGTTTCTGTAAACAGGACAGCTGGTTGAATTATTATCAGATACACTGTTCATAGCATCAAGAAAGCTGATTAATGAAATGCTAAAAAATTTAAAAGGACAACAATGATAGCATGGGAGAAAAAGATTACACCAAAAAAAAAAAATTAAGAAATTTTGGTTTTATTCACTAACCTGTTATGCTGTGTTCAGATTGTTTTCGCATCACTAATTGTCTGCATTTTTTAAAAAAACATTATTTAATTTAAAAAATGAGCTTTTAAACAATATTGAGTCTTTCCAAAAACAGGCCACAAAAAAAAGAAAAACAGGGCAGAATTAGCTGATTTGTTTTCCAAATATATGCTGCTTTTTCATTTTGTTGTTGTTTTGTTTTCCTCTGGAAGATATAAACAGGAAGTGGGAGAAGGAAAAAAAAATCACATTTTTTTTTTTCAGATACAGGCCTTGATCATGTAACTGCCCCCTTGCGTGCAGAGCATGACTAAAAGGAAGCAGTGCCTAAAATAAAGTGTGTTCAACTGTTTTGGTTGATTGTATTCAGTGTGTTCATTCTTTTGTGTGACCTAATCCATTGTGAAATTAAACATCTGGATACATGCTAGTAAAACTGGGCACTTCTCAAAAGGAGGCTGCTGCAGCTGAGCATTTAATTTTAACAAAAAAACCCCATCAGTTGACCAGGATCATATCACCAGCCCAATAGCACATGTATTGGTGGCTTTACTGGAACAGGAATAAATTGCCTGAAACTGAGGGCTGGTAGAATTAATTCTTTCAACACCTGTGCTGTCTGATGTTGGCTTAAAGTATCTGTCAAACTATGGCCTCACCTTAATATGGATAAAAATAATATTTAGGCATTGAACATCTAAAAAAGATGCAATCTTCTGTAGTTATTATTAAACATCATATATTATTAAAAGTTACTGGCAGTAAGTAATAAATTTAAGTAAGAATGCTAATGCAAAACCTCACTGCTACCTTGGAGAGCTTATATAGAGAATTAAGCCATTCTCAGAGTCTAGTCTTCCCTTTTTTAAACTGCTCACTGACAAGTACCTTGACAAAAAAGTATCTTTCTATACTCTGGAGTATTAAAGTCAAGGGGCCCATGAAATCACAGATTTTTGCTAGCAAACTCTTGCAATTCCTTTGCACAAATAGCAGCAGATACAGTTTTCAGCAAATATCGAAATGGTATATATCACTTGATGACATTTCTAGCATATATATTCTTGGATGTCAATGCAATGTCACTCCTGATAGATTTCACACTGATAACAGGACAGCTGAGACACCAATGAATATGTGCAAGCTGGAAAAAATGCAGTACTCAAGAAAAAGGAAGCTAAAAAAAAATGGCAAAAAAGGAGACAATTTCTTTATTGTAATGTATTTCCACAGCTTGTGAAATATCTTCTCATTAAGTTTTCTATTTTGTCTATTTCAAAAAAGAAACGCATGCTTATTGTTTCTGTAAAGGCAATGGATGAGTTATGACTCAGGAACCGACAGAGAAAAGCAGGAAAGCAAATGAAGGATCTCATGCTCTTTGGCCTGAAAGGAAGATTATGAGTGATCAGAAATGAAGGTTCTCATAAAAAGTACAATGGAAGACTTTTTTCTCTTGATATGCATTGAATTAACTTGAAATATTATTGAATCATCATTCTTAAAATAATCACAATTGATCAGTCCTTAATTCCCTAAGAACATCTGTAATACATGTTGCATTTTAAGAGCTTGGTGGAGATGAGACTGATCAATTTTAAGGGCCTATTTTTGACACTTTCAGCAATAAATAAGGATTAGTGAGGGAAAAAGCATCCTTCAGTTAAACATGCTGTGTTTCAAACTAATACACCAACATGGTATAATTGCTAGCTCTGCTTTGCAGTTCTTTCCTTCAGAATGCACAAGTGGATCCAGTTAGCAATTGCCTGAGCTCAGATTAATTTTGGCTATGAGATCTCACAGTCTCATAATACTCATTCTCATCTTTCCCCTTATACAGTGGGATGGGAGTGGAGAGCTTTAATTTCGACTAAATGATCCCACTTACATATTCCACGGCTTACAGACCTTCTACCTCCTCATTCCCACCCTTATTGCGGTCACCTCACATCCAGACTCACTGCATCACTGTGGGACTGCATGGTGAACTGGATCTCTGAGGTGATACAGGCTCATGTCTAAGGTGTGTTCACATCCCAGAATCAAAAGAGATCAGTAACTGTATTTCACCATATAGAAGTATGATTCCAGCAAACAGTGTAAACATTATATATTTCAGCTTATCTCAAGTACTAAAGTATTTAGCAGGGCCAACTCTGAATTGATTTTTAAATTAATCCTACGCCTGTACTGAATTCAATTAAGTCTAGTGCCCTTATCATCAACTCTGGCAAGTTCCACATATATCACTATGTCTATAAAGCATTCAATGCATTCTTATTTCCTGCATATCACTACTGGAAAACATCTTAAAAGAACAGACCTTACTGAACCAGTCTGGGTTCTTCTTTTTTGTCATTGCAAGTGTAGTGCCAAAACCTGCTATCATTCCAGCTGTAGCAACAGTACCTAGAAAAATTCCACCTGCCAAGAAAAGTTGAAGAAATAAAAATCAAGACATGGTTAGTTAAGGGGAAGAAAAAACCAAACAACCTCTTTAGAAAATAAAACCTGAAAATATAAGATATGTTAGCATATGCTGAAGGGAAAGGCCCAGTTGTCTACATTTTTTATGCCAATTCAGTATGACAAAATAGCAAGACAAAGAATTAGTTCTATGAAACAGAGCATTTTGAAAACAATGGCATGTGTGTATTTTAAAGCAACACAAAAATACAAATCCCAGGATGCTTTTTTTGCAGTACTTCGAAATTTCCCTTATTCCAGAGCCAGCCTACTAAAATCATCTTGTTCTATGGTGATGCTTCACCCTTCTCCAAATAGATGTAATGGGTTTTGTTGCATCATTTGTGATTTCAAATGGCCAACTAAAAATGGTCACCACCAATTCCTCTGAAGACCATTACATAAGCAACACCTGTTCTTCAGCTTTACATCTTAATGCGCTTTTTTTTTAATTTTAAAATAACTTTTTATAGTTAAAAAAAAGAAAGAAAGAAAATTACACTAGCAATAGCTATCCCAAGAAAGAAAGCATCCCTTGCTTTTCAGTCCTTCCACTGTTTCCAAAGTCACTTGAGGTACCTTGATCCTTTATAGCTCTTGCACCAAAGGCTAGTGTAGCCATAACTGCTCACTTTTAAGGAAGAGCTTGTTACAAAGACTTACTCACTGTAGAAACCAACCTGATTCATATTAAAATTTAAAAACTTCAGGGGGTTACATGTTCTTCCTTCGCAGGTATTGATACCCATCCTGTTTTCCCTTTCCTAATACCAGTTAGGTAATTTTAAAATGGTCTGAAAAGGAAGTAAGCAAAAATACAGTTCAGTTAGGTCTCACTTTTAAAGTCATTGATCTGATTATTGCGATGAAGTTTCCTGTACTTGTGTCGATGAAATCTTTAAGGTACCTCTGCCTGGGAGCACAAAGATTTCGCATCTTGGCCGAATTATGCAGTCCGCTAAGTTTTACATTTCCAGGTCTGGAAACCAACACTTCCCCAATTTCAGACCCAGTAACTGGCGGCGATACGCCAATGATCCTCTGGACGGGCGCTCCCGGCATGTCCCGGCCGGCGTTGCTGGGACGGGGCCGCCTGAGCCCCGGCCTCCGCTCCGCCGGGGGGCGCGGGGAGACCGAGCAGACACCGGGAGCAGCCCGGAGATAGGGATAAAAATCACAACAGAACATAAACATAAAGCCGCACAGCGCCGCCAGCCCGCCGGACGCGCGCCCGCTGCCCTGCAGCTGTGCCCTGGCCGCGGTTCTCCCGGCTCCGAGCCAGCCGGGGACACACGTCCCTTCCCTTAGGGAACCCGCAGCGCAGACTGGATCCAGCTCGGATCCAGCCGGGGACACATGTCCCTTCCCTTAGGGAACCCGCAGCGCTGCCCGGAGCCTCTTCCCGAGGGCTCCTGCCCCCTGGGGCCCGGCAGCCCGAGCGCGGACCCCTCAGGGCTGAGCTCCCTGCCGGGAAGGAGGCGGCTCTGCTCGGCGCCCGGAGCCCCGGGGGAGGGCGGCTGAAGCGAGGGAAAAGGCAGCCGGCGCTGCAGGGGCTTCCTCGCTGGGTCCAGAAGCCTCGGCGAGGCCATTCCCAAACGTCTCGCCTTCTCCCTAGGGGCGGCAGAGAAGGGCAAGACCTGGGGCTACGGCAAGGGGAGCACGGCTGGGGGACGGTCCCACGCGCTGCCGCTCGTCCCTGAGCCGCGCAGAGCAGGAGGGGAGGGGAGGGGAGGAGAGCAAGGCTGGCAGCACCTTTGATTAAGAAGAGCTTGTCCTGGGATGCCGCAGAGCTCCCAGCCCCCCGCGGCAGGGACAGCCCGCGCCCGGGCTCCAGCGGCGCTGCGGCCACAGCCCCGTCAGGGGCGGCCCCGCCAGCAGCCGCCCCCATGGCCCAGGGCACAGGAGGAGGAGGAGGCGGCGGCAGCAACCCGGAAGGAAAGGGAGCTGGGCTGGGACACGCAGCCGCCTTTCCTCCGTGTGCCCCTCCGCGGCCGCGCAGCCGGGCGGGACCCGGCGCCACGGCGGGCGGAGCTGCCGCCCTGAGGAGCGGAGGGCGGGGCCTCCTGCCCTTGGGCGCGCCCCGCGTCCCCGGAGCCCGAGCAGCGCGGAGGGAAAACGGGGAGGGGTTGTCAGAGCCGCTTTGAAACCAAGTCTTTTGTAGCAGGGTTTTGTAAGGGTTTTGATTTGGGGTTTTCTTTTACGTCCTTGGGACAGATCGTGTAGTGGACTTTATGAAATAAAACTGGGAGACACTCTTAATTCCCAGAAATTTTACTAAGCTGTATCTTGACGAACGGTGTTGCTTTAAAGTGCATATTTTTGTTCCAAATTGTCATTTTTCAAGTTATGTAAATAGTTTTTCACTCTATGAGAACATACATTTGAGGCTTTTTCACCTCTGCACCACCCTAATTCTCAGCTGCTGATGAATATAAATTGATGTGCTACCTAGTTTTATCACTTTATCAAACAGTGTACTAACTTAAGATTCAGTATGGACAGGTAAAATGTGTTTTTAGTTATAAGTCAGTACTTCAATAGCAAACAATAAATGTAAATAAATCCAAACCAAGCGTTTCTTCCCCAGCTTCCTTCTGTGTATGTTTTAACATAATTTATAGTGTGGATCTAATTATAGGGACTGGGTTGCTAAGCAAAAAATTAGTATTTTGGGAAACTTCCTGTACATGATACTTCTAAAAACCAATCCAAAGCTGTTTCCTAATAGTCCATGTTCTGTGTAAATTAAACAGTATTTTACACAGAATGCTGATCACTAACTCATTTTTTTTTTCCGATCTGGATAGGAGGCAAATTACTCCTTCTTTCCTCTAGTCTTTTTTTTTTTTTCCCATGAAGAAGTACCCAAAAATCCTGTGTGTGCTTTGGGATAGATTTAGACTTTGCCACAAATAATAATCTTCTGGAAAAGGTTAGAGAAAGGCATCTTAGAAAAACTACAGAGTGACAATGTAAAAAGAAGAAATTACTTTTATATAAAGTATTTAAATTTATTAGAATGCATAAAACTAAAACAGGAACATACATGTCATTTTGATTGTAATTGGTGTCAAGATCATCACTGCATCTGATTGAGGAATCCTTGAACTGTGAGAGACAATTACGTTATTGTGTCTATTGTATATTTTTGTGTCTTTATTGATAATAACTCTATATTTTCGTCTCAGGATAGTTTTTTTAATTCACATCAATCAAGACATCACTTTCTTTTAAATTTTTCCAGAACCAGGGAGAAAGAGAAGAGAAAGGTACAATAGTGTTATTTAATCCTGGTTTGGACAATGCCAAGAATCTATATTTAAGAGAGACAGATAAGATCTGTCTCTATTAATCATTCACAGAGACTTTAAGTAGAGATAAAGACCATGAAATCCACTCTGAATAACTTAAAATTCTTAGTGTTGTAAATTTTACTTGCTTTAAAAAAGCCAAGAGATACTCAGCAGAATTGTGTTCATTTAGGTTACAATATTAATCTCTTCTTGTTGTATAATTGAATAAAATATTATGCTTTCTTTCCTTTTTATTACAAAAAAACTTGGGGAGCCAAAAGCAGACAGTGAGAGGGAAGCAAGTTTTCCACTTCAAAGGATGTGTAAATCTCCACTTGTGATTCTGATGTTACGGTTAGGAATTTGATATCAAGCCCTGGGTTTTAATGAAAAATTGGTAACATGGTGCCTCTCCTATGGGAATTCATATTTTTGCATGGTATTGGCAAGGGAGGAGTGTGGAAAGTAAGCAGGAGCACAAGGAAGAAAACCAATTTTAAAATAAAACCAAAGAAAAAAGTTACCATAAATATATTCCCTAAGAGATTTTTATAACCTTGCAAACACGTGGCATTGCTGCCAATAAGCAGCTCAATCAAGAAATAGAACCCCAGTGTGCAAACTTCTTAATGTAATGCTGTGAGATATTTCAGTCCTGGCCTGCATGTCTCCTGCTCTCCTTCCTCTCTGGTGCAGCACTGCGCTGTGAAACGTGGCCATCTCCACTAACACTGAGTTCCACTTGAGGACCAAGCTTGCAGTTGAGGTATTCAGAGGCAAAGGAGGTAGTTGATAAGCTGGCTGGGACATAATAAAGGCAGTAATTTGTTATGTTCATTAAGTTATCTGTCTTTATATAGCCAAAAGTCTTGAGTGCCACTGCAAAAAATGTGGGCACCTGAGACACAGAATTCTGTTTGGAGTTTGAAAATCCAATTCAAAACATAGAGGAGGTTAATTTGAATACTGGTTAAACTGACGTGTTCAGTAACTGAACTGGATTATGTAAAATAACTTGGGAAAGAGCCAAACACTGGTTTTGGAAAGAGAGAAAAATGCAGCAGTTGAGCTACCCTTTGGCTCTCAGGAGAGCTAAGCTTTATTCTCTGCCTAACTCGCTGGGGTCCTTTCCTCTCTGGTAGCTTTAATATTCGTGAAAGCACCATGCAGCATCAGCACTGTGTACAGGCAGGGACATGAAGAAACTGGTTACAAATTTCCAAACAATACGCTAGTCGATTGGACAAGAAATTAAAATGTTCTGCAGCTATGACTTGGTTTCTGCAGAAACCTCTGTTTTTATAATTAGCTGGTTACTGTTGTGCATCTCCTAAGGATCTGGTGGCTGAAATTCCCATGTTGAGAGTCTGTCCTCAAATCTCTTGTCTCACTGCAGCAAAAATCTGATCACTGAATAGTGATGTGTAGACTTCAATTACAGAAATAATGACAAAAGGCAGTGCTCATTTGTCAAATGTACTCAACAGGTGTAAGAAGAGCCTTGCACTGGAGAATCAAAACACATAAAAAATATTGGCTGAGCTGGCTTCACCCACTTATGGAGGGGTACTTTTTGTTTTGGAGGTGATGAGGAAATGAATTATTTTGCGCAAGGTTTTGCTGTGGTTCTCCAGCAAAGGCAGGAGCAGAGAGGCCAGATCTCCAGTTCTACAGAATATGCAACACTGTTCCTGAATTTCACTTCTACATTGGGTTATTCAGGAGCGCATGTGAGGCATAACCTTGGACTAGACTGGGTGTGCAGACATGCTGCAGAGACATCACAGCAGCATTGTTAGTTATGGCCACAGCCTGGGCATGTTTCAGTAAATGGCAAAACTCCCGCTGGCAATCTGGCCAGAGTTTCAGTTATAAATCCCAAATTAGCATTTGTGGGTGATGACATTATGGCTGGTCAGAGGTGCACTACAGATTTCAGAGCTGTTGATAACATATCAAGGCTGTCACATGCCTTGGACAGAATTCAGGTGGCACTGCAGAGATGAGAACACTTAAAGGAGGGTCTACTTTCATATGTCTGTATCTACTTGTTTTCTGTTCTTATCCTTTACTAAATTATATGTTTTATTACCTGTTCAGTGTTTATAATACTGTCTTTTGGCAAGTAAAATATGCCTATATCTATTTGGCTTTGCCCACATTTACTAGAGAGAAAAATCACTGATCCCTTTCCAGTTCCTGTGGTATTCCTGCTGTCTTTAGAGACATAGCAAATATGTTTACAAGTTATTTTTGAATTTCACTGGATACCATGTCTTTAGTGGTTTTAGTATGTGTTGCATTATAGAACTTTTAGTAGTTACTTTCCTATACCATATCCAAAAAACCTCTACTATTGTCCAGGAAAAAAAGGTACTTCTGACTGAATTAAAAAAAAAAAAAAAAAAAAAAAAAAAAAAAAAAGAGAATAAGCAAAAATTAATTATTATTTCCATGGTGTTACTAGAGCATGGCCTGGTACTTGTGTCTCAGCCACTCTTACTTGGTGCTGCAACCTGAGATAGCAGCAGGAATCCTGAACCACCAGACCATCTGACCGGGTTCTGCTGGATGACAGCCTGGGAGCAGGATTTCCACAGAGAAAATATACTTCTAGCTCATGTTGCCAGAACTGGAAACTTCCAAAATTACATTTGGGAAGACAAAGGAGACCTCTCTCAGTGACAATCCAATAGAGTTGTCCATCTATTGTTACCTGCTGTGGCTCTGGGAAATGACTTTGTTGGTAACTCAAACAGGTTCCCACAAGCACTCAGATCAATCTGCCTGGAGAGATTGTACAGTTTCCTTTCAAGGAAGATTTCATGAGGATAAAGCAGTGAGATGCTCTGAGCACACAGCTTGAGCCTGCTTTGGGAAGGAGGTTGCACCAAGACCTGAGTGTCTGGTTTGACTCCTCCACGAATATGTTCATGGGCAAGGGTAACTTCAATCTTGTCTCTGATGTAAAACCCCACACCATGGTGGCTGCAGGGTGGGAGGGGTGTGCTGCTGGCATGCACCACTGGGCAGCAGAGGATCCCTCAGAAGCTGCTCTGTGGCATTTGCCTGTGGGAACGCTGCTGTGCCATGCTCATATGGCCAGTGACACCAGTCTGGGGACCCTCAACAGTGGAGTGTGCTGCAGAGGAAGAAATTGGACTGGCATTTCATTTATTGTGAGGAGGTGGCCACTATAAACTTGACTCGTATATGCTAGTAGTATGTCACCTGCTGAGAAAGCCAACTGTAAAATTAAAATTAATTGTCAGGAATATGAGATGTATATTTTTCCTAATTGGCTTCAGTGCAATTATATCCAAAGGCCCTTTTCACAGTCATTCACAGAGCTTAATTGCTATAGTTTAATATTACAATCTAAAAAGGCCTGGAAGGAGAGCTGATATTAGGCTAGGTTCCTGATGAATTATAATAATCACTTTGTGTGGATGGGTGGAAAAAATTCTTATTAAATTAGTCTCATTACATAAATTAATATTGTGTTCTCGATAAAGCACTTCTGATTTCACATCTAAAATATTTTTAAGAGCACCGGGTTTGTGCCAGAATATCACTTGGCAGGTCAAATTGTCTTTTAAAATTACTTAACTTTTCAGTAGCACCTTATCATAGGTTTCTGCATTGAAGATGTTTGGCAATGACAGAATTATTCAAGGGTTGGGCAGCAAATAAAGTAAAATATAATAAAATAAAACTATGCAACTAACATAATTTCCTAGTTTTATGAGCATGGAGGATTCAAAGTCTGAATGACAGGAATTCATAGCATGACTATCACACATTTTCTTCCTGTGTTAATTTCATCTCCATCTGAGGTGTTTGCGAGACATGAACTGCTAATCTAATACTTTGAAAACAGGAAAGCTCATTAGCAGCTCTTGGGAAGGGAGTGAGATGGGTGAGGAAGGTGCAGGTCACTAAAGGTTTAAAAGTAAAGGAAGTGTGAAAGTTTTAAGAAGGACTACTCCACTCACAATCTGTTTGTGCTCTGTAAGAACCCAAAGATTTTTGTATATCTCACATTTCTTTCTCATTAATGACACCTGCAGTGAATAAAGTAAGCAGGCAAATGGAAAGGTGTCAGCTGAAGATGTCAGGCTGCATTTCAAGGAGTGCATTATAGACAGTCATTCCCAGACAACCAGCAGCTTCGTGGCCCAGTACTTGCAGCCTACACGTCAGGTGTTGAATGCTGCCCTTTCCAACAGGCCTCATCAGATATTCAGTTTAAGTTTCCAGAGCAACTGGAGTCTGTGACTCCAACAGGATAGGTATTTTTCAAGAGCATAAAGTGGGAGATAGATGGCCACTTTCTGGCACAAGATAGTGGGAATATTTTGTCAAGACAAAATATGTGCATGTGGAGGACCGTTCCTGAAATTTTCTGCATGCATGCCCTCTTGTATATGCAGTACATCACAGCTTACCATATTTATAAAAATTTGGCACTACTGTATCTCCCTAAACATCGCATTAATCCATCTGTCTGTCACCATGGTAACAAGGCTCCCTATTCATGACTGAAGAAGAGCTGAACCATTAAAACTAAATGTACACTGTTAAAAAAAAAAAATCAGTAAGCTAACTTGGAATAGCACTACAGAGACACAAATGGTCAAAAATAGGCTAACTAATATTTTTTATGCATTATTTTTAAAGATTATGTATATTATGGATCTGAAATAGAGCCTGATATTAAAATAATCCTTAAATCTGCTCTTAGCTTCTTCATATCTCTTTTTTATATAATCTGTTGAATTTAATAGTAAAAATTGTGCATTTTTTCAGAAATTTACATGTTTCATAGTCATTTGTCCCAGAGCATGGAAAGATTAAATTCATACCTTAAAAACACCACATACAAAGAAGATTAGAAATATCGGTGAACGTTTTACTGCACTTTTTCTCTCTCTTTCTCTCTTGCTTCCATACTTGTAACTTTGCCAAAATAAAATCAGTAATGTGCACACATTCATTGAAGGATCAATATCTAACTGAGCATTGTTAGTTAGTTGGACCTGAGATTTTTTGAGAATCACAGTGTTGTGGAAACTCTGACATGAATTACTGGACTTCATAAATCATTCTTGGACAATAAATTTCCATTTTTTATTACGCTGGCGCCATGCATGCTATTAATAGCATGGTAGATTCAAGTCTATAATTCTATTAGGCTTTTTAAGAGACCTTTGATTTTAGAGCTGAAATAGAACTTAAGGCTAACAGCTGACTTCTCATCTTCTGTGTTCATTGGTGGGTGCTTTTGGTTCTGTAGAAATGAGAGGACTAGAGAAAGAAATGGGAATACTGCATTTAAGAATGCTTTGTCACATTCATTGAACTGAAAGTATGAGTATTCTTGCTTATGTCAGGATTGATACCTGGTTTAAACTATGACTTTTATAGTAAACCCTTGGGTCAGGAGGTAGCTCACAAGGGTGCTTTATCAGCCCCATGAAAAGTTGACAGGTTGGAAGGTCAGATGGGGTCATTGCTCTATCTGTCTGTGCATGGGGATGTGGAGTTTGTACATGTGCACATATGTTGCATGGACATACATCACACAGATTTTGTTAAATCTAATGTCCCAGTGGACAAACATGGATGGTTTGCCATTTTACAGGGTATATGAGGCCCTGGAGGACATGAAAGATCAACGGAACCTGAAAGACCAACTTGGTAGAACCAGGAGGCACAGATGCTACTAAGCAGCCTAGAGTTTCTGATTAACATCTGACATTTAAAATGCTTTCAGCTCAGAAGAAGCCACAGAAACTTACAGGTGTGGAAGAAAGCTCCCTCACTCCCTCCTTTCTTTCCTCCCTTCCTCTTCAAGTGGGTGAAGAATTGTGATCCCTTGAACTGATAGAAAAGGGTATTACTCTCTGATATGAAGCAGATAAGAGAGTAGCAACTAAAGAGTCTTCCTACTTTCATCTTTGACAGAAAATAAAAGTATAATTCTGAACTTTATAAACACCAGGATTGTAACATGTATTGCTCTGGGTGGACAAAGACAAAATCATCTGACAGCAAATGCTTTTGGAGGGCATAAAAGTGGCACTTGGCCACGCAGATGGTGGGCCCCTGTGATGTATGTTGTGATCTAATTTGTTCCAAGCAGTACATCACTACCACTGGATCCAGCAGGCCTTCCAAAGCAGTGGCAGCTACAAGCACAATTTCTCAGTGTTCTTCCAGTGAGCTAAGCTGTCTCAGATTTTAAGGAGATCTTTGTTGGTCAATACAATTTATTTTGCTTTCCCAAATGTTAAAACAACAATGAGGTATGTTCCTGTGATACCATTAATTTCAAATAGTTTATTATATAAAGAATAATACAGTACAATAGCATTCCTAAGGATGGAACTTTGCATTTTTACTTACAAAATTATAAATTGTAGCAGCTTTTTAATTAAAGCTCAAAAGAGTGTGTTAATATTCAAATTCAAAAGCCTTGCCATTACAAATTAGTAATCCCATTTGAATTATTACTGAAAAAAAGAGTATGCTCTCTCAAAGAGAGCATTTTCAAAAAGAGTATTCTTATTTTCAAGATTTTTAGAAATCACAACATTTCTCTTTGATTTTTTAATTTTAATTGCATTTTGCAAGATCTGGACAACATCTTTTGTCACTCCAGTGAATTCCTTCCTCTCTTGAAGGAAACGTGAAAATTTCCTTTTCTTCAAAAAAGGAAATTGTATGCCATTGTAATAAAAACTTGGTTTGAATCCTCACCTAGCAGTGAGAGGTTATTTCCCCCATCTGTGTTTCTGTCTTCAAGCCATGCAATAGTTATGTTCTCTCATTCCTGGTGTAAGAAATTTGAGTGTCTATATAGGACATGCTTCTGTACTGCTGGTGGCTTTGGCTGCTAGTCATATATGACAGAGTGTTTCTTTCAAAACCTGTTTTGGCACCTTCCCCATTTAACAGCAACTTTCACCCTGTGAAAACCTCATCCAAGGAGAAGCCACATGGGTTTTGTCAGGCAAGCAAGCAACAGAACTAGCCCAAGCAGCTTCCAGCCTGAGCATCTCTTATCCATGGTGGCCAAATCCAGTGTTTCTTTTCTGAAGTGGTCCCTGCATAGCAACACTAGATGGAGACTTAACACGTAAGTACTTGGGTTTATTTAATTCAGGGGGGTTAATTACGATGAACTCTTCTACTTGTGAGAGGTACTTAGTACTTATATGTTTTGTACAACATGTTTTTATTTAAAGTTTTCTGCTTGCCATCCATTTTGAATGAGGTGTTCAAAGGTAGGTATTTTCTTCCTTCATCTAAGCTCCATGGCTGGCCTCCAGCAGACGGATAGTAGGGAATGTGGGCTGCCTCTGTCTGGTGGGGGTATGGCACAGGAAAAGGAAGTAAGATACAGTTGATCTGCCCAAAAGAGTTTGGGTTTTGTTTTTGTGTGAGCCTTTCAAGATACAAGCCTGATCACTGACCTTCAAAAAGAGCATTCTAACTCCTCAGAGGCAGGGGAGGAGCTACTTGTACAGAGTTTAATGAGATGGAGAGCTGTATTCTTCGGGTATGTTGGTGGGAGAAGAGATAAACTGGTGGTTTTCATGAGTTTGGAAGGAGGCGGGGAAAGGAAGTGGGAGGATTTTTTTTTTTTTTTCTTTTTGTATGGAGAGGAAACTTGCATTTGTCTTCTTGAGGAGGTGCAGAGGGAGGAAAGAAATTAGTACCTTTTTTTTTTTTTTTTTTAATATGTATGAAGAGAACAGTTATGCCCTGTAAGCACTGGTTGGAATGAGCATTCATTAAATAATGCCTTTCTTGCCCTACAGAGCCAGGTGGTTCTTGTGAGGCTGTGTTGCTGCTAACACATATTTGCCTACCAGCCCAGGGATCAAAATTGCCTAGAGGCAGCAGCATTGCTGGGATAGATACAGACAGACTGAAAGACATAATTTTACCAGGCTGTTCCACATTGAAGGGTTCACTATACCCTGCATACAGGGATGGTTTGGGATGTACCAGTCACAGGGATTCTCACAGAACATGGAAAATTGACATTCCATGAATCCTGACAGTCCAGGTGGTCAACAAGCTGAGTGCACAGTACCTCACAACACAGCATGTGTACAGCTTGCCTGGGTATGGACACTTATCCAAGATAAAAAAACAGCAACGCCTGAAATAAACACAAGTTCTCCAGCTTTGCAGAAGCCGAGGTTCTGCAGTGGGGGAAAGAGTGCCAGCTACCCACTCTGGAAAAGTAGAGAGTGAGAGGTGACAATGACTGATATTTTTTTCTCTTCAGTGTAGTTGTACAAACTGCACATATACATCCTGTGCCAATGTGAACCCTGTCTTTTGTTCTCGGCAATGAGGGAGTCCACACTGGACAAAGAGCTATCAATATTTCCAATGTTGCTGAGGATTATGTAGGGATATAAGCTGTGGAGAATGGCTTTGAAAATCTTGACTGAAAACAGACCCACCTTGGATTTGCTGAAGCTCATCTGTACTAGATGCCTCCTGAATATGCACGGCTGCCCAGAATGCCAGTTCGTGCTGAATGGCAAGTGCTAACTCTGAGACAGGCAGCTGGCATGCAGAGAGCTTTTGATTATCTGCTGCTTGTTCCAACTACAGACCATAACACAGTGACACAGGGAATGTTAGTCTTCAAGATGCAAAACCTCGTAAGTTATGAAGTTAAGTTATTGAAAAAAATATTTTATATAAATCTAGAAGTTCTTGCAAAGTATTGAAATGTGATATCTAGAATTGGCTTATCTGGCAGGCTCTGGAGAGGCCTGAGATGCTGTCATGATTTCCTGAGCCGTTGCACAAGGAGAAGGTAGGGTGGCAGCCAGCAAGCAAAGCAAAATAACAGGAGGTGGGGTGTGTTTGTAGTGTAGGCTGCACAAAGGTGACGGATGTGTGCTAGGCTTACTCTGAGCAACATGCTGTGGTTAGGGACTGTGGTTAGGGCAGACAATTGCTGAGCGTTGTGCATAATGCATGACAGGCAGGGCTGTGGCATGCAGATAAAAACAGCGTAGGATGGATTTTGCACTAAAATAAGCTCTGTGAGTGTGAAGAAAGGACAGAGCCAGTCCACTAGGAAAGCCCTAGCTTTGACCTGTGTGCCAAAAGCTACTCTGCACCAGATGGCTTGGATGAAGAGAATCACAAAAAAAGGGAAGTTTAATTGGGTTCTCATAAACCCCCATGAGCTGCCCTTTCATGCCACCAGTAATTTGATTTTTGTTAGAATTTCTCTCTGGAAGAAATCTTCCTAATTGCAGTTTTCTTCAGAAGTGGGAAAAAAAAAACAAGTTTTTAAAGATTATTTCCCCTCACAAGGGGTTCCTTCTATGGTGTCCCTAAAAATCCACCTGCACTTTCTTCCGTAGGCAGTGAATGCCAGGCTTTTCCCTTGTTGGTGTCCTCTGTCCCTAGTCCTCAGCTCTGAGTAGCCACCTGAAGATTCAGCCATCAACTTTACCAAGTATTTACCATCTCTGAGGCATCAAGGGCTGATGCTGTTTGCATGAAGGACTCACACTCCTCATGGAAGAAGACTTTGTTCTTCCCTATGAAATCCCACTTAATACATTCTTGCATATAAATATTTATGTTTGCATCTCAAAGTTAAATTTTTTTCCTGTTTTATTCCCTCTGGTATTGTGTACCTACACTCCTCTTAATCAAATAAAACATACCAATTCAGAATGCCTCCAAGACTAATCTTTGCATATTATTTATTGCACGAATAATTTTCTTTAGAATTCTGAATAGTTTTTCTGGATTTCCTGGTTACAGTTTTATTGGTTTAAAATGTAATTATACTCTAGACTGCCATTTGCTCATCAGAATTCATTTAGATGAATGCTAATAGATAAGCATTAGAGTTAGATTAAACTAACTACAAAAAATCAGATTTATAAACTCATTGTCCTATTATGGTGTAAGAAGCATATGTTCCACAGTGTTTACAATCATCCTCAGAACCTTGGCCAAAACATTCTCTTGACCATACAAATAAACCCCTAGCTTTTCTTATAAAAAATTCTTGAATTTTTTTAAGAATAATTACTGGTTAAAATAATTAAGGTTAATAAATCTTATAGAAAAAAATAGAAATAGGTCTAATGACACCCACGTGGACATATCTGAAGAAGTGTGTTCTGAGAACACTTAAAAGTGAGCCATTATGTTCATTTCAATATGGAATATGCATTTATTAAGTGAAAATCAGATTTCCATCAGAAGATGTTGTATTAGTAGCAAAAGTAATTGCTAAAACTCTGCTCCATAAACATGTATCTAGTTGGGCACAAACTTCTGAGCAAAGTCCATCCATTTAAGTGTTCACAGAAATATCAGAATGATCACTATAGTAAATACATGAACAAAAATAGCAGAAAATATGTTTTTGTTTTATGCCTCTGACCACATTTGTGTATGATCAGTATCACATTTCTGTTGATTGTCAGACTTCCTTTCTCTACTGCAGTGTTGTCAGCCATATGATTCATGAGTCATATCTAGTCTTTTGTATATAGAGCTCATTGAATATTCAGATTCCACAGAGTATAAATTACCAAGTAAATGAACTAATTTTCTTTTAATCCTGTTTGCTGAGGGGGAAGGAAACCAGGCTTTCCAAATTTGAAATTAATTCAATCATTGCAGTGCTGCACCCCTGAGCAGCAGTCCTGGCTTATTGTCCTGAAAACAATAGCTCTGAGAGGTGTAAAATGACCTGTTTCTCCTTTATTCTTTTTACTCATTGTTTTATGTCAGGAAAGTGGGAAATAGGGGTTGGAATGAAACCCAAGACCAATATTGCTGTTTGCTGAGATAAAGTATATGCAGTGAGGTGGGGCAGGTCTAGAACAGATACAAAACCAAGTGGAAGGCAGGGAAGGGAAAGAAAGGCTCAAGAGAAAAGCAATAATATAATACTAAATCTTCCCCGTTAATGATGCTGAATGTAACAATGGAGAGATTTTCACAAGCAGTTAGCTCTGTTTTGAGATGGCCTAGTTAAGTGTTTAATGATGCAGGTAGCCCCACTCTGGGATTCACAGAAGTCTCTAATTGCCTGATTCCTCCAGGAAAACTTCTATGTATTTTGTGTTAATCCGTATAAGCACCCATCATGGATGTGTTCCACTGACAGCAATGGATGGTTCTTCTATAAATGCTCAAAATGTGCAGCCCAAAACAGTGAAGCAGCCCACAACTATATTATGAAGAAGGCTTTTCTCAAAATGAGTGTCATGCTCCCACATAAGCTGGATGGAGTCAGTTTCTTGCACTCCACAGCAAAGCACAAGTTCCTACTTTCCCACAGTACTGTGAGTGGGTGTTTACTGAGGCAGCAGAGAAGACAAGGAAGAGGCACGAGGAAGTATACACAGAGGGGGGGCAAAAGGGTTGTATATGAGATAAACCGGAGCATATTTGCAATTGTTTTGTCAACCAGAAGTAGAGTTCCTTCTATAGCCTCAAGCAGGAAACAGTAGGGAAAAAGAAAACCTGTAAAAGGGATATTTTTTTAAACATGAGATGCTTGTTAAAGAACAGCATCAAAACATTTTTACTAGCTTAATTGGTTAATTAAAATAATTGTAGTTGACAGCATCCCTTTAATTGCATGACCCTTTGTAGGTATGTATTTTATTGTTCTTTGTTTTGTTTCCTATGGGAACAGACTTAGGCAATTGTTTTAAGTGTCAGTCGGATTTCACAGAGAATAAATTGAAACTTGCTCAGCTGAATGGGAAAGAGAGTAGAGACTTCAAGTTTGGCTATATTCGTTAAAACTTCCTAGAAAATCAATGAAAGAAAGACAAATTGATGCCAATGCTTTTTAAAGAACTTGGGCGTGATGTACTACCACCCTGGGCAAGTCATGATGAGCTGGCTTATCTAATAGCCCATCACTGCCAGATGCAAGGTCCTGCTCTCCCTTTCTATTCTGTCTTTGCGCTGCATCTTGTGCCCTCTCATGTTTTGCCAGCTCTTGCATCCTGTGGAATGCCTCCACGAGCACATCTAGTTGAGCCTGAAGTTCAGTGGCAGCCTAGACCAATCCAGCTGCTGTCTACAGTCCTACTCTCTACCCCTTTATATATATTCAAGTTTATATAATAGATATTTTAAAAGAGGGAAGCTCTTTCCTCTTTCACTTCCCTTTCCCTGGGCATTCTGTTCCTGCCCCTCCCTTATTGCAGTCCTTTGTCATGCTTTGTCATGTCCTTTGCCAAGTCATTTCAGCATGCTAAAGCAGCAGAAAATTAACTTGCTGGAAAAAAATGAATAGTTTGTTTGTTTGTTTAAAATTTCTGTAGATATTCTTGTACCAAGACAGCTCTGCAAAACCTCTGATAAGCTGTGGTGAGACTGCAAGGGAAAAGGTGGAATGATCTGAGGAGAGGACAGGGCACCCTTCACTGCTGGTTCAGGTGCAAGGAGATGTGGAGTAAGAGAGGCCTTCCTCCCTTGGTGCTGGTGAGCTGCGAGCTCTGCTCAGCACCCGCCCATCTTTTGTCACTTCAGTTTTGGTCATGTGGTGGCAGCCAGCTGGCACCTGGTCAGCCTGTGGGCAGGCTCCCTTTAGCCACAGTGCATGGTGCTGGCATCACATGGGGAGTGTCATGCGGATCATGGGGCACAGCGAAGTGGCTGTGATGGGGAGAGGAAATCCAGCTTGCTTCATCCACTGCCCACACTGACACTTGTCTTTATATTAATTGTGCAGAATGCAAAGAATGAGACCTGGCTCAACAGCAGGGAGTTGAAAACAGCCAGGAAACACCCAGAAACTGAAAAGCAGGTGTGCAGTAAAGAGTGAAGATAGGTATGACCCATCACCCATCATCATTTGTTTATTTCTCTGAAGTGCTACCTTTATTTCCCATGCATACTCCTAAAAAAAATAAAATAAAATAAAAGAGGAAGCCCACTGCAGAAAAACAATTGGTTTGATGAAGAGTGGGATTAGGATATTAGAAATTTCAGTATAGTACCGACACGTTAAATGATGCTGTTCTGCATCTACAAGGATCTTCACTGGGAAGCAATGCATCAAACAAACGATAACTCACTCCACTATTTGTGCAGTGTACTCTACTAACACATGATGGAAAACCAAGGAAAATAATTTACTGTCTCCAGTGAGGGATCTTTCAATGTGACAGGTAAAACTGGAGAATGTGGGGGTTTTCCTCATGTATTTGTACTTTCTTGGCCTTCACTTTTGGCTGGCTCATGTTCTGTGTCAGCATCCCAGAAAAAAAGATTTTTTTTCCCTTCAGTCAATTTAGAGCAAGACAAAATGTTCAATAGGCTTAAAATACCACACTGATAACTTCATGCAATGCTCATCTTTATTTTTTCTGTTGAAATTGTAAGATTTTGAGGCAGTCTACCTTCATCTTTGGAAACAGTCATTGATCAGGAAAGCATGGCCAATGCCAAAAACTTCTGGATTTTGATTGCATTTTAAGAAAAATTCTCATTTTATTCTGCTGGAATAAATTAAAATATCCATAGATTCTGATTTCTATCCAAAGCAATGAAGTTGTATGGTAGAAGGCCAAAGTCAGAAGTTGAAAAACTACTGAAACATTCCAGACTTTATATGATTAGGCAATTTCAGATTTTTAACTTACAAACATCTGCATTTCTAATGCTTCAAACAGGAGAAAAGAAAAAGCCACCCCGCTCAAGAGATATGGTTTCAACATGCAGTGGATAAATGTAAATACAAAATTGATTCTGGTCTCCAGAACTTGCCATGAAAAAGCTCTCTTTCCTCATCTTGCCTAGTAAACTCACCCGTTGCAGAGAAGTACTATATGTTACATTTTGGTAGAAGGCTGTACAATAAATGACAGTCATTTTGGTCTCTCAAAAGCAAGACTTAAGAGACACTTAACAGCTTTTCTGGACCTGCTTAAGTGAAGCACATTGTTGTAGTAAAAACCCCTATATTTTTTATTCTTTGTAGAGATTCCGATGTGCATTCTCACTCTCTGTTCCTGCCAACTCCTATGATGTGGTATTTCTAGTTTACATAAAACTTTTTTTTTCAAGGAAATTAAGTATTTCCACAAAATGGATATCTGGTAAGACTCTAAAATGATGGCAGGGAGAGGTAACTTCTAAAAAACAGCACAGAAACAGGAGAGAAATATTTGGTCAGAAAAACAGGTATATTGTAGAATAAACTTAAAATTATTTGCTCTTAACATGGTAAACTGGCATGTACAATGTACTATAAACTGTAGCATTTAGCAAGTATGGAATGTGCAAGACTGTCAGTGTCTTTCATTGCAATGGTATTATCGCTACTTGGTTAGAATTTTTTCATTTATTTTTCAAAATTAATTGTGAAAGGTGTCTAAAATATGCCTAGAAAGCATGTCCACAGCACTGCCTAACTTACTTTCCATCTGTAAGAATAGTAGGACTTTCGGTTCAATATTTGACACCTCAAGTATTTTAGATATTTGTTTATAAAGTCCCCCTATTTTGACTGCAAGCAAAAAGCAATTTGGCAGCACGGCATATATGGTGTACAGAGATCTTGAGTCCAAAATGCTGCAGTTTGCTAGTTTGTGTTTATTCAGCCATTTAAATGCTTTTCCTGATACTCCTTCCAACACATTCAAGCAGATTCTGCCATGAAGCATGGTAACAGATATTCTATATACGTAAAGGTGATGTGTCATCAGAGCAAATTAGCTTCCCTGTTGGTTCAAGACTTGCCCTTGTGACACCTCTACGCTAGACAGGGTAAGACAGGAATTATCAGCAGCAATAGCTTTTTCATTAGCATTTGCCTAACAGAAAGACAGTCTGTCTTGGTTTCTTTTAAGCTAGGTAACATTGCTGCATCATATTCATCTTTTGCATGAGATCAACCTGAGTCACAACTAAGAAATCAGAAGAATACATACTGCAACACATGGACCGACAAAGTTTTATGAAAGGTGAATATTTGTCAAAAAGTCCTGTTTGTAAGATTTCGACTATTTAGTGCCTCAAACCAATTTTCATTAATGTGAATAATCAATAAATTCTTTGAACAATAATGTTGAATCATGTGAAATATTACTATATTTAGTGCTTTTTGTAGAGGAGTTTTCAAATTGTTTAAAAGAAAACTTCGAAGATGTATTGATATAAAAGATATGATTAATACTTTAAATTCCAATGCAATATTAGTACTGATTAGGGACTAAAACAGGCAATCATGAAAAGTGCTAAGTGTAGGACTGGATGATCCTGGTAGAATCAAAATAGATTCTGAAAATTATTGATTATAAAAATTGAAAATAATGATTTTCAATATTATAAATATTGAAAATAAAAGTGTGTTTGTTTTCAGAGTTTGACTTTTAGAATTATTTTTCCCAGCACTCCTCAAATTCCTTTATGTATTTCTCTCAGTTAATATGCCTGAGGTTCACTTCTGAACTATGACGTCTTAAAACCCAAGGAGAGACTGTGGCATGAGACACCAGCTTGAATGAGGTGCTGGTATTGTTTAAAAGTGTTTCGCTTTTGAAGAGTGTTTCTGAAATTAGCCTGAGTGCTACCTGTGAAGATAAGCCAACAATGACATTTTTGCATAAACCATTTGCTCTATTTGTGAATGTCTAAAATATTCCGTAATCTCAGGAGAGAACAGTGCCATTTGACATGATACAGTCATTAATATTGTCAAAGCACTGAAGATGGAGCTCCAGCAATATGATAATAGAAACCTGATGAAGACTAAAAATGCTTGTCAGTGAACCAAAAAAAATCTGTCAGCAGCCTTCTGAATACATAGGTGCTGTATTCATTAAGAAAGAAAGTTATTAGCTGTTTATAAAGACCATTTTAATGAATAAAAAATGCTGTGATATCTAAGTTATGAGATTGCAGGCAAACTGTTGACAACAGGCACTACATGAGGAGGAGGAGATGGGAAGGAATAATGTAGCAGCATCTATTACATGTGTAGAAAAAGGATGCCAATGCATTTTCATGAGAGATGATATCAGAAACTATTTTTCCATCCTGCTGCCAAAGGACTTTGTTACACCTTGCAGAGGGAGACACCCCCCACCATATTTTTTCCATGTCATTAACATTGCGAATATTATTTCTGTGTATCAATAAAATGGATTGTGGAATCACCAGGAGAGTCTATCAGGCTACTCTGTGTAATTTGGTTACCAATGCAATTCATTTCCTTCAAGGAAGTGGAAGTTATCCAGTGCTGGTCAATCTGTTCCACGGTCCGCTTGTTATCAGGCACTGTTTATGGATAAAGAATTTGCTTATTGTATTAAAGGGATAAATATTCCATTTCAAAATTCAAAATGAAATTATGAAAACAGAAAACACATTGCCTGAGAACTCAGCTGCATCCTTACGTGTTTTTGCTGTCTCCCCTAGGACAACATTCAGCCATGAGAGATGCAGGCGATTGTAATGAACTTTTTTCCCTCAACTTTTTACAAAAGTTTGCTCAGATTGCTTTTGGCTTTTCTAAACTGTATTGATTCTTATTGTGTGTCCCAAAATAGTCCATTGTCTATAGCTTACACAGCTCTGCTAGTAAATTGCAAACTGTAAAACATGAATCAAAATGAATCGTTGTTAGCACTGGTTTATGCCTGCTTGCCTGCAGATAATAAAATTATAGAATAATTTAGTTTGGAAAAGATGTTGAATATCATTGAGTTTAACTGTAAACCTGGCACTGCCAAATCCACCATGTTCCAAAGCACCACATCTACAGTCTTTTAAATACCTCTACAGGTGGTGATTCCATCACTTCCCTGAGTAGCCTGTTCCAATGCTTGACGATACTTGTAGCGTAGAAATTTTTCCTAATATCCAATCTAAACCTTCCCTGTCACAACTTGAAGCCATTTCCTTTTGTCCTGTTGCTTGTTATTTAGGAGAAGAGACTGACCCCACTTGGCTACAACCTCCTTTCAGGCAGTTATAGAGAGCACTGAACTCTCCCCAAGCCCCCTTTACTCCAGGCTAAATAACCTTTGCTCCTTCATTTGCTCATCATAAGGTGCTCCAGACCCGTCATCAGCTTCATAGCTCTTCTTTGGACGCATACGGAGTACTTACTAGGCAGAAGCAACAGCAAACAGCTTTGAGAATGGTTTTGCCTTAACTGTGGGAAGCCTTCTTGGGCTTTCTGCAGACACCCCTGCCACCAGTGCCCATGTGAGAAGGGCTTCGTGCAGAATGGCGTTTTTAGGAAAGCTCTCCCTTCATGGCTCATACCTTTCTAGGCTGTGAAGTCAGGACACAGTGAGGGTCTGTATGAACATGTCAGCGTTGGTGGACAAACCTTATACTTCCAGCAGTGTGCCCATGTGGAAAAGAAGGCCAATGGCCATCCTGGCCTGTATTAGGAACAGTGTGGCCAGCAGGAGCAGGGAGGTCATTCTTCCCCTGTACTTGGCACTGGTGAGGCAGCACCTTGAAGGCTGTGTTCAGTTCTGGGCCCCTCAGTTTAGGAAGGATGCTGAAATTCAGGAGCATGTCTGGAGAAGGGCAACAAGGCTGGTGAAGGGTCTGGAACACAAGTCCTAGGAGAAGTGGCCGAGGGAGCTGGAGTTGTTTAGCCTAGAGAACAGGAAGCTCAGGGGAGACCTTATAATTCCCTACAACAACCCGAAAGGAGGTTCCAGCCAGATGGAGGTTGGTCTCTTCTCTGAGGCAACCAGCAGCAGTCTTAAGCTGCTTCACGGGAAGCTCAGGTTGGACATTCCGAAGTTCTTCACAGAAAGGGTGATTGAACATTGGAATAGAACTGCCCATGGAAGTGTGGAGTCACTATCCCTAAAAATGTTTTTAAGGTAAGACTGGATGTAGCACTTAGTGCCATAGTCTAGTTGACAAGACGGTGTTACTTTGTAGGTTGAACACACAAAGGTCTTTTCCAACCTAGGTGACTCTGTGATCCCAGCAGCATAATGGAGCATGTGGATGCCGCCGGTGGAGCAGTGAAGCATTGGCATGCACGAGAAGCAGAGACAGCCGCGCCTGGCCCCGCACCGCTGCAGCCGAGCACTTCGGGCAGGTGGGACAGGAACCACCCCTCAGTTATGCCGGGTGACCCGGAACGCGGGGGGCGCGCGGCTCCTGACGGAACGGATCACGAGTTCCAGCGCCCGCCTTCCGGCCTGACTGAAGCACTGAGACTAATGCAGTCCTCCGGCTCGGGGAAGGGCATGTAGGGCTGCCCGGGAAAAAGCGGGGCGACGGATTCGAGGCACGCCCGGGCCAGGCCACGCCAGGCCAGGCCGGGCAGAGTCTCCGCCCCCGCGAGCCGCCGCGGCACCCCAGCCAAGGCTGGCCCGGCCCCGCCCCGCCCTGCCAGGACGGCTCGGAAGGCATGCTGGGGCTTGTAGTCCAGCGCGACACCGTCCCGCCTCCGGCTGCAAAACTACAACTGAGCGAAACTACAACTCCCGGCGGGCGGAGGGGCGTGTCTCGAGCGCCGTGTCCGAACCCGCACGGGGCGGGGGCCGGTCCCGCTAGGTCGGGCCGCACGGGCGGGGCTTCTCCGTGCCCATCGTTCGTTGAGGGGACTCGCCCGCCCTCGGCCCGGCAGCGGGAGCGGGGCAGGACGCGGCTGCCGCCCGAGGCTGGCGGCACTCACCGCTCGCGGCTCAGCGGAGCGTGGGTCGGGGGCGGCCCGGCTGAGCGGGAAGCGGCGGCAGTGGGAGCGGGGCTCCAGGCGGACACCCGCCGTCCGGCTCGCTGCCCTGTGCTTCCAGCCCGGCCGGCGGGCGGCTGCCTGCGGGGAGGTGGCGATGGAGAAGAGTTAGTGCAGTCACCGCGCTTCAGTGGCCGGGGAGAGGGCCGGGTCGGGCCGGCCGGTGCCTGGGACCTGCTGCCCTGTCGCTGGGAAGCGGCTGAGTGACCGGCCGGCCGAGGGCGGCGGAGGGTGCGCGCCTGTGTGGTCCCGTCCCCCGCCGGCTCCTCCCGCGGGCGGGCGGGCGGGCGGCCGGCGCTGCGGTGGTTACCGCCTCCCCTTGAAAATGAAGAGGTGGTGGCAGCTGCTGCTTCGGGGTCTGGCTGCCGGGGGGAAGCCTGGATAGAGAAGGGTGAAGAGAAAGTCACCGCTCTCTGGTTCGCGAAGGGGAAGCCGGGCGTTTTTCACCTTGCTGCGGGGCCAGAGCACAGCGAAGCCAGGGACGCCGGCTGCGAGCCGCTCCTGTGCGCCGGGGGAGGGGGCGGGATGCGGGGGGGGACCCGGCACCGCCGCGGGCCGTGGGCGAGAGCCTGCAGCGGGGCGGGGTGCGAGCGGCCGCGGCGGCGCTGAGCCGGGCGGCGACGATGGTGCGGGGAGGGAGAAGTGCTGGCAGAGATCTAGCGGCGGCGAAGCCTCCCTGTCCCCTGCCTCCCAACCTCCCTCCCGCGGGGCCGAGGCGCTGGGGAGCATGAGGCGGCGGCGGGGACCTGTTGTGTAGGGGCAGGCGCGGGCAGGGAGGATGAGGAGGACCTGCTCCCCAGGCGCTGGTGTCTGTGGGCGACCGGCCGTGCCCCGGGCTGCCGCGGGCTCGGGGGAGTCCCTTGCTGGGGAGTGCTGACCGGGGAGCCCTGCGCCCCCTAGGTCTGCGCGGAGCGGCGGCCGCTTCCCGCTGGACTGCGGCTTCAGGAAGTGGAGAGCTTCAAGTGTTCTTCGGAAGCTGGAGTTGCAGCCTGGTTCCTTACTTGCCTTTTTTTTTTCTTTTTCCTTTTTCTTTTTTTTTCTTTTTTTTTTTTTTTTTCCTCCCCTCCCCTTAATGATTTGTTTCGCGTGTCTCTCGAGGGAACGTCTTAGGAATGGTCATTTTTAGCAGTGGAATCTGCTGCGCAAAGGAGGATTATAACAAATCTCTATGAATGATAGACTCGATTGCTAAACCTTGCCTTGACCAACCTTCT